>JAJAGP010000030.1:0-714106 GCA_025084515.1 Ancistrus triradiatus | reverse complement strand
GCAAGAAGACGCCCTGCGCCAGGTAAAGACCAAACTGAGCTTCCGACGGAACTTACGAGTTTTGTTTCATTTCATGCGTCTTATAACCCGGTGCGCTTTATGTATGAAAATATACCCGTTAGCAGCCGATCATTGATATTGTGTCTTATTATCCGGTGCGCTTTATAGCCCGGAAAATACGGTACATGGTGCACTATATGCCCTGTTGGGATAAACCTTTAAAATACAGAGGACAGATCACAATTGTCAGTAATTAATAAAATAAACTTTTGTCTTCACAAAAGTTATGTCAGTAAACACTGCAGTAAATATCACCAGTCACTACCGAACTCTTGTCACCCTAAAGAGTGATTCAATTATTCTGTTTGGTGCTACTTTTTTAATGTATTTGCTCACTGCAGGAAATGTGCAAATTCAGCCGTTTTTGTACCAGCCTTCCATATGTTATTCTGCCACCTAAATCTCGCACGACTTCAAATGCAATTACACCATCATATGAGAAGAGCAAACGATGAAAAATGAGGGAAGCGTGGAGACGCATGACTGCGAAAAGGCCACCGTACGCAAAGATGGACAATCCAATCTCGCTTGCTATTAAGCCATAGCTGTGACGTTAAACCGCATTAGATCTGTCTCTCTTTCTCTCTCCCGCAGTTGACGTCCATTAATAATGGATACTGGTTTCTTCCCCCCGCTGCTCTGTCAAAATGTTTGTACTTCCCCTCCCCCTCCGTAAATCCTCGGTTCCCATCACATTTAATATGCGTACATCATGCCTTCGTTTTCATCTGGTGTCTTTTGGAGGAACAGCAGCGTGAATCAAAGCTCCAGTACAAAGACGTACAAACTAACTTAAGAGCGTCTGCACTCTTTAGGGGGAAAACAAAGCCTCTGGATGTAGTCTTGCTGTGCAGGGGGTACCATGCTTATCTGTGTCTGTCGAATTAAATTGATACATTTTCAGTGTTCAAGCCCGGCAGCAGTGGAATGTGTAGTACCGCAGTCATTTTCTACGTAGACTTTGAGAACGGTCCATTGGTTATAGGGGGAAATCTCACTCCTGCTGTCTCAGCACACTCTCCAGGAAATCAATTGATCCCCACATAGAAGCGGGATGTGTTCTCCAAGAGTTGCTTTTATTTTGCATTTAACTTTTAGGAAATTAGCATTGATTTTGTGTGTTTTACCGAATTTATTGATGGTCATTTCCCTGTGAGGTGGGGTTGTGGATCTGCGAAGCAATTGGAGATGTCTTCAGAATCATTCTGCTCTTGAGTGGTACGGTCCGTTTTCCCACTACAACATATGAAGTACTTTAATCCCTCACTCTGCTATCTAAACCACTATCCCACTCGAACCAATGGCACGCTGAAAATGAAACCTGAGAATCTGTATTCTGCACCGAGGGAGTGTGTACATAACATAGCACACAGCACACACTTCACATTTCTTAACACTGAGTGCGTTTACATGCACTTAGTCATTCGATTAAGCTGCATAAAATCAGATTAGAATCCGATCAAAAAGTTTACATGCACTTGAGTAATCAGATAATGGGAAACCGCTGAGGTTACACGGCAATAATCGCATTTCTACTTTGCAACCAGCCAATAATCTCACAGATGTGCCGTGAACTTCACTTTTTAATGAGAAATAATCAGATTCTTCGTTTTCTTGAGTAGATATTGTCTTTTAGAGTCTGCACACAGTGTTTGAAAGCTGTTTAGTGGGTGGGTTTGATTCCAGGGTTGCCAGATCCCTCAAGAGAATCCCCACCGGGGCTATGTTAATACACCCAAGAGAAGCCAAGACCACGTGGGGTGTTCTATGGGATCTGGCAACCCTAAACGTCTATCGAAGACTTTGTGGAGACTCTGAAACACCATATATACACAAGAACATGAAGAATTTGATTATGTAATATTAAAAACTGACGTTTACATCACACCTTTCTGGCTGCAAAGTAGAAATCCGATTACTGCCCGAGTCGTGTAAGCCCTGAGGTTTCCCATTGGTCTGATTACCCAAGTGCATGTAAACCCGTTGTACGTATTGCTGACAAAATCCTTTTTTTTTTTTCCTGTTATTGGATGATTAAGTGCATGGAAACGCACTCATTGACTCCTCGCTGTTTCCCCTTTGTCATTTGTTGAAAACAAAAGAAAACAAAAACTCAAGGCTTCCTTTCACTCGTCTTCAGCAACGTTCACACTGGTTAGAAGGTCACACGGAGTTCATAAATGTGTTACACATTGTGCAATAAGGATAACAGTGGGTAACTGGGATGCTCCGTGTGTGTTGGTCACATCTGAGACTTTTGGACTGAAGATGTAGGAGGTTGGAGCATGGTTTGGTGCCGGTGAAGAGGATTTGCTGATTAAAGTCATTGTTCCTGACGGCATCACCCAACCTGTGCTGTTACTTTATAACGTAACAGGGATGATAAATAAAGGTGGTGCTAGTAGAGTTCATGAGTTGGGTTATGGTTGACATTTTAAGGGTAAAACAGTACAGTACTGTACTAAATGTTTTTATGTTGTGATTTAATTCATATTATTGTTAAAAAACACTACGTGCAAAGTATCTAAACTACCATGTGACTATGGTAATGTCTGTTCCACGTCCGTTTTGGTCAACGTCCTGTTCACAGAATGTAAAGCGGATGTTAGAATGATTTTTTAAAAACTTTAATAAGTTAATATAATAAAACAGCTTTATGACTTTTGACCATATACCAATGTATGCCAAATAATTATGCAAACATGTATATTAGGTAGGGCTGCAACTAACGATTATTTTAATAATCGATTAATCGGTCGAGATTATTTTAATCGATGAATAAAAAAAAAACTTTATTCAGAAATATAACATTAAATAACAGAGCAAATAAGTGCTTACAATAAATGAATAATAATAAATTAAATTCATTAATAAATTAAAATAACAAATTAAATAATAAAGAAAAATAAGTGCATCTCTGATGCACACACTACATACAAACTCATTCACTCCCTTTCTTTAGGAACTTTGCATTGCAATCCAAAAATGTTATCATGTCAACATGCTCCAGGCTAAAGCTGGCTCTCTTTTTTAGAGACTATGGCCCTGTCCACACGAACACGGGTATTTTTAAAAAAGTAGCTTTTTCTATGCGTTTTGACCGTTCGTCTGCGTGAAAACTGACTTTTTTTTGCAAAACTCCTCCAGGGTGAACATTTTCAGAAACTCTGTTTTCAGCGTTGTCGTGTGGACTGGGGGAAACGGAGTTTCTTGCTTGTAACGTTGCTTTGTGCGCCGTTATCTCCTTTGTTTACAAGAGGCGATTTTGTGCAATAGCGGACGTAGCCAAAATAGTGCCAGCTGTAACACTGCTGACCGAACTTGTTACAAATCTACAAATCAATTTACAATTATTACTCCTTCATTACACTGAAGAACAGAGGCGTCAGAAAGCGCTACGGAGGTCACTACTATATCCATCACACCCACGAAGCCGTTCCCGCCCCCAGCGTTGCCGGTTTGGGACGAGACCCGGTCGGACCTCTCGTTGGTGGGACAGCTTTCAAAACGAAGTGGTTGTTGAAGAAGAATGGCGAGAAAATGTTCGTATGCATAGGACGTTGCTGTTGTCGTTGAGTGAGCTGCTTCGCCGGCACATAGGACTGCTGGTTTGGCTCTGCTCTTGACAGCGACTGTGTGCGTTTTTGCGTTTTCTTGTGGACGAAGTTTTTTGCTTAAACAGTGCTTGTGTGGACGGGATGTTTTTTATAAACGAATTTGAAAACCCCCGTTTTAGAAAATACCCGTGTACGTGTGGACATAGCCTTAACGCTAACTTATTTTGAAGATTCCGCGTCCGCGCCGGCTCCGCCTCGCTCCGTTCAATCGCTCGTGGTTTTTTCCAGCGCTGACCGCAAGTTCTGCAAGTAACGTAAGCGGATATGATAAGGCGGGGGACACATAAATCATGCGACACAACGAATCGCTAATGAAATTCGTTGTTGGCGCTTTTAATAAACGATTATTATCGATTCGTTGTTGCAGCGCTAATATTAGGTACAGCTGAATTCAACCTAATGTTCCAAGAGTCAAATATTTGTTATGTTTTAGAAACATGCTGATTTGCATCATCTAGCGGTGGATGATATGGCCAAAATCACAGAAATGGCTTATATCACAATAAAGGTGTGCACAGCATTATGCAGGAGTTCTCTTTATAAGGGATCTTGACTCCGTTAAAGTACTTGCTCGGCATCGCGTACTTGGGGGTCAAGGGTTTTGATATCCAACCTCGCAAACAAGTCTATTATCATTGGCAAACATCTCCTGATGGCCTTCATGCAACTCATTATGTGTCTGGTGTGTTGTCAGTTGCTCGCTTGGAAGCCACTGTTGAATGAATCCTTGTACTTTTATGGCCCTCCTGTCATTTTCGCATGCTTTCGCATCTGCAGCTCCTCCTTTAGCGCTACCTTGCATTTCCGAAGGGTCTGCTCCTGCTTCAGTGTTCTCTGCCTTCTCTTTAAGCATCCCCTGCTCTGCCCATGGGGCTCCATAAATATCATTTCATCCAGTGGTGCTGCTGACATGAACCGAAGGACTTCCATTAATAATTCATTGTCAGTCCTGACTCCCTGTTTAGGAATTCACACCACACAGGCTTTACCATTCACGCTGGCAGCCATGGATGAGATCCTGCCTTGTGTATTTGTGTGTACATGCCTTGCATGGCTGTATTTCTGTACATACTTTCATGCAAAGCAGCCTTGATCTTTGCCACCTGCCTACCTCCACCTGTTTTCTTCTTTGAGTTTTCTGCTCTCATAATACTCAGTCCTTCCCTGTCACTTTACATCACTAATGGCTTTCATGGCAAGCAGGTGACAAAGAGCACGCCGGGTTTAGCTTTTAGTTTCTTCAGTCGCGTTTTGGTCTCTGTTTGGTGCGTCAGACATTTCAATTAGTGCTTATGGATCGGGTGACAGTAAACCGTCTCAGGTATGCGAGGTATTCCTGATGAGGGTGTAGAGCTGGAAGGAATTCGTTGCTTGCTGACAGGAAGGAGCACTGTGCGCGTCATTTCCAGAATGGTTTTAAACCAGCATAACTACGTTGAAATGATTTTGAACGGCTGCTTTTGTAACACCATGGCCTGACAAATACATGTAAAACTTGTGGTAAAATACTGGCAGCTGTGGTTGCCAGAAATTCACCATAAAAAAATATGGTGACGACATATAAAACATGGTATGCTTTTTTGGCAGCTGCAATTTTTTTTCTTGATAACTGTGTTGCTTATGGTAAATTGTTATGAAAATCACTATAAACAATACAGTACTCAAATATAACATTTATGGTTGCCAAAAACGCATACCATAATGTCTTATACATTTGTCACTGTGTAGTGAAACCACAGCTGCCGGTATTTTATCGTAAGTTTTATGGAATTTTTTATACACTGAAGTTACATAATTGTCTTGGGGGAAGCAAGAAAAAAAATGATTAAAAGCATTTTTAACAAGACTTCAGTTCC
The DNA here is from genome assembly GCA_025084515.1 of Ancistrus triradiatus. Taxonomy (NCBI): domain Eukaryota; kingdom Metazoa; phylum Chordata; class Actinopteri; order Siluriformes; family Loricariidae; genus Ancistrus; species Ancistrus triradiatus. The sequence goes on along the minus strand of JAJAGP010000030.1, from coordinate 708,573 downwards.
TTTCACTCCTCCATATAGTACTTGTGCCTCTCTACACTAGCACTGAGTTTTCTTCTACAAGGCTTAATGAGATACAGAATCTCTCCAGATCTTCCAGGGTTATACAGTACTGTGCAAAAGACTTTGGCCACCATTATATTAGATATACCATTGTTTCAGCAATAGTATAATGACCATATGTCATTATTTCTCAGTCTCTTTATAAGCATACCACCAGAAAACACAGGAAATGTATTTATGCAGTATTAAAAAACAGTATTGAAAAACAGCCTCTATAAGCTACAGTGGTAAGTATTTAGTGTGACCTTCCCTTACACTTGAGCAACAGCAGCATCTGTCAGCTCCATCGGGATGCCAAGTTGACCCTTCTACAGTCAGAACAAGCTTGATCAGGAATGCTTTTGTGGGTAGCAGCCAAGAAGCCACTTTTTTGGAAGGGGAACAGGGTGCTAAGATGTGCTGAAGCTGACGAAAACTGGAATGAAGATCAGTGGAAAAGAGGATTATGGAGTGACGAATGTAAGTTTTGGGTCCAGTCGTTGACAATATGGTATATATGGTCATTAATCCAATGGTGGCCTAAGACTTTCGTCCAGTACTGTTTGCTCTCTCTTTTGAGCATCCCTCTTCAGCTCATCCCATTGGTTTTAATAGGGTTGAATCCAGACAACTTGGTCATATTAAGAGCTTCATTGTTTGGTCCTCGAACCATTTTTTGTGTGGATTTGGAGAGGTGGTGAATCGCTGGTCTTAAGGTGGTGTCCAATTGTAAATCTGGAGAATTGGTGACCCCAAAGAATGCTTCAAATGTCTGCATACCTCATGGTGGGAGGGTACACAATCTACTCGCCTGTCCTACATTCAGGTCCGTTAAAGCTCCAGCTCTAGGTTCAACCTGAATAAAGTTCTAACAGTGGATCAGGTTATTTTCTGTCACGTAACTAATTGTATTGACATTGTCTGATTTGGAAACGCATGGAACCTAGGGGTGTGTGATATTGGGAGAAACAATCTTGATATTTCCTGGGATTTGATCGATAATAATAATTAGACTTTGGCAGTGTGTATCTTGAGTCTGAAGTATTCAAAAATAGTTTGAACCCATCTCTCTCAACGGCATGAATTGGCAGGGCGTCAGTTTTTAAACACATGACCTTCATGCTGCAAGCCCAGGCTGGGGTTCGATCCCAGGAACTGCAATTTTCAGCAGCTGGCTCTTACTACAGAGCTATGGGAGGTGTTACTCCCCAGAATATTATAATGTCATGCAATTTCATAAGTTACATCAGCCAATGCCTGTACAGTCAAGTGTACAGTGTCATGCTCACACAGTGCAGTGGTGGTGTAAGGCCTTGAAGCACAGAACCTTATGCTCAGAAGTTTTCACAGCCTCATGTCGAGTGTTGGCTGTATCATCCATTAATGCATTATTAATCGAATTCTGGAAAATGGATCAGCTCTGTTGAGGTGACCTTATTTCTTTCTGTTTGAGTTGTGCTACAGCTAATTCACTGACAATGCCAGGCACAGCACGGAGGGCAGAGCTATTAAGGCTCTGTATGGCAGGTGTAATCAAAACATGAACGCACATATGGGCCTCCAGGATCTGCTCATAGCCGCTGTTGTTGTGCCGAGTTCTTGACACTGTATTCCCTGTAACAGTTTTCCAGATGTTCAGCGTGTGGACGTTCTGCTCATGTCGACATTATTGCAGAGAGGGTCCGGGGCTTTCATTGTTGAATGAACAACAAGCTTTGCGAGTCAGTGAGTCGCTTAGCTCGCTGTGGCCCTTGCTCTTCCACTGCAGCAGGAACTAAATGAAACCATGACCTTAAGAGGAGCTTTGGGCAGAATAAGACACGGATCAGTGGAGCACAGGATCATACTTGGTGATATCTGCAGAGTAGGAGGAAAAGCAGGGACTGACCGAGTGGCGGGTAATTAAAGGCTGTGCCTGCAAAAGATTGGACGTCTGTTTAATCAGCCACGTTTATCTGAAGTGGCTTATTAATGGTTTGGATCACCAACCTGTCAATGGATGAGGGAGAATACCTTGTGGTAATGAAGCCGTAGATGTCGGGGCTGACTGGCAGGTCATTATTTCGAGCATGATGCAGTTTGAAATTCCTCGTATCGATTTTGAAGTGTCTCAAACGTCCCTATGCATGCACAAATCAAGTCCTACATCGAGCGGCACAAGTGTGACCACTGACTGCTTCGTCTTTATCAGCAGGTGATGAATTTTTACAGTGTAAATGAGTGTGTGACAAACACACAGTGCATCGCAAATCTATCCACCTCTTTTGCCACAATACAGTGCTTAGTTAGCCTGGAAGACTGCTGTGCCACCTGAGTGACAGAAGGATTAGGGAAGTGGTCATGGAGGCCATAGAGCTGGATTTTTGATCAGTGATCTGATTTCTCAGTGCATGAATGTATTTAGTTTTCTGAGTCTGAGCATGTGCAAAGTGCAGCAAGCGGAATCAAACATGGTTGCCAGGTCCCCTCAGCTTCTTTTAGGGTTATTTACATAGATCTGGTGCGTGTTTCTAATGTGGGATCTGGCAACCCTGGAATTAAACGCAGCATCAGCGAAATGGCTTTTCGTTCCATAACAGTTTTGTGGACACTCTGAAACGCAGTTTACACTTGAAGAAATGAATTTCAATATTGAATTATTAAAGTTTGTAGTCTGTCACATCCTTCTGTGAGATTTTTGGCTGGTTACAAAGTAGAAATCCGATTATTGTCTGAATCCTGTGAAACCTGAGATTTCCCATTAACTGATTACTCAAGTGCATGTAAACTCGTTTATCGGATTACTGACAAAATCTGATTTTCTGCAGTTATCGGATTATTAAGCGCATGGAAACGCACTCACTGATGGGTGGGTTGGAGCTGTTGACATAAGCCTGGTGTATTGCTGAGTGTTAAGAGGTGGATGGAAAAACCCATAGTAATCAAGACATATTATTAAATTAGCTGCTATGTATGCTTGAACAGCATCATTTTTAGAACGCATCATTAAACTAAATGCTGGTTCCATGAAAATCCCAGCTCTGATTAGGTGTGCTGTTGATCGCCACTTCCGCTAACTAACTGGAAGTCTAAAACTGCAACTGCTCATATAACGTGAGCTAATATAAGCCAGTCTGCCATTTTCTGAGCTGTTTTGATAAACGAAACTCTAAGTAACAACAACAGATATCAGATGGTTCTGGATACCAAGACATTGCAGACTTGTGGGAAGCGAGAAAGTAAACCAATTTGCAAGAAATCCTACGGGAGAAGTACCTCAGGACTACAGCATCCCAGCACCAGATCTAAAACCCCCTAGTCTCAGACTGAAAAAGCATTGCTGCCTCACAGAAAGAAGGTCCCGGGTTCAATCCCAGGATGGAGCGACCTGGGTTCTTTCTGTGTGTAGTCTGCATGGGTTTACTCCGGGTGCTCTGGTTTCTTCCCACAGCCCAAAGACATGCATGTTAGGTTAATTGATTACTCTAAATTGGCAATGAGTGAGATATGTGTATGAGTCATAGAGTCATATATATATCTATATCTTGATGTAACAGTGCTTGTTGCTGAAATGGCCACTGATGACACGCTTCGTCCTGCGGAGACTCCGATGCTCTGCTGGATTGCTTCTTACTAAGTGATGTCAGGGTTTAGCGTTTGTTTTGGCCTGTTAGCAGCTCTCGCTCGCATGTAGTTCACTTCGACTTGCCGGCCTTCTGCCAGCTCTGTGACACAGGCCTACTGTTATAATCCAGGACCACTGGCAGCAATGCTGTGTGACTTGAAGAGAGCTGCTTGTGTAATGCAACACCAGATTTACTGGCTCTCATGAACGGAATTCTCTCTTCCAGTCATGTCTGAAATGTAATTATGCCAAGTGACTCTTAAGCTGCAGTTCAAGTAGCTTTTGTCAGCAAAATGCTTCGGTTCAGTGGATTTCCCTCTAATCTAATGTTTATCTCCATGGCTTTCCAGCGCGAATACATTTCCAGGCAAACTCGTTGAGATGTGGGCATAGTTCTGGTTGTGAATGTTTCCCAGGCCTTCTCGGTCGATGTCAAACAGTTATTTCAAACCAGAAAGCATTTTTAAATAGGTAAATGGCAAGGCAACAATACTGTGTATTCCAGGGATAGAACTGCAGATTCCACAATGCATTGCAAGTAATGTCAGTGAATCTTGTATTGCTGCAGCGAAAACCTATTTAATTTGTTCTAGTTATTTAGTGTACAGTGATTGTGTATACAGGTATACACTTTATTAGGTACACCTCCTTGTTTATACACTCATTGTCCATTTTAGCAGTTCCACTTACCATATAGAATCGCTTTTCTAGTTCTGCAATTACAGACTGTAGTCTGGCTTGAGATCTGGTAACTATGGAGGCCATTTGAGCACAGTGAACTCATTGTCATGTTCAAGAAACCAGTTGGAGATGATCTGAGATATGGGACATGGTGCTTTAGCCTGCTGGAGGTAGCCATCAGAAGGTGGTACACTGTGGGTGCACATGGTGAGCAACAATACACAGCAATACTCAGGTAGGCTACACATACCAACCATGCCACATTGAAATTCACTTAAATCTCCTTTCTTCCCCATTCTGATGCTCTTCAGTAGATTGTCTTGATCATTTCTATATACTTAAATGCATTGAGCTGCTGTTCTGTGATTGGCTGCTTATATATTTTCAGTCTTTGCAGTGACAGCTCATTTTTTCCATTAAAGACTAAGGCTGTGTCCCAAATCACACTCTGTTGTCCTAAATGGCATGACAGCATCGTAAGGACAGGTGTTAATCTGACCTTGCTCTTTCTTTATATTTGTCATTTTTAGCAAATAGGCTTCACTCCCCTCGTCCTATCTTCAATTTCTCTTTTTTCTCTGTATCAAGAAGACAGGGCTGTGTTTTGTCACTTTGCTCATTACCTATGATTAATGCCAGCCTTTGTTTAGGGTTTATTTGGCTTGAAATTACGCCTGAGAAAGGCGTTAAAGAGGGGCAAATTGATTTTAAATGGTATGTATTGGACAGTTAATTAATATGCCTAATTGTGTGTGTGAGGAAGCCATCAAGCCGTCGGGGCTGAACGCTGTACAGATGCTGCCTTGGGAACCTGGAGCCTTCGACGTTAATGTCACTCCTCTTTTATTGATTGTCTTCTCCACCCTTCGGCCCATTATGGCTGCAAACCGTCCGAGGCCGCTGTAAACAATTAAGGGGTGGCTGGTGTTATTATAGCCGCACCATGTACTTTACACCGTGTAAGTGATTTCCCCCAGGGTGAGGAGGGCCTCCTTCTGGGTGTCTCACCCCCACCCTATAGGTGGACAGGGAGCTGTAAATATGGAGGGCATCTGAGTGCCTCCTCCTCCTCCCTCTAGCCATCAGTACCACCCAAATCCTGAGATGGATGGCGTAGGGAATGAAGGCCAGGTTTTTTGTTTCTCCCCGCTGCCTCGTGACAGCCAGCCAGTCAGCTCAATGCATTAGAACCGCGTATGAAATGTCGTATAAGTGATTCAGCAAGGACCTCCGGGTGGCCTTTGTCTCACGCTGTTAGTGACCTGATCAAATGGATGCTCGGTCAGGTTTCTGCCGGCTTTGCAGAATGTGCTTTCAGCTTCGGTGGGAGTATTTCCATGTTCTGCACTCAGAGCCATGAAGGAATAGATCCAAAAATCTCATAGCAATGCATTACTTCTGACACAATTGTGATAATTGTATGACCTGCCATGATCTAATTTAACTTTTTTTTGTACAGTGATTATTTTGTTGACAGAAAATGTTTGGGGAAAAAACTCATGCTTTTGATCAAAATAATGACCTTTTTCTCAGTGAATAAGACGGAAATGTCAATGGGACTGATGAGTTCCCTATCGGATATTGCACATGGTTGCTATGGTGTTGCTAGGTTGTTGATAGGTAGTTCCTATGAAATTCGGTCTTGGTATTGCTGTACTACAGTGAGTGGGTTTTACATGCACTTAATAATTCAATCGTAGTCCGATTTCTCAGATCAGTTTAAGGTCTGAGTATGAAATCGGAAAAAGAGAGCTGGATTTTAGTTCAGTAATCTGATTTCTCACTGCATATGTCTTGTTAGTCAGACCCAATCGGTTTTCTCAGTCTGCACATGCACGCTGCGTAACCCGACACGGTTGCCAGATCCGCTTTTTTTCCATTGACCTGTGGCTTAGTTTTCTCACGGGACCTGGCAACCCCGGAATTAAACGCAGCATGGAATTAAACGCAATGAAAAGACTACCGACACTTTTGTGGAGAAACTGAAACGTGAAATGAAGAAGCCATTCATTATTTCATTATTAAAGTTTAAAGTATACATCACATCTTTCTTTGGCTGGTTGCAAAGTAGAAATCCGATTATTACCCGAATCTTGTAAACGTGGAGGTTTCCCATTATCTAATTACCCAAGTGCATGTAAACTTGTCGATCAGGTTACTGACTAAATCTGATTTTCTGCAGTTATCGGATTATTGAGGGCATGTACATCCATGTTTTCAAAACCAAACCTCAAACATCAAACCTCCACCCGAGTGAGGATTAAACGTAATGCTGTAGACTGCGAGGCTGGTGCTGTCTGTATTTTGTCTCCTGGTGCCATTTGTTCTCTCATTTTTAACTTTAGTCGTACGCTTGTAGGTAGCTTGATTTGTGTTTGAGCATGTTTTTGACGTACTCGATCATGTCAGCTTGTTAAAACAACAATTAAGATGTAATCGTTGATGATGCATTTCACAGCCCTATTGCACAGTCTTATGCAAATCCTTATGGACAGTTGGTCCGGAGCCTGTTCTGGAGAGCGTTCTGGACTGGGCTCTGTTCAGTGTTTCAGTGCTGGGTTGATCCCCTGATCTGATCGGCAGATGCAAAATGAGTCTTCTGTTAAAGATATGAGGTGGAATACAAAAACATTCAAATTTAATGCATGAAGTCTTTGGAGACATTTAATTTTCTGCTTTGCTATACCAGCGTTAAAGTAATTTGAATGTAATAGAAGTGCAGCAATAGTTTCTTTCTCTGTTCTGTATCTGTGTGTATTTTATTTCACAGCAATAAATTCAGGCAGTCTGAATTGCCTGGGATTTTGGTAAGCACGGTCCTACTCCTTTTGGCGCATGTGGAGAGCATCTCAGGGGAACTGGTGTCTGTGCACTCATGACCCATGGTTTGTGCAGTGATTTGCTACCATTATGGTGGGTGGGTGGTGGAGCTCTGTGTCATGTAGTGGGCTTTCCTTTGTGTGACATCTAGACATCATCCATCTCAAGCTAAGTTTATTGGATGGCTCATATTGAGGTCTGGTTTGAATTTATTGGTGGTGGAAGCTGCTAGAGTTGGGTGTCGTTTGCTTTTTATCGATTCTGATTCTGCTTATTGATTCCAAGTTTCGATTCCAAATTGGTGAAAAAAATGTCCCGAATGTTTAGTAGTAGATGCACAGATGTTTTTAATACACAATTGGCTGATCCCGATTTTGCCGGATTTAAGCACGTCCTGGACTGAAGTCCATTACAGGGCTGGATAGAGGCCACTATTGTACAATCCCCCAACCAGCATCTCCTCCCTCAGACACAGCCAGTCGTGTCTGCATGTGACGCCTGACCCCGACAGAAAACATAGCAAAGGCTTGTTTTTATGAGGAAGACATTTTCTGTAATTCATTTAGCTAGGATTATGGGTATATCTGGCAACCTTAGTGCGTTCCTTTGTCTGTGAGGTCCCATTCAGCATGGATGGTAACAAGGACTCCTCTCAAATGAGTCACGCCTGTGCCTGATTGGGTTCTCAGTGGGACTGAACAGAGGCCTCTCGCCATCTCTGATTGCCCTCCGCTTCCAATAACTCAACAGGAAGTAATCAGTTCCGTGCCAGGAGTTTTAACCCCTGCTGCCTCCCCCCATCTGGAAACGAAATGCAAATGAACAGACTGGGAATAAAAGACCAGCCATGGCAAGAGGCAGACGAAGGGCCATGAAATCCAGCAGACTTATAGATTTCTCAGCAGGGATCAACAGGCGGCATTAAGGATGCAGCAGTCAGGACGTTTTCATGCCGTCTTCATGGCTGATTCTGCTGCGTTGCCCTGTGGTGCCAGTTTGGCTTTAGAAGTTGGATGTTTAGCTGATTTCATTGAGCCAGTCCTGCCTGTTTGTGATATCTCATGTTTCACATTCGCTGCTATGGCTCAAGGCTAGCTGTTTGTTCGTGGATTGGAAGAGGCTTCAAACAACAACTTTTTTTTGGCATGAATGAGACACATGAGTCAGAATTTCGGCCTGCCATTTCTTTTAAAGTCTTTGGCAGAGTAGTCGTGTTGGTGAAATTTGAGGGGTCACCATTTGGTTTGTTTATTAAAGGCTTAACTGCTAGGGTGAATAGCTTGATTGAAAGACTAGCTTGGGATGTAACCCACAGCCTGGAGTCAAGTGGGTTATCTAGAGCCGTGGTTTCCAAATAAAAACTTCACAGGCAATGCAAAAGGCTTTGTCTGCTCTGAGGTGCTCAGAGTTTGTCAGAATACAATTTGCACATGTTAAATAAAATTAAAATAACACACTTTATGAGGCAAAACTATATACTATTACTTAAATTTTTTTTAAATAAGCGTGTGTTTGATTTTAGCTCAATGTTTAGCTGTCTTAAAGAGAAAAAAAATAAGAAAAAAGACTATAATTTGATATTTTTGTCAATAAATACTTATAATGAATCACTTTATTCTTTTGGTCTGTGTGCAGTTTGTCAAGATCGCAGTTTTTCTTCAGTACTCAGTTTAGGGGGGCTCCAAGGAAAAAGTGGTTGGGAACCACTGATCTAGAGAACAGCGTCAAAGTCTAGTGCTTTAACTGTTATGCAGTGGTGCTTGAAAGTTTGTGAACCCTATAGATTTTTATGTTTCTGCATAAATAGGGGCTAAAACAAAATTTTCACACAAGTCACAAAGTAGATAAATAGAACCCGAGTGAAAATAATGAGACAAATATATTATGCTTGGTCACTTGTTCACTGAGGAAAATGATCCAATATGACATATGTGAGTGGCAAAAGTATTTGAACCTGTAGGGTTAGCAATTAATTAGTCTGTTTGAATATAGACTATCTAGATCATGTGATAATCCAGAAAATGTTCCGTTTGGTGAGCAGTGGTTATCTCCTCGCATCCTGAGTTGCACATCCTTATTGTTCAGTGTTCTCCTGAAGGTGGACATGAACATTAGTCAATGTAAGAGAGGTCTTTAGTTGCTTAGGAGTTACCCTGGGTTTCTCAGTGAGTCACAGAGTGAAAACACTTAATTTGCTAATTGCTTTGACAACCACCAGAACTTCTCTGATTTACATAGGTGTGGTCCTGAAAACACAACTGCCCCATCTCAGATGGCTTCATGTGCTTGAGAAACGTGCACCCTTTTGTTACGTAGTCCAGGTGTGGCCTTATTAAAGCATGTTTTTCGGTTTAGTATTTAAAACCTCACAGAGACACAGGAGCCCAAAATGATTTAATTGCTACAAGGCCTGAGGTGATCTGAGAATTGTAAATGGCTTGACCTTACCTGTTTAGTATTAAACGTGAGAAACAAGCTGCTCTGGGTCAGAGAAGAGCCCGGAGATGGCTGAATGTAATTTTTCCACACGTATTAGTATTCCTGGTGATACACGATGTGTGATGAAGACCAACACCGAGTGTGATGCATTATCCCGCGGTGTCAGATCAGAACTGTCAACATGCTTCAATAATGTCACACTGGCAGCGTAGAGCCCTGAGGATTCTGTCTGAGTAGAGCATTAGTAACACTGCAGACATCATCTTGCAGACTGATTGTTCCTCACATCTCAAGAGAAATGTCCAGATCATGAAGTAGAACAGGCCCAGTCATTGTCTGACTGAAATGAAGATGTTTGGTGGAGACTGTCTGTGATCATACAGCGCTCCTGCAGTTTAGCGGAGATGGGACTAGCGACTGTTATGACTGCTCTTGTTTGAGAAACGTGACGTTGTGCAGCGTACAAGCTGATATTTTTGTTGCATTCACTAAATAGTTAGTTACAGATAACTATTATCGGGTCACGTTTAGCTTTCAGATGTGGTATTCATGAATATTTAGCAATCCTGGAATTGCTAACAAAGGCTAGTACGCCATGACTAGCCGTCCAGGATAGTGGCTAGCGGTTACATTCTGAACAACTTTCTTCTGGTGTCCTAGCATAAAAAGGCAGTGGTCAGTTTAAACAGCAGAAATTGGCTTCGAGTAGCAACCAGCTAGTGCTGATCTGTGTGGTTTATGCCATATTTCCTTTAGTTAGAAAAGCTATCTGGTAAGTTAGCTAGCTAGGACTGGAGCTTTCAAGACAATGTAGAGTTTCAGAATGGACATTCATGAGTAGTTGTAGGTCCTGTTGTTGTTGTTTTTTTTTTACACAGAGTAATGTTGCTTTATTATTTAGTGGACTCTAAAATCATACCAAACATTTCATTCTAATTTTCTTGAATGTAGCACATTCAGGAGCAGTTTAAGAAGCAGGTTTTGGCTTTGTTTAGTCTTTTTCATTCCTTCATCATGAAAGAGAGGTGCTCCTACTAGTATTCTGCAATTCAAAACCTCCTCCCTCCAATTTAGAGCTTTTCGTGAAGGATCTGTCCAACACAAAACCTGTAATTAAATTGAAATGCGACTCTCCCTGGAAAGCCTTTGAGTGGGGGAGAGAGTCTTTGCACGGATCTATTTTTTTCCCCTGTGTGTCTGAGGAAACGTACACTAAACAGTCTTCCAGCAAACAGATAAAGCCCCGGCTGCCTGCGCCTGCCCGAACAACGTCCTGCTTTCATTCATTCCCCCAATTTACGTGACACGAATCAGTAGTAGGGCGGCTGGCGGAGATGCACAATGGGCGAAACGTACAAATAGCCAGAGCTCACTGGAGTGTAATATGGCCATTAGAGGTGTTTCTCAGGTGCTATCTGTCTTTGTGGGGCAGGAACAAAAGCGTGCGGCGCTCGCAATCGAGTGCATTTCGGGTCCTGCTTACTTCTGTCAGAGACGGGCAAAAGTCCCATATTTTAAAACTCAACTTTTCTGTAACAATGACCTGGCTCTAACATGGATCATCAGTTAAAGCTATAGCAGCCATTTATCGCACCATGTTTTGGTGTAAAATATTATTTGGACACAGTGTTGCTCTCATAACGTCTGTTCATTTCAGGCAATAACAGAGAAAAGCAGCACAGCATGCAGACTGTTATTTGATACTGTGTGCTGTATACACGTCATATTCAGAGCAAGGTTCTGTAATAGATAGCGTATAGAAGTTGGTATAAAAGGTTTTCAAGCCAAAAGAGTTTGAAATTTTCATAACAAGACATAACAAGCCACATGGTTTATATAGCCTCAATGTAATGTTTTCTGAATGCAATAAATATGAAAATTATATTCATACTAGTGCTTCTAATGATAGACTTCTAACGATTCGATTCACTATACTTAGTTTACGATTCAATTTTATGTTTCTTTTTTATTTCAAAAGTGTATCAGTGCAAAACAATGCACACTTTCTTGAACGGGATTTTAAAGAAAACACTCTCCTGAAATCAAAATAAATGACTAGAAATGGAGGTTTAAAAATGTAAATAAAATGCTCTGTTGTAGTCTCGCCATATATTAAAGAACAGAGTCAAAATGTTCTTTTTCTATTCTGAAGAATAACAATTCAAAATAATATTTTTATGATGTATATTTATTTATTTATATTATATATATTTAATGTATTTTTAGCAGTTATGGGAGCATGATGTACGGTTGCGCCCTCTAGTGTTAAAAAATGCAATTGCATTAGATATCCCAAACACATGATGTCGTCAATCTCTACGATGCACATCGTGACATCTATGCTTATAATTAAATATTTTATCGATTTGTGTCACTTTATTCATAGTTAATTGCGTTTTTGCCCATACTTGACCCTAAAGAAATAGTTTTTTCCATTAAAACACTGGCCGGCTACACAGCCATTCAAGTGGAGAGTAGAAACTTCAACATGCTTTTATTACTTTTGTGATGGCTAAGTATCCCCATGTTTTAGAATTACCAAGAATTATCGTTATACTGTGCAGTTATCGTTTTAACGCTGACCTGACCTTCAAGGTAATTATAAATGAGTTTCACAATCTTGAGTGAGTTGCTACGTATTGATCCAAGTCCAGTGCAGAGATACTACAATATAAAAAAAACAAGCCTGCCTTGTTGTTTCCACTGAATAAAATAAGCTTGGGCACTGATGGGGGAGATGTAGAAGGCCAAGGTAGAGGCAAGGTGCCATTCAGAACCCTGCTTCTACACAGTCGTTCAGTGCGGATTTGGATTTCTCAGATAGGCATACATACATACATATACATATAGATATATATATGTGTGTGTGTTTAAGAGTCTAGCCTTTAGATTTAGAGGCACTGGATTAGATATACCATTGATTTTATCAGTGGTAAAATGATCATATAGAATTATTTCTCACTGTATTTATTAGATTCCAACCAACAAATACAGAAAATGTGTATGCAGTATTTAAAAAACTACAGTGGTAAGTATTTAGTGTGATCTCCTTTTACTCTTGAGCAACAGCGGCATCTGGCAGCTTCATCGGGATGCCAAATTGATCTTTTTGGAAGGGTAGCAACCAACAAACCACTTTTTCGGATGGGTAACAGAGTGAAAAGGCTAGGGTTTGCTAAAGCTCACAAAGACTAGAATGAAGAGCAATGGAAAAGAGTATTATGGAGTGACAAATCCACAAAGGTTTGGGTCCAGTCATTGACAGTATGTTAAATATGGTCACTATACCATTGCTAAATCTAATTTATATACCGTATTGTTCGGACCATAAGGCGCACTTAAAATCCTTTAATTTTCTCAAAAATCGACAGTGCACCTTAAAATGCGGTGCGTCTAATGTATGAATTAATTCTGGTTGTGCTTTCTGACCTAGAACCGATTGTAGATGGTACACGGCGCTCATAAATCTGTCAAAATGTTTTAGCACGGCCTTGGTAAGTTACGAAGCTTACGGCCACCGTAGTGCGCAGCATAGCGGAGTAATACGGTATGTGCTTCAGCATTAGGGTACGTGCATTCATTCATTTATTTTCGAAGCGGATTTCAACCCAACGCTATCAGTCACGCAGTACAACATGGACATAGAGCAGCTGCGAGAGAATTCAACCTTAACGAATCAATGGTACGGAAGTGGAGGAAGCAAGAAGACGCCCTGCGCCAGGTAAAGAACCAAACTGAGCTTCCGACGGAACTTAAGAGTTTTGCTTCATTTCATGCGCCTTATAACCCGGTGCGCTTTATGTATGAAAATATACCCGTTAGCAGCCGATCACTGATATCGCGCCTTATAACCCGGTGCGCTTTATGGTCCGAAAAATACGGTATACATTGAAAGAGTTAATATTAAACTGTACAACTGTAATTTAATAAGAAATTATAATAACAAACAGGCTGTAGGGTCTTTTGGCGAACGACCTGAGGTGGATTGTTGGAAAAGCCCAGCATGTCCTTCCTGTGATGGCTGAGGAAGTTTGGCCTGCCACAGGAGCTGCTGGAGCAGTTTTACAGAGCAGTAATAGAGTCTGTAATCACCAAGTCAATTACAGAGTGGTACATCTGCTACTAAACGTGACACAAATTACAGCGCATCATCCGGTCTGCTGAAGAGACCATCGGTGTTAAACTTCCTGCACTATCTGAACTGTACACCCCCAGAACCAGCAGCTGAAGCAGATAAAAAAAAACTCTCTCATCCAGGTCACCATCTGTTCCAATTGCTTCCTTCAGGTAGGCGATTCAGCCAAATGGGGGTTTAAGACGTTCAGATTGCAGAAACGTTTTTTCATTCACACAGGTCATCGCAATCATTAGTGACAATAATACGTACAATTCTGCTATTGCACTTGTACTGCACCCTGATTAATGTTGTGTTTGTACAGTCGGTTCTTTGTGTCCACGGGTGCTGCATCTACAGAGTCAACCATCCATGGAACGACAAAATTCAAACAGAATTCCCCCAAAATGAACTTGCCACATACCCGGAAATACCCCGAATCCATGCAAATGAACTAACGTAGGCATAACCTGCTGAGAAGACGTGGCTCAGAGCGGCATTTTTCATGATGGATTCCATCTAAAGTGACATTTCCCCCGTGATGCTGTTCTAGATTGCAATTTTCTATGTACACTCGCATTCCATATCCTTCAAAGACTGTCAGTCTAGATTTGACTGTTGTCGCCTCATTCGTTCACATGTACTGAATTGTTGTTTGTTATTATTGCCTAAACCTTATAATATATCAACAATTTACATAGCATTTACATTGTGTTAGGTATTATAAGTAATTTGAATCATTCAAAACATACAGGCATATATATGTAGGTTATATCATGGTAGTTTATAAAGGGAATTTAAGCATTCGGAGAGTCCTGGAACCAAACCCCTATGAACTCGGCCCACATGTTGTGTGAGAGTTTGTGAGCCCTTAAGAATTTTCTGGATTTCTGCATTAGCTGCTCAATTCAGATCTTTTGACATCATTTCTAATGGATTAAGATCAGGACTTTGACTTGGCCTTTCCAAAACATTCTTGGTTTACACCACAGGAACTGGAATGGTTGTCGTTCTTGGAATTTGTAGGGACTTCAAATTAGGTATCCCTGAATGATGTAAGTATGCAGCATTTGGTCCAGATGTTGGGCCTATGTTGAGGTCAACTGCTGTTTTTAAATTTCCTTGATAATAATAATGAAATAAGTAATAATGAAAAACCCACACAAATGGTTTGAGTTGTTTCGCGTCACTTACCGTATTTTTCGGGCTATAAAGCGCACCGGGTTATAAGGTGCGATATCAATGATCGACTGCTAACGGGTATATTTTCATACATAAAGCGCACCGGGTTATAAGGCGCATGAAATGAAACAAAACTCTTAAGTTCCGTCGGAAACTCAGTTTGGTCTTTACCTGGCGCAGGGCGTCTTCTTTTCCGTACCATTGATTCGTTAATGCTGAATTCTCTGGCAGCTTCTCTATGACCATGTTGTACTGCGTGACTGATAGCGCTGAGTTTGAAATCCGCTTCGAGAATGAATGAATGAATGCACGTACCCTAATGCTGAAGCACATACCGTATTACTCCACGATGCTGCGCACTACGGTTGCCGTAAGCTTCGTAACTTACCAAGACCGTGCTAAAACATTTTGACAGATTTATGAGCGCCGTGTACCATCTACAATCGGTTCTAGGTCAGAAAGCACAACCAGAATTAATTCATACATTAGACGCACCGCATTTTAAGGCGCACTGTCGATTTTTGAGAAAATTAAAGGATTTTAAGTGCGCCTTATGGTCCGAAAAATAACGGTAACGCGGTGCTCCTACTGGCAGCGCAAACAAAAACCAAAAACTTTGGGAAAGCTCCACAGGGGGTAGTTCCTCCCAAATTACTGGAACCGTTTATTGCGTAAGCGCCTTATTACTCCAGAACCTTAAGCACTTCGTGTTAATATCTGATTGATATCTGATTTGTTCTGGTATGTAAATGCATTGTCAATTTTTTCCATATCATTTATGACGACGGTTTGTAATTTGCTTCGAGCTTATAATGGAGAAATGCTCTCAGTTCACAGCAGCAGCTCAGCTGAATGAACAGTGGTGTGGAACCGCTGCCTTTATTCTCCTTTATCAGCTCGGCTTTGCTCACACTGAAGGTTGAATCGATGGCTAATGAAGTTCTTATTATAGTCATTTTTCGTAATGGAAGGGAAACGAATATCAACTCGCTTTTGTGGTTCAAATCAGGGCAAACACTTTTATCTGACACGAGCGCCCTTGACTAACGAATGCTGTGTGTTCTCTTGAAGAGGATTGTCCTTTTTTGGGGGGTCTGATATGCAGAGATGGCCAGCTATCTGATGAGATGTTTATTGCCTGCAAATGTGCTGGAGCACACGGCAGCTCTGACTGGAAGCCTTCTCAGGTTACCTGCCTGCAGAATGTGTGTGTGTGTGTGTGTGTGTGTGTGTGTGTGTGTGTGTGTGTGTGTGTGTGTGTGTGCGCGCATGTGTGTGTGCGAGTGCATGAAATCCTTTTGTGTTTGAAACCCTTTGTTGCTTCTCGCCACTCGCCTATTGAGGCCCAGGTTTTATGGTGTCCTGTCTCAGCCTGCATATTAGTAGCTTCCTTTCTCTTTGTTATTATTTTGGATAAAAGATGGTATGCGAATCCTTTAGCATAGTCTGGTCGGACGGGTAACGTAACAAAATGACAGGAAACGCAACGAAACTCCTCAGGGTGCTTGCGGTTATTTAAAATATTTCAATAATTGAACTTGATATTTGGTTGCTTCATGTGGTATTCGGGTAGAGCTTATATAATGTGCAGGACATTGAAGTTAAAGGATATGGGGGTGGTTTTTTTTGCTTTTGATCATGCTTTTTATATAAACCTTCTTTACGTTAAATCCGTTATATAGTCTGATATCCTTCACTGCGGATGATCAACAACAGTAGAGCTCTATATAAAGACGCCAGTTCATGAGGAGCTGGCTTGGAACCTTGGGCTGGTCTTGCAATGTGAAGGTTGGGTGATACAGTCACAGAACCCTGGGATGAACATACGCCCTATCTGTTATATATCTGTGCCTACTCCCAGTAAATTCCATAAAGGGTTCAGGTCCAGGATGCTTTGATTTTGTCTGTTTAAAAAAGTTCTCCCGAGTTGAGATTTGATGGGATGTACAATTATAACGCTTAAAAGAAAACAGAAGGGGTGGGAGTGAACAGACTGATGATGGCTGTCTGAGCAGCACAATTCAGCCAGAAAATCTATAAGGGAACTTGCAGCAAGCTTACATGGACCAGAAAAACACACGCACTTGATGTTAAGGATAGTACAGCTCAAGAAAGCTTTTAGTGCTCATCAATGCTATTGTACTAGTACGTGGGGGAAAGGAGCAAGGAGTCCTGTTTGTTTGGTGGAGAGGAAAGATAAGGAGATGCCGTTTGCAAAGGTATTTGTCTTATTTACCTGGACGAAGTTTAATGATTAAACGCTGAAGGAACCTGCAAGAGCACAAGTTAGCTATTTGGTACATCGCTTCCCTTCCACAGAAACGTCCAGGTCAGTTTGAAACACTCGATAAGAAAGCCAGGAGTTTCTCATCATGGGCTCAGGGTCGTGGATTCTTTTGCTAGGACCGAGGAGCAGTTTGTTGTAGAGCTGCCACAAATGAGGGAAAGGGGGGAGGTTCAGGGTTAGAGAGACGAGGTCCCACCGGGACCCAGCACGCTCATTACAGCCGGGAGGCCATCACTGCCAGAGGGTCACCATGGTAACGACTGGTATGTGATTCCCACAACAATACCGAACCTGCTCCCCCCCACCCATAGCCTTCCCTGCCATTTTCTCCCCAATCAGAAGATGAAACTCTCTCTGCATGCTCTACAGTGGTCGGGTGGGCTACGGGGGGAAGCTTTGAAGTTGCCGGAGAGGTGGCGGCGGCGATGCATGCATTTGCAACACTGTACGTGATGGGGGAACGTCAAGGCGAGATTATGGGATCGATCCTCTCACAATAAAGCGACGCTACATGGATGTCCACAGAATATTATGACTACCCTTTGTTTCTACATTCACTGTCTGTTATGTTAGTTCTGTTTACCATATAGGAGCACTTTGTAGTTCTGTAATTACAGACTGTAGTCCATCTGGCTCTCTGCATGCTTTGTTCGTCCCCTTTACTCTGTTCTCTAATGGACCACAGGACCAGCACAGATCAGGTACTCGTTGTACTGCAGTGACACTAGTGGGTTTTCCATCAACCAAGTTCTTTGCAAATTTTGAACCACACGTTGGTGTGTTTGTGTGTTTTGCTGGTATGAGTGGATCAGACGCAGCAGTGCTGCTGGAGTTTTTAAACACTGTGTTCACTGACCTTAGACTCAATAGTTCATCTGTTGTTGCACAGTTTGTGTTGGTCATCCTCTAATCCTTCATCAGTGCTCACAGGATGTTGGTGGCTGGACATTTCTGGTTGGTGTCAGCCCAGCAATTTCAGTCCAGCAGTGACACTGAGGTGTTTGAAAACTCCAGCAGCACTGCTGGGTCTGATCCACTCGTACCAGCACAACACACACCAACGCACCAGCACCACGTCAGTATCACTGCAGTGCTGAGAATGATCCACCACCCAAATCGGACTTGGGGTTGGATTCACGAAAGTTTCTTAAGAAAGAAAATCTTTTTTCTTAACTTCTTTCTTCAGATAAAAGTAATTTTTCTTAACTCTCTTCTTAAGAACATTTCTAAGAACGAGTGGTATTCTTGAACACATTCTGTTCTTAAATGTTTTCTTAACCTTACGATAACCCCACACTTCTCTTAGGCTGTAAGAGGTGAAGGTAAGCATCGAAATTTAAAACTTCTAACAATTCAGTTACTGGAAATAAGGCTTATATTTCAATTTAAATGCCTTAAAGCCTTTCGAGTGAAGGTCATCCATTAAATACAAAAGTCTACATAAGGAAAGTTTATGGCAAAACTGGCTCTTTCTTCCACCATCACCTCTTTCTTGTTTGCTAAAGTCTTTTGAACACTTGGTTTGAATTTCCTCCATTTTGCCGTCCTCAGAGAGGATTAAACTAATAACGGAAATAAGGGTCAGCACAAATTCAAAATGTGTCTTACGCAGTATATTATAAGCTGCAAAATGCAGAAAATCTTAAGAAAATTAGTATGATTTCTTAAGATAACTTTTGAGAACTTCTTGCGTTTTTTTTTTTTCCCGAGAATTGCATTTAAGAACATTCTTATGATCTTCTTAGTGTTTGTCTTAAGACTTTTTGCAAGTTTTTTCTTAAGAAAGCTTTTGTGAATTCGGCCCCTGATCTGTGGGGGTCCTGACCATTAGAGAACAGCGTAAAGGGGACTAAAAGTATGTGGAGAAACAGACGGACTACAGTCTGTAATTACAGAACTACAAAGTGCTCCTATACAGTAAACAGAACTAATATAGCAGTGTATTATAATGTAATAACATATATAATAGTGTGTACGGTCTGTACGGTGTTGCAAATGCATGCGTCGCTGCCACCGCCTCTCCAACGACTTCAAAGCTGCCCCCCTGTAGCGCACCAGACCACTAGAGCATGCAAAGAAGGTTTCAGAATTATCCATATGATAAACAGAGGCTGCTATAATGGACAGTGAGTGCAGAAACAAGGGGTGGTCATAATATTCTGATATGACTGGTTACATAGATGATGTAATTGTGTGAGGATTTTGATATTGTCCCTTTCCTATATGCATAAGAGAATGAGCACTGGTTATACCACTAGGACCGTTCTAGCTGCACTGATTACCAATTACTAAGACTGCTGAGCAGAGCTGCCAATCCTAAAGTCAAACTGCACATGCTTTACCATGTATTATTCAGTTACATTATCCACACTGTGTTCCCGTTACACTCTCGGCAGATTTGATAAACTTGTGTCGAGCAGCCACTCGCTAACCTAGCTTTAAATTAACCATTAATATTTCAACCCGAGGCGCCCAACTCGGCGCTGGATTAATAACGCCGACCAGCTGGCATAGGCGTGTCCTTCACGACCGGAGGATTGTCAGACAAAACTGCCGAGGATGGAGCGATGCAAAAGCGCCATATGTTCCTGATCAGCCATATTGCTTTGCGTGCCATGTACAGGAAGTGGCATATTGGCCTCCTGGTCCTGCGATGCTGGTGGCTGCTTCCTGATGCGTGGCCACCTGCCTACAAACCGGTCTCATCGCCATCTCCTGAGATTTGGCGGGACAAGAGAAACCGCAATCCAGAAAGGAGGCTTTCTCGTGTTCCGTCCAGACGGTGATCGTCTTGTTTTTGTCAGCTGGTTCATGAATATTGGAAATGACTAGCCTGGTATAGGTGGACCCTAGAAATTATGATGTTTTTAAGTATACAGTACTGTGCAGAAGTCTTAGGCCACCATTGTATTTGTTGTTTATACCGACCATATATACATATTTCAAACTTGGATCTGTGACTCCATAATCCTCCGTTTCCACTGATCTTCATTTGAGATATGCTTTCTCATATCTTAGCCTTTTCACCCTGTTCCCCATACAAAAAAGTGGTTTCTTGACTGCTACCCTTCCAAAAAGCATTCCTGATCAAGCTTCTTTGGACTGTAGAAGAGTCAACTGGTGTTACTCAAGTGTAAGGGGAGGTCACACTAAATATTTGCCACTGTAGCCTATAGAAGCTGTTTTTGAGTTCTTTAATAATTCATGCAAAATTCCTTTCTATTCTGGCTCCATTCCAATAAAGAGACTGAGAAATTATCATGGTCATTATACTACTGATAAAACAATTGTATATCTAATCTAACGATGGCCTGAGACTTTTGCACAGTACTGTACCTCTCCCAATTATGCACCACAGAAAGCCTTTTGCGAGGAAGTTCAGAGGGTTATGGTTTGGTAATTTGCAGGCAGTGATGCAGGTGCTGCCTTTTTTATATGGGATAATAAGCTGCATTTAATTAGCTGCTGAGAAACAATCAAAGGTCCTGTGAAAGTTTACTCCAGGGCCTGAGTCACACACTGCTAATTGAATAACCCTGGCCTATTGTTTTGACTGCATTTATTTCGCTAATCTACGCATGGTAATTCAGGGGAGAATTGAATTTTGAAATGCATACAGTAGACTGTTGGTGGGTATTAAACGCCTCGCGGTGATTCAGGCGGCGTCACCAGGGTGTTTGCTGTGTGAGGTTACATTGGGGCTGCATCAAGTGACTTATCCAGAGTGACTTGTTTTTTTCTTGCGATTCATTCGGACGCCAGTAATTTAATTTGAGCTTGTGTATGAAGGCGGTATCTTCCACACCAAGGGCGGCGAAACTGCAAAGTTATTTTCATTCGCCCTCTGGTTGATCATTGCAGACATTTGCCTGCGACAGTAGCTCTTTTACCGTTAACCATTGCTTCTGCGCCTCATGATGCAGCTCCTGTATTTTTAGTCTGCCTTTTCAATGGCAGCCTTTTCAAGTTTGGAATTCGTCAGAGGAAAAACACCGTTTTAATTTTCACGTTCCTTTGCCCCATGAACCACTGAGCCATTTTATTTGCTTATAAAATGTTCAGGTTTGGGATGCTGTTAAAAATAATGGTGATATTGTTAATAATGAATAAAAAATTAAGTTTGAGTAAAAGCTTAAACTTTGTGTAATTGGATAGACCTCCTAAAATCAATGGTGTTGATGCAAAAAAAGGTGCTCCATCCTTTGAAAAAAAAAAATCAGATCAACCCAATATCTGCACTTAGTTTTTATGTGAGGTGGCGGAAAAAAAACAAAAACGTGTCGCGTCTGGTGTGTATAGTTTGGAGGCGAAAAAATCGCATACAAGTACGTAGCAGTTTTGCATCACGTTTGCTGTGCAACGGCTTTTACAATTTGTTGAATGTTAAGGATCTTGCTCAGTATGGAGCATTAAAGCTGACATAAATATGACAATCTCAAATTTTTGTCCTTTGTCCTAATTATATTTGCATGACGTTTAATAAACTTGAAATATTCAGTGGTGTAACTCATAAACCTGAATTTTAACAATGCTTTTTTATGTTTTGAGTTTACGAAAATCGAAAAAACAAACAAACAATGCAAAATTACATCTTAGAATTTTCAGATTTTAAAAAATTCAGATCCAGAACTTCAAATCTGTCTGATTCAAAACTCAGAAATACGAATATAGACCAGAGGTGAAACATGCAGGCTTCAGAAGAAAGTAAAACTGACGGATTTAGTGGCCTAAATTCATATTTCTGAGTTTGGAATCAGGTTGATTTTAATTTATGGATCTGATTTTTGAATCATATTTTTGTGACGTTTAATAAACTTGAAATACACAATGGTATAATTCATAGATATGAATTTTAACAATGCTTTTTTGTGTTTTGAGCTTGCAAAAATTGAGAAAAAAAAACAACATTCAAAATTACAACTTAGGATTTTCAGATTTAATAAAATCAGATCCATAAACTCAGAAATATGAATTTAGGCCACTAAATCCGTCAGTTTTACTTTCTTCTGAAGCCTGAATGTTTCACCTCTGGTCTATTTTCGTATTTCTGAGTTTTGAATCCGATAGAATTGAGTTTATGGATCTGAATGTTTTAAATATGAAAATAGTAAGTTGTAATTTAGATCTTTATTTAATCACAAGTTCAAAATAAAAAAGCATTGTTAACATTCAGATTTATGAGTTATGCCATTGAATATTTCAAGTTTACTAAATGTCACGCAAATATAATTCAAGGACACATTTCAGATTTGGAGACTTATTTCAGCTTTTAGGCTCAGTAGCAGCTCAAGTGCCCAACAGTGGCAGCTTGGAAGAGCTGGGATTTGACCTTGCAACCACCGAGTGCATCTCTGTCTGGTAGCCAGAGTTTATGGGATAAGCTTAGCATACTGAAAATGAATGTTTTTGTCCAAATCAACATCACATCAGGAACGGTATTTCTAGTACAAAGATTGGTCCATTCATTTCATTAACTGTGTTTGATATTCCATTAGCAGTATTAGAAAAAGGAGCATTTGATTTAAATAAATAAATCAATCCTTGCGGGGGGATGGGCGTCTCCGTCTGCTGAGAGGGCTTTTGTTAATATGATTATGGAGGATTACAGCGTTTGTCTGCAGATCAAAGGAGCCAAACCAATTATCACTCCAACCTTTAACACTGCTGTCACCCAAGCCTGGCCAGAGCCAAGTGGGACATGGACACACCAACGCTCCTTAGGATCTGGACTCTCTGCTCGTCGTCTGGTCTGCTTCTGTTAAAAGCACATGTGGCTTTTGATTCTTCTGTCAGTCAGTGTTTTTTGTGTGCCCACACCTCTCTGTCGAACCTGAATTGAGACCTTCAGTCCGCCCCCAGACCCCCCCAGCTTTTTCCTGAATTCAATTCTGTATTCAGCTGCGAGTGTGCCTGCCTTTTTGTTTGCTCACTCCATCGGAGGTCTTTGTGAACTGGCCACTCGCAGGCAGGACCTTCTAGTATGGTCACAGCTGGTTTTGGACCAATCTTCGACCTCCAGTAGCGTGTAGTTGACACGGAGGGTAAAATCTGAAGAGTAGCACTTGTGAACACGATGAAGTAATCATGGGAAGGTTAGAAAATACACCCGAGTAATACACAAGCAGTAGTGACTACAGGTGATGGTGGTGACTTACAGATATTTCTTTTGGTCTACAACAATACAACTACTTGTTCCTAAATACTGGCCTTAATTCATTTTTTATTATTCCAGTTTTATGATTATATATTTAATAGTAGTTCTACCTTTTCTTTTTCGATACTGATTCCAATGGCAGTCCATCAATGCTGCGGAGCCACGAGCAGAGGTGGGAGTTTAAGAGCGGAATTCTGTCATTTTTGTGTATATGTGTGTTACTACCTTACCAGTCGTGTCATCGCTTGCTCATTAGCTCACGTTTGGACTAGCGACCATTCTTACTCAGTTGATGTGTTTGGAGACTTTTTTGTGTAAGTTACTCGTGTTTTTTGTCTGACTTTTGTGTGTCCTATTGTAAGTAGTACTCATTTGTTTGTCCCCCTCTCTAACGTGTAAGTGTATAATCTGGTTCACATTCGCTCATTGAGTCTGTGTTTCATTTGGCTGATCTTCCGTGTTGTTCGTAATACTGTCTATCGATGCATTTTTAGCTTGCGCCAAACGAAAATGTCTGTTGTTTCAGTCATTTATGTTTTCAGCGGTATCTCTGACACATTTATGCATTTTTTGCGCAGAGTTTCATTGTGAAAATATCCTTTATATTTACCTGACAGTAGCATAAAAAGACTACATGGCCATGTTAATGTCTGCTTGACCATTTGCTCAACGACTCTTTCACAGAATGGTATGTAGTAGGGGGTCTACCATGCCACAAACAAACAATATGAGTATCCGGACACTTCATATTCCTGAGAGTTCATCGATCGCTGCCATTCGATCTCAACTGATTAACCTTTCTCCACTGAGCCTGGATTAAGTTCTAAGCCTTCCCTTGCCTGTCACCACTTGTCAGAGATTTAGCCCCAAATCTGACATTTCTTTAATTTGTGTAAGCTAGAGCTTCCACCGAGTGCCTTTAACTGGAGGAGCCAGACAACAAAGCAAATCCTGGTCGACGCTGCATTCAGAGATCCCATCATGCCATGGCGGGGTCGTTGGAGCTCTGGTTCGTACTGTGGGTTTAATGCGTTGTGAATTCCTATTTGTGCGAGGCTACATTGAAGCAGACACGCTGCCGCAGTTCATCACAATATCCGAGTGTGTAAACAAGCGAAGGACAAGCGTCGAGTCTCGTGGCTGTGCCTAACCTGCAGCGGGAGGGACTGCATGAATAATTAAAGGCACTCTTTCACAATGATGGAGAGCATGCCAGGGCTTAGGGAACGGCTCTCGAGCCACGAACAGGGGCCTCGGTCATTAAATATAAAAATTGTTTGCTTCTGTTAATAGGGTTGTTCTTCCTTGCACCCTCCCTGCAATTCCCGGCAGGCCAGCGGAAAAAGGGCAAACTGCTGTCGTTTAGTCTGACCGTCCTTTGTTTGAATATACGTTGTCAACGTGCTATTTGTTCTCTTGTCATTTTCTTTTGGGATTACAGAGTGTGGCTTCCTGTTGCGACCTCGACACGAGTTGCCTAAAACCGAAGTGCCCTCGGCTGTGTCGGTCGCTCGGAATAGGGTAACTAATCGGTCTTTTTTTGCCAAAAGGCTCATAATAAAGAAGATGCTCTCGCTCTCTGTTTAAAAGCCTTTTAGCAGCAGCGGCGGCGTTAATCTGCTCCTCCCATTACAAATAAAAAATGGAGGCTACTTGCATATTTATAAATGCACGAGAGTCCATGAAAGCGGATCCAGGCGGCATAAAAATAGGCTTGTAAAAGGGATTAAAGGTTCACGGCCAGAGCACCCTTCTGTTTGGAGCATGTCACCATGGCCAAGCCTGGCACGCTCTTCAGGCAAGTGCTTTGTGAGAGCGAGATCTTCGTGGCTTCTGTGTTCGCCTCAAACAGTTCAAGCAGAGCAGCGTATGTCCCCCTTCTCACTTTGTGGCATGGCCAGGCTGGTAGCCATGCTGGAGCGACTCGGTTCCAGGCTTCATAGGACATTGTCTTATGGTCCACATTTTTGAGAAGCCAACAGTTTTTAAAACACGTTGGCTCCATCTCAAGACAAATGTACTTCCTCTAGAAGGACTCACATTGGAGCTGGTTTTCTTTTAACTCTAAAGGTCCTGAACAAAACCAAGTGACCAACAAAAAATTAAAAGAAAGAAGACCGGCCATGGCAACCTCTGTCTGCTTAATGTATTATATACAAATACAGTGGTACCTCGGTTCTCGTCGTTACTTCGTTCCAAAAGGCTTGTCTAGAACCGGAAATGATGAGTACCGAGCAAATTTTTCCCATAAGGAATAATGTAAACTGAATGAATATGCTCCAGACCCCCAGAAAATCCACACTGTATAAGGCCTTATATGCGTTAATGGAGTTGTATTGTACAGGAGCTCCCTGATTTATAATGGGGATACGTTCAGACATATCCATCATAAGTTAAATGTATCATGAACCGATGAGTTTAACAGGTGCTTAGTGTATCATAGCGGAAACGAGGCTAAGGTTGGCTTCTTATTCGCATTTTCTGGTCCTCCTTAAAATGACCGCAGTTACGTTATGGTGCCTGTAGATGCAGATTCAGCCTCATGAGAAGTATGTTCATGTTTAACACTTACATTAACCTTAAGTTGGACACAATCATTAATACAAAGCTTATTTTATAATAAAGTGTCAATAACATATTGAGAAATTTGGCGAGTAATGGATTGAAAGTGCAAAACACTTACTGTGTTCTGGAGCATTCAATTTCTGTTCTGCTTTCGGTTGGCTCTTATAAACTAACCCTTTTAGGACCCATGGAGACTTATTAGCACTAAGAATACAGTACTGTAGATATAAAAATAAAGAAAACCATGATAAACGCAGCCCAGATCTTCTCTGAGCAGGAGCTAGTGTGAAACTGAATCACTGTGTACTGAATTGTGAATCGAGTTTCGACTGAAATGAGTCG
The DNA here is from genome assembly GCA_025084515.1 of Ancistrus triradiatus. Lineage (NCBI taxonomy): Eukaryota > Metazoa > Chordata > Actinopteri > Siluriformes > Loricariidae > Ancistrus > Ancistrus triradiatus. Next base: position 682,346 of record JAJAGP010000030.1, on the reverse strand, counting down.
ACTCATGCAAGTTTAAGCAAGTGCGAGAAAAGCGAATAGGACTGAAATTTTTCTAGTCAGAATGTGTCGAGAACCAAATTCGACAAGTTCCGAGAGGGTCGAGAACCGAGGTACCACTGTATATATGTAGGCCTGTCATGATCATGAAATTTTATTGAATTAATTGTCATACAGATAATTGCGATTAACAATTTGTTTGTTTTTGCAGAAATCTACCAACTGTGGAAAATTACTGTAGTCCTACATAATTGTGATCATCTCATTTAATTGTCATTATCTTAAATAACTGCGATAAGACGATTATGTAATAATTGTGACAGCCCTATGTATAGTGTCAATATACAAGTCCATAAGTGCATATAATGTCTTATGAAATGTGGATTTTCTTATGGATTCCTTGGGGGGGATTCTCTCTGTACTCGTCGTTCTAGGCCCCCCAAGTACCGAGGTACCACTGTGTATAACCAAAGTCGTGACAGTAGGAGTTCTATGACAGCTCAAAGAACTTCAGGATGATTAGAACGGTCCACCAGTCCAAGTGCACCACACAGAGGGGTTACCCTTGTTTACTAACAGGATGGGCAAAACCTTTTAGCATAAAGAAACACCGGTACTGTGTGGTTGACCCAGATATGGGCAAGGACATGTTCTCAGGAGCTTGTGCGATGTGTGTGCCGAGGCCTGCTGATAAGACGAGGTTTGTTTTGTCAAGTTAGATGAAAATCTCCTGGAGCGCAGATCGGTGTCAAGTGCTTACTGTGTTTATGAGAGAGGTGCTGGAATGTCAGGGTGGAGATGGCAGGGGAAGATAAAGAAATCTGTAGTCCTGCTGTCTCATTCCTTTGAATAAATCCCCCACCAACGCAAGCGTGCGGCCAGGATGTGGAGGGGTCTTGTTGTTTCTCTTGTCGGGCTCTTATCTGGAGACTGATAACCAACGCGGAAGGGTCATGTCTACAGAGAAGACGTAGGCTTCTTTACAAAACCCAGACGATATCCGTTCAGGTTCCCGGTCTTGTCCAGTGGTAGCTCCACCAGGCCTGGTCCTTGTTTATGACAGAGAGCATTACGTAGACCGTGCTAGCCTCGTCATGCGTAACTAGACCTGCGGGAAGACTGTACCGGCAGCACCTTTTAACGATGAGAACATGGGCGCAATGGAAAATTGTGAAATGCGCCTAGAGGCTCCCAAACACCAGTCACATGCTCAAGATTTGGTTCGGTTTATTTGTTCTGACAATAAACCAGCCTGTGTGGGGTCTCCTCAGTGTCACTAAACCACCAAAGCATGTGGAGCCCAGGCACAAGAAAAACAACCCCCTCAGCAAACCCAGAGATCTGGCACGACAAAGGCTGACAGAACCCAGCAAGTCGAACAGAAGAGAGTGAGTGGAGTGGCTGAAGAAAGAACAGCATTCCAGGGCAGCGCAGTGGAACGGCAGGCTCTGCTTTTAGCCACGGGAAACGTGGAGAGCAGGAGATAGCATCAGTGCAAATATCTCCCGTTAATGACGGCTGCTCCTCTTAGATTCAGCTGGCCTTATCTCTGCGGTCTAACTTTGACAGTTTGGTATTTAACCCTTATGTTGAAAGTGAGCTGAGAAAAATCAAACTGAATTCAGGAAACGAAACCAGGATCTTGATGCAAAAGTCATTCCTTCGAGCTCACTGGGATTTCTCTAAATAACACTTCACAAAAGATACGTTTTTCTTTCTTTCTTTTTCACTTTTTAATGCCAACCGGCCTCTCTTCCCTTTGGCACAGGCACCACTGGGACTCGAACCTGGCTCCCTGTGGCTCTTGGCTCTCGATTTAGATTGCTGCACCATTGGACTGCTGAAGGGGAATAACATGTAACATATTTTGTATCTTGGAGCTTGGGTACAAGCCCTAGCAGTGCTTCTGGCTATGATTGGCTCTGTCCGGCTCTGTCCGAGGCAGGACCAAAAGTGTGAGGACACTACTGAAAATGCTTGTTTTGGAATCTGCAACAGAATAATGGCCCAGAGCAGCTCAATGTTTTGCAACAACTACTTGAAGACTGAAGAAGATTAAGTGTTAACTGTCATGGACCTTCCTCTGCAGTCACCTGACCTAAATCCCTTTGAATATTTAAGGGGGCACAAGACCTTGTATGATTTCCAAAGAAAACCCCTGTATTAAATTCAAGCAACTTCCACTGTAAATGGTTTGTATTTTCTGTAGTTCATTTTGACAACAAGACATAATGTGTGTTAAGCTTGACAGAAGTGCTTCTGAAAACCCGCCTTGATTAGCTTCCGAAACCTGGAGCGATTGAAGTACCACTCTTGATTTTAGAACAGAGACCTCATAGAGGAAATGAGTGCTGTGCTGTGCAAAAGTCTTAGGCCACCATTAGTTTAGATATATCATTGTTTTAGCAATGCTATAATGACCATATATAATTATTTCTCAGTCTCTTTGTTAGAATACAACCAGGAAATGTGTATGCAGTATTACAAAAGTGATAACAATCAGAAAAACTGCTTCTGTAGGCTACAGTACCAAAACCACTTTTTCAGAAGTTATAATGTTGTTGTACGAACTACAGTACTTTGCAAAAGTCTTAGGCCACCATTCGATTTGTTGTTTTAGCAATGGTATAAGGACCGTATAAACATGTTGTCGATGATTGGACCCCAAATTTTCGAACTTGGATTCGTCACTCCATAATCCTCTTTTCTGCTGATCTTCATTCAAATCTTTGAACTTTACCATATCTTAGCCTTTTCATCTTGTTTCTCTTCTGAAAAAGAGGTTTCCTGGCTGCTACCCTTCCAAAAAGCATTCCTGATCAAGCATCTTCAGACTTGGCACCCCATTGAAGCTGCCAGACTCTGCTATTGCTCAAGTGTAATCACACTAAATACCCACTGTAGCCTATAGAAGCTGTTTTTTGCCTAATCTTTTTCAGTTTTTTAATAGTGCATACCTGTGTTTTGTTTGTATTCTGATGAAGAGACTGAGAAATGCATATGGTCGGTATGCCATCGCTAAATCTAATGGTGGCCTAAGATTTTTGCACAATATGTAAGCCCTTGCTTGCTGGTTTAACCCTTGCCGCCCAACCTAATTTCCATCTTAAAAGATGTGGTTTGGATTCCAGGACTCCAGGTTAAGAGGAATCGTTGATCACTCCTGTGCCGTGATGTCTTGTGAATCCAGAACGTGCAGGAACTAGCAGTGATTTTTTACAGATGCATCTTCAAAGCGTGCCTCCCTCAGTCTGGCTTTGAAGCTTATTATTTGAAGCCTATTACTCAAGTGTCCTGGGCACGTTCATTTCTCTCCGTCAACATGCGAATGAGTTTTTCTTTCTCCTGGGCTTGAACGGAGCAGCTGATGATTTCCTAGATAAGATACGATCTCGGCACGTTTCCGAGATCGAGTTCCGGTGTCGAGTTTCCGAATAGCTCTGCCACGGTTAGATCGGGTACGGGCCTGGAGAGTTTGGACTGTTTGTTTAAGAATAATGCTGTAATTAAGACAGGACCTTGTATGAGATTAACCCGCGGTACGCTTGCTCTCGCTGGGTGTGAGCATGTGTGAGGTGCTGAGGTTATTGTCTTGTAGAGCAATTCTTTTGAGTTCTGTCGAATTGAGGAATGAGGGAGTGGATCGCCCTTTATTGCATTCTACTGCAACACTCAACAGTCGTTTTAGCGTACTGATAGTCTACAGGTTTGATTTGTGCAGGACCTTTGCAGTCGCCAGCAGAATACGTCTTCTGCATCCCCGGTAATTGCTGTTGTAAAGCATTGCCGACGTCATGGGTCAGCTTTCTCCCTGTGATTAACAATCTTGTGAAGAGAATACATTATTTGGCACCATGTTCAAAGCATTGTTCCACAGGCAAAGGAGAGACAGTAACGCTGTGAAAAAGAAGCATCTCCAAAAGGTAATATTGCTGCAAAGAAATTGGTCGAAAACAGGCTTTTGAAATCCAATGCTGACAAATTGCTCGGCGCTCGCCTTTGCGAAGCTCTGCTGGGGAATATTGATTCTGGTTTATTCAAGCGAGCAAGATGAAAAGAAAAATCCCATATAATATTTCATTAAAAATTTTATAGTGTATAAAATTATGAGCACTTCATTCTCTTCACTCCTGGTGAAGCAAGATAAATGTTGTGGCTGCGCTCGCCTTATTTCCTAGTCTACCTCGGGGCACTAAAGACAAAGGATGGGTTAGGGTGGGAAGTGAGTATAGTCTGTGCTATGAAATCTTTTATGTCCAGACTGATTGTGTGTTCTTTGTTTACATATTCCCACAAAGAACCACATTCCCTGCCGCTGAATGGTGTTAAGTACTGTATATGTTCTTGTCCAGGGAGATGATGATGATGATGTTGCTACCTTGTACCAGGGTACTTGGGTTTTTTAGGCTGAACAAACAATGAATCCTCCACAAAGATCCAAACAAGCTTTTCACTATTGGCCTTACACATTTGGCCCACGCTGTATTTTGAGGTGTACATTTGGGGGCCTCCATTTTATTAAGCGGCTTTTCCTTATTCAGTGCCTCACCACCACCTCTGAATCGAATATCTGACCATTTGAGGACTTCAGAAGGAGGTACAAGGGAATACATTCTGGCAAATCCATCGTAAGTTGAATTGATTGTATAACGAGGAGTTTAATATATACTTTACATATCATAGTGCAGCTCATATTAAACAGCTTTAAACACGCCAGTGACCACGGCTTTTCCCTCACTACTATTTCCCAGCACTCATCACTCCTGCCGTGTGACTCACTACGTCATGCACTGCCGACTGAATGTGTATTTATGTTTATCATCAGATTCCCATCTTAAAGTAAAAATTTCGTAAGTTGAGCCATTGTAAAACGCGGAGTACCTGTTTTGCTCTTGCTGCCTAACCTAGTGTCCATAAATCTTGAGACATCATTGTTACTGATGTTGTAGGTGCCAGCTAGACCATGAATCACTAGTAAAGGCTAAAAAAAGTTCCTTTTGTTATCAGTTGTTTCTCGGCCTTTGGTGTACAATACTGTGCAAAAGTCTTAGGCTGTCATTAAATTAGATATACCATAGTTTTAGCAGTTTGATCAGGTCTTTTTGGAAGGGTGGCAGCCAAGAAACCACTTATTCAGAAGGGGAACAAGGTGAAAGACGAAGATATACTAAAGCGCACAAAGATTAGAATGAAGATCAGCGGAGAAGAGAATTAGGGAGCGACACTTTCAGGTTCAAAATATTTGGGTCCGATCGTCGATAATATGTTATATGGTCATGATGCTATTGCAAAATCAACAAATCGAAGGGTGGCCTAAGACTTTCGCACAGTACTGCATATCTCAGTGCTTATCATGTGCTGTTGTAGTAAGATAATCAACATGTCAAGTCAAGTCAGATTTATTTATATAGCGCTTTTTACAATGAAGCATTGTCTCAAAGCAACTTTACAAGTTTAGATCATCTCCTAATAACTACGTCCAATCCCAAATTGAGAAAGCCTAGGGCGACAGTGGCAAGGAAAAACTCCCTAGTTCTAGGAAGAAACCTTGGGAGGACCAAGACTCAAAAAGGGACCCAACCTCCTTGGGCGACATAGATGATAAATCTAAGAGCGAAACTAAAGTCATGGAGTCAAAACATGAATTTTTATTCTCTCTGTGTGTGGTTTTAATGTTTTGGCTGATCGTTGTACCTGCTAAATGGCTAGTGAATGTAGGTACGAGGTAGATGTACGGAATAAACCAAGCGTACTCCACAGTAGACCAGGGATTTGATCCCTCAGCAAAAGCCAGCACTGCTGTCCGTATGTGATATGAACTACCCCCTATGGTGAACCAGGCAAGGAGCTCAAATCCGGAGCAGCTGGGCTGAGCATATCTAAGAGTGGTCATGGTGAAGATGTGAATCCTGGGTCATTGCTTGCTATCAAAGACCCCCCACTCGGGCGTCTGGCTTTTATGGCCTTGAGCAGTCCCTTTATTCATTGATAGAGTTTTTCTATCATGCCCTTCCACCTTGATGGAAATTAATGGCATGTAGCTGTTCATCTGTCTGACAGCAGGTCCCTGCATGTATTTAACATGTATCCTCAGGGTTGTAAAAACAAGCTTTTTTTTTGTTTCCTCTGCAGCTCATGCCAAATCCAGTGGTACTCTGTGTTCTGGAATACGCTGCACCTTATGTGCCTGTTAGTTTAATTGCTAATGTTGCCTGCGAAATCGGTGGTGGTCAGGAATACGTAGCGAATGCATGATAGCAGTCATTGTTTTGATCTGCTTTCTTCCATATGGCGTAGAATAAAAGGTGGGGCTTTGGAGACGAAAGCAAAGAAAGCAAGTGCAGATGGGTCCCTGAGCTTTTCTCACTTGCTTTGATGATGGCCGGAGATGGAGTTCCAATCAGTCTGGTTAATTATTGTGTCCAACCGAGGTGAGAGGGGCAGCAGCGAGCGAAGCGGTGTGGAAATTACCTGGTACTCCTGGGATTTGCTATCTGGTACAGCCAGCAGGTTGACTTGCGAACATCAGACATATTGCTTCTTATTTTCATTCACTGATCGGCATCACTTTTTTTCGCCAGAAAGTAGATCACCACACCCTTCTGCTCGTTTAGGACATCCTTTATGCTCTTTTGGGAGTTGAAGCACCTGGCATTTCAAGCTTTCATAAACTTTAGTAAGCCATCCTCGTGGAAGAAAATGTCATTTTCTTTTTCGCAGGTACATTTAGTCAGGGACGACTAAATATATTCAGTATAGTGAGAATAGTGCTTGATTGCATGTAGTATGTAGATACAGTGGAAATGGTATCAATTTTGTCCACACAGCACTTTGTAGAGAGTCGTCTGCAAGCGCTGCAGAATTCAGTAGTTGTTTTGTTTTGATGCGAGCTCAATAATCCAGGTAAGTAAATCCCAGAAAGTTGAATCCGTTCCACTGGACGCAAGGTTTTCATGGGAGAAACGTTTTGTCGCTTCAGTATAAGCTAGTTAGAACTGAACCCAGTCTTGTATGCAGCACATTTGCATAACGACCGATACCAGCATCATTGCATGACAGTGGGACTCGGTGGTCAGTTCATATGCGAATTGCCATGGCCATTAATTACAGTGGTTTGGATTGGGGACTAGCTGCAATCATGGTATTGTAAGATGGTGAGGTGTTCTCTCAGGCCCACATAGATGGCCTCCTTTGACTCCCTGTACAAACCGGCATACCTTCCTATCAAGGATGTGCATCTCTCTATCCTTGAAAGAGTCGCTACTGACCTATAGGTGGGTGTAAACCGCAGAGAGAGGCCTGATGAGGTCGCTCTTCCATGTTGTGCGGGGCAGCACCGTGGGTAGCACCATCGCCTCACAGCAAGAACATCCTGGATTCCAGGTGGAGGTGCTTGGGTGCTTTCTGTGTGGAGTCTGAATGCCCTCACTGTGTCTGAAAGGGTTTACTTTGGGTACTCTGGTTTCCTCTTACAGTCCAAAGACATGCTTTTGGTTAAGAGATTACGCTAAATTGGCCTGATCTGACTATATAAATATGGCAAGCTTCGAAGTAAAGATGTGTATTGATATAACCTCGTGTCTGTCAATGATGCTGATAGCGACGTTAAATAAAAACCAAACAAACAAACTATGTTGTCCCATTTGTTTCGCCAGTGGCTGTTTGGTTTCTCCAACGTACAATTCACCTCAATCCTCTCAGCACTTAACAAGGTACATTATATCTCTCTGCTTGTGCCAGCATACTTGATGCTTGGAGTGGACCAGTTTCTGGCATCCCATTATTATGCGATGGTCCTGGTATCGGTCGTTAGGCAAATGTGCTGTGTATAAGATTTTCTTCCATTCCGACTAGCTGAGACTGAAGCAGCCGATTAGATTGAGTGCCGAAACGTTTCTCCCACGAAAATGAACTGATTCAACTTTGCAGCAGATGTTTTGTTACTTTCTAAACCTTGAGTATGCCGCTTGCTTCTCGTTTGTTGTGGGTGAACTGTAGTTTCAGTTTTGAATCTGGCTAACCGGAGTAGCTTTCGACCCAAACGAAGCAAATGTGCGTTTGCCAAAAATATGGCATCGATGCCAAACCGTGCAGAACACTAACTCCCAACAGATGTTCCATTTAGCAGGAAACTGAAAGGCTACTTTGCTCACTCACAATGGTATTCTTTTTATTATGCAGGCTGCTGTTGTGATTAAAGCCCCCAGGTTTTGGCGTGCGTTAACAGTGCTGGAAACGCCAGTTCCACTTAACATTTGGTAATTCAGCAGAGTGCGGTTGCAGCGGGCTGTAATTGGTTGAAGGTGGCGTACTTGCGTTAGCCCTAGAGGCGTTGCGCTGCCAAGAGAGTGCGGGGTAGCTTGAGGTGTTTGGAGCTTAGATATTGGATCCTTTCCTTCTTAATCTGCTAATTGAGGAAGTGCCAAGTCTATAAACCTGGCAATGTGTCCTACCAATCATTTTGTACAGACTTTGCACCTTGGCCCCACGCTGTGAGGGCAGAGGAGCTTTTCGGAGTATCCAGATCACCACTGCGCTGAGGCATTCCCAGCTGCGCCTGGAAATCATGGATTCTGGACCCCGTTCTATAAAGCTAATAAGGTAGTCCCTCGGAGAACATAAAGCGAAGGGGAGTGCTCAAGACAACAAAAGACTTAGTCTGCTGTGTCTTTCCTTTCTTCCGAAGTGACAGTGACCTTTAAAAATGGGTACTGGTTCCACCCCTTCATTATGTCCCTGTCCTGGACTCCTCACAGGGTCAGCATTCAGATTTCCAACTCTGAAAGGTCTGGCCATGTTTTTGGGAGGGCTTAATGGACTCGCTGTCAATTTAAAATAGTAAAAAGTCCCACGTTGATTTTCCATTTTGTTCTTGGAGCGCAGTAGTTACACCTAAATTGGATACAGTTTGTATTTTCATCTTTTGTTTGTCCTTTGTTTTAGCCTCGGCTTAGCATATTGGCTGCAACAGATGTGGGCCAGTCCAATGACCAAATTTTTAATGTTCAAATTTATCGTAGTAGATCGAGTCCAGTGTCAGTAGAAGCTTATGCACTGGCAGTTTGTTGAACCTGCTTTAATCCTCAGAGTCTGATGCTGTAAAAAGTACACATGGCTGTAGCATCGCTTATAACCTCTTGACAGGTCTTACTTCAATTCTTAATCAAACTTTAAGAGCTTCCTCTCCTTTACTTGCATTCTGTTACGTTGTTGACAATTGATGACAATTCTGAGCAAAAGATAAAAACAGTTGACCAAAAAAAGTTAATATGAGGCAGTGACACTGACAAATGTGAATACAAAAAAATCCCAGAGATTTGTGAACAAAGAGCTGAAATCTGCATACAAACAGACTCTGAAGTTGCATCAAGCTGTGTAGCTTGGACAGATTCAGACAAGGGTTTTAAATAGGAGAGGGTGTGGTAAAGGAAATATGGGACAATTTAGAGGAATCTGAGTTGCTGGCAGCACCGGGCTTGTAAGGGTTGTGTGAGAGTTAAATACACATAAATTCAAGTGTCAACATGTAACTCTCATAAAATCATTTTCACTGCAATAAAATTAGAGGCTAATTACAAACTGCAGCAGCAGATCAAATCGTTTCACAATCTCAGATGTTAGACAAGCGATTCATAAAGGCTGTTTGTTAGGGATCACTTTTAAATGATGCGTCATAAAGATCAAAAACAGACGAGTGAAATTTCGGTTTTGAACACTTTAGTGAGTCAAGACAGGGAGTTTAACAGTGATAAAGTTGTGAAAATTGTAAAGGAAATCCAGATTATTCTACTAAATTGAGTGCAAAATCTTTCCGAAATGCTGCAAATAAACTCTAGAATGACATGAGACATCTTGGTAACTTTTACAGTGTTCTGCGATTTAAACATGCATTTCTAAATTCATTTACAGCTTGAGTCCTCAATGGGATTCAAATCCAGAATAATCTTTAAGCCTTACGCGCTCACAAATTCGGCCAGCCTTCCCCTGGCGTGAGTGGAGCGTAGATGTAGTTCTCATTGTGCATGGCAGTAACAGATGGAGGGAGGGAGTGATGTTGGAAGATGAAGGCAAGCATGGAAAGAGGCAGACAAGCTGGAGGCGGACAGACATGAAAGGAAGATGCATTTCCAGTCCGCCTAACGAGGTCCTGACGCTCTGGTGTGGAGTGACGAAGACCAGAGAGGGTGGTGGGGAAATGAGGAAAAGGAGTGATCCTCGTGTTATGAATGAAGTCTTTACCTGTGACAGACTCATTACACCAGTGTTTCAATTGTCTCAAGCGCCGAAAATGTTTTCCCTCCCTCTCTCTCATTTAGTTTCGAGCATATTTATTCAACTGAAAGTCAAACCAGTGCGAAGCACTGGCTGCTTGATAAAAAATTATTTTTTTATAATGCCACAGGGCATTTTCTTCTCGTGCAGAAAGAACCCTAACAACGGGACACTGACAAATGTAGGACTTCGAATGCAGTACCGATGATTGATAAGGGAAATTATATTTTACTTTGGAACACCTTTTTGTTTGACATTTCACCACACTTCATTACTCGCACACTCAGTTATCAGCGGGTTTTCACTTTTAGTTGTCTGATTAGGCGAATGCTTGTACGTGAAATGGCCAAATGGCAGTTGCTTTAATAAAATTTCCCAGACTGAGGGAGACAAGGCAGGCTGTGTGTTTATCTGCCTGTCACTTTGACAACATGCTCTACTGATTGGTAGAAGTGCTGGAAATTTTACCACTAGGTATGGAATGGATGTTGTGTTCACTACTCGGGGAAAACAGCTGGTGGCGTCGAATGTGTTGGCACTTGCCGGCTTTATTGCTTGGAGCAGGGGGCGTGCATGTGTACGGTAAAGGTACTGGACTATGTCTTGATGCATGTTCAATAATCCAGGTAAGAAAATCCCTGAAGTTGAATCTGTTCATCTGGATATAAGGTCTTGTCAAGACATAACATTATGTCAAAACATATGAACAGATTCAACTTCTGGTACTGGACTATAGACTAGAAGGTCCAGAGCTCAAATCCTGCATTGGCCAAGCTGTCACTGTTGGGTCCCTGAGCAAACGTCCCTTAACTCACAATTGACTGGATTGTAAGATTGTTACAGTTGTAAGTCACTCTGGGTAAGAACATCTGCTAAATGCTGTCAAGTCAAGTCAGATCTATTTATATAGCGCTTTTTACAATGGAGCATTGTCTCAAAGCAACTTTACAAGTTTGGATTATCTCCTAATATCTATGTCCAATCCCAAATTGTGCAAGCCTAGGGCGACAGTGGCAAGGAAAAACTCCCCAAGTGTTATGAGGAAGAAACCTTGGGAGGACCAAGACTCAAAAAGGGACCCGACCTCTTTGTACGTCGTAGATGATAAATCTAAGAACGAAACTAAAGTCATGGAGTCATAGTTCAACTAAAATGTGAAGTATGCACATCGGCATTAAGTGGCCACGGTATGATGGGGCTGGAGCTGATGACGGAAGCAGCTTGAGTGAAGCTGCAGCGGATGAACATCGTGTGTGGGGCAGGAACTGGTACCGGAACACAGCTCGGAGAGAAAACAGAAAATGCAATTGGTTATTGATTAAGAGCACAGTATCTATTAACAATCACTGATGCCAGGTGTAGCATGAGACCCCGGCAGCATTAGCTATAGCAGCATAGCTAGAAAGAGGAGAACTGGAAGGTAACACAGCCAAGAGGGATCACATGAGACATTGGCAACCCCAGTGGAGGTAGAAGACAGCAACCCAACGTCTCTGATCACCATAAGACTCTTTGATTATGAACCCCCAGCTCTGTCCTTAGTCTAAGGCAAGGATGCACGAGTCAAGATCAAGAGGACCGAAGCCCAGTTCAGCCAGACCGCCCACCCGACACTCCTGGCTAAAAGACAAGGCAGGCAGGCCAGACATGACTCCAGACTCCGGCCCCAGTGACCCAAGCCATGCATCCCGGTCTAAATCTAGTCAAAAGCCTGCGTAAATAAGTATGACTTTAGCCTAGACTTTAAATTTTTGTAGAGTGTCTGAGTCTCGAACAAAGTGGGAAGTTTATTCCATAGTTGGGGGGCCAAGTATGAGAAAGCCCTGCTGTGACTTTTTTAATTCTAGGAACTAAAGGACGTCCTGTACCCTGCGAATGAAGTAGACGAGCTGGATTGTAAATCTCTAAGAGTTCACTCAGATAATGTGGGGCCAGGCCATGTAGAGCTTTATAAGTTATAAGAAGTCTTTTGTAATCAATGCAGAATTTGACTGGTAACCAGTGTAGTGATGATAGAACAGGAGTGATATGATCTAATTTTCTAGTTCGAGTTAGCACTCGGGCAGCTGCATTCTGAACTAATTGAAGTTTATTTATAGATTTACGAGAGCATCCAGTAAGTAAGGCGTTACAGTAATCCAACCTTGAGGTTATAAATGCATGAACAAGTTTCTCTGCAGCATTAAAAGAGAGGATATTTCTAAGTTTAGCGATATTACATAATTGAAAGAAAGCAATTCTAGTGATGCTGCTAATGTGCGCATCAAAGGAGAGATCTGAATCAAATGTGACCCCTAAGTTTTTTTTACAGACGGACTGGGCAATATTGAACGCCATCTAGATTTAGGATAGATTGTAGCAACCTGTCTCTCACAGTCTTGGGTCCCACTACTAGAAACCTCAGTTTTATCGAGTTAAGTAAGAGAAAATTAAATAACATCCAATCTTTTATTTCCTTTACTCAATCCTCAATTTTGTTGATTGTAAGGCTGCCATTAGGTTTGGCTGATATGTACAGCTGTGTATCATCTGCATAGCAGTGGAAACTAATGCCATGTTTACGAATAACTGAGCCTAGTCGGCAGCATGTACAGAGAGAATAAAGGTGGGCCAAGCACTGACCCCTGAGGCACGCCATACTTAACTTTTGAGGACTTAGCCCTTAGATTATTTATATGAACAAACTGGTATCGGTCAGTTACGTAGGATTTAAACCAAGAAAGTGCTGATCCCTTAATACCTACAGTATTTTCTAGTCTGTCTAGTAAAACATCATGAACATCATGATCTATAGTGTCAAATGCTGCACTTAAATCTAACAGAACAAGAAAAGAAACTCATCCCTTATCTGAGGACATTAACAAGTCATTTAGTACCCTAATTAATGCTGTTTCAGTACTTTGATGGGGCCTGAAGCCAGACTGAAATGTTTCATAAATTTCATTCCTTTGGAGGTGACTACAGAGCTGCTGATAGACGGCTTTTTCTAAGATTTTGGACAGAAACGGTAGATTTGAAATTGGTCTATAATTAGATATCACACAAGGGTCAAAATTGGCTTTTTTAATCAGTGGTTTGATAACGGCAGACTTAAAGGATTTGGGGCACAACCAAAAAGGTAAGGGCTGAATTTAAAATAACTAACAGTGGCTCTATAATACTAGGTATTACTTGTTTGAGTAAACGTGTAGGAATTGGATCTAATAAACATGTTGATGACTTAGACGAGCTGATCAGTGCGGATAGTTCAGTATTAGTAATTGGGGTAAAACATTCTAATCTTGATTTACAGCTAATTGAACAGATGTCTTCACTAGTGCTGCATCTGGAAGGTTGCTGAATAGTTTGGTGATGTGATGAGCATCTAGTTTGATCTCATCATTAAAGAAAATCATGAAATCATTACTGTTAAAATTACACAGAACGGGAGAATCACTTTCTGTAGGGTTTTTTGTTAATTTGGAGACTGTATTAAAGAGAAATCTTGGATTATTCTTATTTTTCTCTATGATTGAGGAGAAGTATGCAGCTTTAGCTTTAGTAAGGGCATGCTTATACTCTGCCATGCTGTTTTTCCAAGCAATCTTAAACACCTCCAATTTACTAGGTCTCCACTTGCGCTCTAGATGCTGTGTTTTTTGCTTTAAGGTACGGGTGTGGTCATTATACCATGGTGCTAGCCTTTTTTCCCTAACGCGTTTGACCCTAGCATGAGCAATCGTGTCCAGGGTTGAGCGTAGCACACATTGTAATTGGTCATTTACACACTCAAGATGATTGATCTCCGTAGGTGTATTAAATCATATTAAATCAGGGTCATTTCTCAACGCACAGTAACCCTGAGTGACATAAATTTGCGCAGATTGGTCCAGATATAAGAGTACGGGGATCCAAACGTAGTGATGTAAGTCTATAATGACTGGTCCAGACGCAAGTGCCAAAGTTGAGGCCAAAGTCATTTTTACATATATTTATTAAGTCATATAAAAACATTTTTAGTGCTAAAAAAAAAAAAAAAAAAACACAGATACATGGACCGATAGTGAAGTCCAGGCTTCACTGAGCATATTTGTGACAGAGGAGGTGCAATTCGATTTTGAGTCGAAATTTACGTCACTTCATCATCAGGCAGCGTCGTTCCTACTGGCCAAAAAAGAGCCTGGAACAAATGTAGTTCTCGGGAGAGCTCCATGGGGGGTAGTTCTTCTCAAATTAGTCCCTAGACTAATACTGGTTGGTGCAAAAGCCGCTGCAAAGACTGGGATGTTTTGTGTTTTGGAATAGTGGTCGACCAACACATGTTTTTTTAATGGCCATTGTTGATATTTAGAGAGCAGCCGATATATAATGCCAGTATCAAGATTTTGTTACAGCTGATAAAACTAATCATAAATGACACTCAATTGCTAAACTCAATTGAATATATTTAAGCTATAAATGCACTCTGTCTTTTTTTATAATAACAAATTAAAAAGTATTGCTCTTAACAACATTTATTACCAGATAACAGCAGCATCTTCCTTCAGGAAAAAAAAGCCAAACAATGTGCAAATACTGGCAAAAAATAAACAATGTTAGAGCAGTGCACATGGTAGCAGCAGCTTGTTGTTTTTAATCCCAGTCCCAGTTAAGAGCAGAAAGCTGCAATGGAGGAATTTTCATCTTTCCATAAATGGCCCCACCCCCACTGTATGTTCTCAGCATCTCTTTGTTTTTAGTCACTCAGTAGTCCCAGTTTATGAGCTGCAAGTTTCTCTGCATTTTCTCCACTATTTTTGAACATCAGTCTCGTGAGCGCAAGTATCGGCCGATGCCTGTTATTTCAAAATGGCATTAATTGTCCCGATTAATCAGTCTGTCACTAGTTTGGACACTGATCTAACCATATTACCACCTTTACCAGTAAGACCATGTGAGGTCACTAGATAAACTAGCACCAGATCAGCTCTAGCTTAGCATAAACCAACACGGACCGACATGGACCTTACATGCTCTTGTTTTTGACTAGCATACCAGCATCAAAAACATAACACCCAGCTTTTTTAGTAGGATTAAGTAATTAAAGCGTTGTGAAATGTGTTGTTTCGCAACTAAACAAAGTGGATTGCAAAAAAACTTCAGTTTGTTGTTGCCTGAAGCTAGATTCGTTACGTAGCTAGCAGATACCTGTTGGGTCTTTTGTTCAGGCAAGTAAGAGTACAAACAAGACAAAACTGTTGAGACGATCAACAAACATCAGACATGCTGGTAACTGACTTACTGTAGAAATACCTAAGTGTGATGCAGCTAATAATTGTGTTTTGGATGCTTTGAAGGTTGTGTAAGTTCCGTGTTGGTCCAAGTTATGCTTTCACTGGTGAAGTCGCTTAGTAAAGATGGTTGACCAGCAATCCAGTGTACAAAACACAACATAAACTGGACTTTGCTGTTTTTAGCAGGATGTAATGTTGTAATCAAGACCTCTAGAGCCGAGTCCGAGTCAAGACCAAGACCAAGACCGTGACTGGGACACATTGAGTCTGAGTCAAGACCAAGACCATTACTGGGACACATTGAGTCCAAGTCAAGACCAAGACCATGACCAAGACACATCGAGTCCGAGTCAAGACCATGACCAAGACACAGTGAGTCCGAGTCAAGACCATGACCGGGACACATTGAGTCCGAGTCAAGACCATGACCGGGACACATTGAGTCCGAGTCAAGACCAAGCCCATGACCGGGACACATTGAGTCCGAGTCAAGACGATGACCATGACCAAGACACATCGAGTCCGAGTCAAGACCATGACCAAGACACATCGAGTCCGAGTCAAGACCATGACCAAGACACAGTGAGTCCGAGTCAAGACCATGACCGGGACGCATTGAGTTCGAGTCAAGACCAAGACCATGAGCGGGACACATTGAGTTCGAGTCGAGACCAAGACCATGACCGGGACACGTCGAGTCCGAGTCAAGACCAAGACCATGACCAAGACACAGTGAGTCCGAGTCAAGACCAAGACCATGACCGGGACACATCGAATTAGAGTCAAGACCAAGAATTTAAGTAGTCGGATCCGAGTCAAGACCAAGACGAGACCGAGACCAGATTATTTTTATCATACAAGAATAAATAGAAAAAGAAAATTATATTATTAATATATAATTAACATATAATTAAACATTATATATTATTAATTAATATTATATTTCATCATATATTTTGTAAAATAAAAAATTAAGTAATATATAGCCTAAAATTATTATTCATTATTCTATTATAAGTTTAGTCAAACTAAGGTAATGTAACTTTTGGAAGCAAGTGATGGTGATGATTCTGTTTCGCTTCTTTCAGATGTAATCAGAATCACCACATAAAGTCAACTGAATTCAGCAAAAGCATCCATTCTATCCATTTTTCATTTTTAAATGTGAAACCATAATAATAATTCCAGGATGACTTGCAACGTACCCCAGACGGTTTGGGTAAATCCATTTCGTCTTTGGATTTCGAGAACTTCTTTGAATGAGATCCAGATCAGCAGCGCTTTATCCTGAGACGGCTTTTTCCTCTCCATTCTTGTGAGTGGTACTTACGTGCTTATGGTCCAGAGTAAACCAACAATGGGTTTTTCATATATAATGTTTAACCAGGTCAGGGAGAAAGTGAATGAATGCTTCAGGAAGCCACAGAATGAGGCTCGGAGGAAACGTTTCCACCTCCTCTGGAAGCCCTCGAGTGTTTCCTTGAATCTTTGGCTGTGTAATAAAATGGATTTCATTGGACTGACTACAGGGGTAAAAGCCCATACTTATCAAGCAGACAACCTCATTTTCTCCCTGCTGGCGGCGCTGAGGCAGTGAAGGGAGCTTTTTGTCAGATGGTGTGCAGAATGCAAGGTGGAATAGTTTCAACTTTTCCCTCTAATGTGCTCGCTGCCTCATTGAATCTCTTACGGATTTTGTGCTGATCTAGCCGATCTGTGGTGCATCTGTTTGTAATGATTGTCATCAGGAGGTCACGCATATACACTAAGGTCTCACAGGAGATTGGCTACATCATGAAATGTCCTTTTTTTTGTCGATTGCCAGTGTTTGTGATGTTTCTTTAAAAAAAAAAACATAAATTACGCACTTCCAGTCGAACCACTCTATCCAAATGTACCTCGTTCTGGTGGACGTATCAGATAGTGAATATTTGTATAGCGGGAGCCAGTTTGCATTATGTCCTATGGAAAAATTCCTACCTCCTTCCCTTTCCATACTTTGATTGACTGTTGTGGTGAAATGAATACATATTTTCATTTGCTCATCCCAGTACCTTGGGTCCTGTCGCAGTTTTGAACGTACATATGCTAGTTACTGCTGAAACAGCTGCCCCACTTCAATCGATGACTTTAACCCGGAGGGACGCACATGGCAGGAAGGAGAATTCCCCCTGTTTGGTTGGTCTGCTTGGTGGCGCTCGGGCTATTATTCTGAAGCGAATTTCGAGGAGCCACCAGCTCGCGTCTCCTGTTACGCTCAGGGATGTAAAGTCTGCAGCAGGCAGATGGTCCTTCATGTTGGCTCGTGGCTAGCGGGGAGGCTTAGCGTGCCATCCTGCCAGCCTCCCTGGGAGCTGCAAAGCCGCTAAAGATGCTAATGATTAAGCATGCAGTTTTACTGATGGCCTGCAGGAGGGTGGAATTTCCCTTCAAAGGAGAGGCCTGACCATCTGTTAACTCCACGTCCTCTGTGACATGTAGCCTTAGACTAACTCCGAAATCCCTCTTTATGATGAATTTCATTTCATGTCATGAACCGTCTTTCTTGCAGTCTATTTATTTCACGTTTTGCAATGGTTTCTATGAAGACGTATAAGAAGTCCTCTAGTGTGGTATCATTCTAATTCAAATTCAGATTGTATTTTCGTTACAGCATTTATTCAGATCACGTTACCATTGAGCTGAACCTGAAGCTGCAACCGTCGTGCAGCAAAAGTTACCAATGATGTTTTTCTGCTCGGTGTCACATTTTGTAAAAAGCCCACACAGTGGAAGTCGCTCACAATGGAAGTTGTTTGTGAGGAGGATTTTGCTTCTGAAATGTCTGCTCTCGCACGTAAAGACAGGAAAAGCCCCTTCACTCTATAGTAGGGGTGTAAGGATGCATCATGGTACAAAATTGTCACGATGTTTTCACTCTAATCACTTTATGCAAGATATCCTGAAGCTACAGTAGAGCATTTTGTTTACAGTCTTAAATCTTTGTCTCTGGTCATTTATTTTAACAACAGGGGACTAAATATGAGTTTTGTTTAGATTTTTATACAAGAAAAGCACATATTTTGAATTGGTATTCTTCAGAAATAAAAAAGGGAATGTTTTCACTCGGTTATTTGAGATATCGTGAAGCTACAATAGAGCATTTTGTTTACAGCCTTAAACCTCTGTCTGGTCATTTCTTTTAACTGCACTAAAGATTATTTTTGTTACATTTTTTTACACAAGAAAAGTATGTTTTGAATTGTTAATAAAAAAAGATGGTTTCACTCGGTTATTTAAGCTATCATGACGTTACAATAGAGCATTTTATTTACAATTTTAAACTTCTGTTTCTGGTCATTTATTTTAACTGCAGGTGACTAAAGATTATTTTTTTTACAAGAAAAGTACATATTTTGAATTGTTGTTCTACAGAAATAAAAAAAGGAATATTTTCACTCCTATTTAAGATACACTGAAGCTACAATAGAGAGTTTTGTTTACAGTTCCTTTGTCTCTGGTAATTTATTTTAACTGCAGCGGACTAAAGATTATTTTGTTAATTTTTATACAAGAAAAGTATATTTTGAATTGTTAATAAAAAAGGAATGTTTTCACTTGGTTATTTAAGATATGATGAAGCTACTATAGTGCATTTTGTTTCAGTTTTAAACCTCTATCTCTGGTCATTTATTTTAACTGCAGAGAACTAAAGATTGTTTTTGTTTAGATTTATATACAAGAAAAGCACATGTTTTTAATTGTTATTCTTTAGAAATAAGAAAGGAATATCTTTACTCTGTTATTTAAGATATCCTAAAGTTACAATAGAGTGTTTTACTTACAATTTTATACCTCTGTTTCTGGTCATTTATTTTAACTTCAGGGACTGAAAATTTATTTTTGTTTACATTTTTACACAAGAAAAGTATGTTTTGAATTGTTAATTAAAAAAGATGCTTTCCCTCAGTTATTTAAGATATCATGACGTTACAATAGGGCATTTTATTTACAATTTTAAACCTCTGTTTCTGGTCTTTTATTTTAACTGCATAGGACTAACGATTATTTTTGTTTAGATTTTTAAACAAGAAGAGTACATGGTTTGAATTGTTAATAAAAGGGAATGTTTTCACTCAGGTATTTAAGATATCATGACGCTACAATAGTGCATTTTACTTACAATTTTAAACCTGTTTCTGGGAATTTATTTTAATTACAGGGGACTACAGTTTTTTTGTTAAATGTGGATTGTTTTGCACTGTTTACCCTTCATAAATAAAACAGTCGTAAGAAAATTGTTAACTCAGTATTGTGAATTGGATTGTAGAGTGTAGTATTGAGTTACTCCCTTAATCTATAGTAAAGTATGAATGGAGTAGAAATGCTGCAGTACAAATGGTACAGCCATATCTCTACTGGTCGAAAGTTTTTGGACTGGCACATGATTTATATCTCCCTGATCTGTTTTATGTGGCTTCTCAGGTTAAACAGAAAATTCAAATCTCAATCAGTTGACAAGTTACTACCTTCTGTCATACGACTGACTGAAACGATTGTAGCGTCGTATGATTTTCCAGAACGTCAGAGTGAGCGTCCCCCATCCCTGGTGACCTGTTTAACTTATACGCTGTGTGCAGAGCATTTTCAAACACAATACCTTTTATGCTGAAAGGCTTCAGGAAAGCTGCATGATGAATGTCTCGTGTCAACTAACTGTTGATGCTTCGTGTCAGCACGTAACAGCATCCATCTTACCGGCCTTAATTTGATCCAGATGTGTTTACACTGGAATGGCTTCTCCCTCCCTTTTTTTTTTAGCCTAACATTTGCCAGGGACTGCTATTATCTTCTTTAGCACCAGAGCAGTCTGGCCAACAAAGGCAGCTGTTGTGCATCTTGCTGCAGCGCTGTCGTTAAGGTAATCAGAAAAATGAGAGTCAGCAGATAGCACAGATAGCATATAGCTTCTCAGTATCTCAGCTGAGCTGCTCGCCTGGCCACAATTACTGCCTCCGCTTTTGTGAAACGTCCCACGCGGTCCCTTATGAGCCAGTCTGGGAGGGTGAAGGAGGAAAAATGGGCGCTGTTGTTACACTAAGTGTCCATGCTAAGAGCCGTACAGGGGTACGTTGAGAGCTGAAACTGATGGGGCCTCATTAGCTTAAGCTGCACAGGGTCACTGGAGTCGGGACCCTCGTCGACCCCCGGGCTCCAGTTTGCCACTTTTTAAGGTGACTCTGTGGTCTACTTGGCATTCAGCATTCTGAAGTCCATTAATAACAATGGCCCGGAAAAGCTCGTTATTTCAGTCAGTAAAGCAGATTATTATGGTTATTTGTTTAACCTAATTTTCACATACAGTGGGGCAATAAAGTATTTAGTCAGCCACTGATTGTTCAAGTTCTCCTACTTAGAAAGATGGGAGAGGTCTGTAACTTTCATCATAGATACACTTCAACTATGAGAGAGAAAATGAGAAAACAATCCAGGAAATTACACTTTAGGATTTTTAAAGAATTTAATTGGTGGAAAATAAGTATTTGGTCACCCACAAACAAGCTAGATTTCTGGCTCTCACAGACCTGCAACTTCTTCTTTAAGAAGCTCTTCTGTCCTCCCCTCGTTACCTGTATTAATGGCACCTGTTTGACCTCATTATCTGTATAAAAGACACCTGTCCACATCCTCAAATAGTCAGACTCAACCATGACCAAAGAGCTGTCAAAGGACACCAGGAAGAATATTGTAGGCCTGCACCAGGCTGAGAAGAGTGAATCTACAGTACAATAGGCAAGCAGGTTGGTGTGAATAAATCAATTGTAAGAAAATGGAAGAAATACAAGATCATTGATAATTTCCCTCGATCTGGGGCCCCACGCAAGATCTCATCCCGTGGGGTCAAAATGATCATGAGAACGGTGAGCAAAAATCCCAGAACTACACGGAGGGACCTGATGAATGACTTGCAGAGAGCTGGGACAAAAGTAACAAAGGCTACCATCAGTAACACACTACGCTGAGAGGGACTCAGATCCTGCAGTGCCAGGCGTGTCCCCCTGCTTAAGCCAGTACATGTCCAGGCCCGTCTGAAGTTTGCCAGAGAGCATATGGATGATCCAGAAGAGGATTGGGAGAATATCATGTGGTCAGATGAAACCAACTCGCCGTGTTTGGAGGAAGAAGGCTGAGTTGCATCCCAAGAACACCATACCTACTGTGAAGCATGGGGGTGGAAACATCATGCTTTGGGGCTGTTTTTCTGAAAAGGGGACAGGACGACTGATCCGTGTTAAGGGAAGAATGAACGGGGCCATGTATCGTGATATTTTAAGCCAAAACCTCCTTCCGTCAGTGAGAGCATTGAAGATGGAACGTGGCTGGGTCTTCCAGCATGACAATGATCCCAAACACACAATGTTGATGTGAGTTATTCACTCCTCAGTTAGTCTTTTGAATAACTTTCAGTTCAAACACAGGAGCAAAGAATATTCAAGAATATTGAAATAAAAACTCAGTGTGTGCCGTTTAACGACCATCTGATCAGCGTCCGAGGTTTTAAAACTTGTATGAAATTGTAAAAGGAAATAAAAATCTGTCTTAGCTGGTCACTTCAACAGCCAATCAATTCCGTGCACCCACGAGCAGAGACGGGAGTTAAGAGATTAAAAATGGAAATGGAAATGTGGACTATAGACTGTTCTTGCTGAGTTTAGAGAATTTTTTTTGTGTAAGTTACTTGTGTTTGTGACTTTCTCCTACTTATTTGTACCAAGCTGTAAATGGTGTTCGTAAGTGTATGTGCCTGTGCTATTGTAAGTAGTACTCCTTTGTTTGTTCTCCCACTACCTGTATACTCGAGTCTCTGTTTTATCTGGCTGATCCTCCATGTTGTTCGTAATAATGTCAATGCATTTGGCTTCCATCAAACAAAAGTGCCAGGTCCATCATATGTCCTTTTAAGTGTAATGGCATTCCCCTAGACAGGGTCGTAACTACATTTCTGGATTTGTAAATTTTCGTAAATGTGGTGGCTTTGGGGATGCGGTGTAGATGGTAGCGTTCCTGTGACGGGTTTTATGTATGATTTGCACAGTTTCCTTGTGAAAATACGTTTTATATTTACATTACAATAGCTTAAAAAGACTATGTGACTATGGTAATGTTTCACATGAACGCAGGCGGGCATTAAGCGGCACATAACTGTATCTTAACCACAGGGCCACCCCAGTCCACTGTTTGCTTCAGTTTGCTCTGTACCACAGTCTTTGACCTTTTGGCTAAACCACTATTGTCGTTCTACCTGCCCCTACTAGCCTGAGCACTTGTTTATGTTTCTGGCTTCAGAATAGATCAGCAGATGACTGACACAGACCCTCTCGAGTGGTGTTATGATCTCCACTCAACAAGTCTTAATCAAGCACACAAGCTCTTCAGGATTTCTCTGAAGTCTAGCATTGGTTCTTGTAAAGTAAATGATTCTGTTAGTTGCAAGCGGTTCTGTCTACCGAAGTCTAATTATTGTTCTCCTCTCCAACAGGCTCTGCTTTGAGGCACTTCAGTCCTTTCTTGTTCTCCGTTGAGCCCTCGGACACGCTGGTGGTGAAGGGATTGCCCGCACTCCTCAACTGCTCTGTCCACAGTGATCTTAATGCGAAGGTGCGCTGGAAGAAAGATGGCGCCTTCCTCAGCTTGGCGTCGGACGATCGCAGGCAGGTCCTGCCCGACGGGTCGCTGCTCATCAGCTCTGTGATGCACTCCAAGCACAACAAACCAGACGAGGGCGTGTACCAGTGCGTGGCCACCATCGAAAGCCTGGGCACCATAGTCAGCCGCACAGCCAGGCTCAATGTAGCAGGTAAGAAGCTGTAATAGTTTTTTTCTTCTGTCCAACTGATACAGTCCTGGAATTTGTGGATTAAGGTTCTTTCCTTGCCATAATGAGGCTCTAAGCACTTTGATGCATTTGCCAAGTGGAAACGTTGAGTATTTCGAAATGCATTTAAAAATTTGTGCATAATTCGTGGAATTCGGAGTGTGAAATCCGATACAGGGAGCTGGATTTTGACTCAGTAATCTGATTTCTCAACGCATGTATTGCATCATTCGTATTTCTATCGGTTTTCTCAGTCTTCAGATTCATACACCGACACGGTTGCCATGTCCTCTTATTCTAAGACACTTGGCTTTTTGGGTCTTTTTTTTCCATTGACCTGTTGGTTTAGTTTTCTCACAGGATCTGGCAACCCCTGCAATTAAATGCAGCGAAATGGCCACCGAACACTTTTGGAAAGAATCTGAAAACAGTATATATGCTTTAGGAATTGAAAAATTTCATTATTTAGTTAATTAAGTTTGAACTTTACGTCACATCCTTCTTCGACATTATTGGCTGGTTGCAAAGTAGAAATCAGATTATTGGATTCAGTCTGCATTTGTCTGATTATTCAAGTGGTCAGTTAAACAGCATACTCTGGTTTCCCAGATTGGATTAAAGTCTGGAACTCGGAAGGTGAAATCTGATAAAGAGAACTGGATTTTATCTCAGTAATCAGATTTCTCAGTCTGCACATGCACACAAGCATAACCTGGTCTGTTTATTTCAAGAAACTTGCCTTTCATCCATCAAGCTGGTGGCTTATTTTTTTCACGGATCTGGCAACCTTTGGAATAAAATGCAGGGAAATGGCTAACGAACACTTTTGGGGACAATCTGAAACCAGGAAATTGAGTAAATGAACAATTTCATTGAACTTTACGCCACATCCTTCTCTGAGTTTGGCTGGTTGCAAAGTAGAAATCCGATTATTGGAACTGGTTGATCGGATTACTGACAAAATCTGACTTATCGCATTATTCAGTGCATGTAAATGCACTCAGTGTTTTGACAGCGAGTTAATCATTAACATTGGCTTTTAATGCAAACATCACAAACAGCGCCACGTCGGTTCACCTTTCCAAACTCGCCAATGCTTTCTGTTTGCTGTGGTCTGTAGTTCAGTACGGCACATCTGTTTGTCCCCTCTGATCTAGCTCCATTGTAAATGTTGTCCGAGGAGGTTTGTTTGGCCCTGCAGTGCTGCCTTTATTAGGTCCATCGAGGCAGGATGAAAGTGACCTTGTTTGGATTACGAGGTCTTTAGACTTGGGTTGTACACTGAAATTCAATTTGTGTTCCACCAAGGCCCTTGGCTTTTCTTAGCAGGACATTCTGTGTATTGTTATGTTTTAATACCATGTACTGCCTCGCAGGTAAAATTCACTGGATAGTGCTCTTAATTTCACTGCCATTGTTTTCCAAAAGTCGCATATTTTAAGTATGTTTCAAGAAAGCTGCTACGTTTCACTGCGGTCATTAAATAATCCTTGTAAATCGCAGAGAAAGTTACAGTCCGTAGCATAGCCTACCTTAATGGTTGAACGTAATCCTAGGCTTCATGCTGTGTCTCAGATGAAAATACTCGTCCGTGTTTTGACACGGTCCTCTCTGCGTCCACAGAATTGGTTGGGATCGAAAGGCAGTGTCCTGCTAGTTTTGCAAGACGTGGGAGTCTCAACTCAAACAACTTCCAAACACTTAACATTGCCAATGTAGAGTTTGCCTTGTGTGCGATATTTGTCCTGTTGGTAACTCCAACCAACAGTTTTGGTCAAATCCAGGTATGATATTGCTTGGTGAATTTACATCCACTGTCTAAAGAAAAACTTCAGGGGTCAAAAATCCGCACAACTTTCAGGAATTGTGATGAACATAAGGCACTTGAATGCTAGACATATTAAAAATGTCAAGTCACTAAGCACAGACCTTCAGAATTTCACTGCAAATTGCCTATAACATGGGAAAAGACTCATTTCAAGGTCCATGATGCGGTTTTCATTGCCCCACATTTGGTAGGGCCCTACTTGCAGGGTAGTCCATCATGTTCAGCATTTATATTCCAATGTTCTATCTGTTTTAGACCCCAACATGTTTATTTCCTATATCCAGTGGAAGGCGTTTCAGTGTTTAAAATGTAATGCATTCAGATGCACACTGTTTATAATTTGAGATTCACCAGTACCGTTATCTGAATAGGTATCAGAACACACCAGACATTTGTTCTATATGATCTTCTGTTTGTACTAATGCCTCATGTTTGATTGCTTATGTCTGAAGATTTTGTCTGTTTTGCTAGCTTGGCGAGTTGTAAAATTTTAGTTTTCCCATGGTTGTGCTTTGCAGTTTAGTGGTTGAGAGTGTTTAAACTGGATTAAATATCCAATTTTGTCTCTGTGAAATTGTACCCTTGGTATATAGAGCAGGTTTTGATGGTGAAAGCCTTCCTCAAACAAGCTTTAAACACTTACAGTAACCTACAATTGGCCAAAATCATGACCACCAAAGCCTATTTTATGATAAAGTGTTGAATATGTCATGTAATTGATTGAATAATGTATTGAAAGTGAAAAGTCAGTCCTGATTTCCCTGGCAGGGCACTGAATGTAATTCAGTTACTTTTTGACCTACAGCCAGAAATTTGGCTTGCTCTGTACCGGGTACACAGAGCCCTGTGATCTAATGGCGTTGGGGTCCCTCATTTTTTCCATGAGGCAGAATTCTTACTGATTTGTTACAGGCTTGCTTGACATCGCATGTTTTCTGGCCTTTTATATAAATGGGACGGCTGTAGGAAAGTGTTTGATACTGGCCAACCCAATATCCATGGCTCCCTTCTTCAGGCTTTGCTAAAGGCCTGGACAGGCCATGATCCAGCAACAAGCCCTCCTGAAGTCGCTTCAGTGTAAAATTGTCCTCAACAACAACGGGATTCCGCCAAATGCAACGGTGATATTTGGCTTGGCATTTGCACTCGGACGTCTTCAGTGTGCTTGGCTTTGTGTGTGAATCTCTAGTCTATTGCACTGACCCCTTTCATGTGGTGTCTTTAGGCTAAAGGGAAGCCTTAGACCTCATCCTCTGTAGATATTCACTAGGTGTGTGTGTGTGTGTGTGTGTGTGTGTGTGTGTGTGTGTGTGTGTGTGTGTGTGTGTGTGTGTGTGTGTGTGAGATAAGTAACCCTGAAGCATACACAGCCCTGCTCTGGAAGATACACCAGTTTAATTTAATTTCCTTCACAGCTTGTCATCATGTAACTTTAGGTTATTTACTCATCAAGTGCTTTGTCAGCTTGCTCATGCACCGTGCATTTTAATACAGCGCGCCTCTGATGGGATACTGTTGCCGCTCTGTGTGACTGGGGGAGCTGGGGTGATCTGTTTTCAGGTATGTCCTTTCTCGCCCATCATATGCCCCTGTGGATTCCAGTGATCAGTTTGTGGATATGCAGGGAAAAGGTTAATTGCTGCTTTGTTGTCTTTGGCCATTATATTTCCATTTACCTGGGACTGGTGCCAAACGTTGTTGTCTGGGGTTGTAATGCCAGTTCTTTATAAAGACATGCGCTGTTTAACAACCGCATTATGTTCTGTGAAACAGGACGCTGACCGAAATGGTCATTGACCGGACATTACCATGGTCACATAGTGTTCTGTGCTACTATAATGTAAATATAAAGAGTATTTTCACAAGAAAATGTAATAAGGATTTATTATAATAAGGCTTTCGCACTAATTGCAGATCACAGTCATCAGATCCACCATGGAACCGTTCAGATAAATGACAGTGTAACCTTAGAACATGTACACATTAACAATCGCGCACAATGTAGAACCAAAATATAAATGTCCACATACCTCGCTGGCTGCACACAACCAAGAGGGAATGATTCCAATTTAAGAAACACTAATTTCCGACACAGGAAACAATGCAATAACACCTTTCAAACACTTTAAACCTTTAAGCAGAGCTCAGACTTTTCCATTACATATCTCTTTTTTTGGACTCCGACACCTGAAAGTATCCGTGCGAAAATGTAGTTCCTACTTCTGTACGTAGATAAAGCAAAGTAAATCACTATTCATCAAAGCGAATGACATAAAAAATGTGTAAACAAAACCTCAGAGTACGACAGATAATATTTACATCAGCTAAAATACACATGCTAACGCTTCTTTAATTTGCCCCCTCCAGAGTTAAAAGACAGATTTCTTTATGTCCTATTGTAATTTCTTGCAGTTGTTAAGACGTCGGTCATTAAAGCGAGCGGAGCGTTGATCGGATGGTCGCTAATATGTAATATTGGATCATTTTCCTCAATAAATAAATGACCAAGTATTATATTTTTGTCTCATTTGTTTAACTGGGTTCTCTTTATGTACTTTTAGGACTTGTGTGAAAATCTGATGATGTTTCAGGTCATATTTATGCAGAAATATAGAACATTCTAAAGGGTTCACAAACTTTCAAGCACCACTGTAATTGATTGGTCCTTGTTTTCAAACAGCTGACAGTTAGGATAGGTCATAAAGAGCGCTGCATGAATCAAAGCTCTTCGTTCTTGCTAGTTTCCCTCACCCTCAGCTGACACGATATCCAACTTGCCTGATAGTTGGTTCATTTTTTCCATGAGGCAGAATTCTTACTGGTTTGTTACAGGCTTGCTTGACATCCCATGTATTCTGTTTGACACTGGCCAACCCAATATCCGTGGCTCCCTTCTTCAGGCTTTGCTAAAGGCCTGGACAGGCCATGATCCAGGAACAAGCCCTCCTGAAGTCGCTTCAGTGTAAAGTCGGCTGTAAGCCTCAACAAACATGGGATTCCGCCAAAGGCAGTGGTGATATTTGTCTTGGCATTTGCACTCGGACGTTTTTGGTGTGCTTGGCTTTGTGTGTGAAACTCTAGTCTATTGCACTGACCCCTCTCTATTATAATTTGTTGCAGTTGTTAAGACCTCGGTTGTTAAAGAGAGCGGAGCATTGATCGGATGGTCATTAATCAGCGCTTATCTGTACAAAGCTTTGGCGTCAACTCTGAACAATGTCAACACTGATTCTTGGTAGACATTCTAGCTGTAGAAACCTGCTTTGAAAGTCTTGCTCTTTGGTCTGTTCATTGAGGGATTTGGTCTCTTCAGTGTTCGAGCATGCTCATTTGTATTCCTCGAATGTCTGGGTAAGCTGATATGGCAAAGACCAAGTGGTTAGGAATGAGAATTTTACTTCGATCTCAATGTCAAGGAGAACACCTGATATGAAAGACTCCATTTGTGGATTCTGCTCTGATTAGCACTCTGTGCAGAAGGAGAACTCTGCAGGGTCCTGTACTGTACTGTACTGAACTGATGTACACCAATTTACAGTACTGTGCAAAAGTCTTAGGCCACCATTTAGATTTGTTGTTTTAGCAATGGTATAATGACCGTATATAACGTATTGTTGACGATTGGGCCAGAAAATTACTTGAATCTGTCACTCCATAATCCTCTTTTCCACTGGTCTTCATTCCAGTTGTGAGCTTTAGCAGATCTTAGCCTTTTGTCCCTGTTCCCCTTCTGAAAAAGTGGTTTCCTGGTTGCTACCCTTCAAAAAGCATTCCTGATCAAGCTTCTTCGGACTGTCGAAGGGTCAACTTGACGTCTTGATGAAGCTGCCAGATGCTGCTGTTGCTCAAGTGTAAGGGGAGGTCACACTAAATAGCTGCCACTGAAACCTATAGAAGCTGATTTTCTGTTTTTTAATACTGCATACAAATTCCCTGTAGGATTGTAGCTATTTGCTTAGCTATTGACACCACCCTTTCTTTATTAATGTTTTTCTGAAAAGTCTTGCCATCACAAGCCAATCTTGCTCCGTAGCTGAATTAGGCTCTAAAGGATCTTTGTGAGAAAGTGGACTCGTGGATCTCCTTTCTTTTTTGGTAGACTGGAGACCTCGAGAGCTCGTGTTTCCACCCCTTCATGGTCCACTACACAGGGCGCCACTTTCAGACGTCGGTTTAATAAAACAGAGGAAATCCATTTGTGGACCTCACACATGAAACAGACCACAGATGCAAACACAAATGGCCATGTTTACTTTCTGTTGTTTTCCCCTTCGCTAAAGGTCACATGTTTTACAACTGTGTAGTGCCTTGCTGCATTGGTGACGTCCGCTTCGAAGAAAATGAGGTACAGCTGGGTGAAGATGCTCTCGGTGGAGCCAGACTTGTTTTGAACCCAGAGAAGCAGAACGTGGTATTACCCTCGGTCCCTGATCTGAGATATGAGCCGAGTCTGTGTGATACCTGCCCCAGCTCCGTCTCTCCCCGGTTGCCTTCGTCTCCCGTGCTTGCTGTGCAACCTCTGCTAGGTGTTCAGTGTTCCCCGAGCTACCTCCGATTCCTGTCAATCACGCGGCGTTCCATATCACAGAGCAGTTTTCCTCACACGGCAATGCTTTATCCTCCCTAATTTCACACGGATATGGTTGCTGCAGCCCAGCGACTCCAACAGAAGCAACACGAACGGCTATGGATGTCAAACGCCGCTCCGAGCAACAGCCGTCAGATAGATTTGGCTGCAGGTCATTCTGAACGAGGGTTTGCGATTGTTCTAGCGTGGCAAGCGATTTGAGCTACAAGGGTGCATCCAAGGGACAAGGCTGCCAGAATGGGTTAGTCTTGGCTTGTCATGGCGGTGATCTCATTCAAGCTCGAGTTTAGTGCAGTCACAATTGGAATGCTGAGAAAAGGGGTCAGTTTGATGTACATCAAGTTTAGAAGACAGAATTGAATGTCAGCGGTCTTGATCGAGGCCCCAACAGTGTTGGCTTGGCAACACCAGTATTTGAACTTGCAACGCCTTCATCGCTCATCCATCACTGTGTTTACACTTAATAATCCAATAACTAGATAATCAAATTCTCAGGCAAGGATGTGACGTAAACTTCAAACTTCATGAATTAATAACGAAAAACTTCATTTCCTCGAGCATATACTGCGTTTCTGAGTCTCCACAAAAGTGTCAGTAACCATTTTCTCTGCGTTTAATTCCAGGGTTGACAGGTCTCGCAAAAAAGTAAGCCTCCAAAAAAACCAAAGCTTTTAAAATGAGCAGATCTGGCAACTGTGTCGGTTTACGCTTATGTGAATGCGCAGACTGAGAAAAGCAATCGGAGTAAGGACATGTGCCGAGAAATCTGTTTACTGAGATATAATACAGGATTTCATACTGCGATTTCCAGACCTTAATCCAGTGGTTCCCAACCTTTTTTCTTGGAACCTCTCTACAAATATCTAAGAAAACTTACAAAGAACAAAAGAAAAAAGTGATTAATTGCAAAGCTTTTATTGCCAAGAATTAATATAAATAATGTTTCATGCTTTTTTCCTTTTCACTTGGGTTTCTTGTATTGCTCTCTTACCTTTTTGTCTTTTTGGCTCCTTTTCTCTATTCACGACAGCTAAACATTTAGCTAAAAGTCAAACATATGCTTATTAAATATATATCTTAAGTAATTTTATATACAGATTTGTTCATTTGAGTGTGTTTTTTAAATTTTATTTAACATGTCTAACTTGTAGTTTTGACAATCAGAGCAGACCAAACCTCGCTCACACTCTGATGCTTGAACCCCAGGTTGGGAACCATAGCCTTAATCCAATCTGGGAAATTGGAGTATGCTGTTTACATGACCATTTGAATATTCAGTATCAATAACTGCAGAAATTAGTTAGTGTGTGCATGTAAACACTCTCACTGTCTTATCTTCAGAATGAGAGGGATATGGCTTGGTTCTGCAAACCTCCCTACACACTAAGAACTTATTATTGGTAACCCTGTGGACTTTAGCTTTACTTAGTCCCCAGACCAACAGCTCTGTAACATGGAGAGCACAGAGCAGAGCAGGACGCAAGGTTGTTGCCAATAAATAATTCCAGTGACCTCAGCGAGGCTTTTTCAGTTCCAGGCTTAGGTTGGACGCGCTCCATTCTATGAGCTGTACGTTTCAGCAATGCGGCCTGCATGCTTAATGTTTACTGCCATGATACACATAAACAAACTTGTGCCTGGCCTAGTTTCGGGAGTCCTCTGTAAAGCTTGAACCTCCATCTTTGAAGTGTTGATCTTGTGATGAGGTTATCAATGCTTCAGATGGTAACCAAAAGGCCTGTCGCTCTTAAAGCGGGGATTTGGTAACCCTTTATCTGTTTATAGGGTTTGACAGAAATTGATGCACTGGGACTGCAATGTCAGGACAGGCCTGCAGTACAAAAGGGCTGAGCAGTGGCACATTGGCTGAGCTGGGATTTGAACTCACAACCATACGTTAAGTAGTCCAGAGAAGACGAACGATTAAAATATCTCCACAATCTGCCTTAATAGAGATCGCAGATCGCAGATATCCTGACAGACAAATGAATAAACCAGTAATAGAGGAGAGTGGGCGTGTCCTTTGTTGGTAATGAGGTAGCATGGCTGGCAACTCGAACTGTACACAACAGATATGGCGCAAACCTGCACAAAGTGTTCCGTCTCTTGGAAACGCACAACCTGGTTAAACCACCTCAAAAGGAAGCACACCAAATAGTAAGCTGAAAGCCAGATAGCACAGTGACTGCAAATGGGTTTACCAGTTCAGCAGTCAGAAATGGTGATGAGTCAAACATTTGACATGTTACATGCCCAAGGATATGATACCCGACAAAAGTTGAAAATGAGGGTTTTAAGCGATTCTCTAAATAGTTGATCTTCTTACATACATGCTTACAATGTTCCTTTGATTTTGCTAGCAAATCCTTAGGTGTATGAACAGAAAGATGACTCAATCCTAAGTTAACTTTTTTAATACTACTAGTAGGGGGTGTAACAATGCACTCTGCTCACGACTCGATTCATGATACTGAGGTCATGATTCGATTTTCTCACAATTATCGATGTTATGTTTGATAAAAGACATTCCTTTTTATTTCTGCAGTGTAAACAATCCAAAACAACGCACATTTTCTTGTATAGGTTTTTAAACCAAAAAAAACTTGTCCCCTGCAATTGAAATAAATGACTAGAAACAGGTTTATAATTGTAAATAAAATGCTCTATTTTAGCATCTCCATATCCTAAATACCCATATCTTAAATAAGAGTGAAAACTTTCCTTTTTTTATTTCTGCAGAATAACAATTCAAAGTAACGTGTACTTTTCTTGTATAAAAAGATTAAACAAAGAGTCTTTAGTCCCTTCCAATTAAAAGAATTTAGGAGATTTACATGCAATTGCAACAGTTTCACCCAGTTTAAAACTAAGTGCCTCCTTAAACTGAAAATCAAAGTAAACAAACAAACTCACTGAATGGAAGATGTGCGTCTGGGAGCATGACGTGTGACTGCACCCCCTTGTGTTCAAAAAATGCAATTGCATTAGATAGGCATAATAAACAGAACGCATTATCTGACTTCATGATGGTGCGATGTGTCGTTACAACCCTAATTACTAGTGATTTATGCTACAATCCAAGTAATTGTTGTTTAAGGGCCTTGCGCAAGGACCCAACAGTGGCAGCTTGGCAGATGTGGGATTTGAACCTTGGACCTTATGATCCACAGTCCATTACCTTAACTGCTAGGCCACCACATATCTGTACATATCTACAGATATTGTAGATATTAACATTTTGAAGCTTAATTAAAGTTTGTTTAGAAAGGCCTTACACCCCTGAGTGGTCTTTGTTATTCTTGTTTTGCGGAGCTAGAATTGTATAAGCAGAGAAACTAAAAAAGTTGATGGTATGATATTGTTACCAGATGGCAGTTACCAGTCCATTGCCTAACCGCTGAGCCTAGACCGTACTTCTTAGATACACATACTTTTGCATTCTTGCATTGGAACGTTGAACAGAGAAGGAAGCAATTCCTGGCGCGATGTGAATATTTTGTCTTGACTTTGCAAGGGCTCAATTTTTCAGGAAACATTCCTGTCAGTCATCCATTGTCGCATTGTGTTCTGCCTTTGTCGCTCACATATTCTTTGGCACAGTACCTGAGGTGTTTTGCAATTTTCTCGCTGACCCTATCGCCACGTCAGCTAACTCTGAGCTCAGCTGAACCTATTATTTATTCTACTTGCGTTGAGAAATTGGAGAAATCTCATCGGATCTGGTGTTTTCAGCCTCCATTTGCATGTTAAAGCCTTATTGCAGTTCATGTACCTCAGGAATACATATCTCGCTTTTTGGATGAAGCCTCTTAATATCTTTTCCACGCAGATGAATGAACAGAAGTAAGCAGAATGGAGCTGAATGACAAAAGAGTTTGGACTCTGTGTATGGTGTGTTTTTCAGATTGAAATTCATTCCCCCTCGCAGCACGGAGTTACGGGGTTGAGTTCACGTCTTTACTGGAGAGGGAGTTTCTTTTTTGGTTATATGGCTTCTCGAAAGTAAATGACGACAATTCCTGGTACAATACATGCCTTAAATAAATAGCTTCCAATACTGACAGCATGTATCTCATGAAATGTCTGATAAAACATGGAACTAAGAAAAAACAGGTCAGCTTACTGACTTTTGGATGTTAGCTACTATGACCTTTGAATTTGAAGTACCGTATTTGGCGCAGGGCGTCTTCTTGCCTCCTCCACTTCCGTACCATTGATTCGTTAATGTTGAATTCTCTCGCAGCTGCTCTATGACCATGTTGTACTGCGTGACTGATAGCGTTGTGTTTGAAATCCGCTTCGAAAATGAATGAATGAATGCACGTACCCTAATGCTGAAGCACATACCGTATTACTCCGCAAAACTGCGCACTACGCTGGCCGTACGCTTCGTAGCCTACCAAGGCCGTGCTAAAATATTTTGACAGATTTATGAGCGCCGTGTACCATCTACAATCGGTTCTAGGTCAGAAAGCACAACCAGAATTAATTCATACATTAGATGCTCCGCATTTTAAGGCGCACTGTCGATTTTTGAGAAAATTAAAGGATTTTAAGTGCGCCTTATGGTCTGAAAAATACGGTAGATTTAGATTGTGTTTTGAGTGCTACTGGTCAACTGTTAGCGATACTTGGATGGCTAAAGTACGTTGTGGAGGAACATCTTCCTGTGCTAAAACTAACGAGAGCACAGAGCCAGGCACATCCTTCTTTAGCAGCGAAAGTTGTGGAAGCAGTGGAAGTTTCCATCAAAAGGAAATGTGAACAAAAATGTTTCTGTATGATGTACTTTATAATTCATAGTCAGAAAGACAATGGGAATTGTCTTATCATATGTTTAAAAAATCAGAAATCAGAATCGGCCAAGGAAATTGCAATCGGTCCATCTCTAGTGTTCATTAATGTTTCATCCTGTTGTGTCTTGTTTATTATCACGATGAGTACAAATGTGCACCTATAACCAGTTATCAAAATATGGCAAGGAAAAAAACCACAAAAAAATCACAGTTGCTTCTTATGCAGGCTGTGGTTTGGTAAAAGCTAGGCTGCATAATTGCAGTTTAAATTTTTAGGCTTCTAGCCTAGCTACTTTTTGTGTGAAATGTCATCGATTCTTCTCCAAATGACAAAATATTATTTGGTTTTATTATTTTAATTTATTTGCTCTGCTAATAATTGCAGATTCGATTCAGATTCGATTCTTTGATCAAAACCACTCCAAAACGAGCGTCAATCTGTGGTTTCATATTTTATCAGAAGCGTTGAGATGTTTGATTTTTGAACTTTACCCTGACAGCTCTACTGTCCCTGACTTGACAGTGTTTGACAGCTCTCTTTGATTTGATTGGCAGAATTTGACGTTTCCACCTGGAATATTGGAAAGCAATGGAGAACTCTGCTGAGTGGAGGGTTTTATAATTTATTCTTGGAGCTGGGCTAACTCAATTGCCTCGGCATGTCACTTACAGTAGGAATGTGAACCGTGCGCTTGAATAATCTTACCTGGACACCAAGAGACTCCCAAGTACTATGCTTGTGAGAATTTGTCTAGTTTCACTCAGAGGGAGAAGGTTTCCTCATTTGAACCTGGTTCCCATGCTTTGGAGTTTTTGTAGTCACCTCTGGCTGCAAAATATTCTTTTAAACCAAAATCCAAATTGAATTTTATTTCTTTATAAGAAATTTTAACTTGAGCAGGCCACCACTTTTGTCAGATATCTGCCTCAATACTTATTGTGAAAAAGTATATCATAAGTTTGTGTTTGTGGATTTTTCGGGATTCAAATACTTCTTGATAAAGGGTTTAGTGTAATATCCGAGTATGCTTTTTGACAGCAGCTTGTTAACACTAGCTTGACTGACTTTTCTTGATTTCGAGGACATGCCACCTCTTCCTTCTGAACTATCAGGGGGCTATCAGCCAACTGTTGTTATGCAAATGTGTGATGTATATGTGCTCTCTCTCTGTGTATATACTGTATACACACATTTATGTAGTATTGCACCCAGTGTCATATATTTTGACTTTTTGTCCTGAGGGGCAAACATGAGCTGAAGTATTGCCTGGTTAAATGACCATGTAGATTCATGAGTTAAACAGACTTTCTACATCTGTTAGAAAGGAGGCGGGTCAGGGCAAAGAGTTTGTACACAAGCCCTGGGCCAGGCAGTTTAATCACATGAAACACTGTATGTGTTTAGTCCAGGTCTGGTGACAGCCGTGACATGTAAATTACAGGCTAAAGAAAGACTTATCACATGCCATTCTGGCTGACGGTAAGATGTGTAACATGACCTGCGCTTCAGAAAGAAAAATGTTTTGCTTCATGCCTTTGTCTGCTAAAGGTCATAGGATAGGGTGGTCTTTTAAAAGGAGGTGGCAGCAATTTTCGTTTTTTTGTTTTTTTTTTGTTTCATATTCTGAGAGATGACTACAATATAAGTACAGTAAATGTGTCTCTATGGCTGCCTCAGGCTCTGTAAACCAGAGGAAAAACAGCAGAGTGCACCACGCAATATTTAACCAATCAGCACAAGAGTCCTGGGCATGGTCGTGAAGGGCTTTGAACGGAAAACAAAGGGAAGGAGCTGATTTTGTTTCTCAAACCTCACCTAAGACAGTTAGTGTATTAGAATAACTCTGATGTTACCTTTAACTAGGTTTGAACCTCTTGTCCGAAACCAAAGCCTAGATTTCGAACATATTGAGAGGAAACTAAAACTGGAAACAGAAAGGTTTGCTTTTCTGTTTTTTGTTTTTTATTATTTTTTACATTGGAATTTGGATAAATTGTGGCTTTTGAAATGACCCCTAATAGAAACAAATTGTATTATATGTACCTTACATAAACGGTGATTATAGATCATGTGTCTAATGTTTCTGCATAACATATTGAGAATTGGATTTGTTTAACTATAACACCACTGGTAATCAGAATCAATCGTCTATTGATTCATCTCACATCTTGCATTTCCTTCATCACATCCTCTGCTATTTAAACCCCTTGTCTGAAGTCTGAAGTCAGTTTTTATGTGCTGAGTTCAAGCCTTTGTTTTATATATAGATGCAAGTCTGAACATCATTGGCCTCCAGTACCATAAACCTGTAAGTTAAACAAACAATAAACGTAAAACTTAAACAAATCCTACGACTAAACACTATCACAAAGTTTTATTTGCCAAGTTAGGGGCTGTTGGTCTGTTACAAAGACTCCTACTGAGCCTTTCTCGACACAAAAAAGGACTGGCAGGAGGCAAGACCTGCCCCTACGTCCTGCACGACACCCCTCAACGGCCTGCTTTTTTATGATTCTTTCATTAAGTTGCTTTTCCACCTTCTTATTGTTACATGATCTGACTCATGCTCGTTTTCCCGCTCTGTCTTGATTGATTCGTCTCTGCTGTCACCCGAGTCAAAATGATTCGAGCTGGTTTTGTTTATTCTGATTGCTGCCGTTTAGCAGGGAGCCTCTTTTATATTAGAACCAGGCCCCAGACTGGGTGTCAGTCACAACTAATAAAAGATGAAGAGGTAGCCAGGGTTGCCACGTTACAGGATTTTTGCCTTTCTCTCCGGAGCAGCAGGAGATGGCCAGCTGCCTGGAATGAACCCGAGCTTTTGATTAGTTTTTCTGTGTGAAGCAAATTGTGTATTAGGAGCGCTACGGCACTTGTGTATGACGAGAACGAAACGGCTTTTAGGGTTAAGCTTAGTACGAGGCAGACGAAGCTACGTCTTCGCTTCACCGCACCGCACCGCCTTGAACTCTCTGTGCCAGGGCCCTGGAGAGGCTGGAGGCTTTTTGCTTTCCACTCCGAGCTATTCACGGAGGTGTCAACTCTACGAGCCAATGGACAGGAAGCGGGGCTCGGATCAGGCGCAAGATGACACTTGAGAGTTTTTCTTACGGATTATTTTCACCCCAGGGCTGTTCTTTGGACTGCTAGCATTTCAGCTCGCTGTGGGGGATCTGCTCAGGCTAGTGAGAGGTCAAACCAGAGTAGCAGCAGGACATATTCCACACCTTAGTGGAGCGTTACAGTATGGCAAAACTGTAAAAAACAACTCCACCACCCTCCAGTTTGTCTGTGGAGACGCCGTCCCACTACATGGTAATGGACCAGATGGTAGTGGACCTATAGACCAGAAGGGCCAGTGTTCAAATCCCAGCTCTGCCAAGCTGCCACTGTTGGGTCCTTGAACAAAGGCCTTTAACCCACAATTGCTTGGATTGTAAGAGTGTGTCAATTGTAAGTCGCTCTGGATAGGGGCATTTGGTAAATGACATGAATGTAAATAAACATTTTTAGAAATAATAATATAGTAATGCTGGAAACAGTGGCCCCACCCTCACTGAATGTTCTCTCAGCCTCTCCTTGTTTTTAGTCACTCAGTAGTCTCAGTGTAAGTTTCTCTGCATTGTCTCCACTATTTTTTAAATTTGGCCTAGTGAGCGCAGACATCTCAAAATGGCATTAATCTCTAATCCAGAGCCTGTTTGTCTGAGCGGTTGGAATAAAGTCTTGTTCAAGGGCTCTCTTCTTTGTAGTCCACAGATTTAGGCACTAATGTTATAACCACTACTGTACACGTCCAGTACATTAGTGCCTTTTGTGGATATCAATAAATAGAACCAGGAGCTGGTGACACTCACACCTGGGCATTAAAGCTACGTACAAACGTGATGGATAGCACTCATTACATCTAGACAAAGACATAAAATCCACCTCAGGCAGAATTTATTCTGAGAATAAATCTGTTGTGATTATAGATGGTACAGGCTGCCATAATGGCTTTGTTAATGGCACAGAGAATCAGCCCTCCTCTGGGGTCTGCGTGCCCTGAGGGGAGGGGGAGCAGCTTTTGGATATGGCTTGGCTTTCGCACTTGTTTCACACTCTAGGCTCTTGCAGGTGTCCTGTCTAAAGAAGCTTATTATTCACATATGAAGTGCAAGAAAGGGCCGGCTGGAGGGAGCCTCAGCTGCTCGGGCTGTTGCTGTGTGTTACCCGGTGGGTCTGTCGCCTCTGGCTGCTGTTCGGCTTTCTCTCCAGCCAATCGGTTTTTGAGAGCCGTTGCTGCATTTCGTCGGCTCTTTCAGCCTGGCGTTAGGTCCATTGACTGACTTCTTAGGCGTTGTGACTCTGATTCGTCCTCTTGTCTTTTATGCTGTGACCTTGTACCAGTTGGACAAAGGACTTCCCTGTCAGTCTCTTTATATGGGTTTTTGAAGTGCACATTAAAAAGATGTTTGGAAAAGCCAGACACCAGTTTGGCTGGTGGAAATGTTGGTCAAGACAAATGCTGGAAAGAGATTTTCCAAATAAATGATGACATCTAAGCAGCAGGGCTTCTGCCAGTACCTCTTTTTAACTATAGCATTAAGCAGATGTCTTTATCCAAAGAGTCTCATAGTAGTGCTTTGTATTCTTCTCAGTAGATCTGTTCTCTGGGTAGAACAAATACAGTCGTATGAAAGAGTTTGGGCACCCCTGATAATTTTCATGATTTTTCTTTATAAATCATTGGTTGTCCAGCTCAGCAATTTCAGGTAAATATATCATATAGCAGATGAACACCGTGATATTTGAGAAGTGAAATTAATTTATTGGTTTTACAGAAAGTGGTGCAGTAATTATTCAACAAAATTAGTCATGTGCATAATTTGGCACCCTTGTCATTGCATACCTTTAGCACTAAATTAATGGAAACAAAATTTGTTTTGTAAGCTCATTGACCCTTGATCTACAATACACAAGTGAATCCAACTATGAGAAAGGGTTAAGGTGGCCAATTGAAGTTTTTCTCCTCTTTGCATCGTCTCTGAAGAGTGGCAACATGGGAGTCCTCAAAACAACTCTCAATGGCCTGAAAACAAAGTTGTTCACATCGTGGTTCAGGGAAAGGGAAAAGCTCTCGTCAGAGATTTCAGCCTGTCAGTTTCCACCCGTGAGGAACATATGAGGCCCTGGAAGACCCCCAGGCACAGTTCTAGTTAAGGAACTTGTCAGACCAAGAAAAATCTCAGATAGGCATAGGCGAAAGGATGTGGAGAACACCATATTCAAAGCCACATACCACCTCCAAAGACCTCACCTCATCTTGCGCAGATGGTGTCACGTTCAATCGTTCCACTATACAGCGCACTTTGCACAGGAAGAGGCTTATGGGAGAGTAAGCAGAAGGAGCCCTTTCTGCAGACACCGCCACAAACAGAGTCTCTTGAGGTGGCTACAGCACATTTGGACCATCCAGCTCATTTTGGAATAAAGTGCTGTGGGTATGATGAAACTAATGGAGTTTATTTGGACATGACATTAAGGAGCGGAAAAAGAACACAGCTCCACAGAACAAACACTTGCTACCCACAGTAAAATTTGGTGGTGGTTCCATCATGCTGTGGGACTGTGTGGCCAGTGCAGGTACTAGGAATCTTGTTAAAGTTGAGGGTCGCATGGATTGTAGTTAATATCTCCAGATTCTTGAGAACAATGTTCTAGAATCAGTGACAAAGTTGCTCCGAGGCCAACGGCCCCAAACCCTGCTCAAAATCTACTAAGGCATTCATGCAGAGGAACCAGTACAACGTTCTGGAATGGCCATATCAGTCCCCCAGACATGAATATTACTGAAAATGTGGGCTGTCCATGCTCGGAAACCATCAAACATGACTGAACTGGAGATGTTTCTAAAGAAGAATGGTCCAAAGCACCTTCAACCAGAATCCAGACTGGAAGCTGTAGGAAGCGTTTAGCGGCTGTTATTTCTACAAAAGGAGGATCTACTAAATATTGATGTCATTTTTTGTTTGGGGGGTCCCAAATTTATGCACCTGCCTATTTTGTTTGAATATGACTGCACACTTTCTGTAAATCCTATAAACTTCATTTCACTTCTCAAATATCACGGTGTTCATCTGCTATATGATATATTTAACTCAAGTTGCTGATCTGAACAACCAATGATTTATAAACTAAAATCATGAAAATTATCAGGGGTGCCGAAACTTTTTCATACGACTGTAGGCCATGGATTGAGCAGACCATTTATTTTATTTATTTATTTATTTTTATAAAAAAAAGTAGGTGCACGTTCAGTTAATAAAGAGCTGGGTTTCCAGTTGTGGTTTGAAGAGCGTGAGTGTGTTTACATACACAATAATCAGATTCAGACAATAATCTGATCACTGGGGTCACATCATTCCTGTAATCTTATTATGAGAAACCTAGGAGTCTGTATGAGATGGTGATCAGATTTCTTTCTAGAATGTGGCCTTTGTAGAAGCAGTTACTTCACTTTAAAGAGTGTGCGGGGTTTAACGGTAACTTTTTTCTGTACACACGTAAGCTAATGTTTAGTTAAGCTTATTTATTCTCAAATAAGTGTACGTTCTCCCAGTACACTTTCCCTTATTTTTCAGCCAGAGAGTTTAATATTTTGCTGAAATCATTGAAAAGAGGAGGGTTTGAAGATGCCAGAAATAGCACGTATTCAATAGGTCTCGTGTATCAGTATTCAGTTTATAAGAGCACTTGAGTAATCAGATAACGGCTGGAAACAGATAATTAGTGTCCATATAAACACTTGATGAGAGCCTTAGCACAACGATTTGTTAACCCTCTGACACGTCCATTAGAAATAATCCTTCTCAAACTGAATGCAGAATGTAGAGCCAACTTCACTCAGCTCCAGATATGGACTTACTGACACAGAATAGCTTCTGCCAGCTGGACAGGAAGCATTTTGTGGATTAGAGAGCGTTCCAGGTTTGCTCTCTGGTTCCGGAGACTCCTGATGCTTGTGCATGGTGGTGGGTTTGGAAGAGGACGTGGCCCCTTGGGTAGAAGGATTTATCATGAGGTTGAGGTTTCCAGGTTTCAAAGTTCGTTGTGGATGTACAGTACCATGCAAAAGTCTTAGGCCATGGCTCGATTTGTTGTTTTAGCAATGGTCTAATGACCATATATAATTATTTCTTAGTCTCTTTTTTAGAATATTAGAATAGATTACAGCTTCTATAGGCTGCAGTGGCAAATATTTTTTGACCTCCCCTTACACTTGAGCAACAAAGATTGTGTCAATTCACTATTCATCTAGAAAAAGTAAAACATCTTGAAATTTACTGGACTTGCACTGTAGCCCCATGATTTGCCTGGACCAGTTCAAGATGCAGATTATTATGGTCTCTAATTATTTCCAGCTGCTTGTTGTTTAGTGAACAGATTATTGAGATGGATTGAGAAGTTTATAACTTAACGTGATGGGTGACCCTTGGAATGTATCAGTTCTCATTTCTTGGATCTCCAGTTTCATACCTAGGCTCGAGAAGGTGGTCTCAATCTGGTTTGACAGAGATTGCTTCAAATTTCCATGCCATGCAGAGCAGGCATTCGGTAATAGGAGACAAATGTATCCAGAGTATTGAGGTCAGCTCTTCTTCACCTTCTTCAGAAATAAAGTCTTGTATTTGCTTTCTTTGCAGTAGCAAAGAATACTATCATTGTGTGGCAGTTCTGTTGTAAACCTGACTGAATCTGGAAACCAAGCACCTTAAGATTACAGGATGGTTCCTGTTTTCCTGAGAGATAAAGGAGTATGGAGAGAACTTACAATTTGGTGTCATTGCATGTGGTTGGAATTAGGTTAGTTTTGACTGTCGAGAACCTTTGGATCCATCATTGGGGCTTTAGCACATGTGGATGAGATTTAAAGCATCTACATACTTCCAACGATTTTCAGAGTCCGTTTAGTGCTGTGGTTGCCAGATCCCATGAGTCAATGGAAAAATGAAGCCAAGCCTTTAGGATAAGCTGACCTGGCCAACGTGTTGGTTAAGTGCATCTAAACTGTTGTTCTGTTCTTGACCACTTGGATTCCATCATTTCCCCTGAATATTGGGTTGATATCGGATCTGTTGAAGTCTCCCAGTCTCAGTTGTTGTTAAAAATGCTCAAGGAAGGGATCTCTGCTTGACAAGGCGACTAGGTTGGCAGATATATGGCGCACATGGCTTAATTTGACAAGGACCTTGGTAAAAACTGGAGAGATACTCTTACCCACACACACCCCAGATCCTCTAGAACATTTGTGTTGACAAACTGGCAAGAAGAAAGAGACTCCCCCACCAAGTCCATCAGCACGGACTTCTGAATAATGCCTGCCTCCTTCAGTTTGGTCCGGGTGTTTTTTAGTAAACCTGTTTTCTGAGACGATCAATGTCAGCATCACTTACTTGTGATATCATTCGTAACTCGTGCGTTTTATTTACAAGTGGATCTAGGATTTGGACGAAACAATCCTCGCAGATTCCACTGGTGAAGTTGAAGAATGAAGGCACTGCAGAGAGCAAGACTCCCAGTTCCCTTTGTTTGTCAGCGTCTCTCAGCCGCAGGTCACGGCTGAGGGCTTTGCTGAATTATGAAGCCTGTTAGAAGCTCTGGTCCTGTCCTCGGTGCTGTCTTTGTGCAGGCTTCTCCTGCACAGCATGTCCTTAGAGAACCTGGCAGGCAGAGCATCCTCCGTCAAGCTCTGCACTCGCTTCATCCTCCCTGCCTGATAAGAGACGACATCAGGTCCCGACAACACATTTATCTGCTCCGGTAATGGGATCGGCCGCTTGCGATGGCGACGTCCCTTGATGACGACCTCAGCTGAAGGTCGTTGGAAACGGGCGAATGATGAACAGAGTTCCCGAGGAGAAAATAGGACACTTTTAACACGGTTAACTTAATGCAGTCAATTGGCTTTAATGAAACAACCTTCCCTCAGATACAGGGGG
Source organism: Ancistrus triradiatus (assembly GCA_025084515.1). Lineage (NCBI taxonomy): Eukaryota > Metazoa > Chordata > Actinopteri > Siluriformes > Loricariidae > Ancistrus > Ancistrus triradiatus. The sequence continues at coordinate 638,776 of JAJAGP010000030.1, read as the reverse complement.
CACACAGGGTTCCATCTACAGAAGCAGATCCACACAGCTTTGCTTTGCTTCCAAACGTTTGCATGCCTGGATGTGGATCCTTGCCAGCCCATCTCGATTAACAGCTGTAAACGAAATGTTCTCCCATACCACTACCCCCCCACGTTTGTTGGTTCTTCAAAGCGAACAGCGCCAAGCTAAACACGAACAAACAGCGCTTTGTATTTTGCTCATTGATTCTTGAATGTCAATTTCCACGCTGACCTTAACGTCTTTTCTGTTCTGTTCGGGATTGTGCTTTCCGTGAGCGTCCGTAGTGACGTGGTTTCCATGGTAACCAGCCTCTGTCACGCTGAGAAGCTTCGCGCTCGCAGCCTCGTTACGGCCGGCGCTTCCTCCGAGGCCTTGAGAACTCTTTGCGTCTGCAGCTCACGTGCAGCCAACGTTCATGTTATCTGGCTCTCATCTCCCAGTTTTGCTGCCTGCTTTTGTCTCGCCACCTCAGTTAAATGATATTTCGGGTTCATTTGTCTGCCTGCGCTACTGCTGCCCCCCCCCCCCCCCCAAAGCTGGATGTCATTCGCTTGGGAGTAACTGTGCACTCAAGATACAACTACCGTGTGGCGTGTGGCCTTGCTGCGGCTCAGTGGAGCGGACAGGATGTTTGAACAGGATGCTGCAGGTTTTGATGTAAACCCGGTGACGAGCTGGATCGACCAGTAAACACGCAGGACTCTTGAGCCGTGTCTGAGGAACAGCTGGTCTTGTTGTTTATGTTTGTGCTAGGTTTTCCCGATTTGGCATCTGTGTCTTGGCTTTATAGCTGGACTGGCTAACGCTAAAGTGTCAAATCTCAGTCTCAGTAGTAAAAAGTGTCAGTGTAAATATCTCTAAGGGTACCTGAAGGAATCAGACATTGATTGAGTATAGCTAATCTAATGGTGACCTAAGACTTTTGCACAATACTGCGTAAGTGCAGTTGGACTGGTTGTAGCCGGAATAAAGGTGCAATAACTAGCAAAGACTGCAAGAGACAAAGGACTTATATTCTAGGAGAAACAGAAATGGTGAAGTATGAAATCTTATTGCAATTTGGGAAATACCTACGCTGTCTTTGTTCTTCACGCTATCTTTGTAAATGATGTGATACACTGTCAAAACAAGGCGTTATTTGTTCACTATTTATACTGAACAAACACTCTCCTGACGTTTATCCTCCAAACTTCTAGTTTTGCCTGTTTTTTCTTCCTATAATTGACACAAACCTATTTTCAAACCTTTACTATATATCTCTTTTCCTTTTTATTGTCCTTGGATCCCTGATTTCCTGTGCAAAGCACGTTTTCCGCTTTTCCTCTGCACCGATTAAGCATTAAAATAATGGATCTCTGTGGGTACGACAGAACCCTTTGTGCCTCTGAGAGTAGACGTATGCCCCTAACGGGCCTCCAGGATTTTTTTGAGTGAGTAGTTCAGCCTCTTGACCTGCTTTTGCTGCCAATATCAGATTCTTTATGAGTCTAATTACATCGTAACCTAAACCCCACCACCAGAACAAACATTAGCAAGCAGACCTTTTCCTGCACTGGAGCTCTAGGTGGTCGAGTTTCACTAGTCCCCTCGCTCAAATGACCACGTCCGTTCCTATAGGGTGCCTGTAGGCGAACGTTTGTCATTTTGAAAGAGTGCTGACTGTTTTCTTTAAGGGTCGCTTCTGTCAATACCAGACGTAGCTGAGGAATTACAGCAGACCCTTGGAAATGGTGCACAATAGGTGATGCACCATGTTCTAAAGAGTGGAATCTGTCCTAAAGAGCCTACGTTCCGCCACAGTTTGATGATTTCCCCTCCTCAAGGACAACCGACTTTACTCGCCGCTGGATGCTAGACCTTCAGGACCGGAGTTTTCTCATACCAGTCCAACAGTAGACTTGCTTGGCTGATAGTCTGTCAGGCAGTTGTCTGGGCAGTGGATGGCTTTATTCTCCTCATGACGCCTGACACATCTAACAGATACTTTCAACATTTGTAAAATCCTGTGATTGCTGCGAAAAGGCCCCACGGTGCCAAGGTGACGCTTGACTGGAGAGCAGGATGGTTTACTCTCTGAAGAGACAGCCGCTCGGGAGCACTGTGTATATTAATGCCTCTACTCTGTTATCATTTCACTTTTATTAGACACTTCTACGATACCAACATGGGATGTAACCTGCGGCTAGGAACTGTCATTGGTCCCCTGGGAAATGTACTGCTACAGTTCAGGAGAGAGAATGAAAAATCCAAGCTGTCTACAGGTTTCATTTCGAACCCAGACAATCGTTCACCTTAGAACTGCTGTGGGAGGATTTTTGTCGGTGTATACATTGCTGTTTACGTTACGCTTAGTCAAATGGCAGACACTCTTAAACCTATATGGCAGACACTTTAAAGAAGTTATAGCTGATGCAAACTTAGTGCCCAATCCAAGTGATTGTGTTTTAAGGGCCTTGCTCGGGGACCCAAAAGTGGCAGATCAGCAGTGCTATGGCTTGAACTCACAATATTTTGGTCCATAGATCTGTATTTCTGTAGCGGGTATGGGCTTTTGTTTTATTGTTTTTTACAACTGAGCATTGTCTCAAAGCAGCTTTACACCTATGTAGGCCCACAGCCCTAAATCCCAAAATGTTAAAAGAATCCTTAGGAGGATCAAGACTCCAGACCTCCATGGGCAATATGTAAGAATTAAACTACTAGCTTAAGTAGTTTCTAACAATAGTTTAAATAAACTAACTAAATATGACAGTTAAGAGAGAACATATTTAAAGAAAATTTAATAAATAAAATAAATATAGTAATACACTGCCTGGTTGAAAAAAAAAAGGTCACCATCTGGATTTAACTAAGCAAATAGTTTAAAAAAGAGCCTCCCATCGGAAAATTACTGCATTGGTGATTGTTTCATCTGGCAACAAGTTATTTAACCATAACTGATGCAGTGAGCAGCTTCTCATTTGTGAAGTGTCGAAAGACCCATCCTGTGGTCGTGGAAAAGACGTTCTTCTGTTTCAGAAGAGTCAAACTGTGAAAGAGTGGTTCAGGGAGCATGAGCCATCATTTTCACACATGGATTGGCCACCACAGAGTCCAGACCTGAACCCCATTGAGAATCTTTGGGATGTGCTGGAGAAGACTTTGCGCAGTGGTTCGAATCTCCCATCATCAGTACAAGATCTTGGGGGGGAAAAATTAATGCAACTCTGGACAGAAATAAATGAGACATTGCAGAAGCTTGTGGAAACGATGCCACAGCGAAAACATGCCATCATCACAGCTAAAGGTGGTCCAGCGAAATATTAGTGTGTGATCTTTTTGTTTTTTCAGGACAGGTGTATATAGCTTATAGTAAATTATTGTGAATACAATATTATGAAGAGTATAACAAAATACAGGATATAAAACTCTAGAATATAAGACTATATTATATATAAATAAAATGGTGAATATATTTATATATAATAATGTAGAGAATATGCATATCTGTGTTATTTAGTAGGTTTGTGTCCTCAGCGGGAAAGCTTTGTTGGCATGGCATAATTACCGTATTTTTCGGAACATAAGGCGCACTTAAAATCCTTTAATTTTTTCAAAAATCGACAGTGCGCCTTAAAATGCGGTGCGTCTAATGTATGAATTAATTCTGGTTGTGCTTTCTGACCTAGAACCGATTGTAGATGGTACACGGCGCTCATAAATCTGTCAAAATGTTTTAGCACTGCCGTGGTCAGTTACGAAAGCTTACGGCCACCCGTAGTGCGCAGCTAGCGGAGTAATACGTATGGTGCTTCAGCATTAGGGTACGTGCATTCCTTCATTTATTTTTTCGAAGCGGCTTTCAAACACAACGCTATCAAGTCACGCAGTACAACATGGACATAGAGCAGCTGCGAGAGAATTCAACATTAACGAATCAATGGGTACGGAAGTGGAGGAAGCAAGAAGAACGCCCTGCGCCAGGTAAAGACCAACTGGAGCTTCCGACGGAACTTAAGAGTTTTGTTTCATTTCATGCGTCTTATAACCCGGTGCGCTTTATGTATGAAAATATACCCGTTAGCAGTCGATCATTGATATTGCGTCTTATAATCCGGTGCGCTTTATAGCCCGGAAAATACGGTAGTGGACCAAAACAAAATCTCTGCCGTCAATCAAGTTTGTGTCCTGCGTTTATGTGGACATCACAAGGAAAATGCATCAGTGTAACTCTATGGAGAGTGCTCCAAATCCGATCCAAACTTAAGAGTTAACTAATTTAGGTCCAAATCTTCTCAAAACCCAAATCTTAGTTTCTTCGTGTCAGAGGTACTAATAGAAAAATATTCCTGAACTGCCTGCATTTTGTAGTCACATTTGATTGGCTTTAATCTTCTATCCTACTGTGGAATAATCTCTGTCCATTTCCCAGTGCTCTCTTTGATCTCTTGAGAAGTCAGCATACTAATTTGGCCTTTAACTCTTTGCATTTATCTCTGGTCTTTAGGAAGACCTGTCATTATCTTGGCTCATTAAACAGGCAGAGGTCACAGGGTTGCTGGTATCTGAGCCATCATAAAATATGACCCACTGTTATCACCCTTCTTCAGATCTCGAGCTCTGATTGGGCGGCCTGCATTTTCAGCATCGTCTTTGCTACTCAAGAGAGGGCATTTGAACAAGTCACTGACTGATCCTATCCAAGAAGGAGCGGACAAAGAGAATTATAATGCATTCCTTTTGACGATTTCTGTTTGTGAGAATAATTTCAACACTTCACCGCTTTTATAGTGTCTCCACATACACTATGGAGCCAAAACTATGTAGTCACCATTTCTACCTAGGTGATTAGGCCAGAATAGGCCCCCCTCCTTTTGTAGATGAAAATCCCCCCAACCCTCCAAACTCCACTGGAATTTGTTTACAAAACAAACCTACAACTTCTTATTGAAAATAATAATCAAAATAAGGTGACAAATCTTTTTACATTGCAATTATTACAAGTGACAGCAATTATGTATCTTAAATATTTCTGTCTGAGATTTGTCTGGCTTAAACATGCAAGTTGTTGTTTTCAGTTGCCTTGTTGTGCCCTCCCCAGGGGGCACGCCACTCGCTTTGGGAACCCTTGGATTAGGGTATGTTAGGCTCACTCATTAGGCACTTTTGCACTGACAAAACTTTTTCATGGTTCTAAGAACTGAGTCTCCTTTGTCCCATGTTCGCATATAGTACTTGGAACACAGTGTATTTGTACTTTTTTAGGTTCTACGTAGGGGTGGGAAATATGACGATGTTTTATCGTATCGTGATCAATTTTGTTATTGTGATGGATGATATTCTTTTCTGAGCGGATCGAGAGTGCTTTAAGAACATGGACCACCTGCATGTTTGATTATAAAGAGCGTAATTAGTCCTGTTTAATTGGATGAAGTACAGAATAAAAATCACTTTACTTAGTCTGGATATAATTTGCATTATTTGAATATTATAGCGTAGAAAATATATGAATAGTAGAGTTTAAGAATCTGCCACTACTGAAGCATTTTGTCTGCGATCACATGTATCGTGATACATTTCGTTTACAGTGAAAATGTCTTTAAATATTGTGATATAATATTTTAACCACATCGCCCACCCCTACTCCTGCTTCAAGGCCGAGTCTTTTCTCAGTGCATACGAACCCTGAGTGACGTGACTATTCGGCGATCGGTCCAGACGTAGTGACGCAAGTGTATAGTCAAGTGCCAAGTTCCTCGCAAATTATTCCCTAGAACTCTTTGGTGCGAAAGCAGCTATTGGTTATGTGTAGCGAAATACTGGCTATAGAATGAGCTGTACAGAAGACCATGGCACTGTTGCAGGATACCATCAGGATAGCGTCTTTCCATCAAGGCACTTCATTTAATTCCTTCCCTGCTAATTTTCCACATGTTTTAGGCCATATCACACATCCAGTGGATTCCTTATCCCTGAGTCCTTGGACCTGATTGTAAATTACTGGGACTGAGAGCAATTGGCAATTGTCTTTTCATATTGCAGCGTGCTGATATGCAATACAATTACCATTAGCATTACCATTCAGTTTCATGCAGACCAGCTCTTGCATCTGCTGTAAAATATACATGAGTACATGAAAGTCTCATGAAATATGCAGCAGGTAAGAAGGGTGACAGCCAGGTCTTGGGCTGACTTCATATGAATTGGGTCACGTCATGTCTGGCTTGTCCCTCCCTCACTTGCAACTGTATTAATAGAACAGTACGATTGAGCTCGATACTCTTTTTCTTTTTTTTATTATTTGGTTGGTAGCCAGATTAAGATTGGTCATGAATATTACATGAAGGTAAGCAGGGGGCAGCTTAATTTGCTCATTTTAGTGAGCGAGGAATAAAGGAGCCGGGTTTGTTTACCCCTGGGACCTGAAGAGCCCCTTGTTCCTGATCTTATGAGCCTCAAGTTTGGCATATATTGCTCTGCTCTGGAGACCCAACTCACTGTTCGGTGTGTGCCTCGCTCGTTTTTTGGCTTGGACCTTCACAGCGACAGATTTATCTCATAATATTGGAGTTTTATGGCTTCTGTAAATCAGGCAGAGTGGAGCTCATGGGGTCTCATGTCTGAGAAGTACAGCTAAGAATGGACGGCACGGTGTTTAAATATCCTGCCTTTCTTAAGTGTAGGCTGAATCCTTAATAGACATCTAATGGGGGTTAGAGAGTCCCGTGAAAGATTGATAGTCAGTGAACTTCGGCACAGCTGGGAAGCTGAGACCGAATGTCCATTCAGATTGTTCTCAGTCTGACAAGAAACGGGGTTCGTGGTAGGGCTTCGACATTCCTCAGGAACTCTGAGATGTCATTTTACTCTATGATATTAAACGTCTTAGATTTGCATTCATCTTCAGTTTTCCTGTTTTTGGAGGAAGTGTTAATAGGCTCCATATGGGGTAGTTTTATATCATTGAGATAATCAGAAACGGTGACTGACAGCATAACTATGACATCATAGTCTAACAGAAGCTGAACATGGCATTGTTGGTAGACGTGTGCGATATTGACAAATTATATCTCAATATTTTCTGGGATTTAATCGATAATGATAATGAAGACTGAAGAAGTCACTTAGATGAGTGAAGAAACGTTTCTCCCACAAAAGCATATGTCCAGATGAACTGATTCAACTTCTGGGATAGATAATTAGACATTTGTCAACCGATTTGAATGGGTCGTTTTTATATTTAAGGGTTTTTTTAATCTACATGGAGTACAAAAAAGTTACTTCAGGGACATAGGACTACATAGGAGTGTGTATCAGCGTTAAACAAGGTGTAGTGTTGGGAAAATAATTAATTGCCATAAGAAATTGTAAAAACTGACGTTCTTCAAGAATGGATTTTGATTATTTTCCTTTGTTAATGCATCTGGAAATGCCCCTTTACACTGTAATGTTAATATTAAATATGCAGAAGGTATTTATGTTGTGGAAATTACTTTTGCTGTCCATGTCCTTGTTATTTTAACTTTTCTTTTGCTCTAAGACAGAACTCAAGTCATTCACTTGAGTGTAAATAGTGCATCTTTAAATTCTTATAATTGACCGTCATTGAGAACAATGTAAAAATCAGCAAATAAAACTCAAATGGTGAGACACTGGCAGTCACCATGCTTTCTATGTTTTTGATAACAGGAAAGGAAACAGATCTACTCAAGAGCAAAATACAGTATAGTACAGCAGTAAAGCTTATTATTAGGATATAAATACAATACAATGTAGCCTAAAATAATATAATTAATAAAATAGTAGATTAACAATAGTAAGTAGTATTTTTAATATAGTTTATTTGGTTATGTTTATCTAAAAAAAAAAGAGGTTCAAATGTGCAATAAGTGCGAATTTCAATATTTTTGAAATACAACACAAATTTACACAGTGCACTAATCCCATCTAGACATTAGCGGACATTGGCGGGCAAACCAGCAACTCAGCCTTCTTCCCTCTACAGTACCCGACTGAAATTGTTTAAAAATAACATGATTCAAAAAATAATAATAATTTTGGCCAAATCTAACAGCCACATCACACTGTTTAAAAAAAACTAAACCACAAGTTGGGGATTTTAACCACCTCCATACTTTGAAGTCTTGTCCTTTAGGAAAAAAAACCTATGGCTGTGGTTAATCCTGCTAATTGTGGTAACACCTGTGTACTTGCACTTTTGATACTTAAGTTTAAAAAAGTCAATGACTTTTAAACTTCTCCTTGAGTATTTTCTCAGGTTTACTTTAACTTACACGTGTTGCTTTTCAGAAAGGTGTTGCCACTTTGACGCGAGTAAGAATCACGAAAGCAACACCAACAAGGCTACGCTCAGAGGATCTCCCTCTTGAACTGGCCTCTGTTTCTGAACGAGCCTGTGACGAGCAAAAACTCCCGAACACGTCTTGAACCTGACATGTTCTATTTAACACAAGCACACATCTAGAGAACACCTTAAACAGTCGCTTTGAAAATGAGCATAAACAAAGCTATACCCGCAGGCCATCCCTCAAAAACCTGCACCCCAGTGCGCTTTTCTAACACAGGCAAAACAACCTCTAAAACCAGTAGTTTTCCCCAGAGGTGTGTTTGATGCACACATTCCTTGGTGACACCTGCTTACTTGTATCAGCCGTCTAGACATTTCGTCTAGGACTGCATTGCAGTGCAGCTTGCCTGAACAGTCATTGCTTTCCGACAATAATTTGAATTTTTATACTGTATCGTGTTCACCACAAATGCAGCTCTGACCTGCCTTCATCTTTTATGCCATGTTGTCAGCCGTGCTTGCTTGCATTCATGGTAATGACAGGTTTGGAGATGGTCAGACGATGTGGAAAAGTGCGTCTGAGTGGTTTACTGGCTGCAGCCCAAACCATTAGAGTATGTAACGATGCAAAGCGTGGAACTCCGATCTGGCAAAGTATTTACAATGGTGTGGTGCGGCCATTTTTATCCTTTTACAAGATGTTGAATTGGCTTATTCCCATGTTTGTCAGGAGATCACGACTTTCTCTTAGGGTACAGCTTTAATACGGCTTTTTCTCTAAACTCTGTGAGGCATCTATTTCACTGAGAAGTCTCCCTCAATAACATGAATTAGATGAGGTAGATTGCCTCTCAGTGGAGTCCGGCTGGTAAACATGGACTGAGCTGACCCCTAATGCAGTCCACTGCGGTGAAATCAGTCTAGTGGCCGCGCAGAAACTTTGAGCCGGCAGACTAGAGTATCTGGCCATGCTGGGCTCGACCTGTCGGTCATGAAGGAGTGTGAGGTCCTGTGTTCGGGAGCATTGCAATGGTACCTCAATAACGTCATTAATTTGTTCTAGAACGCAGGTCAAGTGCCGAGAGTTTGTGAACCCTTTAGAATTTTTTACATTTCTGCATAAATATGACCTAAAACATCATCAGATTTTCACGCAAGCCCTAAAAGCAGATAAAGAGAACCCAGTTAAACAAATGAGACAAAAATATTATACTTGGTCATTTAATTTATTGAGGAAAATGATCCAATATTACATATTAGTGAGTGGCAAAAGTATGTGAACCTTTGCTTTCAGTATCTGGTGTGACCCCCCTGTGCAGCAATAACTGCAACTAAACGTTTCCTGTAACTGTTGATCAGTCCTGCACACCAGCTTGGAGGAATTTTAGCCCATTCCTTCATACAGAACAGCTTCAACTCTGGGATGTTGGTGGGTTTCCTCACATTAGCTGCTTGCTTCAGGTCCTTCCACAGCATTTCCATTGGATTAAGGTCAGGACTTTGACTTGGCCATTCCAAAACATGAACTTTATTCTTCTTTAACCATTCTTTGGTAGAACGACTTGTGTGCTTAGGGTCGTTGTCTTGCTGCATGACCCACCTGATTGGTATCCCATTGATTGAAACACCTGACTCTAATTTCACCTTCAAATTAACTGTTAATCCTAGAGGTTCAAATACTTTTGCCACTCACTAATATGTAATATTGGATCATTTTCCTCAATAAATAAATGACCAAGTATAAGATGTTTGTCTCATTTCTTTAACTGGGTTCTTTATCTACTTTTAGGACTTGTGTGAAAATCTGATGGTTTTAGGTCATATTTATGCAGAAATATGTAAACAGCATACTCCAATTTATAAAAAAAATTAAGAAATCCGATAAAGAGAGCTGGATTTTAGCTCTGTAATCAAATTTCTCTGGTTTCCTGGTCCACTTATTACAGTAGAAGCATCTTTGGACTTACTTTCTAGAAAGTCGACTACAAATATTGGTAACCAAGTTGCAGTTTGCAGGTTTTCAGGGCTTGTTTCTCAATGCTCAGTACAGATGCTCCCTCACTTACGATGGGGTTACGTTTTGAAAAACCCATTGGAAGTGGAATGCATCGTAACCTGAGTAGTTTAGATGTACCGTATCAAGTGTAGCCTACCCTAAACATGCTTCAAACACTTACATTAACCTACAGTTGCAAAATCATTAACACAAAGCTTATTTTATAATAAAGTGCTGAATATCTCATGCGATTTACTGGATAATGTATTGAAATTCAAAATCTGTGCTCAGTCAGCAGGTTGAAGCCCTGCATCTGTGAAATCTGGCAACCCTGGAATTAAACGCTGCAATGGCTTTAATGGCTACCGAACACTTTTTGGGGAGAAATTAGATGAAATAATAAATAATGAAATCAATAGGTTTGAAGTTTACACGTCCTTCTGTATGATTATTGGCTGGTTATAAAGTAGAAATCCAATTATTATATGTGAGTCATGTAAATCCGGAGCTTTCCCGTTATCTGATTACTCCAGTGCATGTATAGCCTACTTGTGGATCGAATTACTGACTAAATCAGGCGAACCCGCTGACTGTTTTACTTTTTGGTTGGTCTTCTTAAATTTTTAGGACTGATGGTGACTTATATGTGTTAAGAATAAACTGATATATGCTCTTATGTTTCGCCTGGAAAATGCAGTCGAGCCACGAATCTCGACTTACAGTACAAGTTACAAGTTCTAGCCAAGAGTGCCGACCAAATGACGATGTGTTAAGAAACGAATTTGAAGAGCTGCAAAGTGGTCGAGATGTGATTGTGTTTCAAGTGTGCATGACCTTTCTAGGTCTTCTACGTGTGTGAGGTCCGGCCTGCAGGCTTGAATCCCAAATTGCATCGACTTTTCTGCAGCATGTTAGAAATGGCTGTGTAAATATTTCTCTTGGACGGACTGCTCGGAAACACTCGGACCCTGAGTGAAAACAGCAGCAGGCTCTTAACGTGTGCCTGTTGCCGCTGCAGAAGCGTCGTGCTGAAGCATTTTAGCCTGTTGGAGTCGTGTCTGGAAATCCTTTCCCCATTTTCTCCTTTAAAGCAGAGAATCCCAACCTGGAGAGCGTTGAAAAGCTCGGAGTCAGTCGAGTATGTGCCTTTAGAGAGCATGCAGGATGTTGTGTGGTTGTATGCTGTTTATAAAGGGATTAAACTTCCTCTGTACGCTCCGCCGAGCCCGTCTCCGTCGAGTCCATGCGCGCCGGAGCGGAATTAAAGTCGTAAAACGTGCTCTGTACGCAGGCAGCCCTATTCCAGGTGATAGGATCTCGAGGAGGAAGCAGAGAGAAAAAGAAGTGCGAGGAAGAGCAGCAAGAAAAATGACAACGGGCCGAGGGAACCTGCCGCGCACACGACGAGCAGCCACCCTGTCGATGAACTGTGAATTGTGATTAAGTAGAGTCAATTGCATTAGCCGCGCCGCGCCACGTTCATCCTGTCCCAGGAATAATGGAGAATGATGAACTCGGTGCTCATGGACGGCTCTGAGGAAACTGCGCTAATGATCTCCGCGGTGCAACGCAAAAATCATCATTTCTCCCACAGAGCGCTGTTCTAGAGCGCACGCTCTCCGGTGCCAGTCCTGCGCTCTAGCTCATCTTGTGTCAGACTTGGCTGTGTTCCCGGCTGGAGCGAGATCACCTTTCAGGTGTTATTTTAAAGGCTTCCTCTGAAATTCCATAGCTGTGGACCATTTAGTGGCCCAGTGTGAGGCTGGAACTGTGGATATGCGTGACACTTTTTCATTGCTGTTCTATTCACCCACCTCTAAATGATCTACGCTCACACATAGAGCCCTGCTGAATCCATAAATCAAGTGCTAAGTAGCTTTCTTACAGTGGTTAATAATGATTTGTGGCATTCTCTTGAGGTTAGGACTTAATATCACAATTAGGTAATTATACCTAATGCAATTATAACGATTACAATATAAATTGAGTAATAGGTGACGCTGGATTGTTGAATATCCCAATAAAGAAAAATGCAGAAAATAAAGAAACGCTGGCCAAAACGTGGAGCATTTTGAGGAATTCTACTGGTAAGCAACGTCCCACTCAAAAGCTGGTCCAGCTCCACTTACGGAGTGATGTAGTAAACGAGTGGAACGTAGTTTCCATCATGGAAATGGAAATCAATTTTCATGTCGTCTAATGCAGTTGCAATTTTTCAATCATACATCAGTACAGTGCAGTGGGGCAAAAAAGTATTTAGTCAGCCACTGATTGTGCAAGTTCTCCTACTTAGAAAGATGAGAGGTCTGTAATTTTCATCACAGGTACTCTTCAACTAGGAAAGACTAAATGAGAAAAAACTCCAGTGAATCACATTGTAGGAATTTTAAAGAATTTAATTGTAAATCATGGTGAAAAATAAGTATTTGGTCACCCATAAACAAGCAAGATTTCTGGCTCTCACAGACCTGTAACTTTTCCTTTAAGAAGCTCTTCTGTCCTCCACTTGTTACCTGTATTAATGGCACCTGCTTGACCTCGTTATCTGTATAAAAGACACCTGTCCACAGCCTCAAACATTCAGACACCAAACTCAAGACCAAAGAGCTGTCGAAGGACACCAGGAAGAAAATTGTAGACCAGCACCAGGCTGGGAAGAGTGAGTCTACAATAGACTACAATAAATCTACAATAAATCAACTGTGGGAGCAATTGTAAGAAAACAGAAGACATATAAGACCATCTCCCATCTCCCTCGATCTATGGCCCCACGCAAGATCTCATCCTGTGGGGTCAAAATGATCATGAGAACGGTGAGCAAAAATCCCAGAACTACATGGAGGGACCTGTTGAATGACTTGCAGAGAGCTGGGACCAAAGTAACAAGGCTACCATCAGTAACACACTATACCAAGAGGGACTCAGATCCTGCAGTGCCAGGCGTGTCCCCCTGCTTAAGTCAGTACATGTCCAGGCCCGTCTGAAGTTTGCCAGAGAGCATATGGATGATCCAGAAGAGGATTGGGAGAATATCATGTGGTCAGATGAAACCAAAATAGAACTTTTTGGTATAAACTCAACTCGTCGTGTCTGAATTCTGAGTTGCACCATACCTACTGTGAAGCATGGAGGTGAAAACCTCGTGCTTTAGGGCTGTTTTTCTGCAGAGGGGACAGGACGACTGATCCGTGTTGAGGGAAGAATGAACGGGGCCATGTATCGTGAAATTTTAAGCCAAAACCTCCTTCCATCAGTGAGAGCATTGAAGATGGAACGTGGCTGGGTCTTCCAGCATGACAATGATCCCAAACACACCGTTCAGGCAACAAAGGAGTGGCTCCGTAAAAAGCATTTCAAGGTCCTGGAGTGGCCTAGCCTGTCTCCAGATCTCAGCCCCATAGAAAATGTGTGGAGGGAGTTGAAAGTCTGTGTTGCCCCAAAACATCACTGCTCTGGAGGAGATCTGCATGGAGGAATGGGCCAAAATACCAGCTACAGGGTGTGCCAACCTGGTGAAGACTTACAGGAAACGTTTGACCTCTGTCATTGCCAACAAAGGTTATGTTACAAAGTGTTGAGTTGAACTTTTGTTATTGACCAAATACTTATTTTCCACCATAATTTACAATTAAATTCTTTAAAAATCCTACAATGTGATTTCTTGGATTTATTTTTCTAATTTTGTGTGTACCTGTGATGAAAATTACAGACCTCTCTCATCTTTCTAAGTAGGAGAACTTCCACAATCAGTGGCTGACCAAATACTTTTTTGCCCCACTGTAGCAGTTTAAATTGCAGAAACTGTTACAGTAGCGCGTTTCGTTGCCATAGCATTATTTAGAATTCCTTCTAAATTCTTTTAATTGCAGGACACTAAAGAAATAAGTACACACAAGAAAATTATTTTGAGTTGTTGTTTTTTAACTCAGTTTAGAGCAAAAAGAAAGTAAGGCACGTTCAAGAAATGACTAGAAACAGAGGTTTAAAATTGTATTACCATATCTTTAATTTAATTAGTTGCATGGGGCTACAGTTTTTTTTTTTTTGTACTTTAAAAGCTTATACAAGAAAATGCATTGTTTAACATTGCTTACACTTGAGAAATAAAAGATGTCTTTTATCGAACTTAAAATTGATCATTGTGAGAAAATCGAATCGTGAACTCAGTCCTGTGAAACTAATCCGATCCAAACATTAGTGTTTGCTGCTTTGTGGGCTTTGTATTAAGTGTCCTTTCACATTTCTATTCAAGTCGAGATCTCTTCACATGTATCGCAGCTTCGAACTTGTATGGATTGGGGCGATTAGGGTCCCATGTAGATGTGTAACTGGTGCTGCTCAGAGCGAAAACACACTATGCAGGTATTATGTTAGGCACGCTGTTAAGGTGCTTCATCAAACAGGAGAATGGGACAGGCAGGCAAATGGAACACGCTCACAAACACTTGGTGGAAAGCTGTTTTCAATTTTCACCGAGCTGACCAGGTGATGAGAATGTGTATCGAATGCTGCTTGTGTTTTGCACATTATCAGCGGTACTGTCTGAGCGCTTCAGTAGGTGTAGATCGAAATCTGACTTGGCAGCCCATCAACACCATTTCCTGCCCTTAGACAGGGCTGTGATCAGTTCCACTCCAGCAGAGCCAAAACAATCAAGTGCCACAATTATGGTTTAGCAGTACAACTCTTCCTCTGTTGCATTCACACTGTAATGTGCCATCAGTGTAACTAATTGAAGTTCCATATTCCTGGGAGTGTGATGCATAAACAGTCTCTAATGTATTAATGAAACCAGATTAATCATTTCTAACATTGCTTTGTTAGGTATGCCCCGTTTCTCCGGGCAGCCCGGGTCGAGGTCAGTGCGACTGGGAGACACTCAGGTGCTAAGCTGTGAGGTCAACGCTGACCTGACCGCCTTCATTCGTTGGGAGCAAGATAAGGAGGTGCTGCCTCTGGACAACAGAGTGTACATCGTACCTGGTGGAGCTCTGGTCATCAGCAATGCTACGGAGACGGACGCCGGCCTGTACCGGTGTGTTCTGGAGAACGTAGGGCCCACCAGGAGCAGTGACGAGGCCGAGCTCCTGGTCCTGCCTGGTAAGACCATTATGACGAATCATATGGGTGAGGGTAGAGGACAGTGCAGCAGTCTTAGGCCACCATTAGGTTTGTTGTTTTTGCAATGGTATAATAACTATATATAATTACTTATCCGACTCTTTGTTAGAATACACCAGCAAATACAGGAAATTTGGAAAAAAAACAGCTTCTATAGGCAACAGTGGATATTTAGTGTGATCTCCCCTTACACTTGAGCAATAGCAGGATCTGGCAGGTTCATCTGAATACCAAGTTGACCCTAATACATGCTTTTTGAAAGGATGGTTTTCATTGAGGTCACACTAAATGCTGCCTTTTGTCTGCAGAAGATGGGGCTTTTTAAAAATTGTTTTCATTTTGTCTACATATTTTCTGTTTGAATCTTAATGAAGAGAAATAATTATATATGGTCATTATACCACTGCTAAAAGAAAAAAACAATGATGGTGGCCACAATGGTCTGGTGAAAATAGAGTTCGCACATCGTAATTATTTAGAAAACATTTGCGTGCATATGTGTACTGTAGTGTACTTTAGAGATTACTGAAGGCCCTATTAAATGTCTGGGCAAACAGTTTGAAAGCTGAATCTTCTGCTGGTCATCCAACTGAAAGTCCCTCGTTATGGAACCAAATCCCCAAACATGTTCTCTTGATTTACCATGGCCTTTCCACAAAGAGAAAGCAAGAGCAGAAAGAAAAAGCGCAAGGTAGATTAGATTCGGCTTCCTGCAGCGAGAGGGCTTTGTACGGGGCTATCATAGTGAACCACGTAATTCATTCGAAACCAAAAGGAAGCCGAATTCTTTTGTGGCACATCTTCGGTGTGCAGCTCTATTTACAGCGACGTTTTCACTCGGAGAGTTGAGGAAGATATTATGGGACATAAATCAGGCCTAAAACTGTCGTCGCAAGTAGCAGTTATGTTATCTGAATATATGCAGCATGAGCCCCAGATCCTCTGGCTGCAAGGTAGGGTTTCAACAGATGAAACTCTGATAATGAAATGCTTTCATTTGCACCAACAGAACACGTTCGGCTCAGTCAGTGCTCTGGAGGCAGATAAAACCTGAAGGTTTACACAGGTTGAGAGGTCAAGCAAGGGGTTTTCCTTCTGGGTTGAGGGATGTTTGTTCTTCATTCAGAGGGGTCCTCCGTCTGTCAAGACCAGAGTCTGTGAAGAAGGAATGGGATTGTCTTTGTTATCCAAGTGCCTTAGTACCTAAACAGATTGAATTATCCAAATTAGAAAATGCATTGTTTCTAAATTAAGTGAGCTGTAGTAGTACTGCTCCATAGATTTAAATTTTATATTTAGCCTCTGTGTATTTAAACTATGGGTATTTAACATCCAACTGATCAATATTCGTTCACAGCACAGATCTTAAGAATAATAATTATAATAGGATTTATATATAAATGATTAGAATAGGAAATAATCTGTCTTTTATATAGTGGTGCTTGAGTTTGTGAACCCTTTAGAATTTTCTATATTTCTGCATAAATATGACCTAAAACATCATCGGATTTTCACACAAGTCCTAAAAGTAGATAAAAAGAACCCAGTTAAACAAATGACACAAAAATATTCTACTTGGTCATTTATTTATTGAGGAAAATAATCCAATATTATACACTGCTCAAAAAAATAAAGGGAACACTCAAAGAACACATCCTAGATCTGAATGAATGAAATATTCTCATTGAATACTTTGTTCTGTACAAAGTTGAATGTGCTGACAACAAAATCACACAAAAATCATCAATGGAAATCAAATTTATTAACCAATGGAGGCCTGGATTTGGAGTCACACACAAAATTAAAGTGGAAAAACACACTACAGGCTGATCCAACTTTGATGTAATGTCCCTTAAAAACAAGTCAAAATGAGGCTCAGTATTGTGTGTGGCCTCCAACGTGCGGTATGACCTCCCTACAACGCCTGGGCATGCTCCTGATGAGGTGTCGGATGGTCCTCCTGAGGGATCTCCTCCAAGACCTGGACTAAAGCATCCGCCAACTCCTGGACAGTCCGTGGTGCAATGTGACATTGGTTGGATGGAGCGAGAACGTGATGTTCCAGATGTGTTTCAATCGGATTCAGGTCTGGGGAACGGGCGGGCCAGTTCCATAGCTTCAATGCCTTCATCTTGCAGGAACTGCTGACACACTCCTGCCCATGAGGTCTAGCGTTGTCCTGCATTAGGAGGAACCCAGGGCCAACCGCACCAGCATATGGTCTCACAAGGGGTCTGAGGATAATGGCAGTCAGGCTACTTCTGGCGAGCACATGGCAGGCTGTGCGGCACTCCAAAGAAATGCCACCTCACACCATTACTTACTGACCCACTGCCAAACCGGTCATGCTGCTTGAAGGATGTTTGCAAGCAGCAGATCGCTCTCCACGGGCGTCTCCAGACTCTGTCACGTCTGTCACATGTGCTCAGTGGTGAACCTGCTTTCATCTGTGAAGAGCACAGGGCGCCAGTGGCAAATTTGCCAATCCTGGTGTTCTCTGGCAAATGCCAAGCATCCTGCACGGTGTTGGGCAGTGAGCACAACCCCCATCTGTGGACGTTGGGTCCTCATATCATCCTCATGGAGTCGGTTTCTAACCGTTTGTGCAGACACATGCACATTTGTGGCCTGCTGGAGGTCATTTTGCAGGGCTCTGGCAGTGCTCCTCCTGTTCCTCCTTGCACAAAGGCGGAGGTAGCGGTCCTGCTGCTGGGTTGTTGCCCTCCTCCGGCCCCCTCCACGTCCCCTGGTGTGCTGGCCTGTCTCCTGGTAGCGCCTCCAGCCTCTGGACACTACGCTGACAGACACAGCAAACCTTCTTGCCACAGCTTGCATTGATGTGCCATCATGGATGAGCTGCACTACCTGAGCCACTTGTATGGGTGTAGAGTCTGTCTCATGCTACCACGAGTGTGAAAGCACCACCAACATTCAAAAGTGACCAAAACATCAGCCAGAAAGCATAGGTACTGAGAAGTGGTCTGTGGTCCCCAACCACAGTATCTCAGAAAGAGTTGTTGATGCTCATCAGGGTGGAAAAGGTTACAAAACCATTTCTAGAGAATTTGGACTCCACCAATTCACAGTCAGACAGATTGTTTACAAATGGAGGAAATTCAAGACCATTGTTACCCTCCCCAGGAGTGGTCGACCAACAAAGATCACTCCAAGAGCAAGACATGTAATCGTTGGCGAGGTCTCAAAGGACCCCAGGGTAACTTCTAAGAAACTGAAGGCCTCTCTCACATTGGCTAATGTTCATGAGTCCACCATCAGAAGAACACTGAACAACAATGGTGTGCATGGCAGGGTTGCAAGGAGAAAACCACTCCTCTCCAAAATGAACATTGCTGCTTGTTTGCAGTTTGATAAAGATCACGTGGATGAGTCAGAAGGCTATTGGAGGAATGTTTTGTTGACGGATGAGACCAAAATGGAACCTTTTGGTTTAAAAGAAAAAGCGTTATGTTTGGAGAAAGGAAAACACAGCATTCCAGCATAAGAACCTTATCCCATCTGTGAAACATGGTGGTGGTAGTATCATGGTTTGGGCCTGTTTTGCTGCATCTGGGCCAGGACGGCTTGCCATCATTGATGGAACAATGAATTCTGAATGATATCAGAGAATTCTAAAGGAAAATGTCAGGACATCTGTCCATGAACTGAATCTCAAGAGAAGGTGGGTTATGCAGCAAGACAACGACCCTAAGCACACAAGTCGTTCTACCAAAGAATGGTTAAAGAAGAATAAAGTTCATGTTTTGGAATGGCCAAGTCAAAGTCCTGACCTTAATCCAATGGAAATGTTGTAGAAGGACCTGAAGCGAGCAGCTAATGTGGGGAAACCCACCAACATCCCAGAGCTGAAGCTGTTCTGTACGGAGGAATGGGCTAAAATTCCTCCAAGCCGGTGTGCAGGACTGATCAACAGTTACAGGCAACGTTTAGCTGCAGTTATTGCTGCTCAGGGGGTCACACCAGATACTGAAAGCAAAGGCTCACATACTTTTGCCACTTTCTAATATAATATTGGTAATATTGGATCATTTTCCTCAATAAATAAATGACCAAGTATAATATATTTGTCTCATTTGTTTAACTGGGTTCTCTTTATCTACTTTTATTACTTGTGAGAAAATCTGATGATGTTTTAGGTCATATTTATGCAGAAATGTAGAAAATTCTAAAGGGTTCACAAACTTTCAAGCACCACTGTATGTATATAGTGACAGAAAAGAGAATCACAGTCTTGAATGGAAGAAAACATGGTGGCGTTCCACTGTAGTTTTTATCGGTAAGTGTGTCAAGTTTTATAAATGCTCCAAAAATAAGAATGACTATATTGTAAGTACAGTACTGTACTCAGTTTGCCATTGTCACCCCAGCTGCTTTTGAGACCATGTTCCACTGTAAAAAGCGCTATAAATATAAATATAAAACGAAAAGCATTATAACTATAACACCAGATGCTCAAGTGCAGCACATATGAGCTTGCTGTTCCTCTTCAATATCATTCCTTGAAGTCCTTCCCTCTTTTACTGTCCCTCTAGAAACCTATGAGGAGCGAAGTCTGGAGTTCCTTCGGCAGCCCAGCCCGGTATCCAGAGTCGTGGGAGAGAGTGTACTGCTGCCCTGCGTTGTGACTGGATTCCCTGCAGCTTACGTCCGATGGATGCACAACGATCAGCTCGTTGATGAAAGGTAGGCACTTGGATCGTTCAGTTTCATACAGGATTCACCTGTGGTGTTCAGGTTGGTCTTAAACGAGGCCTTTCGTTCCAGTGTTGCATCTGTTGTCAGAGGAAAAATGCAATACTAAAGCTTTTATTTGTCTGTTTGCTATTATTCTCCCTGCAAATTTGTTTAACCTAGTCAACAGACACATTGGGTTTTATTTCAGGAGTAAACTTGACACGTCTCAAGAAGTTGTTTCAGAAGATTATTGCGTCAGAAGTCACACACTGGGATAAACTCTTGGGTGTCCGCTCCTATCTTTTCCTTGAACCTTCTATTTTCAAACGCTGTTGAACTGAAACTCGATCATGTCGTGACTGTTTTGCATAAAACGAAGAAATGTCTATTCGAATTTCTCTTGTCGCTTTGTCATGCTCTAGCGTGAACATCCAGTGACAAGTGTTTGCTACAAGGCATTGATTTCTCACCGTCTGACACATGTTACACCAGTCTGAGGATTGTGTGTGTGTGTGTGTGTGTGTGTGTGTGTGTGTGTGTGTGTTGGGGGGGTGTTTGTCTCCGTGTCTGTCCGTCTGGCTGCTGCTAACTTGGCATGGAGCCGTATCCTGTCCCAGCTGCTAGAGTAAATAATTAGAAAGTTGGCGCCTGCCCCGAGAGGTGTTAGTGCTGTGAATGTCTCTGACGTGCAAACACACACACACTTTTCACAGCTAGTGTGCAGAGCTGTTCACGGTGAGAATCTGCAGGTCAGTAGGTATGAAAAGTATCTTCAGGTATTACCCATAGCACTAAGATGGATTCCTCTGTGTCAAAAACTTGCCTTAAGGGTTCAGATATTCACCGAGTCTTGTAGCCAGGTGGGATGGAACAGATGTGCACTGTGCAACTCAAGCCAGTGTTGTACTTAAAAGTCTGAAGTTAACAATGAGAGAACAAACTGCACCTGGAGACAAAATCCAGACACCACCAGCCTCGTAGATTACGTCACTGGAAGTGGTTCGGCTTTGGAAGGATGGATGTCGCTTGAAAGACAGCGATCTGCAACGTTTTGGAAATCGGTTGTCATTGAAAACAGCTCGACAGCAAACTTATTTCAACATGTGCAAACAAACCACCGTGCAGAATGTGAAGATTGTGACGAACTCCAGGAGTCAGCTGTCAGGCTTAAACCAACCAAGGAACCAGCATGAAAACACACTCAGCAAACCTTAGCGGAATCATTCTGCAAACAAAACAGAAGAGCAACAGATGGCAAGACATAAATGCTGCCACCAGTTACATCATGAAAGACACGGTGTCAATTCAGACGGTTCACAGAGATGGGTTTAAGGAACTTTGCCATACATTAGATCCAAGATATGCACTGCCAAAGTTTCTTCTAATTATCGTTATTGATTAAAAAATCCCGGAAAATATTGACATATCATTCTTTTCAGTATCGCACACCCCTACGTTGTACCCAAATGAGACTCAAATGGCTTGACTGTACCCCCTCCTTGAGACATCTCTGCCATCGTGCCTCCGGTTCTCCAGCACTGTCTTGCTCGTTATTCCTCCTTCTAAACTCCCTAGCTTTGGTGACAGAGCTTTCTCGAAAACAGCGACGTTTCCATCGCTTTCCATTTTTAAACCTCACCTCAAGTCATGGTTGTGCGCACAGGCATTTCTGCTAAAAATCTGAAACCATCAGCTCATCTGCCCCTCGTCCACCTCTTCTTCTCTTCCACTCTTCTGCTGACTTGCTGTTTTATTATATCTGCGTATATGTTGTATTGTTGCATCATTGGAATGATATTCAATATAATACTATTTCAGGCCAATTTGCAGGTGATTGATGGAGATGTGAAGGCGTGGATGGGGCTGTTATAATGAATGCATGCACAAAGGCATAGCATTTAGCAGACGCCCTTATCCAGAGCGACTTACAAGTTATACAATCTTACAATCCAAGCAGTTGTGGGTTAAGGGCCTTGCTCAAGGACCCAGCAGTGGCAGCTTGGCACAGGTGGGATTTGAACCCTGGACCTAGTGGTCCATAGTCCAATACCTTACCCATTAGGCTACCACAATCCCACATTGACAGCTATAAATTATACATATTTATTAATCTTGCATGAAACTATGGCGGTTAAGAGATGAAACAAGTCATGGAATAGCCTATTTATAATATTTAATAAACAGCCTGCAGTGCCTTTGTTGCAACAAATAAATAAATAATCAAACACAAATAAAACAGACAAATAAATAATAGCGCCATACCACCCAACCCTACTACTATGTGACTGTGGTAATGTCCGGGCAACGTATGATCAGATGTGACACAAACTACACATTCTGAAAAGTATTAAGATTCAGCTTTTACTCAAAGTGTTTTGCTGGTTATAGGAATTATATAAAAAACATTGTAATATATTTGAGGAAATGCGAAATAGAAGCATTTTCATTAGCAGTGTCAGACTTTTGGCCTCTGTTGTACATCAAGTATAATAAACGTCGCACCACACTTGAACTTGATTGACGTATATAGAGTACATGGCGCCTGGCAATTAGCAGCACTCGACTGTGACTATTATTATTCTTAACACACCTGCTGTGTACTAGCTGAAGGCAAACGGTACAGAGGAAGTGCGAGCTGAAAATAATAATGCATCTATTATGTGTAGAGTAAGAGCCGCAAACAGCAAATGCTAATGGGCATTTCCCAGGTATCTCATTATGCTATGTTTTGCTGTTTATCAGTATCCTGAAGTACAAGAGCACTCGATACGTTTGTAATTGTTTTACCTTTGAAGTTGAGCATTTGCACATCTTTGATGGGCTAACAAGCTTATCGAATGGTTAACCTGCTCCTAAAATGAGCTACTACCTGGAATTCCTGATTAGAAGCTATTATTTTGCTGCAATTGAAGCTATTATGTTGCAAAGCACATCTCGGAAGAAACCGCCAGCTATGATGTGTCATCATCTCACTATTTTGAGATTCTTCTGGCTCATTTTTTTCATCCATGATGCCTTGTATGGAGACTCTGAATGACGTTTTATGTAATAAATAATAGCTCAGCTAATAAGTATCTTGTAATAATTACAGTATTCAGTGCCCTGATTGCCGAATCCCCAGGGTGTATGTGTGTGCCAGCTATTCATTAATTAGCGCTTGCCTGTAGAGCGAGAGGCCATCGAGGTAATTTCACCACCAGCCTTTGGTTGATCAGAGGAAAAAAAAAAACATTTTCCGGACTGATGAGTACAGGGACTTGGGTGGTTCTCTCTTAAGGACTGATTTTAGGGCGTATTCACATTATGCCTGGTTGCGTTGTACCGTGCCAGAGCACAATTGCCCATATAAGAAGGAGGCATATCATGTTGTGTTCCTTGTAATCGTGTTAGCAATGCGCCATCGATCAGGTGGTGACCAGAATTTTTCAGTGATTGGCCATAACCGGTGACTGACTGATAAGTCTCATATGACCGATTCTGTAGCGATCACATTGATACGCAAAATGGCGCCACCGGCACAAACACAACCGCACATGAACAGCACAGTGCTTTTACTGAATTTAATTCAGAGTTTGGTTCATTTGCGCACAGAGCTTTAAACCCGGCTTAGCCACTCGCGTGTTAAAGATGAGGAAGTGCTGGAGTGCAGCTCTTTTTATTGCTACTTGGTATACTAAATAGTACCTCCTTATATAGCGCAATGCTAATGAGGGAGCGGGGATCTATTTTGGTCACAGCCATGTCTTCAACTTGGAAATTCTTCAGTGTGTGCTGTTTGCAATGCAGGCAGGACGAAAATAAGTCGTGAAGGAGCAACTCAGAAAATGTCCAGAACAATGAATTTAATAAGACTTTGAAAACAACATCACCCTGCTGAATAGGTGGAATTTGAAAAAGCCAACAAACACGAAGAGATTAAGCAAAAGGCACACGCCAGGAGCCCCTGCTGTCTTTCTTTAGTAATGAAGATGTTGTCATTAAAAGAAGAGTTGAGCAAGAATATTGTGTATGTAGTTGTTTATGATTCATAGACGGAAAGAAAATCGTCATCGGCCAAGAAAATTGCAATTGGTGCATCTTTATTAGAGATCACACTGCATGCATGCCGTGGCTTAATACAACTGATCTGCCCCCAAGCCCACCTCTTCAAGTGGGCCTGAGCACAGTTCAGGGTATCGCACCTGGGCATGGAACGGAGCAATCACACTAGTGGAGTCTGGAGTCATGTCTGGCCTGCCTGCCTTGTCCGCTAGCCGGGAGTGTCGAGTGGGCGGTCTGAACTGGGCTTTGGTCTTCGTGATCTTGACTCGTGCATCCTTGCCTTAGAATAAGGGCAGAGCTGGGGGTTCATAGTCAAAGAGTCTTATGGTGATCAGAGACGTTGGATTGCTGTCTTCTGCCTCCCGTGGGGTTGCCGATGTCTCATGTGATCCCTCTTGGCTGTGTTTCCTACCAGTTCTCCTCTTTCTAGCTATGCTGCTATAGCTAATGCTGCCGGGGTCTCATGCTACACATGGCATCAGTGATTGTTAATGATTGTGATTGTGATTTAGTCTTGCTCTTAGATTTATCATCATACCCGGGCCACTTAATGTCGATGTGCAAACTTCACATTTTATTCGAACTATGACTCCATGACTTTAGTTTCGCTCTTAGATTTATCATCTATGCCGCCCAAGGAGGTTGGGTCCCTTTTTGAGTCTTGGTCCTCCCAAGGTTTCTTCCTAGAACTAGGGAGTTTTTCCTTGCCACTGTCGCCCAGGCTTGCTCAATTTGGGATTGGACGTAGTTATTAGGAGATGATCTAAACTTGTAAAGTTGCTTTGAGACAATGCTCCATTGTAAAAAGCGCTATAGAAATAAATCTGACTTGACTAGTCAACCAAACTGCAATTTGGGGTCAAACATGCTCGGGCACGGTACAGATTGTTGGCTTAGGAAATCGGGTAACTGGTATCCATGCTATGAGTAATCCAATTACTGGAGTAAAATCCAGCTCTCTTTATCAGATTTCTTAATCTGATTTCTAGATAGGTGTATGCTGTATACATGAACACATTAATCAGACAACTGCAGAAATCCGATTATTAAGTGCATGCAAATGCACTCGGTGTCAGACGTGCCCTTCAGCCATACAGAATGCGTCTGATACTAAATACCATCATAACCAGTATAACCATTTAGCCTTTTGTAAACAGAGCTAACACTTCAGATGGGGTTTGATGTCCTTGTTCTATCGGGTTGATATTTCAGACTCCAGCAGCCCTGTCACTTAGCCAATTTACGAACATCGGCAGTCGATGTTTAGGTTCTTCCTACGCTATTGATACAACCGTTTAGCTAAAAGGGCATTACGCCTTTCTTCAACAAACAACATATCGATTCTCAAATTTCAGATGACAAATTCATCACGTCAATGATAGCCGGTAATGGTTGGCGCTGGATGCCAGGCGCTGGCTCCACAGCTCTGGAGATGGCAATATGACTGAACGTGTTCTATAGGGATTAGAGGCTCTAAATGGGGGAGTCGGATTCAGCGAGGCAGATGAAAGAGTGGGGGATGAAGATGAAAGTGTAGCACTGCACGCCGACTGGAGGCGAGCGAGCATCTGGAAATTGCCTTGTGTCTGATGTGTGGCTTCACCACTTCAGGAAGATTGTTTAAAGAAGCTGCCACATTACATGTGTTTATAGTCCAGTTTTTCAGATACACTCTGATATTCAGGGCTTGACTTATTTGATGCTGGCTTTTTGTTTAGATAGATGTTAGTGGCTCCGTAACCCTGTTACGTCATGGCGAGACGTTGTGGGAGCTTTTATTTCCCCCACCGATGCACCGAGTCTTTGTGTCTGGGTTGATGCTGGATTAAATCCTGAATCGGCACTCGAGCAGATTTTACAGATTGGGTATTTGCACATTATCGATTCCAAATCTGCTTATTGATTTCGGTTCTTGTCCATTCCGAAATTGTGCAAAAAATGTGCCAGATGTTTAGCTATGAAGGATGTCTTTTTTTATATATATATATTTCAACTATGTGATTTAGGTAATTTTGTCCTTTTTATTGGTAACAAGCAAGGGGTATCACAGGCTGGTTGTACTGGACTTAATGGCTTAATGTACTAAAACAAATACCAAGGAACACCAAATTTCTCTGAATTACTTTGGGTCAAAAGTAAGCTCTACAGCTGAAATGATAAACCTGTGATCCAATGGGAAAGTAATCATTTAATCTAAGAACATTAGTACATTAAACCATTTAAGCTTTTTCCTTATAGGTATATAAAATCTTAATGTAAAAAGGATTACTTTCCCTTTGGATCACAGGTTTGTCAGCAGTAGAGATTAATTTTGACCAGAAGTAATTGAGAGAAGTTTGGTTTCCTTAAGCCCATGGTTCCCAACCAAGCCAAGCTTTTGAGCGTTCGTCTTCCGCTAGCAGAGTGTATCAAAACAAAACTGCATGATGACGTACGGAATTACATAACGCACTGGACCTGGCAGATGCAAAAAATATGCATGCTTACAGACTTATTTTTTGCACTACCATCGGCCGTGTATTTGAAGCATAAAACGCATTTGTAGGAACCAATAAGCGGAAACCGAATTCAATTTTTTTTAATGGCTTCTGATTCTTGGAATTTTGGAACCGGTTCCAAATCAGATCCTGGGTTTGACACCCAACCCATGTGGCGCGGCTTCTCATTCGTTGCTGGCAGAAGGTGGGCTCGGTTCACTCGAGGTTTGATTCTGGTTGATTTTCATAGTTAAAACATGGGAATATAATTGGAGTATGGGACATCCCTAGTAAAAATCCCAGAGGAGATTTGCTCTGTCCAGGGAGCTCTGCAGCCAGATGCTGCTCTCATACAGAGGCCATAAATTACACATGCAGAATGAGTGAGCCGGAAACGGCAGACGCTTTGCTGTTAATCTTGTAATAATACCCCGACGGTACAAAAAAGCAGCCGAAATTATAGGCCATTAACATTGATAAGCCACTCTCCCGGTGCCATTTTGGCCCCTCCTCGGCGAGGGACAGCGGGGAGAGAGTACGGTGAATGACCCCAAATTGGATTTTAAATGGTGTTCTAGAGTATGAGCGAAGGCGAGAGACGGCCAGAGAAAGCGTGAGAGAGCGAGATAGCGCTGATCAGTATTCTGACCGAGTGCACAGACATGGCAGCTCAGGCACACTACTTGAGTCAAACTATCAGTAGGTCGTAAGCACAGAGACAAAAAAAAAACAAAAAACATAAACTCTTCCGGATGGCTAGACCTCAGTGCTCGAGAGGGGCCACTCTGCATCGAGTACACAAACAGCGCCCTGCTTCTGACCCTCCTCGCAAGCTGTGGTAACACAATAAACATGACATTTAAATGGGATGGGAAGTGGGAGAGACGATTTACATGCGGTGTCAGTTCTAATGCACGTCCACATCCGCGTTTATTCACAGCACAGGATTTTATTCAGGCTTCCCCTTACACTTCCCCACATAGCTCAGGGCTGACTCTGTAACTCGGCACACTGGATCGCACTGTTCCATAATTGCCCACAGCAGCAGGGGAAACGGCACCCGAGTTCTAGTTTATGACCCTTTTAAACCCTGGGACATGTCCCCACTACGTGGTGAAATGTGTTTGGTTATCCACAGTTTGTATCACAGTTATGTCACAGATCATTTTTCAGTGCTTGCTGCTGCCTGATCTCACACTGAGCTGTGCTGTCACACTGAGAAAGATCTGGGACAGGATTCACAAAATGTGCCTTAGGAAAGAAAATCTTCTTAAATGTGTAATTCTTAAGAATTCATTCTCTTTCTTAAAAACAAGTTATGAAAAATTGGTGTTCGATACATAACTCCTTAAGAAATCGTATTTTCTTTCTGAACTTTTTTCTGAAGAACAATCCTGAGAGCAAGTGTTATTCTTGAAAACGTGTTCTTAAATGTTTTCTTAACCTTACGACAACCTCACACTGTGTGAGCTAGGCTGTGTGAGCTGAAGGTGAGCATCTAGATTTATCAAACTATTTATTAAACAGCTTAGTTAGTGGGACTTGTCACCTCTATCTTGTTTGCGAATTTTTTGAATGCTTGGCTTGATGTTTTTCCTCCATTTCGCTGTCCTACACAACCTACATGAGAAAACAATGATTTTCTTTTGTTTGGCTTTGAGAGTGAAGCTGCCATCCTTCTGTGTTATTGGAACATTATTCCATCAACATGCTGTGGGACCCTCCAGCTAGTGTTAAACTAGCTCTCCATCTCCACTAACTTCCTGCCATCAGGAACTTCTAGGTATGCAGGACCAAGCATTTTATTTACTGTGCTGCAAAAGTCATGTACACATGTACAAAACTGTGTTCATACCAAACCGGTGACTCACTCCTGCTTTTGCTGTTGAATTTTATTACGCTCACATTCTTGTGCCCAGTGGTTCGGTAAACCCACAGTAAACCCGAGCCAGCTTTTAAAACGAATGCAGGTTCCTTGGACCCGGCACCGGCTTTGGCAGTGACACTTAAACTTTTTCTGCTGACAAGCGCTATATGTGGTAAAATCTAAAAACTCGCTTTAATGGCCAAGGTCTTAAGAAATATAATAGGAAATAGAAATCTGTATACATTTGTGTCCTTACATCTGAACCACTCGCCGTACTCTTACATCACTTGGGGTTCTTATGAGCTGAGAAAAGTACCTGCCTTGAGGTAAGTCCCTGTACAAGACTTAAGAACTACAGTTGTTACCTGTTCCTGCGAACACATGAGAAAGGGGGCACAGTTAATACCTATGAAAAGCTTGTTCAGGTGAAGAGTACAGACATGTGAAAAGGGAAGGCATTTACAGAGAAAGTCTGGTCTGCACCAACAAACATGGCTTTGACTGAACCGCTAAACTTGAGCTGAGGGATATGGAGTGTGGATCGTGAATAAGCATTAAGATGGCGGGTTTGGAGGATATTTACTGAGTGAAAATTGTTATTATTACTTGTCTGGTTTTTCTATCCCCTGTATCTGCTCAGATCCAGGGCTCACCTCCAGCTTCGTCTGTTTCTGCACTCAGATCTCAAGGTTCTGGCTCTTGGCTGTATTTTAATTATATAATCAAAAATATCGGTTTGCCAGCAGAGGCCCTGACAAAGCAAATAAAAGTGCGCTGCACAAACAGAGCCACACCGAGGCTTAGAGCTTCTCTGGGGCTTTGCAACAAAGCAACAACAAATATTCTTCTTCTGAAGATGAGACTTTTCTCCATATTGATTTTTTTTCTGCTCCTCTCCAATTTCTAGGGGTGTTTTAAGGCCGTGTCATCTGAGACCCAATTCTGCAAGTCGTACGGCATAAGACATGACAGCAGACGCTCGGAGGGAGCAGGAACTGACTGAAAATAACCAACCGTTTCTTGATAGCGTCTCTCATCAGGGCAGTTTGCATTTTGTGGCTACACTAATAGATTGACTTCTCTGGGGTCGGAATCAATTCAAGCAGTAGTTCAGAGTTTGATTACCATTAATAGATGTAAGCCAGATGGTTTTTTGATGGGTACCATACAGGAAATGCGGTTCTAGCTGGTGGAGTTCCTAGCTTAGAAGTGAAACCTTATCCACATTTGTTTTAGGTTGGTTGAGGCTACTCCAGAAAGGACATTTACATTTCCGCATCTGGCAAATGCTTTTCATCCAAATGGATTGACGACTGAGCCGAGACATTGAGGGTTGAAGGCTTTCCTTGATGGCCCATCAGTGGCAGCGTGGATCAGCCAGGATCTTAACAACATTAGCAGTCCAGAATCTTGACCATGAGCCACTACTGTCCCTATTAGATTTGTACCACAGTAGCCATTAAAAAAACTTCAGTTACTTTTCCCAAGGAGGGACTAGGGCTGATTTTAGTTCTTTGGATGTAGTTTCAGGAATGTGAAGGGTCTGGCAAGTGCTGGCTCTGGGCTGCTGATGAAAAGGTTGATGCTTCAAATCCTGGCTCAGCTAAGCTGCCACTGAGTGCGTTTACATGCACTTAATAATCCGATCATAGTCAGATTCCTGCAGTTGTTTGATTATTTAAGTGGTCATGTAAACAGCATACACCGATCTAGAAATCAGATTAAGAAATCCCATAAAGAGCACTGGATTTAGTCCAGTAATTGGATTTCTCATAGCATGTATAGTAGTCACCTCAATTTCTTATAGCCAGTGTGAGAGACCACTGTGTCACCTAAGCAGTCTGTATGTTTTTCATACTAAGTAGGTTTTTTGCATTTAGGTGGATGCACATACCAAAATCCCATCAATAACAATGTAGCTCTCATTCAGGATCATTCCAAAAATATTCAGTTCAAGGCTTCCAACAGGATAGTACTCTTATAGCAATGAACAATACATCTTGGTTGTTCTGTCTAAACTGTGTTCATCAGCAGTACCTTA
The DNA here is from genome assembly GCA_025084515.1 of Ancistrus triradiatus. NCBI lineage: Eukaryota > Metazoa > Chordata > Actinopteri > Siluriformes > Loricariidae > Ancistrus > Ancistrus triradiatus. Next base: position 608,242 of record JAJAGP010000030.1, on the reverse strand, counting down.
TCACTGGAGCTTCCCAAATTCCCAACAGCTCCAAGCCTGTTACTGTGGCTGAGAGGGAGATAAGTAACAACGTAGATTTGCAACTAATTAAAAGGTCTCTGTTGAGGGAAAAACTTTTGTGTAATGCATTTTTAATTGATTCATGCTTCCCTGCCTCCAAGACCAATGGTATTAAATGTGTAGATGTATGTTCACCAGTTGGGATTTCAGACATTTTTCATTGCCTTAGCCAGACGGAATTAAGTCTGAATTTATAGGATGGTAATTACCAGTCAGAACCAGTGGCGTTACACCGCCTGTACGTACCCTTGAACATAAATCAAATGCTTTTCCACAAGAGGTGTCAGGAAATCAATGTCAAGTGGACTCTGCAATACTGCTTTTTATTGGCAAGTGTATGAAGTCGGTGCCGCAAGCAGTTTTCCTGATGATTACTAGCTTTAAACCTTCAGTCACAACTGCCCTGTGTTGCTGGCCTTAACGTTACCATTCCTTCCATGCTTAAATCAGTAGACTTTTTGTGAAATAAAACCAGGAAGATACAGAACACTGAAGCAAACATTCTAGTCTTATACTGCCAGGCTTAAAGGTCTTTAGATATTACAGTCATCCTAGTAAGAATGGTGAGAGATCATTATCATTTCTGCACTTATTTGATTATTCAAGTGGTCATGTAAACAGCATTTTTCAATTTCTCACATTGGATTAAGGTCTAGAAATCAGATTATTCTTATTCTGATTTCAGTCCCTTTTCTCAGTCTGTGCATGTACACGACATACAGTGGGGCAAAAAAGTATTTAGTCAGTCATTGATTGTACAGGTTCTCCGACTTAGAAATATGAGAGAGGTCTGTAATTTTCATCATAGGTACACTTCAACTATGAGAGACAAATTGAGAAAAAAAAATCCAGGAAATCACATTGTAGGATTTTTAAAGAATTTAATTATAAATCATAGTGGAAAATAAGTGTTTGGTCACCCACAAACAAGCAAGATTTCTGGCTCTCACAGACCTGTAACTTCTTCTTTAAGAATCTCTTCTGTCCTCCACTCATTACCTGTATAATAGAAATCTGTCCACAGCCTCAAACAGTCAGACTCCAAACTCAACCATGGCCAAGACCAAAGAGCTGTCGAAGGACACCAGGAAGAAAATTGTAGACCTGCAGCAGGTTGGGAAGAGTGAATCTACAATAGGCAAGCAGGTTGGTGTGAATAAATCAACTGTGGGATCAATTGTAAGACATACAAGACCATTGATAATCTCCATTGATCTGGGGCTCCACGCAAGATCTCATCCCGTGGGGTGCAAAAATGATCATGAGAACGGTGAGCAGAAATCCCAGAACTACACGGAGGGACCTGATGAATGACCTGCATAGAGCTGGGACCAAAGTAACAAAGGCTACCATCAGTAACACCACTACGCCGAGAGGGACTCAGATCCTGCAGTGCCAGGCGTGCCCCCTGCTTAAGCCAGTACATGTCCAGGCCCGTCTGAAGTTTGCCAGAGAGCATGGATGATCCAGAAGAGGATTGGGAGAATATCATGTGGTCAGATGAAACCAAAAATAGAACTTTTTGGTAAAAAAACTAACTCGTTGTGTTTGGAGGAAGAAGAATGCTGAGTTGCACCATACCTACTGTGAAGCATGGGGGTGGGAAACCTCATGCTTTGGGGCTGTTGTTCTGCAAAGGGGGCAGGAACGACTGATCCGTGTTAGGGGAAGAAAGAACGGGGCCATGTATGGTGAGATTTTAAGCCAAAACCTCCTTCCATCAGTGAGGCATGAGAGCATTGAAGATGAAAATGTGACTGGGTCTTCCAGCATGACAATGATCCCAACAACACACCGGCTCGGGCAACGAAGGAGTGGCTCCGTTTAAAAAAGCATTTCAAGGTCCTGGAGTGGCCTAGCTAGTCTCCAGACCTCAACCCCATAGAAAATGTGTGGAGGAAGTTGAAAGTCCGTGTTGCCCAGCGACAGCCCCAAATCATCACTGCTCTAGAGGAGATCTGCATGGAGGAATGGGCCCAAATACCACCTACAGTTTGTGCAAACCTGGTGAAGACTTACAGGAAACGTTTGACCTCTGTCATTGCCAACAAATGTTATGTTACAAAGTATTGAGTTGAACCAAATTTATTGACCAAATACTTATTTTCCACTATAATTTACAATTAAATTCTTTAGAAATCCTACAATGTGATTTCCTGGATTTTTTTTTCTCATTTTGACTCTCATAGTTGAAGTGTACCTATGATGAAAATTACAGGTCTCTCTTATTTTTCTAAGTAGGAGAACTTGCACAATCATTGACTGACTAAATACTTTTTTGCCCCACTGTAACAGTGTATAGAGCTGTTCGAGAAGCGGCTAGTAGAATCAAATGTGGTTGCCAAGTCCATTTACTCTAAGAAACGTCACTTCTTTTGGGCTTGTTTCCATAGACCTGGTGGTTTGTTTATCTGTCAGTATCTGGCAACTTTGGAATTAAATACATCACTCGCAAAACTGCTACCAAACACTTTTGGGGAGGCTCTGAAACGCTTGAGGAAACACTTGAGGAAATGAAGAATTTCACTGTTTAATTGTTGAAGTTTGAAGGTTACATCACATCCTTCTGTGAGATTATTGGTTAGTTCTAAAGTAGAAATCTGATCTGAAAGTCTTCTAAACCTGGAGGTTTCCCATTAGGGACCATGACAGGACACACACACTCAAATTTCTGAGAGATCAGTTGACCTAATGATTGTCTTTGGAATGTCAGAGGAAGCCTTACTATCCCCCACTCAGACACAGGGAGAATATACAAACTGTCAGGCCAGGAATCTAGTTTCGAACCGGGGATCGCTGGAGCTGTGAGGCGACAGCGCTAACCGCTTACGCCATCGATGAATTCAGAATTCTTTCCATAAATAATTCCATCATTGATTCAGAGGATTGCTTTGTGGTGCACCACTTGGCAGTGTGGCTCAAGTGTATGGTTTTCCCCGAGCCAGAAGGACAATGACCCTTTTATGAAAGGCTCTGAGGTCTCTTCTGAATGGGGTGAATGGGAAGGGCTGGCACTCCCCGACGGCTCTCTTGAGGACTGAGGTTTGACCAGTACACCAATGAGTTTGTCAGAGCTAATCTTCATTATGCTTCGTTTTCTCAAAGTAATGCTTTATTCGTTATGCCACCCATTCCAGGCTGTTCTGTGCTGGAGCTATGACATGTACCCCACTTAAATGAACATGGTGACGATGCCACTCCCGGAGCTATTAGTCCTTCAGACAACAAGCAGCGCTTTCAAAATTGGCCCCATGTGTTACTGGTTTATTATTTGAACCATTACGTAATAAAATGTGGGACTTGACTAATGCATTGTATAAAATAAATGTTGGGGGACTTTTAGATGTTTTGTTAATGGCTTTGAGAAGATATGAATCAAAGCAAATCATTCATTATTTATGTCCAATGCAGACATAGCGCCATCGATTAACATTTATGAGAGATGACGTAGCTTTTTATTGCTTTTTGGCTGTCAATTCTAATATTAGCGGTGTAACTCCTCGAGTTCATTTCAGTGGCTTGTGGTTTCTTTCTCAGATCGTTTCAGACTCTTCATGCATCAAACATTTTTTGGATCTGCTCAAAGGTGATGTGTTAACGTTAGCAGTGTAGCCCCTGCGTCTGTTTGTAATGATCAATAGGATTAGCATTAGCAGCAGCATATTAGCATAACTCCAACCAGATAAATGATTTACAGCTACGTCCCTATGAACGTCCACGCTGTTCTGAATGATAATAGGAAATAAAACTCTGTCTTATATACATCTAATTCACGTCTGAGTGACAGAAAACTAGTATGAGCAAACCCTTGTGTTTGCTACTATATAACTAATACTGTATTGTAGAGTACAGTGTCGGACTGTTTTCATAGTGTTTGAATTAATATTATTGTCTAAAATAACACTATGTCCAAAGTACCTAAACTAGTATGGGACGATGGACGAGGCCAATCAGTGTCCATTTCGGTCAACGTTCTGTTTCACAGAACGTAATGTGGACGTTAAAATGGCGCATACCTGTACTTTTGTAAACCATTGCAACTCCCAATTTTAGTAATTAATTTAGCTTTTGTTCTGGCACAACTTGCCTCTACTTTTTCCTGCTTTTTATTTTAAGTGTAGATCAGTAAGGAAGATTTGATTGGGATTGTGGTGGCTTAGCGGTTAAGGACCAGGACCAGAAGTTCCAGGGTTCAAATCCCACCTCTGCCAAGCTGTCACTGTTGGGTTCTTGAGCAAGGGTTTTAACCCACAATTGTTTGGATATCAATTGTATCAATTATAAGTCGCTCTGGATAAGGGCGTCTACTAAATGACATAAAAGGAAAAATGTAAATTTGTTAGCACTAGCATCAGCAGCTTATCACCCATTTAGTTTGTAACTGAACAAAAGGAAGCGAGAACCATGGCGATAATCTATAGCGACAGCCGACGAGGTCTAAGGGTTGTGGCTGATGTTCTGAGGTGTGTTCTTACCAAGTATACAGTCAAATTCAGCTATTAGAACCTTGTGAGCAGCAGATGCTCCAGGGCAGTCAAACAGAGTGAATAATGGAGAGAGAGAGGGGTGTGCTTTGTGCGTTCATGTATTAGTCACATTGTATTTGGACTCGGTCCGTGGCTGATTGATCAGGTTGAGCAGAGCCTCCCATGTCCAACATTTCATCCCTGGCTCACTATTTATGTCCCTCTATTTCTGGTCTGCTGCCAATCTCCCTCTCAGTCAGCATCTCTGCTCTTCAAGCGTTCTCCTTCAGCGTATTGATTTCTTCTCCATCCCCGCTGCTCGGTCAGTGCATGCATCCCATCCCCCTCCATTACTGCAGGAGTCGTTACTGTACCGATGCATCCGCTTGTATATCCTCATGTCGATCCCTGATTCTACACCAGGATTGTAGTTTAGAGTTTATTTTTACAACACTGAGGCTACCATGTGTTATTCAGACATACCCAGAACAGAAGGTTACTAGTCATTCTGTATGTAACAGCAACAGGAAGCTGGATTGATATGTCAGCTGCTGTTGATTAGATTAGCATGTTTGACCCTCTTCACTAGGAATGCTGACCAGCCTCTTTCCTCTTTTCTCCGCAGTGATGGCCGCTTTGAGCTGCTCGGTGGAGGAAGCCTACGGATCTATAACCTGACCGAAGAGGACACCGGGATGTATAACTGCCTGGCCGACAATGCCAATGACACCATTCAGGCACAAGCTGAGCTCACGGTGAAAGGTAACTAGGACCGACTAGTGTGTAGCCCGTGTAATAGCACAATTATTCTGACTGTAACTTTGCTGTTTATGAAATTGACTATTAATTAGAAAATTTAGGGTTCAAGTCTCAGCACTGCAAAACTGCCACCATTGAGCCTTTGGAGGCACATAACTCTCAGTTGCTTTGTACCTTATGTACAGTACTGTGCAAAAGTCTTAGGCTACCATTAGTTTAGATATGCTATTGTTTTAGAAATGGTATAATGACTACATAATTATTTCTCAGTCTCTGTATTATAATACAATCACAACATACAGGAAATGTGTAGGAAATTCTTTAGGCTATAGTGGCAAGTATTTAGTGTGACCTCTTCTTACACTTGAGCAATAGCAGCACCTGGCAGCTTCATCGGGATGCAGTTGAATCTTCTACAGTCCAAAGAAGCTTGATCAGGAATGCCTTTTGGAAGGGTAGCAGCCAAGAAAACACTTCTTCCAAAAGGAAACACAGTGAAAAGGCTAAAATAAGCTAAAGTTCACAAAGATCAGAAAGAATATCAGTGGAAAAGAGTACTATGGAGCAATGAATCCAAGTTTTACATTTTTGGGTTCAATCATAAACATTATGTTATATATGGTCATTATACCATTGCTAAAACAACAAGTTTAATGGTGGCCTAAGACTTTTGCACAGTACTGTAAATAACATGAGTGATATATGGATAAATCTTACTCTTTGGTCTGGAGTTAAATGTAGTAATTGCTCGTCAGTGAATGCTATCAATGTTGTTTCAGCTTCTGTTGATCTGTTGTTGAATCAGTCGATTGTGATGGGTGCTTAAATCTTAATTGACTCCACACTGAGTTTGATTCTCTACCATGTGCAAATTTGGCCAAACGTTTTTTTTTTTTTGACCAACATAATTTATCTTTTGGATTAGTGATCTATCGAATGGATTTTTTAACATGTAAATACATCAATGTAAAAAAGTCTGATGGTGATGCTTTGTGCTGTCTGCTGCTTGGAAACTGAACTGCTTTTGCTTCTGGATGTCACCACTTTACCATAACAGCTGGAGTAGCTAACTGGGACAGCTTGGACAGGGCAGAGGTTTGATGTATTGCCTGGTTGGTACGATTGTATATTATAAGATAACCACGTTGAAAGCTCTTCAGTACTACACCCCTGCTCTACAGATATAAAGCAAACACCTTTATACATTTCAAGCAATTGTAAGTTTTAATGCATTGCTCAACGGCTGTAGTTGTCCAGGGTAGTCCTTGAGCTCTTTGGTCAGTCCAGTACCTTTTTCGCTGTTCCACCGCAGTTCCCATATTGCTGTCGTTGCGTTATAGAACGCATGAAAGATTTTATGTACCTGTCAATGGCTGTAGCTGAAATAGCCAATTAGCTGGAGTGTCCACATTTTTTGGCTGTATAATATGTTGTACAGTAGCAACCTATGGATCCGTTCTTCATGCAAAGCAACCGATCCAGGCAGTAAAGTCCGTTGCAATTGAAGGAAAAGATTGGCGTATTGAGCGGTACAAAGCATTCAACTGCAGCATCCTGAGCCGTGGCTCTTTCTAAATGACGTCGTGTAATTGGATTGCATGCCTGCTGCATGCCTCAGCCGTGTTTACATAAACAGGTATAGAATTTAGTCAAATCGCCGGAATTGGCGTGACTTTGGCGCAAAGACGACACAAAGGCAGCCGTCTGTAAAGCAGACGAGCCCATTGTGTCGAGGATGAAGGGAACACAAGGAAGTGTGAAATCAGGGAAGTGGCATTGGACCTGGATATCGTGCCTGAGCGTTCCACTTCACGCACGATTCGGAGCGTGACGAACCAGAGGGAATATATCGTGAGTCTGTGTGGGTGGGAGAGGCTTTGTGTTGGTGAGCTTGCTTACAATTCCCAACACGGTACAAAGGTGCAGGGCCAAGGTTTCTAAACACCCCCTCTCCCCTACATGTTTTGCTCGGCGACTTGGCAGTCCCCACAATCCAGAGTTGAGCTTCTCTTTCAGCCTGTTCCCTCTAAGAAAAGCCCGAGATTGGAACGAGTGCAAAGTGCTGCCACCACACAGAATGAGCTGGAGAATGCCTTTGTGGTAATGAAGTTCTCCAGCCAGCTGCATAGTGGGAATGACAGCTTTCACTGTTTCTTTGGAGAATGGCGCTTTCAGACCAGCTTTTTCCCACATGATGTCCAGCAGATTTTCTCTTACAACCCTTACATCATTTCTACACAGCATGCTGCAGCTCGGCGTGGTACAGTTACGGCTGCGTAATTACACAGCTTGTTGATATTTCCATTGCCAACTGACCCGTACCGTGGTCGTGCTGAATTAATTTCTAAGAACCACGTACCGGTGGATCTAGAACGAGTGCAGCTAATTTAGCTAGCTAGCAGTATGCCATGTCAGTCTTCAGTAGTAATATAATGATTACTGGAAACATTTTATATGGGAATCCCTAGAGTGTTTTGTTCTTTTGTGGTTTGTGTTTTCAAAATGAAAACAAGTTAACTATGACATAGTTTTGCAAATATTATTGAACCACAGACATGTCAGTGAAGTTCAGAAACCTTACTTAAACATATTCATGGATCTTCTGGACAGTTGCCCAAGGAGAGATACAGTGGTGCCTTGGTTCTCGACCACCTCACAACTTGTCGAATTTGGTTCTCAATGCATTTTGCCTAGAAAATTTTGTCTTGGCGTGTCAGCTTAAACTTGTGGAAGTCGAGCCGCGTGACTTGTTTCATCCGAAACTTGATTCATGATTCATAATTCAGTACAAAGTGATTCAGATTCACAATGGCTCTCACTCAGTACAGATCTCTGCTGTGTTTATTGTGTTTTACTTTATTTCTTATATCTACAATACTGTATTCTTAGTTCAAATAAGTCTCCATGGGTCCTAAAAAGGTTAGTTTGAGGGCCAATCAAAAGGAAATCAGGACCTGAATCTAAGTAGATGTTAAGTTCTTTACCTTTTTGGTTAAAATCATCCAAAAAGGCTTAACATGTGGTTCCACTGCATCTGTAGTTTGTTGGAATCTTTTAATTGGCTGGTTGAGGTGTAGTTTAATGACCATGCCATAGCGTCTATAACATTTCCCTGTGCACTCAGTCTCCACCTTTACAGGTGCAAGTATATGTGCAATTTGAAAAACATTTCCGTGGCAAAACTTGAACTTTTAACAACAGCCCAAGTCCATAAAATTTCCTGAAGTACCATACCATACAACAACCCAAATAGAACCACTACAGTACATTCACATTACATTCACAACTGCCACTTAAAATGCTACTGTACAAAAAAAAAGAAGGGTAAATATTAACCACGTCCAGGAGCGGCATCCACTTTTCTTGGCTTGGAGGCATCTGGGATGGTCAATGATGGGATGGTCAGATGAATCAGTATTCCAGACCTTTTTTTGGAAGAAATACACGCTGTACACTCCGGATCAAATGCGAAAAGGGTCATCCAGGCTGTTATCAGCTACAAGTCCAAAACCCAGGCTCCGTCATGGCATGGGCTTGGGTCAGTGCCCTTGGCAAAGGTGATAGCAGGATTAATGCAGACAAGGACATTTTAGAGCAACATATGCTGCCTTCAAGACGACTTCTTTTCCAGGGATGTCCATGCATTTTTCAACAAGACAATGCAAAACAGGCCAAATCAGAAAAAGGTTAAGACTGAAATATGCAAATCCCTTCCAATCTTCCTTTGAGGTTTTGGATCTCTTTTCAGCATGATCTAAAAGTTGACCTTGAGCCCTTCGAATACTTAGTGGCCTGAAACAACTAAAAACTTCAATTAAAACAAAGTCACTGTTGATAATTAGCCCAAAGCAGCATATGTTTTCTCTCGCCGCTTTAAGGGAGCTTGTTTTTTTGATTTCTCAGTTCATGACAGCAACCATATGTAGGTATGCAGGACTGAAATCCTGCTGCAGCTAATGCTTCCTTATTTAGTGAGTTGGAGAGCGTGCTTTGGACGCTTTACTGATTGAGTGTATGTGATTTGCTGCCAGCTCCACAGAGGCTGAGGTTAAAAAGGAGAGCAAGTGCCGGAGGCCTTGGTGCACGGGGATAGAGATCCAGCGCGACTGCACTGCCTCTTGCTTTATTAGAGTTGGCAAGACAATAAATTGGGCTGGAGCACACAGTAGGTTTTAATTACGAGCTGTACGATTGTTGCTCAGTGGAGCCTATAGGCTTTATTTCCAGCCTGTTGCTGGCACTAATGGGATATATGAATATATGTGTATGTGTGCATGTGACCTATAAGCAGTAATGAGCCTGTATACGTTAGGCAGGATAGGTTTGAGCGCACTAACATGCATGGGAATAGGTGATGGTGGTTTCATGCAGTACAACATAAGCGTTTTGAAGTACCGATACACACTCAAGGCATTCTCTGGCTTTTAGAGGGTTTTGGCAGGGATCGAGAAGGGTGTTGAAGAGCAAGAAAAGCACAATATGGAAATTGACGCTGAGACTGAGAGACACCAAGACTGAGAGATGCCAAGACTCATGGAAGACACTGATATGGAGACCTCAAGACTCGGACTTGGGGACTCTTACACGCTGAGACTCAAACATTGTGGTGCTGAGGCGATGAGACTTGGACTTTGAGATCCTCAGACTTGGGGACTTGGAGAAGCTGAGATTCAGACTTGGGGGACTCTGAGACATTGAAACATGGACTTAGATACTGAGGCCCAGACTTGGGGACTCAGAGATGCTGAGACTCGGACTTGGGAATTTGGAAATGTTGAGACTTGGGCACTCTGCGATGCTGAACCTTGGATTTGGGAACTCTGAGACTTGGGCTTGGGAACTCAGAAACACTAATGCTGAGACTTGAACTTGGAGATGCTGAGACTCAGAGTTGGGGACTCTGAGACCTGAAGAGACTAAGGGACTTGGAAACTCAAACTTAAGAGACTAAGAAAACTGGAACTAGGAGTGCTGAGATTCAGAAGCTCTGAGACACAGGCAAAGTGACTCAGAATTAGAGACTTAAAGACTTAGATTGAGAGACTCTGGGACTAAAAGAAAAACAGGGAGTAAGTCACCAAGAACCCTCTATGCTGAGGAATATTTTTGACATTGCATTATATTTCTGTACATATTGTATTGATATACGCAAAAAGGTAACAGCAATAGCCCATTAGTGGTACACGGAGTATTTTCTAGTTCCTATCCCATGTATAAGCAGCAGACAGTATTGGCTAAATAGTTATAGACTATTAGTAAATAGTAATAGACTGTTCCTTCAGGCCACTGTTTGATGTAGTCTTGAGCTGAGGTCCCACACATAGCAACTACTAGACCCCCCCATCCCACTTTTTCCCCATTTGTAATACGATACCCATGGTAAAACCCAGATACTGATCTATACAGTTAGCAAGCTGATACCTAATACTGTGGAATGCCAGATTAGTCGTGATGGCAGTCTGCTTAATGACAGTAGCCTATATTCACATGGATTGTCTGTTCTGTCAATTAACATTGGTCCCAGCAGAAAATGCATCAGCGGATCACGTTGAATATGTCAAATCTAATCAGAGATCGAGCCAACGCCTTAGGCTAGTATCAGCCATGATAAAGTTTGGAGGAGAGTATTGGATTCCGGAATCTTTATTAGAGCTGAACTGTGCAAATTTTGAAAGTAAAGATGCATGGCGTCAAGGAACCACTCCCTGTTGATATGTATCTGTTCCAGAAGTATATCTGAGAATCTGAGATCGATAATAGATATTACTGAGTAGAGTACTAATTTAAATGAGCAGCAATATTATTGAAATTAGTGCTCTATCATTTTCTTGAGCATGCCACATTTAGTTTTTTATAGTTTCGTATTGATTTTATACAATCATGACAGTTTCTGGTTTGTACACAAAACTAATACTATGTGTTTTTTATTTTATGCAATAGAAAAGTATACACTATACAAACAATCCATCCACTAATTAACTACATGTACACAAACTTTGAGCACCACTTGTAAATACTGTAACACATACAGTAATGTGCAAAAGTCTTAGGCCACCATTAGATTTGTTGTTTTAGAAATGGTGTAATGACCATACTTGAATAATTTGGACATAAGTTAGAATATTTTTTCCCCCAAATTCGAAAAAAAAATCAATGGTGCGATCTTCCAAAGGCGATGCACGTAACCCAGTCCAGTCAGTGGCGATAATGCACCAGTACAGTATGCCAATTTCCATAAAACCCAAAAGGAGAAGAAGTAGAACTAGAGCGTGGTCATAGTCATATGTATGTTATATTATATTATTTTCTAATTATATTATGTGTATGAGTATTATATCAGTCTCTGGGAAACTGTGTTCGCCTCAGTGGCTACAAAGTTTTACTTTATTATCACGTGTTTCATGTCTTTATATTGCACTTACGTCATGTATTTAGTGCTTATTATTATTGGTTTACATTCATTTGCTTTATTCAAGCTTTTAATCATAATTACATACAAAATATTAAAAAAAACAATCATTTGGAGCTCAGGAACGGACTAATCCTATTTACATTATTTCTTATGGGGAAACAAAAGTTCGAACGACCTTCTGGAACCAATTAAGTTCAAATTCCAAGATTCCACTGTATAGCATATTGTTGACAATTGGACCAAAAAATTTCAAACTTGCATTTGTCACCCTATAATACTCTTTTCCACTCATATTCATTCCAATCTTTGTGAGCTTTAGTACATCTTAGCCTTTTCACCCTGTTCCCCGTTTGAAAAAGTGGTTTCTTGGCTGCAACTCTTCCAAGAAGACCATTCCTGATCAAGCTTTGTAGAAGGGCATCCTGAGATTATATATATCTTGCTAAAACAACAGTCTATCTAATCTAATGATGGCCTAAGACTTTTGCACAGTACTGTATAATAAGTCTGCAAATGACCAAAACTTCTGTATGCGATATTCAATGTTCTATAGGGAGTACATTGGACATGCTGTTCAAGAGCAGAATGCTAATGCTCCAGTGTAACACCAAAATAAGGCCATGAAGATTTGGGTAGGGTGAACGTGCTAGTGGTGTAACAGTTGTCAGGTACAGTGCTGGGCCTCGTTTTGTATTCTGTATGGATGATGAAGCAAGAGATGTCAGAGGTTGAGTGGTGTTCATGTTGGGCGGACCATCTGTCTGATGTGGAGGTGGTGGGGGCGTTAAAGCAGCCGTGCGTTGTGCCGTGTTGTACAGCAGGTTGGTCGTGCAAGAGCTATTCATCATTTCAGCCCTGCCATGTCTCTCCTCGGTGCTCCGATTGCCTCAGTTCAGAGTCATTACTGAAGGACCTCTGATGAAATCCACATTAGTGCAGATATTTATGGCACAACGTCCCACCGTAGGGGCGTTCAGTAAAAAAAAAAAAGAGCCTCTGTCTACTAACCCAGAGTTCTGTGATATTATCTACAAAAGGTCGGTGCAGCTGCAGGTTTTCACTTGCACCTTGTTTCACTTGTTTAACCGATTAATCTTGATCATGTTAAGCTTGGCTCGTGTTAGGATGACATGAATCCTGTAGCCTCACCGAACCATGCACCAATTGCAGTTTTCTTGGCCGATTCCAATTTCCGATTTTTAAAATACATGACTGCGATTTCGAGTATAAATCACAACATACAGAAGCAATTGCTTAGAAAGGTAGCAGGGGCTGTTGGCTTATACCTGGCTCTGCACTCTCTCTTTAGTTTTGTGCCGTTGGCCACAAATCCATCTCTGCAAACTTACCCAATTTGAACTTTATACAGCCTTGATGAGAGCCTTTTACCACTTATTGCAAGGGTGCAAGTACAAGCCAAGATGCTGAATTACAACTCACCCCACTCAGGTCACACTTACACAACATATACAGTGGGGCGAAAAAGTATTTAGTCAGCCACTGATTGTGCAAGTTCTCCTACTTAGAAAGATGAGAGAGGTCTGTAATTTTCATCACAGGTACACTTCCACTATGAGAGACAAAATGAGAAAACAAAATCCAGGAAATCACATTGTAGGATTTTTAAAGAATTTATTTGTAAATTATGGTGGAAAATAAGTATTTGGTCAATAAACAAAAGTTCAACTCAATACTTTGTAACATGGACCTTTTTTGGCAATGACAGAGGTCAAAACGTTTCCTGTAAGTCTTCACCAGGTTTGCACAAACTGTAGCTGGTATTTTGGCCCATTCCTCCATGCAGATCTCCTCCAGAGCAGTGATGTTTTGGGGATTTTTGCTCACCGTTCTCATGATCATTTTGACCCCATGGGATGAGATCTTGCGTGGGGCCCCAGATCGAGGGAGATTATCAATGGCCTTGTATGTCTTCCATTGTCTTACAATTGCTCCCACAGTTGATTTATTCACACCAACCTGCTTGCCTATTGTAGATTCACTCTTCCCAGCCTGGTGCAGGTCTACAGTTTTCTTCCTGGTGTCCTTCGACAGCTCTTTGGTCTTGGCCATGGTTGAGTTTGGAGTCTGACTGTTTGAGACTGTGGACAGGTGTCTTTTATACAGATAACGAGGTCAAACAGGTGCCTTTAATACAGGTAAAGAGTGGAGGACAGAAGAGCTTCTTAAAGAAGCCAGAAATCTTGCTTGGTTGTGGGTGACCAAATACTTATTTTCCACCATGATTTACAATTAAATTATTTAAAAATCCTACAATGTGATTTCCTAGATTTTTTTCTCATTTTGTCCCTCATAGTCTAAGATGAAAATTACAGACCTCTCTCATCTTTCTAAGTAGGAGAACTTGCACAATCAGTGGCTGACTAAATACTTTTTTGCCCCACTGTACATCAAGATGGTAAGTCATACATCTCTACTGTAAGCCTTTGAATGCACTAAAAACACATTTTTACACTAAATCCCATGCATAAATGGTACGACACGATTCAAAACATGCACTATGAGCTTTCGTTAACTAATAAAATGACTTACATAAAACAGATCATGCGCACAAGAACCCAAAAATAAACAGACAACTGAGCCGTGTGCAGAACGTTGGGAAACAAACACATGAGCGGTTGAGCATTAACTATTTAAGTTTAAAGCTCCTTATACATGGACTGAACTCTGAATTAAATGAGATTTTTTATGAGCACTTTATTATAAAGTATGCTTTGTGGTAATGATTTTGGCCAACTGTTTAACCTTAATGTAAATGTTTTAAACAGTACTTATTATAGGCTATTATACATTATAGACCGCTCTAGCAACCGCTCGTTAAACTATTCAGTTCGTAATACATTTAACTTATGATGGATTTGTCAGAACATATCCCCATCGTAAATTAATGCATATAATGCCTTATACAGTTTGGAATTTCTGGGGGTCTGAAACGGATTCATTCAATTTACATTATTCCTTATGGGAAAAATTTGCTTTTTTTTCGGTTGTTGACAAGCCTTCTGGGACAAATTATTTAAAACCAAATTGGGGAGCTAAAATCCCCCACCAACACCAATTGCAAGAGTATGAAAATGCGACTGGGATACCCAGCCATTTGCATAAGACCAATTCGGTTCATGTAGTAGTTCGTCACTGCGTTTGTGAAGAATTTGAACAGTTTGGATTTCAGTCAGGAAAAGGATCGAGCATCTTGTTCAGCTAGTCTTTCAGCTTTTTGGGATTTCACCGGATTCTGTTGGCAGCCAGTTCTAAGTAAACAGCGTGTGTGAAATAGTGGCACTTACTTAAGCAAAGGTAAATTCATTCCACCGGCCGTGCCTCGGCCCCACGGTAAGTGGTGCCATTATTAATCTGTCCTTACGGGGTGTGCTTGGAGTAGTTTAAACTCATGATGCTCTGTGTGGGCTGCTTACTGCATTAGCGTTCAGGCTTCTGCCCTCCAGCAGGGTACAAGTCTGTACTCTAGTTGGACTAAATGGCATGCGGCGGCGCAGGAAGCTGCGATCAGGATTACTCTGTCCAGCAGCTGACGAAAAGAGCTGCAGAAACGCCGCAAGAGCCACGACTAGCCTTAAAGCCATTACTTACACTGAAAGCTCAGTCAAACCCTTGCAATATGAACTCCTGCTGTAAGCCTAAAACGCTGTCCGAACCACTGAGATTATCCTATTATTTTGTAGCACCGAGTTGGGTAGAAACCCTTTATTTTTGTCCTGCCATTGTCTCCAAATACTGCAGTGTACAGTGGTGTGAAAAAGTGTTTGCCCCCTTCCTGATTTCCGTTTTTTTGCATGTTTGTCACACTTGAGTGTTTCGGAACATCAAACCAATTTAAATATTAGTCAACGTGACCACAAGTAAACACAAAATGCAGTTTTTAAATGAAGGTGTTAATCCAAACTACATGGCCCTGTGTGAAAAAGTGATTGCCCCCCTTGTTAAAACATAACTTAACTATGGTTTATCACACCTGAGTTCACTGTCTCTAGCCACACCCAGGCCTGATTATTGCCACACCTGTTCTCAGGACATCACTTAAATAGGACCTGCCTGACAAAGTGAAGTACACCAAAAGATCCTGAAAAGCTACACATCATGCCGAGAGCCAAAGAAATTCAGGAACAATTGAGAAAGAAAGTAGTTGAGATCTATCAGTCTGGAAAGGGTTATAAAGCCATTTCTAAAGCTTTGGGACTCCAGCGAACCACAGTGAGAGCCATTATCCACCAATGACGAAGACATGGAACAGTGGTGAACCTTCCCAGGAGTGGCCGGCCGACCAACATTACTCCAAGAGCGCAGCGACGACTCATCCAAGAGGTCACAAAAGACCCCATAACATCATCCAAAGAACTGCAGGCCTCACTTGCTTCAGTTAAGGTCAGTGTTCATGCCTCCACCATAAGAAAGAGACTGAGCAAAAATGGCCTGCATGGCAGAGTTACAAGACGAAAACCACTGCTGAGCAAAAAGAACATTAAAACACGTCTCAATTTTTCCAGAACACATCTTGATGATCCCCAAGACTTTTGGTAAAACATTCTGTGGACTAATGAGACAAAAGTTGAACTTATTGGAAGGTGTGTGTCCCATTACATCTGGTGTAAAAGTGACACAGCATTTCAGAAAAAGAACATTATAGCAAC
Organism: Ancistrus triradiatus; assembly: GCA_025084515.1. Taxonomy (NCBI): domain Eukaryota; kingdom Metazoa; phylum Chordata; class Actinopteri; order Siluriformes; family Loricariidae; genus Ancistrus; species Ancistrus triradiatus. Next base: position 591,878 of record JAJAGP010000030.1, on the reverse strand, counting down.
AGTGAAATATGGTGGTGGTAGTGTGATGGTCTGGGGCTGTTTTGCTGCTTCAGGACCTGGAAGACTTGCTGTGATAAATGGAACTATGAGTTCTGATGTCTACCAAAAAAATCCTGAAGGAGAATGTCCGGCCATCTGTCCGTGACCTCAAGCTGAAACGAACTTGGGTTCTGCAGCAGGACAATGATCCAAAACACACCAGCAAGTCCACCTCTGAATGGCTGAAGAAAACCAAAATGAAGACTTTGGAGTGGCTTAGTCAAAGTCCTGACCTGAATCCTATTGAGATGCTGTGGCATGACCTTAAAAAGGCCGTTCATGCTCAAAAACCCTCCAATGTGGCTGAATTACAACAATCCTGCAGAGATGAGTGGCCAGAATTCCACCACAACTCTGTAACAGACTCACTGCAAGTTATCACAAGCGCCTGGTTGCAGTTGTTGCTGCTAAGGGTGGCCCAACCAGTTATTAGGTTTAAGGGGGCAATCACTTTTTCACACAGGGCCATGTAGGTTTGGATTTTTTCCTCACTTAATAATGAACACCTTCATTTAAAAACTGTATTTTGTGTTTACTTGTGTTGTCTTTGACTAATTTTTAAATTGGTTTGATGTTCCGAAACACTTGTGTGACAAACATGCAAAAAATAAGAAATCAGGAAGGGGGCAAACACTTTTTCACACCACTGTATATACTGTATATAACACAGCGCAGTCTATATTTTAAAATACGATTTAAAATACGATCACGACTCTGGCTTTTCCTCACTACATTTCCCAGCACTCATTGCTCCCGTCACATGACTCCCTACGTAACGAGCTGCCGAGTTCTGGAGACTTTTGTATCTCATAGTGTACCTTAAACATGCTAAAAATACTTCCATTAAAGTACAGTTTATATAATAAAATTAGTCTTTGACTAATATTTAAATTGGTTTGATGTTCCAAAACACTTAAGTCTGACAAACATGCAAAAAAATAGGAAATCAGGAAGGGGCAAACACTTGTTCACACCACTGTATATTGTTTTCGTCCAGAGTGCTGGTAAACGCTTAAAATACACAAACATTTGTTGACGCAAAATTATTTACATGTTTTATATGGTGTTGGCAAAGAAATGAAAAATGATAGCTGTCGAGTCAACGAGCATTGTATCATCAGGGCTCAGTGTTAGGCGCCCGTGTATGTTGAGTCCAAGTGCGCATGACTGTATATACTCCATTTATTTTCCACTTTATTCAGTGTTTTGTCGTGTCACTTCCAGTAAAATCACATCGCACCTGAGCACTTGGATCTTCTCATCTCTGTTCGTCGACCCATCCCAACCCTCAAGTCCGAAATCTCTTAAACTGAGGGTAGTACCATCTCACATGTACAGCCACAGTATGCAACTTGTGAGCAAATATGATTTTCTGATTGGCTATAAAATGCGGTTACCCTCAGTACTATCTACATCAGAAACCCTGGAAATCAGAGCTCAGACCTTCAGAGCTGCTGTTCTTCATTCAGATAGGACCTGTAATGTAGCTTAAATGCAGCACTACAGTCGTCGCACTGTGTTCTTAGGTTATGGCAGGAGGGGTCGTCGGGTAGGAGTCGATTACCTTCAGTATCCCAGTTACAGGCCCGATTGTCTCTGCTCTGTGACCTTGTTAGCAAGGCTTTTCCTCCCACAGATCAAATGACTTGTTACTGAGACGGCAAAAATTAGAGGCATTACAGACATTAAAGGCTTCTCATTCTACAGTTTGACAGTCTAAAGCCAAACGTTTCAGCCACCTCTGCTCACACGTTTTGTGGATTTTTTTGTGGCAAGTGAAAGAACTTAAGACAATCCTTGTGAAGAACAGACTTTTACTTTCAAAAACATGTTGGGAAAATATATACAGTTAGGCTTGTGTACATGTTTGAGCTGCTTTGTAGATGATCCACTAATGGTTAGAAGGCTGTTGGAGTGCATGACACAATTTCTGACATAATGACACCGTCATTACCGTGTTGTCATGTCGCCCATTTCTGATTTGGAGGAGCTTTCAGGGCATCGTGGTTTCGTAGGTTGAGATTCTTGAGGCTGACTTGCATACGTACGCTTATGACATGTAGCGTATATACTGAAGCACTAAAATAACAACTAAAGGATGTGACGCGCAAGAAAACGCAAGAACGGTCAGTGAGCAAATACAAATGAGCAAATAGTTGAGGGTTCATATCATTGCTCAGGCTGACCACCAGTGGCAGTTTGAAGGGGGATTTGAACTTACAATCATATGATTAGTAGTCCACAGCTTTAATCGATAGTCAGCCTGTACCTAGTGGAAAAAAAGATGTTACTACATAGGGTTGGGTATGGAAACCAGGTTCCGATTCGGAATTCCAAGAACCAGGAACTTGTTTAAAAAACAACATCAGAATTTCGATTCCACTTATCCATTTCTACGTACGCTTTTTATGCTTCAAGTTCATGTGATTAGGGCAAAAACACGTCTGTATCAAGGAGGATGCAAAGATGCATTTTAGCGTTAGAGAGTACTGTACTTATGACCAGTAATAATTGAGAGAAGTGTTCCTAGAAGTTTGGTGTTCCTAGGTCACTCTTTTAGTACATTTAAGCCACATTAAGCTTTTCACTTATAAGACGTTTAAATGGGAAGAAAAAATGATTACGTTTGAAATTGAGATATAAAACAATAAACCTTATACTTAAACATTTGCCATATTTTTCACCATTTTGGAATCGAACCGGAATCTACAAGCAGAATCGGAATCGATAAAATGCAAACCCTATTATTACGCAGTGTGCTATCACTGATGGTTCGTGTTCATCTGCAGTTCCTCCACAGTTTCTGAAAAGACCAGCCAACATTTATGCTCACGAGGCCATGGATATCATCTTTGAATGCGAGGCAACTGGCTCCCCTGCCCCCACCATCAAATGGGTCAAGAACGGGGACACTGTGGTTCCCAGCGACTATTTCCGAATTCTGGTAAGTTTATCCTTTTCGGTTTGTGTCATTATGCCAAGCCTTGACATCATAGATTCTGCCCCGTTCTTGGAAATGCCCACTTTTATGAACATTAAGAAAAATATTCAGTAAGAAACTACAGAAAGTTGTCAGTGAGCCTGCATTTGATTTGAACAAATGTAGCTACCAATTCAGGATGTTGTCATTGGAGCTTAACACAAATAGCTGCATAGTTAGTAAAATAGCTTTTTTCCGTTGGAAAAACTAAAAGCTGTTAGCTAGCATACTCTATCCCACTTATATCTATGACAAGCCGTGGTATTCATGGAAGTGTAGCAAGCTACAGTTACCTGATTGTGTTACCGACCCAATGTGTTTGGTTCAGACATACAAACAGTATGAAATCTGTTGCATCTAACAAAGAGGGAACTCATTTGGAGTTTATCTGGTTGATTGATAGGAGAACATTGCGCCGGCCCACAGAGTCATATCCTCTGGTCTCATAGACCTGCTAGAGAGTTAGCTAGCTTAACACTTGGACGTGACCCATTTTGAAGCTGGCGGTGATGATTCGGTTACCTCCGCAGCACTGACACATTCCAGGCAGTAAAGGATAATGTTCAGTACAGTCGTTGATTGAACAGATGATTCTGATATGTTGAGCGCTGATGAGATGCATGAGCTCATGCTGCGTTACGGATTTGCAGAAGGAACAGAATCTGCAGGTGCAGGGCCTGGTGAAGTCCGACGAGGGATTTTATCAATGTCTGGCAGAGAACGAAGCGGGAAATGCACAGGCCGGCGCCCAGCTCATCATCCTAGACCAAGGTATGTCCTACCAAGAGTGTGTACTGAATGCATATAAAGTGCTGTCTGTGCTAGTGGCGGAATGAACATAGGCATACAGTCTTGTGCTAAAATGTACACGTTATAGTTTCTGAATGAAATTGACTTGAACTCTACAGGGAACAGAGTTAAATATGAGATATTTTTTTACATTTTAATGCACATATTGGATAAAATGTTGGGAAAAAATGAATCGTCCCAGATGAACAACCTAATATGACAGATATTCTCAAATGTTTAGCCTAAGACTGTATGCTATAGGTGAATTTCTGCACTTTTCCTAACTTTCCACTTTTATCTGAGTAGCCCTAAATTCTCTGAGTATTCTCTGTCAATTATATATCTAGTTTTTACCACGGACAATCATTCTGAAGCTTCCCTGTAGCGAGATAACCATTGAAAACCCATTTGCCATAAAACTCAAGTCATGTGACAGGAGTGGTGAGCGCTGGGAAACTTGGTGAGGAAACACCATGATCATGCAGTAATCTTTTTTCCCCACTTTCAATACATTATTCAATACATTACATGAGATATTAAATACTAATAGTAAGTATTTTTAGCACGTCGGCAGCACGTGACGTAGGGAGTTATGTGACGAGAGCAATGAGTGCTGGGAAATGTAGTGAGGAAAAGCCAGAGTCATGATCGTATTTTAAAATATAGGCTGTGCTATGATATATACAGTATATACAGTGGTGTGAAAAAGTGTTTGCCCCCTTCCTGACTTCCTATTTCTTTGCATGTTTGTCACACTTAAGTGTTTTGGAACATCAAACCAATTTAAATATTAGTCAACACAAGTAAACACAAAATTCAGTTTTTAAATGAAGGTGTTTATTATTAAGGGAGAAAGAAAAATCCAAACCTACATGGCCCGTGTGAAAAACTGATTTCCCCCTAAACCTAATAACTGGTTGGGCCACCCTTAGCAGCAACAACTGCGACCAAGTGTTTGTGATAACTAGCAATGAGTCTTTTACAGCGTTGTGGAGGAATTATGGCTGCTCATCTTTGCAGAATTGTTGTAATTCAGCCACATTTGGAGGGTTTTCCAGCATGAACGGCCTTTTTAAGGTCATGCCACAGCATCTCAATAGGATTCAGGTCAGGACTTTGACTAGGCCACTCCAAAGTCTTCATTTTGTTTTTCTTCAGCCATTCAGAGCTGGACTTGCTGGTGTGTTTTGGATCATTGTCCTGCTGCCAGAACCCCCCCCCAAGTTTTTTGTTTCAGCTTGAGGTCATGTACAAGATGGCCGTACATTCTCCTTCAGAATTTTTTTGGTAGACAAGCAGAACTCATAGTTCCATTTATCACAGCAAGTCTTCCAGGTCCTGAAGCAGCAAAACAGCCCCAGACCATCACACTACCACCACCATATTTTACTGTTGGTATGATGTTCTTTTTCTGAAATGCTGTGTTACTGTTACACCAGATGTAATGGGACACACAAAGATCAGACAAAGGTCTGCCCCCGTTCTGGTGGTGCCACCTGTTGAGTGTTGTGGCTGACAAAATTGGCTCTCAGTTCCTCAGTCTTTTCCCAAGCCTACAGCTGATAGATTAAGGAGGAGTTATGAGATGCGTTGCATCTACTTATTAAGTATTATTACTATCACTTTTGATCCAAGGCATGTTTGACTACCAAAAACCTCAATACTTTACAACATAGCTTGTGTGATCCAAGACGTCCATTGTTGTCCATCATTTGACTGCACTGTCTGTCGTACAATCATGGAGTGAGAACTCGCATAGCAGGTCAACACAAGAAACTTTTCTTATTAGCAGTTTATACAGATAACACTTTCCAAACTGAACTCCAAATGTGTTACCACAGCAAAACAGTATAAGCGCTTATTATAACCGCAGTCAGAGTCACTGCGATATTGTCTTCTAAAGATCGTTAACTCCTGAATTTGGCGCCTTCCACCCAGCTTAAAGGGGGAAATTAAAGAGATCATGGTAAATCCCGACCTTTGATGCAGCAACCATATTTTGCAAATAAAAACCGTTAACAACACAGGAAGCAGGTGGTTTAGTGTTATTAGCTGATTTACATGTTCAGCTGTCAGTCTGCCTCACTGGACACATTTGACTATTAAATGGAAATATAGAGTACAAAAGTCTTAGGCTACCATTAGTTACGTTAGCTATTGCTAAAACAATGGCATAATGACCATATATAGTTATTTCCCAGTCTCTTTATTAGAAAACAATGAGAAAATACAGGTAATATGTACACAGTATTAAAAAACTGAGGAAAAAAAAGCTTCTATAGGCTACAGTGGAAAGAATTTAGTGTGACCTCCCCAGCAACAGCAGCATTTGGAAGTTTCATATAGGATGCCAGATTGACCCTTTTACAATCCAAAGAAGTTTGATCAGGATTTTTTTCAATGGTAGCAGCCAAGAAACCACTTTTTTTGGAGGGGGAACTTGGTGAAAGGGTTAGGATATGCTAAATTTCACAAAGATCAGAGGACAATCAGTGGAAAAGAATATTATGGAGTGACAAAGAAAAAAAACTGAGTTGTGTTGTTTTTCTCTCATGCTCTGACAGGCTATTATTACCTAAAGCTTAGTTCTCCAATTGCCAAGGGTTATGTTGATTTCCCAGACAACAGGGGGATAGTCATGTTTTCGAATGAGGAGGGGGAAAAAACCTTGGGCAGTACATATAAATGCGGGTTAGCTTCTCATTCTTCCATATCTCATAATTGAATTCTTGGCTCACAAGAGGCGTTGTTCTGCCAGTTTCTGGCTCGTCGTCGTAATTTCACTTTTCTTTACCATCTTCTTTCTTTATTTATTTGTTGGAGGTTTTGCGTTGACAAATATTTGGTGTCACCGTTCCCCGGCTGATCGAGATTAGGACAGGATTCTTCGGTGGTGCTCTCTTGCCTCGGTTGAATTCAGATTCTCAGATTTGCATTTCAATGCCTGTTCGTGTCAGCCTCTAGCTGTTTCTTCATTTTGTTCCCAATTTCCGTCGCTCTTCGTGGTTCTCCTCGAGGACTCATATCACACCAGCATCTTGTGAAAGTGTGGTTGTTTGATCCTCCCTTTCGAACTCTCTTCTCAGACTTAATCTGCAGGTTGTGGTGCTTGGGAGTGGTTGGTGAAGCGTGAGGAATTTTCCCAAATAGGCAGAGCCCAATGATGTGTCATTCTGACTCTTGTCAGGTTCAGGGAGGGGAAAGAAAACCACAAGGCCTTTTGAGTCACAGTTGTTTGTTTTAACATTTCTGTACAGCTGGTCATACTGGGTCAGGACCGTCCTTATAGCATGACACCTCTGACAACCCCTTGCCCAAAACTCATTGGAAAAACTTTGAGCGACAATGTGTGAAACCTGTTTTCAACATTAAAACACCACATGTGAGTCACAGTGGGCTGCTTTGGCAGGTTTGTACGTAATGGCTGCCCTAGACATGTTACGGAAAGAGTGCCCTTGTACCACAACACCTTTGTCTTTGGTCCATGGGTTTTTAGGCACCTGGACTGGTCCAATTGATTGTTTTGAGCTTTTACGCCTGTCCTCCATCCCTGTCGAGGCTCTTGCCCAAAACCTATTGGAAAAATCAATAAGGGCAACATGTCCAACCTGTTTTAATGCAACAATCAAACATCACCTTTGAGTCACAGTGGTCTATTGGACCAGACTTGTGCCTGCTCTGGCCACGACAACTTTGTAGCATGTCTGCTTGACCATGGGTATTCATCTTTTCTGGACGGGTTCCCCTGTCCATTTGTCTAGTTTGAACATGTGCCCTCAACCCACCACTGACAACCCTTTGCCCAAAAACCCATTGGAAAAACAGTATGGGTTCTGTTCTAATTCTAGCCCTTGCCACACGGTCACTATCCTGAATTGGTCTCAGGTCCAAGGAAGAATCACTGTAATCTGCAGTGAGTTTGGAAGTTCATGAACCAGGATGATGCATGGATATGGCTGATCTACCGGTGTGAATCATCAGAGCGTAAAATGGAGGATGCCAGGATAGCTGATATGAGCCGTATTGGTGAACATTTTGTGTGTTTAACCTGCTGCAGGGCAAAAAATAAGCAGAATGCCTCCTCAGAGAGCTCTCTCTCTTTTCACGTGACAGCACAATTATACCTGTGTAGCAACCATGACTAATAGAAGTGCACACATGTTTATGTTTGTCCTCAAATAGGCTCCCTACTATCTCTTGATGTTTATAGGGCTTACTGGTTAAAAACCAGGTCCTAACATGGTTTACTTGGTTTTAAGATGGGAGACTGTGGGAAACGAAGCCTTTGAATGAAGGAAAGTAGAGTAGAGATATTCAGCTCTGACACTAAACGATGTGCATAGATGAGATGGACGCTCAACATGTTCTCTGAGCAGTTATACCCATATTTATCACCTTGTTATTATAGGAGTGTCTGAAGAAAATCGAGGCCTGTCAGGTTATTACAGTGATGAACACAAAACACTTATGCATCCTGTGAATAGATCTTGTAAATATAAGTCAGAGGATTTTCATTCATTTTGAGATACAGTGAAACCCTGTTATCTGAATGCACCACCTTCTGGGAAATGGATTGGATGGCAAACGTATGGGAGCCCAGTATCCAGTATTTTCGATGGGGAAATTCCCAACTGGTTCCTGTATATTCAAAACCCCACTGCTTTTGGTGAGGTCAGCGTTATGTAGTGGAGGAGGGGGTTTTCTTATTGGTCCTTCTGCCTGCTTGTTATATGCAGATTGGCTAGGGATTTACCTCACTATGCGTAGTCTCGATGTACAAAGAAACATTACTTCATACTTAAACACTGAATAAAGTGAAAGTTGTGGGTGTAGGAAGTGGAAAGACGGCAATGAGAACACCAGGTTAGGGATTAAAATACCTCACACATTATGGCAGGAACTGAATACAGGGAGCAAGGTTTGACTATAGTTATACACTGGCTATTTTAATAAATAGCATGTATCTTAACTTTAGATGTAACTCCTAAATGGAGGAATATTTCTGATGGAACTATACCAAAAAACCCAAAATAGACTAACTTTGTAGGAACTAGTTGGCAAATGTGGCTTCTCGATTCTGGTTCCATGCTCACTTCTCCTTACGAAGCATCAGGGGGCTATCAGCCAACCATTGTTACATAAAGCCAATTGTGGTCTGATTTGACACTGGCTCTTGCCACAAGAAGGTGTAAAAGCCCTGCTGCTCTATAAAAAGCCTACTTTTGGGTAATGTACCTCTTGGTGGTGAGAGATCCTTGACTGCTAGACATGTCTCTATGACACATTTGCCCACAGGTGGGCCTGTAAATCTTCCACACTCATAGTTTGTATATATATGAGAGAGGGTAGCATAGCTTTATATAACCACATGGCCCATCATGGAATTGTCCATACCACATCCTTATCATATCTTTTGCCTTAACCAAAAGCACCTTCATTCCTGGATAGAGAAGCCTGGTCTTCTTTGACTAATAATAATTATTCAGAGGCATTGCCAGAATGGCCACCAAGTACAAAGACTAGCTTACACATCTGTAAAATATTTTTCTGAATAACTGTCTGCTGAAACTAACAAAGTTTGATGTGTTTAAATCAATGCTGAAGCAAGTACTTTCTTTGTTTACATACAGTAACTGAAAGGCCATTGAGCAGAGGACATGGCCTTGCCAGGTCAACGCATAAAGTTCTTAGGGTAATACTGTGTACCTGATTGAAGCAACAGAGGATAATGCTGTGTCCTTTAACTAGTGCCCTGAACTATCAGAACAAGGTGCTGGTGCCAGAGCAAGGTTTGCCTGCAGCCTTCTCCAGTCTATCTGTTTTAAATATGAGCCCTGAGGACACAGCTGTAACAAAAGTGCAGACTCCACTAATCGCATATCAACCCTCTTCGAAATGGGTTGTATTGTTAGTGTGGCCTCCATTTCCTGTTCCTTTCATTTGGTGGATAAGGCCCTGAGGTTCCAAACATGCGGTACCTGCAGTCGTGCCTTCTTAGCCGTTCAGTATTATTTCGAGAACGTCTCCAAGGAGATATTAGTGTGCTCATGGATAAGGATATTTTTAGGGTTAAACATTTTGTTTTGTACGTCTGAGTTAAAAATGAAGTAAAAAAAGCTTGCCTCAGATGTCTTTGTTGACAGTGCACTCTAAAGGCGCACAAAATGCATTTTTGACACCATGTTTTTCATGTGCAAAGAGTCAGAAACAGAGGCAAATAAGCAACCATAAATGCAGTGGGTTCATTCGAGCGTGCAGAAGCGTGGTACAGAATTCGAACGAAAAGCCCATTACTGTGGGACTTGTGGTAGAAAAACAATAACAAAATTGACTACATCAGAAAGAGTGTTAGGGAATGCTCTTTTAGAGAATTTACTGGCGATGCTTCAAAGCAGTGTTTTATTGAAGCTAGTCTTGGGACTCCTTATGGTATTGGGTTTTGTTCGCATAGTTTTTCGTGTGAATCGACTTTAAAACGAAGACGTTGACTATCGAACTATGAGTTCTCAAACCTTTTTTCTTTTTTCTGTGTTGCATTTTCCTTTTTTTGGCTTGCTTACTCAAAACCACTAACATGAATTTAACCTTCACTTTAATTAATTCTTTAGCACTAATGTTTTCATGAGAGAACATGAAGGGCTTTATCCTTTTTGTCCTTTGTCCATTTTACTCTGGTTTTTGTAGATTGCTTTGACTAGTATTGGTTAATTGGGGCATCAGGCTTTCAGGGATATGAATCTCCCTAGAGTACACTACCTTGGAATACACAAGCAAAAATACATATACAGTACTGTGCAAAAGTCTTAGGCTACCGTTAGATTTTAGCATTGGTGTAATGACCATATTTAACATATTTCCAACTGCTGGACCCAAATTTTTTAGCATATTACCCTGTTCTCCTTCTGAAAAAGTGGATTCTTGGCTGCTACCATTCCAAAAAGCTTTCCTGATCAAGCTTCTTCAGACTGTAGGGTCAACTTGGCATCCTGATGAAGCTGCCAGATGCTCCTGTTGCTCAGGTGTTTGGGGAGGTCACACTAAATACTTGCCACTGTAGCCTATAGAAGCTGTTTTTCTCTGATTGTTTTCCCCATGTTTTTATAAATGCATACAAATAGCATGCATTTCTGCTTGTATTCCAGTAAAGAGACTTTGAAATAATTCTATATGGTCATTATCTCACATCTAATCTAATGGTGGTCTAAGACTTTTGCACAGTACTGTATATGTGTCTTATAATTGGTGATCAAAGATCCGTAATACCAAGCTTGACTGCTGCTTATGTCCTGTTGGAGACACCCCCTTTAACCTCCCATATCCCATTGAGAGACATCACAGTGGCTAGGCTGTGCTCCTGTTCACAGTGGGTAGTTGCAGTGTCTTCAGAAAGACGTTGGAGGTGCGACACTACGTCGCTACACTTCTTGCGGAAGTGCTTATCCTGGAAGAGTTCAGGGAGAGGAACTTTGGTCCCTCGGGCACACGGCAGGTTGACAGCTAAAAATTTAAGGCTAGGAACAAAGAGAACTAATTCAGAGATCTCTGACTTGATTCGCTTAAGTCTTTTTTTTTTTTTTCCTCCATAAACACTAACCCCTTGTGCATTTAGCCATTAGCCTCTGTCTGCAGATCGGCAGCTCGGCAAAATGTCACGAGCTGTCAGAATCCGCCTCGTCTGATGTTATCGTCGGAGGCGCCCAGAAAGAATGTTAGACGTGCCAAGACTGAATAAAATCACCCACCATGCCTCTGGCATGTACGAGAATATTGCAAATCAATATTTTGTAATTATAGTTGTCTTCGGCTTCAGATAGAGACCTCAGAAATTCCCCATCAAATGCAATCTAGTCACTGATGTCTCTGGCGGAGGATGATTGCACGGATTGAAAGAGGCTAATGAAATGTTACGATTTAAAGACCATCAGCAGCATATGGTAGAGATGTCTAGAATTTCTTTACCGTCCTGTGTTTGTCCTGTTGATCCCCCTTGTGTCTTCTGATATCAGGTCTGAAGTGCTGTTATTAGTTCATGTGTGAACTATGCTTCAGGCTCTGTAGAGTCTGTAGATGCCAAACACATCCAGAAATTCAATATCAACTGGGAAATTCAGGCTTACCATCACAAATTTTGGCTCTTTTTGCAGGGTTTGAGCTAATAGACTTCTGACCTTAAGTTCCTGAGTTCCAGCAATATGACTGTGCAGCTCCATCACCCTCAATGACTTGGAATGTAAAGTACCGGTACAGTGCAAAAGTCTTAGGCCACCAGTAGATTAATATATATTTATTTTAGTCAAGGTATAATGACCATATATAATTCATTCTCAGTCTCTTTATTAGAATACAACCAGAAAATACAGGAAATTTGTATTCAGTATTAAGAAACTGAAAAAATCTGGAAAGAAACAGCTTCTATAGGCTACTGGCATGTATATAGTGTGACCTCCCCTTACACTAGAACAACCACAGCATCTGACAGATTCATCAATCCAAAGGAGCTTGATCAGGAATGCTTTTTGGAAGGGTAGCAGCCAAGAAAGCACTTTTCAGAAGGGGAACAGGGTGAAAAGGCTAAGATATGCTAAAGCTCACCAAGATTGGAATGAAGATCAGTGGAAAAGACGATTATGGAGTGACGAATCCAAGTTTTGTATCCAATCTTCGCAATATGTTATGCATGGTTGTTCTAGTAATGGTAAAACAAAAAGTCTGATGGTGTCCTAAGACTTTTGCACAGTACTGTACCTTGCAAGACTGTTTACATCGCTCTGGATAGGAGAGTCTGAACAGTGACCAAATGTAAATGTACCTTTTCCAGCAGTTGATTTTTCACCATTCCAGACAATCCACTCTAGTTTACATTTACATTTACAGCATTTAGCAGACGCCCTTATCCAGAGCGACTTACAATTGATACAATCCTACAATCTAAGCAATTGTGGGTTAAGGGTCTTGCTCAAGGACCCAACAGTGGCAGCTTGGCAGAGGTGGGATTTGAACCCTGGACCTTCTGGTCCAGAGACTAGTATCTTAAAACCTTAGCTTTATGAGTTTGTTGTCTTGGAGTTGAATGGGTTATTAATATTTGCAGAAATAGCACCTAATCTAAAGAACCTAAGGCAAAATCTAGACTGCATCTCGAACCGAACCAGCAGTATGTCCATAGTAGTGCCTAAAGTCATTTCTGACTGGCCTCTGTTTGTAGGGCGAAGTAGTAAAAGTAGTAGGAGTAGATTTAACATATTCTTTTAATAGTTTACACTGTTTTTTCCTACCGAATATTCTTTTTCATATTTCTTGTGACCTCTCCCACTAAGCTGTAATGTCTGCCATTAATAAAGCGCAGTTGCCATCTGTTCAGGCGACACCAGCAATTGCTCTGTGCTATGAATAGAACTGCTGGTAGCCACCATGTGCTGCTGGGAATGAGCTCTGGTTGAGTTCTGGCTGGGAAAAAAGGGATTGAAAACAATTCAAATGGGTAATAAACCCTGTGCGGTGTGATTTTTGGCGCTGTGTGAATCTGCCTTCTATTCATTTATTCTCGACTTCACCTTCGCTCTACTGCTGCCCTTTGTTTTGAGATCAAGTCTGTGTTTTGCGGAAGCTTTTGTTGGAATCAGGATAATCCTGGAGCAGATCTCCGACAGCTTAGTGGGACTCGGCAACGTGTGTGTTCCAGGGTGAGGATATCCAACTGTTGGCATAAGGGCAAATGCAAAAGTGGAGGAACTTGCACAGAAGATAAACGAAGAACACAAACCTTTACTGCTAGTGGCAGGAGCGTTCATGGCTCCTTGCTTCTTAGCGTAGAATCCTATAATTGCTAAAACGAATGTTTAATTTGCTCTCTACCTAATGGCTCGTATCATTAAGGGAAAGCTATAGGCTAATGGATCCCAGCATTAATGAGTTTTTTACAGTCTGCGTCATTTGTCTTTCTGGCGTAATGCCGTGTAGCTTTCTGAATAAGAACAGAGACGCAGATATATGGAAGAAAAAAGAGGGTTTTCAGTACCGAAGCAGTAATCACAGTGTAATTATAGCCAATGCAAACCAGTGTCCAATCTGTGTCTGAGAAGCCAGCCCTATCTGTCAAAATAGTATCAGTTTATTTATCGTGAGCATGCGTCCATAAACATTTCAGTTCTCTTTTACAGATGTAAAGACGTAGCCGGAGTAAAATGCATGTACTGTTTACACCACACCCTCAGACTCCCACCTCCACAAACCTGCAGCAACCACATGTGTAGGCTTTTTCTACTGCACTTTCAAAAATGGGAACAAGAATGTATTCTAAATGAAATTCATCTTCCCTGTCAAATGTAATAAACTATTATTCTTACAGCATGCAACCACAAGAGTGTAATGTTAAGAGGATTGACTTTGAATACGTGTTGCATAGATTGTAATAACTTGATGGACTGCAGTAATTGTATTAGATGTTGACTTTTAGTTGTGGAGCTGCAGTCTTTGGTTCTGAAGCTGCAAACTTTGGTAATGCAATTGAAATGTTTGGTGTGGGATGAATCTGAGCTGAAGCAGGTGGGACTTGTTCTGGATCTGGAATATTTTTTCTGTATCTTCAATCTTTGGTACAGCAGTTGAAATCTTTACTAGATCTAAAACCTTTTGGTACTAGATTTAGAATTGAAGGTACTGGAGCTGCAGCCTTCTCTTCTGGATTTACTGAATATGGTCCTGGATCTGCAAAGTTTGTTACATCAGCTGGGACGTTTGGTACTGGATCTAGAGTATTTAATACTGAGGCTGAAACCGGTGTTATGGGAATCTGGTATGAAATTGGTAGTGGATTTTGAATCAGTGGTACTGGAGCCACAAACAGGTTTGGTACTGGATCTGTAATCTAGTTTTGAAGCTGCAACCTTTGGGAATACTGTTGGAATCAGTGGTGCTGGATCTGAAATCCCTTTGTACTAGAACTGGAATCTGAGGTACAGGTTTGGGTAGCGCAGTGCCAAGTACTGTAGCTGGTGCTTCTGGTATCTTTGGTTCAACATTTTGGACCTTTGGTACTGGATCTGTACTATTTTCCTGGATCCAAAACCTTTGCTCTTAATGTTACTATATTTCGTACTGGAACAGGAATATTTGAGACTGGATATAGAGTATTTAATGTTGACCTAGGAGCCTTTGGTACTGCAATCTGATACATGGAACTGGTTTTTGATCATTGGTATTAGAGCTGGAATCTTTGGGACATTTGGCACTGGATCTGGAGTCTTTGGTATTGTATTTGTTATATTTGCTACTGGGTCTGTAATCTGATAATAGATCTACAACTAAAGGATGTGGGTCTGGAATAGGAATATTTGGGATTACATCTAAAAATTTCAGTACTAAGCCTGAATACTTTAGTATTGGAACGTGATAGATAAACCTGCACTGTATTTGACTTGGAATCTGCGGTATTAGAGCTGCAATTTTTGACTAAAACTTAAATCATTGGAAGATGATCTAGAATCTTTAGTTCTGAAGTGGAAAAAGCTAAAAATCATTGGTATTGTATGAATCTTTGGTACTGGGATTATAATCTGAGTTTCTGGAGCCTTTGTTGGTTCAGCAGCTACACTTTTTAGTTCTGTTCCTGGACCTTGTGGTACTGGATTTGGTGTCTTTGACATTGGAGCTGAAACCTTTGGTATAGCAATTGGTGCTTTGGGTTCTGGGTTGATAAACTAATTAGGTGTAACATTTGGTATTGAATATTTGCACTGTAATGGGAAGTTGGAATACTGAATTGCTAAATGTTGGTACTTGTTATTGAGCCTTTGGCACTTTTAGTTGCAACCTTTAGTTAAGAACTATAGCTTTTTGTACTGGATTTAAAGAAAGTGAGACTTTTAGTACTGGTTCTATAATCTTTGATACTTTTTATACTGGATCTGCAACTTTTGCTACTGTAGCAGGTATCTCTATATAATATTTCTTGGTACTGGAACCGGTACCTTCAGCACTGGATTTTTGGCCAGTGACACAGCTACCTTCTTTTTTTTAAGGATATATGGAAAAAGCCCAATGTTGATTTTATTTGGAATCTAGTTGAGTCCTGAACCTGACATCTTGTTTTTTATTTTTATGGCAGTGCTCTTGCCCTGTTTCAGTAATATTAATAGTTTGCTTATTCCAGGGATGGGTTTCACGCAGTATTTCAGTTTCTGGCTGGCACATAGCAGTTCCAGGCACTCCCTACAATCCCTGGCTTCTACATCCTCGTATTTCGTATTTCCAGGGAGCAAACTGAAGCCGAGTGAAGTTTTTCTTTATGACTTTTCTAGCTTTAGTATGTTCAACACCTGCACAGAACGGACTTTTAAATCACATTTACCTAACAGTTTCTTGCCAATATACACATCATACATTTGGTAAAAAAGAGAGATGTCTCGAGTTTCATCCTGCTGGTGGAAAACAAGGATGAGATATGCTCAAATCCAACCACAGATTGTTCCAGTGGTCAGACATGGAATATTTCACATATCTGTGTGGAGAATGTCAGACCCATGGTGGGAGGCCATGCCAGCACTGGATAGCACACATGGTAGTTATTAAGATAGATAGCTTTTTGGGCCTCTCCTCAGCTCGGTAGCATAATTCAAAAACTCCATTCTGTCATTCATCCTTCATCGCTTCTCTGCGGTTCGGTTTTCCTTCCTCTGCTGCTTGCGTGCCTCTTTGCCGTTGTGATTATTCCATTGTAATGTTGCTGTTGATCCTCTGTAATCCCCCATCACGGAACCCTTTTTGTATTGTTCTGTTTCTTTCTCTGTCTTTTTGTTTCTGTAATTTCCTCCCTGTTTCTTGTTTTCGTTTTTTCCATCCTTCACACTTCCCTCTTGCTTCATTCATCCACTCATTCCTATATCAAAGATGTAGCCATCCCTTCTCCCACACTGACCCGTGCCACTACTGACCGTGTAACACCAGGCTCAGGAGGAAGTGCCGGCCCGGTGCCCTCGGCTCCCCGCGACGTAGTGGCCTCGCTCGTCTCTACCCGCTTCATCAAGTTGACCTGGCGCCTGCCGCTCGAGCCCCATGGCGATGACATCACCTACTCTGTCTACTACGGCCTGGAGGGAGCCAGAAGGTAAGCTGTTCCATCTTGAAACAGCGTCTGAGGATTTTAGAAGTGGTCTTTTGTTATTTAAATATGACATCACACCCCTTCATGATCTAACAAGGCAACGGAACAGGAAAAAAAACCCTTAAAGGGGAAGAAGAGGCAGTGAGTGATCAGTCTATTTGAATTCCAGTCCAGGTTATTATAGGTAATAACAAGCAAAACTTGGTACTATATTCAGTACTGTGCAAAAGTCTTAGGTCCCATTAGATTAGCTATAGCCCTGTTTTAGCAATGGTATAATGACCATTATAAAAAAGGCTACATCTGGCAGCTTCATCGGGATGCTGAAAAGATGCATGATCAGGAATGGTCTTTCTGAAAAGGAAGCAGCCAATAAATCACTTTTTTTTGGAAGGGGAACAGGGTGAAAAGGCAAAAATATGCTAAAACTAATAAAAGATCTGTGGAAAGGAGTATTATGGAGTGACGAATCCAAGTTTTGTGTCCAATCTTCGACAATGTTATATACAGTCATTAAAAGAACAAACATTGCTAACAACACTGCTAAAAGGACAAATCTAATGGTGGCTTAAGACTTCTGCACAGTGCTGTCTGTACAAACTGCAGTGCGTTTAATGATTTACTATATTCATACTATATATATGCAGACTTCAGATTATAAGCAATATTAAACATTCAGAATAAGACATGTAGAAATGCAGGATTTCATTGCAGAACAGGTACAAATGAATTTCAGATTTTATTTTAACGAAGACAAAAAACATTAAGTACTACTTAAGAAAAACTGATATATAGCAAGATAAAGTCATACAGCCATTCAGTTGTCATCTGGCTTTGTGTACGACCCCGCCGCTGATAGAGGAATGCTGTAGAGCAGTAAGTGCCTCTTCTCAATTGGAAATGATGTACAAACCCAACAATCTTGCTGTGCACTGTTTTGCAGGGAAAGGACGCTGAACACCAGCCGGCCGGGTGAAATGCAGGTCACCATCCAGAACCTCAAGCCAGACACCAAGTACTCATTCCGCGTGGTGGCTTATAACAAGCACGGCCGTGGAGAGAGCTCAGTGCCCCTGAAGGTCGCCACCCAGGCAGAAGGTAAGGGCTGATTCGGGTCCAGGCCAATTATATGGGCATGAACTGTGTATAATCAGTGCACACACACTCATACCAGCTACAGTTTTATTCATGACCAGCATTTCAGAAGCAGTTGTTTTTTAACATGCTGTTCATTTTTATTACTTACTTTATTTAATATGCCATTATATCCATACAGAGCTCAGGTTTTGTATTTCATCCCACACCCAGAGGTGCAACAGACATATAGAGCATTTTCACTGACCTTAGGGTGCCAAAGCGCTCAATAAGTTTCTGCTCTTATTTTCCATCCACCATCCAGTGTCTGTGTTGTTTCATCTATTTTAACCTTTTTTTGGCAGTTTTAAATATGGCTTTTTCTTTAAAACTCTGAATGGAAAGGCCTTTTTTTTAATACACGTTATTATGCACATCAAGTTTTGATAAAGAACACGTGTATATTAAAGCCATCTTTCACACCGAGTCCAAAACTGATGGACTGCGATGCTGCGTAAAATCTTTAATCGAAGCCTGTTCTGATTTCTGCGTTGGTCGGATGTGTTAATATCAGGCTGACCAATCAGAGCTCGGTTGTCAGGCAGAACAACTCGAGAGCTTATAGGACAAGCAACCCGCTGAACATAAAAGATGGATATTAAAGAAAAGATCTGGTGGGATAAAACCGAAAGGCTGAAGAATGATGGTGATAAACCTCACAGTGACTGGATTATTTATTTAAGTGCATTCTAATCTGTTCAAGCTTCTCGCACTAATCTTCGCTCGTGTCTTTGTTTTTTAAGTTGCCGATGTTAAAAAGACAGCGAGACACATTCAGAGAAGGGAAATTAAAGAAAGCAAAAGTGGACAGGGAGTTTTCAGTGTTTAGACAAAAAACGCGTCGGACTTGGGGTGAAGGCCCACTACCTTAAAAATTGCGACGTGAAAAGGCCTTAAGGCTGCTCCAGACTTTCCATGCAGGGAAACCATATTGGATTTTACAATGCCAGTGCTGAGCGACCCTGGAGCGACTCCTCGTGTGGGTCTGTGTGTCACAGACCAGGGGTGCCCCCACGTCACGCTCGTCTTGTGCAGTTTTGCATCTGGGCCTTCCACTTCTTCATCTCTTCTCCAAAGACAGTGCTACTTTTCTATGAGATCTGAAACATGGAAAGGTCTTAGTTAAATTTACCAACCTTTAGAAACACCAGGGTTATTTTTGTTTAGTAGTTTTATTTAATGTCGCATCAGCATCCATGGCTATATTTACGACAGACACACAGTTATATCAACACACTAGTCATGGGACGGTGTAGCGTCACCAGTCAACCTAATGCAAGTATTTGGAATGTGAGAGGGAACCCCACGCTGACATGGGGAGAACATGCAAACTCCATCGTGAGGCAACCACACGCGCCACAGTACCGCACAGAAAAGCCAGTGTACAGCACAACTTGCATCCCAACTCTCTTTATTGATTAGAATAATGTGTGCTAACAAAGGTTAACCTATTGTGGGGTGCATTTAGGGTTGACTGTTTCATGTAAAAGGGTAACCACCTGAGCCACTTCTTTGGCATCACATCTGAAGGAGCAATGTTCCCCAAAGGTTATATATAGCAAAGCAAACTTAATAGGATTCAGTTGTTCCCTGCACAGTAACTGTAAAAGCATTTCCTCTAGCTCATTTCTATGTGGCTTCTCTCTTTCACGCTGCTCCGATTTGCCTCGTCGCCATAGCGAAATCGCATTATGCAAGTAAACACAAACACGTGTGGATGAAGCAGTGGGGGTGGGTTTTGCGCTCCTGAAGCCAAAAGGCTCATCCTCCTTGTTTGAAGCATTACCGTCTCGAGCCCAGGACAGGCTGCTGTCTGGGTCGGCTTCGACCACCGCACGCCCTTGGCTCCGTCTGGCATAACGTGCCCTGGCGGGATCCCGGCACCTTGGGGAGGCTGTGCTAACCAAACAGCCTGTGTACCGCATTATAAATGAGAGCTCAAGTGTTGACCTGCTTGCAAAAGCTCCATCCCAGGCTCCCGTGTTCCTTAAGACTGTGGTAATCCCACCCACATACGTTGGTGTACCGTGCAGTCCTGAGGGACCCCCAGTGCCAAGACTGAGGTCTGTGAAGCTGAGATAAATGGCAGTCATGGTTCACACAGTCAGAAGCACGAGGACTTTGCTCAAAGTTTACTTCATGGATCCCTGTCATGCTTATTCGCCGAGTAACTTTCTCCCACGCGTTCTCGCACGACACATGTTTAGAGGGGTGATGATCTCTGGATCACAGCTAAGAAGCAGGATTTGCTACTAATCTGCCATTCTAGCCTAAGCAGATTATCGAAGGAAGAAATCTCCACTGCGTGTCATGCCTGATGTGTTAGTCATCCATCACATCTTTTAATCATAATCGTAATATTCCATATAGATGCTAAACAAGCCAGATTGCTGTTTTCATTCTCCCTCCTCCGCTAAACTGGTGTAATCAAATAAACATCACAGGCAGAGCTAGCGCTCTGCAGCACAGGAGCTGGCGGAGGTGTCTGGTGGCGCATCATGCTGTCACATGCGCCGCCGCGGCTCTCCGAGTAGAGGAGCTTCGCAAAGTTTCCGTTTGAAGTGCGTGGCGCCGCTTGTGTAACTTTGTGCTCACTGGAACATTCTAGCAGTTCTTCTGAGTTTAGAATGTCATGGGCTGAGGACTACAAGTAGATTTGAAACTATACACTGCTCAGACAATGCTGTAGGAGTGCAAAGTGACACGTCACATTGAAATGCAAAATGCTGGAGTGAAACTGAAGAGACTTAGCCATGCATGCAGGCCACTATTTACCTCAGTGATGTGTGTACAGTGCCAGCAAAGCCCAGGACAGTTAATAAGTAAAATGATTTGCAGATGTTTGTTTTGGTTCTCCAGTGTTTGTTTTGTTTGTTGCAGGGCCACTAGACTAAATAAAGGCTATTTATGGTCCACAACCCTTTCATTTTCTGTACTCAATCTTCCATCTTGAATATTATTCCTGGATTGTATTAGTGAAGTTACATTGCAGTAATGGCTCCTCTCTGTTGTTCCTCTGTCCCTCAGTTCAAGTTCCAGGACCTGCTCCGAACTTTCACGCTGTGGTCCAGTCTCCCAGCTCAGTCAGCCTGAGTTGGGACAAACCCCTCACTGGCAATGGGGACATCCAGAACTACAAAGTGTACTACATGGAGAAAGGCCTGGGCAATGAGAAGGTACTTGGTCATGCATCAGAGTGTTTGTGGTTTGTGGTTCAGGAGCAGCAGGGCTCTACAGAGCAAAAATTTAGCACAATAAGACATGTTTTTATTTTATATATATAATGTATATAAATGCAAATGATTTTTATCCACATTGTACTCTTTCTCTGTATTCTATTTTTTTCTTAGCATCTTGCTTTTTTGCACAGGGTGGAACGTTTAAGGTGTAGCCTTCCTCCCTGATTTCATTTTAGAAATCCCATAAACCTATTATTTAAGGGCTTGTCTGGAAGTATTACTTAACCTAAGTATTACCGCCAGCAATGTTAGAGCTACTATTAACCTTAAAATGAAATGAGCATTTCTCTGAAGTAAGACACAGGATAATTAAATGCAGCATTGGCAAAAAAAACTGTACTGTTTACTCTGGGCAATACAATGCATTCATTCCTACATGTCTAAGAGTGGCTCTGTGATAAATCAAGAACTTTCCTTAAAGTTGGTTTATTTTACTTGGACATAATGTTAGGTTCTGCTTCTTCTCATAAACTGATTTGATATTAAAGAATGGTGAAATTTTTTCAAAGATGGGGCTTTAATGAAAAAAATGACACATCAATTAATTCTAAGGAGTCCACTGGTGGGTAGCCACTACACTCCAGTCTAGTGTTTACTGTATAAAACCTATGAAATTAGGGA
This sequence comes from Ancistrus triradiatus, assembly GCA_025084515.1. NCBI lineage: Eukaryota > Metazoa > Chordata > Actinopteri > Siluriformes > Loricariidae > Ancistrus > Ancistrus triradiatus. Next base: position 569,974 of record JAJAGP010000030.1, on the reverse strand, counting down.
AATAAATCCACAGGGTGAGACTTGACCCTTTGGAAATGAAGCTGGAAGGGTAGACATATGGGCTGAGGATAAGATTGCTGTGCTTAATCCACAGCAGCCATTATGGGAAATGAATGGGAGTCTGTTGATTTGTAGTTCTTCAGTGAGCAGAGTAAAATCTGTAAAATGTGTAAGAAGAGATGCAATATATCACATTTTATCGCATTAGATATGAAAAAACGATGCCTGTGAAAGGAACATTGCCAAATTTTAGGCACTCTGATTGGCCAGACCACAATCCCATCCCAAAGTTTGGGATTTATTGATACAAAAAAGTGCCGAAATATACTTGAAACAGATACTTGAAACTCTACCTGTCAGTGCTGGTGCTGTTTTTAAAGTGAGGAGACACACAAGATAGTATTAGGAAACAAGACACGTTACCTAATAGGTACTCACCTTGTGTGCAGCTTAAAAAGACAAAAGACACAAGCGAAGATTAGTGCGGGAAGCTTTAGTTTGTGTTTTTGTTGGCATGAAAACTCTAGAATGCACGTAGATAAACAAGAAAATGGTTTCATCCAGTCACTAAATTTTCACCATCGTTCTCCAGCCTTTCAGATGTATTCTGCCAGATCTTTTCTTTTTCCATGTTTTTATAGTCCGTGTGTTGCTTGCCTTGTAAGCTCTTGTGCTCTGCTGCTAGCAGGATGAGCTGTTCTGCCTGACAACCGAGCTCTGATTGGTCAGCCTGATTTAATGTATGAACATTGCAGAAATTAGAACAGGCTCCGATTAAACAGTCGTGTGTTCTTTTTCAAAACTTCACGTGTGTTTTTTGTTTTAAAATCAGACACGGTGAGAAAAGGCCTTTAATCTGGTGGAATTCAAAGTTTCAAACGCCACTGCTCTCTTGTAGGACGTCGAGGTTAGTGGACTGTCCCACACCATGACCGGTCTGAAGAAGTTCACAGAATACAGCTTCAGAGTTGTGGCTTATAACAAGCACGGCCCTGGAGTGTCCACCGAAGACGTGTCGTTGCGGACCTACCCCGACGGTACGGAAACAGATCCATCTTTTTCGAAAGCACCAGATCCTTGTGTGAGATGGAAGACATTTCAGATGTTTTAGTTCTAAACTCGTGTTTGTTTTCTCTTCCAGTCCCCGGGGCTGCACCGCAGAACCTGACGGTGGAGGTGCTGAACTCGAAGGTAAGTTCAGGTCCCAGCTGAACAGGGCGGAGCAGATTAGAGGACTGCTGCGTCCTGAATCTGCTTCTGATCTGTTAGCGTGGTCTAACTGCACAGAGCACCACATCTGCGCTCTTCTACAGAGCTGTCACAAAGCCTTAGTCCTGCAATCACTCTTACTCCGTACCCTCCCACCCCTGTGTGCAAGCTGTTTATCAGAACAATTGATATTTTCTTAGCGGGCCAGGAGAATGAGTCGCTTCCCGTCACAGGAGCAGGTTAAACATCTAGTTGCAATTCCGCTCGCGTCGGGCGAGTCACTGGAGTGTCTCTCGACCGGTGACTGTATTCAGAGCGAAGTCTATCTGTTTATTCAAAGGCTGATGCACACACACACATTTGCATAGTTTAATGAAGGTAAATCGATGCTGCGTCAGAAAGCGGCCCTTAAAAAAAGGCTGTGGGTTAAGTGGGACGTTCCTCTACACGGCCATCAGGAATTTAAAGAGAATCAGACCATTGTCACCAGCTACTGTTTTCAGCAAAAACCTTCCCATGGCTTCTTAGCGTTTTGAATGAACGTTTATGAATTTAAACTGAATGAACAGTGTCAGCCCTTGGGTGAAATGGAGGTTTAATACTCTAGCCCGCCACCATAGGAACCCTGGTTCAAGTCCCAGCAGACATCACATGCAAACCAACTGGCTGTGTCTAAAGTAGGTTGGGGAATCATCCCCTGGCTACAGCATGCTTTTGCCTGTGCCCAGCATTTTCTGGGGACAGCTACTGGAACGCCTGCGACCCTGACCAGGAAAACCGGTGTCATTTGCTCTGAGATGCAGAATTTTTGCGCATTTCTGTATCTTATTGTTTGAGCGCTCGTGAACAGTGCATCTTCAATCAGATTAAATCAGATTTCAGCAACTCTTATACCTTCTGGATTTTATCTCAGTAACTGGGATAGTCATTGCATTAATCATCTGCAGAAGTATCAGCGCCTTTTTATTTATGTATTAATGAGCTTAGTCTGACTGAACAGGAGATGAATCTGAAGAATCTTATTCTTTTTTTAATACATGTGTTATAGGAAAATATAACCTTTATAAAAATAAATAAACTTATTGGCACCCCTTGAAATCCATGCAAACTAAATGTAACTGAAGGTCGAATCCCAGTTATTATAATATTTCACTGGGGTGTTGAGGAACTCTTGGGAAGTGACCCCTGACATCTGACGTGCAAATATGAGGTGAACACAGAGGTCTTAGTCATTCATCGACAATGGGGGAGATTTGAAAATACATAAATGAAACGGAAGGAAAAAGTGCGTTTAGTATGTAATGTATGTAGTCGAAATATTGTTTCATTGGGACATCGAAAAACAGGGAGTACCGGTAAACTTTTGATTGGTTTAGTGTGCATACAAATAAGTCAGTTGGAATCTCCAATCGGAATGAAGTCTATTATAGTGATGATAAAACGCCCCAGAGCAAGTTTCTGTAGAAATCACTGCTAAAGGCTATAGAAAATTACTATTAGGACAGTAAATACTTTTAGTCGTAGCTGTAATGAACCTGCCTGGAAGAGAATGCAAGTGTGTTTTGCCCGAAGCTCAGTTACGGGAATGGGTATCTGGGTAGCTGGATCATAATAAGAGATTTCCAACAAAGTCTTGCAAAGAATGCAGGACGAGTGTGTGTTTCATCGAACCGCAAACATAAGCCCCAGGCGTTCAGTAAATGCTTCAGGATCTCTGACTGGAACCAGCTTCTTTGTTCAGATCTGGAGATTTCAACAACAAACACTCGAGGTGAATTGAATTATTGCAAGAAGCAAATTGCTTGCATCTAATCACCGGGCTATTTTGTACATCTACATACTCAGCTTACCCCTGAAACCATATGATGAGCGCTCTCTGCTTCTGAGACCAGCAGTTAACAAACCAGTACAGCAGAGCGAAGATCTAACCTGCAACACGTAGCAAATAAAATAATACACGCAGGAATAAAATCATTTCGCTCATACTGCGGATGTAATTCAACTTATTCCCCTGGACTGTGAACACGAGGCCGTAGACGGGCACCATTAATTAACTCCCCTCCCACGCTGGGCTCCTACCTCCACTCTCCCAGCATGCATTGCACAATCTGTGGGTAGCCCCCGCTCTCCATTCCCGGTCTCTGCCCAGTTCTCAGGGATTGGTCTATTATTCATGGGCTCAGCGTGCACCGGCTTTGGCTTTTCCCCAGTGCCCTTTGCAATCAATCCTTTAGTGAATAAACATGCACGTGTTACGGGGAGGAAGTACGTATGCTGTAATGAGCACCTGAGGGGCGCAATGGCTCAGGTTAGATTCCTACATACCTACAGGTTACTGAGGTTATTGTGCAAAAAGCTAACAGGTTGAGGATTAAGTATACCATATACAGAGGTAGCAGTGGTCATTTCACCACTGCTAAAACAACAAATCTAATAGTGGCCTAAGACTTTTGTACACTACTGCCGTGAAAAGTAGACTATACTATTATTATACTAGAATTATACTAGAATTCTTTTTGTGGCTTAATCAAACATCGAGACCGCTGCTTGTTACAGTAATAACAATGCAGCTGTAAAAGCAAATACATACAGTGGGGCAAAAAAGTATTTAGTCAGCCACTGATTGTGCAAGTTCTTCTACTTAGAAAGATGAGAGAGGTCTGTAATTTTCATCATAGGTACACTTCAACTATGAGAGACAAAATGAGAAAAAAAAATCTAGGAAATCAACACTGTAAGGATTTTAAAGAATTTAATTTGTACTTATTGGTGAAAATAAGTAATTGGTCAATAACAAAAGTTCAAACTACAATACTTTCGTAACATAGTAAAAAAGGTTCAAACGTTTCCTGTATGTCTTACACCAGGTTTGCACACACTGTTATGGTATTTTGGCCCCGTCCCTCCTGCAGATCTCCGCTAGAGCAGCTGACGTTTGTGGCCGAAACAACAGACTCCCTCCACAAATTTTCTATGGTGCGAGGTCTGGAAGGCCACTCGCAGGATCTTAAAATGCTTTTTATGGAGCCAACTCCTTCGTTGCCCCAATGGTGTGTTTGTTGGATAATTGCCCATATGCTGGAAGTAACCAGCACATGTTCCCTCTTCATGCTTCTCACTGACTGGAAGGAGGTTTTGGCTTAACAATCTCACGATACGTGGCCCCGTTCATTCCTTCCCTTATACACGATCGTCGTCCTAAGTCCCCTCTGCGAAAACAGCCCCAAACGCATGAGATTTCCAACCCCCATACTGCTCACAGTAGGTATGGTGCAACTCAGAATCCTTCTTTATCTCCAAACACGACAAGTTGAATTTTACCAACATTTCTATTTTGGCTTTCATCATGACTACATGATATTCTCCCAATCCTCTTCTGGATCTCATAAGGTCTCTCGGCAAACTTCATACGGGCCTGGAATGTACTGGCATTAAGCAGGGGACACGCCGGCACTGCCAGGATCTGAGTCCCTCTCAGCGTAGTGTGTTACTGATGGTAGCCATTTGTTTACTTTGGATGCCCAGCTCTCTGCCAGGTCATTCATACAGGTTCCCTCCCTGTATTCTGGGGATTATTTGCTCACCGTCACTCTCATGATCATTATTGACCCCACGGGATGCGATCTTGCGGGGCCCCCAGATCGAGGAGAGATTATCAATGGTCCCTTGTATGTCTTCCATTTTCTACATATGCTCCCACAGTTGAATTTTATTCCACACCAACCTGCTTACCTATTGTAAGATTCACTCTTCCCAGCCCTGGTGCAGGTCCTACACTTTTCTTCCTGTGTCCTTCGAGATCTCTACATTGGTCTTGACCATGGTTGAGTTTGGAGTCTGACTGTTTTGAGGCCTGTGGGGACCGAATGTCCCCCCCCCTTTTTTACAGATAACGAGGTCAAACAGTGCATTAATACAGGACAACGGTGGAGGTACAGAATAGCTCTTAAAGAAGACGTTTACAGGTCTGTGAAAGCCAGAAACCTTGCTTGATTTGGGTGCCAATACTTATGTTCACCATGACATTACAATAAATTCTTTAAAAAGTCCTACAATGTAGATTTCCTGGATTTTTTTTTCTCATTTTGTCTCTCATAGTTGAAGTGTAGCTATGATGAAAATTACAGACCTCTCTCATCTTTCTAAGTAGGAGAACTTGCACAATCAGTGACTGACTAAATACTTTTTTGCCCCACTGTATGTTAATATAGACATAATATATACCAGTACATCTCCTTTCCGTATTTCCTAGCACTAGTAGATGGTAGCATAGCATAATGACCTTTTATGATTGCATGGCACAGTTGCAGTCTTTATCATGATTCATGGTATATATGAAATACTGAAGTTCCACGCAATGACTTTTGATTTGTTTGACCCTGCAGAGTTTCATGGTGCGCTGGCAGCCCCCTCCAGCAGACGCTCAGAACGGAGAAATCACCGGCTACAAGATTCGCTACAGGAAGGGCCAGAGGAAGAGTGACGTTTCTGAGATGACCACTGGAAACCAGCACAGTCAGCTCATAGACGGTGAGACTGAGCACTAGTTTGATTTTAAATATGTGAATTCAAGCGTGCAGAAATGTGGCCTTTTTAACTGCGTTCCCTGCAGAGGTAAAGTTAACCTCTAATTACATATTACATACATACAGGCTGGTGGAGCTGGTTTAATGGTGTGGGAATGTACACACATTGGGCTCATTCATACGACAAAGCCACAGTCTATTTGAGTATTGTTGCTGACTGTGTGCATCCCTTCTAATGGCTACTTCCAGTATGACAATGCATCATGTCATCTGGCAAAACTCATCTGCCACTGGTTTCATGAATATGACAATGCCAGTCATCGGGATCCGAATCCGAAAGAAGACAATGAGGTAGATTTTCCCCGTGTCTTTGTGGGATTCCATGGGGTCTTCTTGTTTCCTCCCACATTCCAAAGACATGCGTTAGATCAGCTGATGAAAATTTCTATACTATATACAGTACTTCACATCTAAAGTAATGTATATGATAGTATACAGTATAGATATATGTTAAATGAGGCCGTCTATGAAGATGTCATGCCATGTACAGCTCTGCTACAGGTCTTATCAGTCAGTCAGTTAGAACTCCTTCAACTCCATAGTCCTTAATGCCCGCGTGACCTTCGTGCGTTTTGATTCTTTATCACTTTAAAAGCATCTGTGTGTGTCTGCTAATGAGAAATAAGGCAAGCCGAATGGCATCGCATTCAACCGCAGCTCCAGCAGCTTTTCAGGGGTGTCATGCTGTGGCTGCCATCAAACAGAATATATACTTAACTTTAATCTTTTAGTGCTCAGATGAGGGACGTTTGTTGGTTCACAGACGTCATGGGAGGACGCGGAGCCTTGGAAAAGGACGGCACGGCGCTCTCAGACAGAGGCCGTCGGAACAGCTCGGGGGGAAAGCGGCGGCCCTTCCGTGTTTAGCGCTCAAACGATGGCAAAGCAGATGCTTATTAACATTTTAAAGCAATTACCAGCGCTACGTGTTATTTAAAGACAGCAGGCGAGCCCGGCGCCTTTGAATTATGTAGCAGACCCGGGGCATGAAGGCAGACTACTGATATATCTTGAGATTACAGATGGCCTACAGTTCTTTTTCATCTGTTGTTGTTCCACTGATATACACTGTATTCCCAAAAGTGTCTAGACGCGCCTTCTAATCAGCCACCTTCATTCCTAATAGGTTCATAATTCAGGTATGCTCTGCTTTGTTTGTCCCCCCCCCCCATTACCTGTATATTCTCTATAGTTTATAATTATATAAACTGTTTCACATTCACTCGTTGAGCCTCTGTTTGATCTAGCTGGTCTTGGTGTTGTTTGTAATACTGTCTGTCGATGCCTTTTTGGCTTCTGTCAAACAAAAGTATCGGGTTCATCATACCATTGTCATAAGTGTTAGATCTTTCCCCTAAACGGGGTCATGACAACACATTACCATATTTTCTATAACTATTGTGAATTTCCATCAATTAACAATGAGGTTGCATTAGAATGTAGTCAGGATGGCTGAGCGGTCTAAGGTGCTGCGTGTCCACTGGACTATAAACCAAAAGGTCCAGGGTTCAAATCCCACCTCTGCCAAGCTGCCACTGTTGGGTCCTTGAGCAAGGCCCTTAACCCACAATTGCTTGGATTGTAAGACTGTACCAATTCTGTTGGTTTGGGGAAGCGGTTCACATCATATATGGCCATAGACGGTCATCTTCCACGCAAAGGTATAAAGTGTGTAAAGCCATCCTGAATCTTATCTTCTACACCCACAGTTTCTGGGATTCTCTTCAGATAGTGTGCTAGGGTAGTAAACTATCCCATATGCTATAGTGGAGGGGTATTAGAAGGATATTAGACCTTTGAGTCAATACCTGAATAATTTCTCTAAAACCAAAACTGGCTGTTTTTCTTGTAAATTAATTTGTAGTCATTTCACTGATGAGAGAGTAACTGAAGGTTTTTGTGCTTGTCAGCTTTGCACCGTGGCACAGAATACACAGTGCGGGTCTCTGCCATGACAGTGAACGGTACAGGGCCTGCCACAGACTGGGTGATCGCAGAGACTTTTGAGAGCGACCTAGACGGTAAGATACAGTCATGTGGTCAGTGACATGCATTTGTGTCTGTATTTCCCTTCACAAAAATACATCATGGTAGCTCCTGCATGCGAACAAGTGTTTGTTAGTGTGGAAAGAAGAGGATCATCATGCAGTGCAACAATTCCTGTTTAATTATTAATGGCAAACCTGCGAATAATCAAAATCATCAAAGTGAAACCCGTCAATGCCAAGGGCTTTTTACTTCTCTCCTGACTATTCCCGTTCTTCACATGTTTTATTTCTGTTTGTTTCAGAGACTCGAGTGCCAGATGTTCCCGGGTCTCTGCACGTTCGGCCTCTGGTGAACAGCATTGTGGTGAGCTGGTCTCCTCCTGAGAACCAGGACATCGTAGTTAGAGGTTACATCATCGGCTATGGCATCGGCAGTCCTCACGCTCAGACCATTAAAGTCGACTACAAACAGAGATACTACAGCATCGAGAACCTGGGTGAGCTCCTACTCTGATTATCCCAACTTTAGACGAGAAACTTAATGCCAGTGTCAATTACAAGCAGGTTTCATAGAAACTGAAGTTCATAATTGCGTGCTGCAAGACATGCTAGACATGATAACATGTGTATGTATAACAGCTATTACATATAACATTATTATCTTTATGATATACTGTAAAAAGTAACAATAATAATATTATAATATGTAAAAAGTACGCCATGGTTAACTTGTGTTTTCTGACTAAAACATGCTAATGTGGAATCATAAGCTTATATTCATTATGATAGCCCTAGGATAAAGTAACACGGTTTTAGATTTCGCTAATTATTTCCTCTTCATTTGTTTTCTGCAGACGCACAATAAAATAAAACGCCATTACCCATAATCAGCAGGAGCGATTTAATGATTAGCTCTGAAAGTGTGTTACAGTGAATAACGCTCGTGCTAGAAGCAGAAGAGCAAGGGGCCGGATGTTAAGGAGCGCGAGTGACCCTGCCCTGGTTTAATTAAATTTGGAGGGGAGAACAGGAAAAAAAAAATCAAACCCAGAATATAATTGCAGCACTCATAATGTGCCTAATTACACGAGAAAGAGAATCAATAATGGTGTTTAAATATGCACCCCCTCCAGGGTGAGGAATATGAGCGAGAGTCTCCGAGGAGCCGCCGGCTTGATTAGCTGAATGATTTCCTCTTTGTGTTCGTCAGATCCCAGCTCGCACTACGTGATCACACTCAAGGCCTTCAACAACGTGGGCGAGGGCATCCCTGTGTACGAGAGTGCCGCCACACGACCCCAGTCAGGTAACACCACACCGCCAATGGCTTGTCCTGGTGCTGCTCCATCTGTGATTTAGAGCCTCGTTAGCCAGGTTTGGCTTCGCAGCCAGTAGCCGCTGTGTCCCAGTGCTTGTACGATGAGCAAAAGTCCCAAAGGTTCAGCAGTGAAAGAATGATGGGTGTTTGGAACGCACCCTCCTGCTGGTGTAGTGATATTGTTTGCTGGTGGTTTTTTTGTGTGTACATGTTATATGAGGGATAAACTGTTCATTAATTAGCCTACTTTCAGTTAGTCCTGGCCTGTTGTTACTAATTGCTATTGTAAATATGTAGAGCTGAGCAATTAGAATTACTGTGAAGACTGCCTTGAAGCAATAGGAGATGGTAGAGCTGCACAGTTAATTGAATATTAATTTAGATTACCATGACAGCTAGTATATAATGGTAGATGGATGAAGAGCTGCACAGTCGATTATTAATCAAGGTTCCGATTTCAACTGGTATGAAGTAATAGGAGGATGTCGAGCGACAAGATTAATTGAATAGTTATCATTATGTTTACGGCTCATCTGAAGCAATGCAAGGATACGGAACGACACAATTAATCAAATATGAGTCACGACTACAATTACTGCTACGCATTATAAAGAGGTGCATTTAGAGGTCAGATTTAGCATCTGAATAAAACCACAGGAAAGATATGACTTGGGTTATTATTTTTCTGACTATGCATGCCAGAATGGACTTTGTAGAAGTTCTCAGTCATCCAGGTCATGGTAGACTTGAGTGTTGAGTTGAAAACAACTGGGCTTCCTCTTGGTTCTTGAATACGATTCACCTCTCATCCGAAAGGCTTCTTCGGTTCTAGAAGTCGACGGTAGAGGTTTGACCCCCATGCACACCTCAGCCCATGTGACTAACAACTCACATGATGCCAGGGTGGGTCATCGACTCAATAATGGGTCACAGCTTGGCTCCTGTGATCCTAACGACTCATATATTCACAGGGTGGGACAAGGACTCTCAGGACCACCCCCAACACCATTAGGGTTAAATACCTGGGACTCCCAATCAGCTTCTAGAACTAAAGAAGCCTTTCGGATGAGAGGTGAAACATCTTCAAGTCATCCAGTTGCTTTCAACTCAACACTCAAGTCGACTGTATTTTTGTGTGATGAAGAATTTTATAACCACTGGAAGTTTTTCCGACTTTTATGATAGTCGTGCAGATCCGTTGCCGCTGTAGGTATCCTTTTCACGTTTCTACTACAACCAAAGCATTTTCAGTCGATGAACTCCCAGCCTGAACTGTCAACACACGGATCTGCGTAATGAATCTGTGCATGAGGCAACAGATCTGGCGTGAACTGCGATTAAGGGCTTTCTAATCCAGTATGTGAGTCGGTCAGAACCTTGTTGATTATTCATGACAGTGATCTGTTTTCTGACAGAATTGCTGGTAATGAGGCGTCTTCGTTCTTGCATTAGTGTGGGCATAGTGAGCTTTACGTTCTGTGAAATAGAGCAAAATAGACGTCGACTAGGCATAACCACAGTCTTTTTATGCTTTGTGTAAAGCATACTGTGTGTAAATTGTACGTAAATGCAAGATGCTGCTGAAAACATGAGTGATTAAAACAACCTTTACTTGTGTTTGACGGAAGCCAAAAATGCATTGATGGACAGTATTCCGAACAACACGGAAGATCAGTCAGATGATTCAGACTCAACGAGTGAATGTGAACCAGTTTATATAGTTATAGGTGATGGCTATAATTGAAGCAACTCTACAAAGGACTGATCACTTTTCCAACTCTTATTGTAGGGGGGGTCATTTAATTAATTATGAGAATCTGTTACCTTTTCTCATGTTGCGTGAATGAATCTGATTTCAGGCTGTAAGCAAAAACGTTAGTATTTCAAAGCAGGATGAAGATTTCTATAGGCACTGTATGTGTCCAGTATGGGAAGCTGTTTGTGTCAGACTCTCGATATTTTTACTCTGTACACTTCTCTTCTTTCTGAGAATGGATTGCTGCACCGAATCGAAATCATGCCTCTCAGACATGCTTTCACAATAAGCTCGAGTTTCAGGATCTTCCAAGACCCCCTGCTGCTTCCTCTCTCAGCCTCTTATCAAACCTTGTCGTATCTCTGTTTCAAGAGAATCCTTTCTGCTTTGGAAATGTCTAGGGAGATTAAGGGTTTGAAGAATACAGCCTTTTTAAACTTTCGTCAACATTACAGACTCGGGACGAACTATGTTTTGTAGTTGATATAGTGATAAGCCTGCGGTATGCAGATGAGCGTTGTCGTTTAGACGTTACGTTTTGTAACCAGGTTTGATTTTTTCCGTTTTTAAAAAGTACCTGCTTAACATGTAGTCATTTAGCTTAAAGAGCTGGCACGATGGGATTTAGTATTGGGTGAGCTTCATTACTGCTGAACTGTGCCGATAAGAACTGAAGCCAAAAACAACTTTTGTGTTCTCTCACATAAGCACTCAGCAACATTTTCCCACTCTTTACACATGAAGAACTTTCTGGCGGTGTAAAACATTTTATTGTTAAGTAGACTGCAGTGGTTTTTATTACGTCAGATGTGCAGACTTGTGCTGTCCTATTTGTTATGCTCACTCAAGTCTCGAGTGGCCTCTAAACATTTTTTTTCCAAATCATTTTCCACGAGAAAAGTGGTCTTTTATAGTGAAACCTTTGCACAAGGTTGTACAAGGCCTCAGTTCTCATAGTGACATAGCTTCCCTCAGTAACTCTTAACCTACAGTGCAATGTATCTCATGCCTGTCCTTCAGCTGTACATGATGAGTATAGTAGCATTCATGCTTCAAAGGGATTCGAATGAAAAATCTTGCACATTAGCATATCGGTTGACAGAAACCATACGTTTCAGTCATCTTCCATTAATGTTTGCTAAATAAAGTTTTTGTTCACGTTTCTCCCTGTTTCTTTGTGTGGGTGTGAGCATATTTCATATTCAGCATATGATGTGTGAGACTGAAATGCACCACTTTGAGATTAAGGCTCACTGTGATGAGATTCAAGCCTGAATTATGAGACTGAAGCATGCGAATGATGCGTTTTGATTAGAGCTGGGTGTCCATAAAGGCCTGGTTGGGTGTATTGTGTGAGCATGACAGACCTGCACAGAGCCCTGACCTCAACCTCATCGAACACCTTTGAAATGAACTAGAACAAAGATTAGGAGTATATCAGTGAGTGCGTTTACATGCAGAAAACCAGATTTTGTCGGTAATCTGATCAGTTAATTTACTTGCACTTAAGTAATCAGATAACCTCTGGGTTTACATGACCCAGGCAATAAGTGGATTTCTACTTAGCAACCAGCCAATAAACTCACAAAAGGATGTGGCCTAAACCTCTAACTTTAATCATTAAGAAATGAAATTCTTTATTTCATCGCTGAACTGCTTTTCAGTGTACTTCCAGGGTTGCCAGATCCCACTACAGAAATAAACATCAGGTCTATGGAAACAAGCCCAATCCGACCCCATGACGGCTCCGATTACTGAGCTGGCTCTATCAGATTTCATCTGATTTTTAGATCGGAGTATGCGGTTTATGTGACCACTTGAACAATTAGATTGCAGATTGCAGAATCCGATTAGCTGACAAATTGGATTATTAAATGCATGTATGACGCATACACTCAAATCTTGTAGAAAGACTGCCTAGAAGAGTGTAAGCTGCAAAGAGGGGACCACCTCCATATTAATGCTATGGATTTAGAATGTTATATAAGCTCCTGTAGGTGTAAGGTGCAGGTGTCCCAATACTTTTGTCAGAAATATATTAGTATAAAGTTAATAAGTAATTTGGCGGTACTGTTTATACACTGCTTTATAGTTTATACAGCTTTGCTCTTCAGTGGATAGAGCACCGTGTTTACAGTATGGCGGAGGGAGACGTTTCAGAGGACTAAAGACGAGGCACTTGTGATTACAAAGGGAGCGACTACCTTTGTGGGGATGTTACTAGCGTTTACAGAATCCGACACTACTCAGGAAAAAAAAACGTATATAAAGCTTGCCGTTCGACGGTTGTCGAACTCTAGCAATGAAGTGTACTAAGCAGGATTATTATAGCGAAACGATGCGTGCGGTGGTGAAACAGCGTCGAGTGTTAATCGTAAATAAGAGGCGGCTCACGTTCAGAAAGGTTTATGTGGATGCAGTGCTAATGCGGCTCCATATGACAAGATATGAAGCAAATGGAAGGACGTAACGAACGCCATTATGTGTTCTAGTCGTAATGGCACGGTCCTGATGCACACAGTTGAAAAGCAGCTAATCAAAACCCTTGAGCTGAGATATGTTAAGCTTAAATTGCAAGCACAGGGTTTCTCGTCTAATTCCCGCGCAAATTGAGGACTTTTCTGTGTTGCTATTTTAAGGGTTAGAGTTTTCATGTGACGGTTTTGTGTTTTAACTGTTATGCTACATTGCACGTGTACGTTGGCTGGTTTATAAACTGTAGTTCGACGAAATATTGTGTAAATATATTGTATAATATAAAACTGTCTTCCATGTAACTTTTAAAATTAATTGGGTTATTTAAAAATCACCAGAAACGTGAAAATGTTACACAAGTGTTGTGTATATATAATATCATTTGAGTGCAATTTTTGTTTCAGCTCTTATGTGAGGTACTTGAGAGGACACTCTTCTCTTTCACCGCTGTACTATCAATGTAGTGAACAAATCAGTCATCACAGCTAGTTGTAGCATCTGTACCATAAAGACCTGTAACTAATAACCTATTCTAATACAGTATTCTCTCTCTCTCCTTCCCAATCCCACCTCCATTTTGTCCCTCACACCCCCACTTTAACCCATTAACATTTTGTCACTGTGTACCCCCTTTCCATTCCAAACCCCCTTCCTTTTTTCTTTTCTTATTGCTCTTGCATTTTCTCCCTTTATTATTTTGCCATGGATTGTTGTGTTAATGGCTTCCAGAGCCCATAGACCCCGATGTTGATTTGTACGAACTTTTCCATCCTCCATACACTCCAGTACCAGACCCCATTCCCATGTTGCCTCCCGTGGGCGTTCAGGCTTCTGTTCTGAGCCACGACACCATCAAAGTCACGTGGGCTGACAACTCGCTGCCCAAGAATCAGAAAATCACGGACGCACGCTACTACACGGTGCGCTGGAAGACCAACATACCCGCCAACACCAAGTTTAAGGTACAGTGCACCCAGTCCAGTGGTGTCGTGAGATATTGCTTCTGCTTTTAACAATTTATTGCCTGGAGCTGAACTTCAAAAACTCATGTAACTTGTTTGCAGACGGCCAACACTACCAACCTGAGTCACATAGTGACTGGTCTGAAACCCAATACGCTGTACGAGTTCTCCGTCATGGTGACCAAAGGCAGAAAAACCAGCACATGGAGCATGACTGCTCACGGAACCACCTTTGAAGCAAGTAAGGAGACCAGGCACATGCACTTTTTTATCTGTGAACTTGAATTGAGTTTAAAGGAATGGTTCCGCTATAGCCTGTAAGATCATTAGACGATTAGTGTTTCATCATGTCTTATTTTCTGCTTCATATCATAAAGTTACACTCATGTAACTTGGTCATCTGAGGTGTTAAATGGGACAGGAAGTTGTGAACCTGTGCAGATTAAGAAATGGTTACAAAACATTTGTAGTCCTTTGAAATTTCTATTAAGTGCAACCTCAACCAGTTTGCAAAGCATGAACCGGTTTTGATCGCTGTCATTACAGCGCCCAGTTCTGCCCCTAAAGATGTGACGGTGGTCAGTAAGGAGGGACGGCCGCGCACCATCATAGTGAACTGGCAGCCTCCGTCTGAAGCCAACGGCAAAATTACAGGTGCTGAAATGTGCCACCAGTAATGGATCCACCTCGTACGATTTCATCCAGCCCATTATAAGCAATCAGCAAGCCGGTAAACATGTCCTGTGTGTCTGTCTCAGGCTACATCATCTACTACAGCACTGACGTCAACGCCGAGGTCCATGACTGGGTCATTGAGCCGGTGGTGGGGAACAGGCTCACCCATCAGATCCAGGAACTGACCCTCGACACCACGTACTACTTCAAGATCCAGGCTCGCAACTCTAAGGGCATGGGACCCATGTCTGAGGCGGTGCAGTTCCGCACGCCTAAAGGTACGAGCATTAAGAGGATCCTCACTGACTCCATGATGTACTCGGTAATGCCTCGTATTTTATAAAGGTGAACCCTGTTATCCGGATGTACCTAATTCTAGAAAATGGTCTTGGATAGTGAATATACAGATAAAAGCACTTATTCCATTAGTTCCTATGGGTAAACAGCTGGTTCTTGGTCACTTAAAGCGCCAGATACTTTATGTCAGAGGACTTTCTGATTGGCCCTGCTGCCTGGCTGTTAGCAAGCTAGTCTTGCATTAGTCTTTGCATGTGGTGCTTGACCCACTGGAAGGCACACTGATGGTAGGTTAGTGTATTAGCCTGGAGTCATTCAAGTAAAGTTGATTATGTAAATAAAAAAGATTTTAAAATAACAGTATTATGATTTTTACTTATGCCATGGCCATTATTGATTAATAATAAAAATTACAATGGCCATGACCTGGTGGGCATTGAGATGCTTGATTAGTCATGCTGCAATAGTGACCCCTGTTGGCCTACACTTGTGCCTCGTGCTCTCTGGGATAGTCTCCGGCTCTCAGGAGACCCTGACCAGGAAAAAACCAGGTTAAAGAGTAGTAATCTCAAACCCAGTTTTACATCACAAATTCCAAACAGCAAAAATCAGTGGTAACTCCTCTTGGATAAATCTGTGGATACAGATGTTTTGGCATCACAGTGCAAGTTTTATTGCTTTTATAATTTAAAACAGACATTCCAAACACTTCAGGGTTTAAAAAATTGGGGATCATAATGTTTCAGCACAATGTGTGCCAACATTTTATGCGCTAAGAGGATTCAGAGTAATCAGAAAATCTCATTGCCGTTTGCTAGCTGTGTGCTGATGTTACCGCCGTTCAATTAGCATTTACTTTGGAATATTTAGCATTCTTTTGAATAACATGTATAGCTTATGGTGGTGTGAACTGATACTTAAATAGGATCTATCTACCTGGTATAACATTAGTATTTAGCTAGTTACTTATTTTTTACTAATTATTGACCTAAGCTATGTTTGTCAGAAGGCTGTCTGTCTGTTTAATGGCTGCGAATGTTGCTTTTGGGAAGATCTTTTCTGATCTACAGTTCTATCCCTTCTTCTCTGACCGCTCACTCACTCACACACTGTCCCGTCTGGATCTTGTTTCATAGCACTTCCTCTAACAGTTCTGATCTGTGTTCTCTCTCCTCTGACCTGCTAGCTGAATCCTCTGACAAAATGGCTAATGACCAAGGTAATTGCTCTTTCCTATCTTTCCAATGTTGTTCCAATCTGGAATCAACGGCTTGTTTTTTTCCTGCTTTTTGAATAATGACCTTTGAGAGAGGTTCAGGTTTGTGTTGCATTTATAGAAATCAGTTCAGCCTGACCAGATATAGCTTTCCTTAAATATTATTGGGGCTTTATATTTTTGTAGGCGTGTTAGAACTCGGCTCGCATTTATAACTGAACTGATATTTATAAAAATGTCACTTTTATACGGTGCTGAACTGGTGAAGTTTGCGTGTGAAACGTTGTCTGGTTTTTCACTCAGCTTCTGGGATGCCGATGAAACCAGGACGATCTCCTCTGCCAGATCCTGACATCGGTAACGTATCTCAGTTTCATTGTATAACCCCAATTCCAATGAAGTTGGGACGTTGTGTAAAACATAAATAAAAACAGAATACGATGATTTGCAAATCCCTTTTAAACCATATTCAATTGAATACACTACAAAGATAAGATATTTAATGCTATTTATGTTATGATATTTAATGTTCAAACGGATAAACTTTATTGTTTTTTTGTGGGTTTTTTTTTTTTTTTGCAAATATTCACTCATTTTGAATTTGATGCCTGCAACACGTTCCAAAACTGTTGGGACAGGGGCAACAAAAGACTGGAAAAGTTGAGAAATGCCCAAAAAACACTTGTTTGGAACATTCCACAGGTGAACAGGTTCATTGGAAACAGGTGAGTGTCATGATTGGGTATAAAGGGAGCATCCCCGAAAGGATGGGGCGAGGTTCACTACTAATAGTCCAACAGTTAAAGAACAATGTTTCTCAACGTGCAATTGCAAGGAATTTAGGGACTTCATCATCTACAGTCCATAATATCATGAAAAGATTCCGAGAATCTGGAGAAATCTCTACAAGTAAGCGGCAAGGCCAAAAACCAACACTGAATGCCCGTGACTTTTGATCCCTGCATTAAAAATCGACATCATTCTGTAACAGATATTACCACATGGGCTCAGGAACACTTCAGAAAACCATCGTCAGTGAACACAGTTCGTTGCTCCATCTACAAGCGGAAGTTAAACTCTACCATGCAAAGCCAAAGCCATACATCAGCAACACCCAGAAACGCCACCGGCTTCTCTGGGCCCACGCTCATCTGAGATGGACTGAGGCAAAGTGGAAAAGTGTCCTGTGGTCTGACGAGTCCACATTTCAAATTGTCTTTGGAAATCATGGACGTCGTGTCCTCCGGGCCAAAGAGGAAAAGGACTGTCTGGATTGTTATCAGTGCTAAGTTCAAAAGCCAGCATCTCTGATGGTATGGGTGTGTGTTAGTGCCCATGGCGTGGGTAACTCCACATCTGTGAAGGCACCATTAATGCTGAAAGGTACATACAGGTTTTGGAGCAACATATGCTGCCATCCAAGCAATGTCTTTTTCAGGGACGTCCCTGCTTATTTCAGCAAGACAATGCCAAGCCACATTCTGCACGTGTTCCAACAGCGTGGCTTCGTAGTAAAAGAGTGCAGGTTCTAGACTGGCCTGCCTGCACTCCAGATCCGTCTCCTATCATTTTGACTATGACCGAAGTTCACAGAATGACACTGCATTTGAAATGCTTGAGGATTGGAGTAGGCAATTAGAGGCATGCGAACGCTTTCATCACACGAAGCAGAACAGCCATCCAGTTTAGCATTAACCATTTGGAAATAAGTATTTTTGTGTCCACAAACTTGTGATACGAGGTCGTCGGACATACCAGGTACTTTATATATAAAACTGGTGAGTGCATGATGTGCTAACATCAGTAATGGTCTGTATTTTAGGGAAGTCGGGGATGGGTGGTGGTGATAACCACATCCTGGTGATCGTCATCATCGTGTCCGTGGGCGTCTTTACCATCATCTTGGTGGTTGTGGGAGCCTTCTTGTGCACACGCCGTTCCACTTCTCAGCAGAAAAAGTAAGTCACAAGGTCCCGGCCTCTCACAGAGGTGTGTACTCATTCTGCTGATTAGAGCCAAGCCCTTCCAGCCCCATTTCTACACTCTCAACGTCTCTGCTCTGACCCCTCTCGGATCTCTCCTTAGGAAACGAGCAGCCTGCAAGTCCACCAATGGCTCGCACAAGTACAAGGGGAACTCCAAGGACCTCAAGCCGCCTGATCTTTGGATCCATCACGAGCGCTTGGAGCTCAAACCCATCGATAAGTCTCCCGAGCCCAACCCGGTAATGACGGACACCCCGATCCCACGCTCCTCCCAAGATATCACTCCAGTGGACAGTGCCATAGATCCAAAGCTCCAGAGACGAAATTCCTTCCGCGGTAAGACTTTAAGTGTAGCCCGGCTTCAGCCATGTGTTCCCACTTCACTCTTCACTGCTTCCACCATTTCAGTCTTCTGCCCCTGAAAATCTGCTTCAGTGTGCTTATGGCTTGTTTGGATGGCTGTTGTGTGTAATTCTTGTGTTCCAACGTGTTTTGTGTTCTTGATTTCTGCATTTTTACCCAAGGTCTAGAGGAATAGCTAACTTAGAAATCAATAAATCAGGACAGGTGTATTGAGCACAGAAACTTTTCTTTTCAGTGTTTCCATCATATCCTGAGCTTAAATCTAATTAGAAGTACAGTTTTCTAAATATAATAGGATAATTGTTTATTCACTCTGTATGTATCTGAACCAAAAGCTAACCAGGTTCAAGCAGGGAAAGTAAGGTTTTTTTTTTTATTTTTTTTGGTTTTTTTTCTCTCTCTTTTTCTCCTTATATATTAGAATTCACAGTGTCCAAAAATAACATTTGACAGCTGCCTAAAAAGATTTCAACCACTTCAAAACCTCTTCCTACCTGGATAGGTGTGCACTGCCCTCTGCTGGAGTGAAACAGAACCTCTCATTTTCCTCTTTAGCCTATTAGTATACCTTCTGCATAGAAGCCTGGCTCTTTCTCACTCAGGCTGGTCTGTGCCATTGTTTTGCTGCCAGGAATCGAGAGCACGTTTTATCAAAACCAGGGTGTAATCATGCAACTCTCAGAACATATACATGTGCTTACTCTCACGCTCATTTAGGTAAATGTGCAGTTGTGCTCAAACATATTTTGTGTGTTTTGTACTCTTGCTCTTAGTTTTCTGTTGGTATTTTACTGTTAAAGTTTTCAGCAATGCAGAAGGAGTTACAGATTCTGAACAGTGAAGCTGCTGCTGCTTTCCTATATTAGAATATTTCCTAATTATCCATTTTTTGCAAACAGCATGATGAACACACCCTCAATCTGTTGCTTGGTCCAATAAGGACTGACAGCCTTAGGTAACATGGTTAATTGCTCATAGATATGTAGATATGTACTCCCTTTTTTTTACGATGGGAATCCAATAGTACACATAAATACACATTCAGCAGAACTAGACCGCCAGAACAGCTTATCTGCCGTAGCAAAATTAGACATCTTGTTAAAGTTAAATAAGGCATCCATTTGGTTTATGCTATTTGTTATTGATGACGAACATATCTCATTTTGAGTCAGCTGTCAAGGATGGTCTCGGTGTTAGCTAAATTTTCAAACTAACGGTTTGCGATTTAGCATGTGCTACTTGGCTTGATTGGTCGGAATTTTTTAGACGCAAGGTCATTCTGACTTGTCGAAAATGCAAATGAGGAGGCAAAATTTGTACTGAAATCAATGTTTTTCAAAAACCCATGTCCATAAACTTATGTCTGTAGAAGGTAGCTATGATTTTAACCCATATGATAAGCACTGAGGATTGCAGTTTTAGCCCATAGGACCACTGGAAAAAAAAATCAGATCACACTTTTTTTTTTTTTTTGACCAATCAGAAAATATCGACAAATCAGAAATTTCTGGAAAATAATCCGACCAGTCAGATCACTTGATTTTTCGACCAATCTAATCGCTCAAAATTTTGACCAATCAGAAAATTCGGGAAAAATTCCAACCAATCGGGATCGCTCAATTTCTCGACAAATCAGAAAATTCTGGAAAAATTCCGACCATTCAGAGCACTTGATTTTTCAACCAATCAGAAAATTTGTGAAATGAATCCAACCAATCAGCTGGCTCAAAATTATGTCCACACAAAATATGGGGGGAAAAAATTTCAGTCGGATCGCTCTTCGACCAGTCAGAAAAGTTGGGGAAAAAATCAGACCAATCAGATGGCTCGAAATTTCATCCAATCAAAATATTTAGGACAAATTCCAACCAATCGGATCGCTCGATTTCCCGACCAATCAGAAAATTTGAGGAAACACTCGACCAATCGGATCACTCAGTTTAGACCAATCAGAAAATTTGGGAAAAAATTGGACCAATCAGATGGCTCAAAATTTCGTCCAATCAAAATATTCGGAAAAAATTCCGACCAATTGGATCGCTTCTGTGAATTTTCAATCAATCAGAAAAATAATCAGGGAAAATAATCTGGGAATTTCAGGGAAAATAATCTGACTAAAGTCTTTACTCAAAATTGCTGCTTATGGTGATTAAACGAAGTAAAGTCTGCATATTTATTTAAACACAATCTTTTAGTTCTTTTCAATTAATTTGGAAAGAATATCTAAAATTTGGCTTTCACTTTGTCATTATAGGGTGTTGAATACAGAATGATGGGGGGGTGGGGGGGGGGGTAATTTGCCTACTTGAGGCTCTCTGTCCTTGTCGATGCAGGCAACAGGTTGTTCACCATGCTGGAAATGGAGGAAAGCAGCAGCGATAGTTTCACTGGTCAACCCCCACATCCTCTTGTGATTTGCTGAACACTTGTGGCAGTAGAATAATCCAGCAAGAGCACACAGGATGCATTTGAGTGCATGCGCACAGTGTCCCAAATGAACAAGCAGCAAATCCGAGCGGGAGCAGACGATATCTGAGAGTGTGCAAGCAAATCCGAGAGCGAGCCTAGCAAACGAGGGAGCGCATGTATATTTCCAGTGAGCGTTGCGTGAATTGCGCCCTCACGCTTATACAGTGTGCTCTCGATTTCTGGCAGTAAAATAATGCCATACTGGTCACTCTCTGGTTTGCAGGCCATGAGTCAGAGGACAGCATGTCTACACTGGCAGGTCGTCGGGGAATGAGGCCTAAAATGATGATGCCCTTTGATGCCCAGCCCCCTCAGCGTAAGTTCCTCCTAGTCCTTCCTTCCTGGGATCCGTCCTTCCAGAAAAATCGTTAGCGTGGAAGGCAGTGCTGGTTATGTGGGATGCCACCACATGCCTGTGCCTGCTTAGCAATGCTATGTTTGCCTAAGTGTTATTCGACACAAACACAGCAGCTTGCCTTGTGCCGCTTTGTGTGCATGAGCTGTTATGATTACGAAGTGCTCTCCACTGCTGAATTGGTGTGCTTGTGTGTCCCGGTGTAAAAAAGTGGCCTCCCTTGTTATTTTTGTCCATCCGCAGCCGTGATTAGTGCTCACCCCATCCATTCGCTTGATAATCATCACCACCATTATCACCTGGGCAGCCTGGCCTCCCCGAGCCGCAGCTATCTGCACCACACCGGCAGCCCACGGCCCCACGCCTCCTCCATCTCTCATCTAGACAGGGCCGACTCATCAGGTGAGCCTGCAGCCCTGAGAGCCAATGGGACAAACAGCATGGACAAACCCATCCATGCATGCGGGAGCTTTCAAACGGTCCGAGTCGTTTCACTGTGGTCAGAATCTGAGGGTCACGGCACCAGAAGCCGAGCATAATGGAGTTAGGTTATAGAAAGGCACAGATTATAACAGCATAATCTGTTACAGTACAGAATAGAACAGTATCGAATATAGAACAGTGTAGTACCACATAGTTCACTACAGATTAGAACAGTATAGTAAAGAACAAAATATAACAGTATATAACAGAATAATATAGTAGAGTACACAATAGTACTGTATAGGACGAAACAGTACAGAATGGAACAACAATACAACAGAACAGTATAGTAGCACATACTACACTATGAATGAACAATAGAGTGAAGAATAGAACAGTTCAGTACAGAAGAGAGTAGTGTTGTAGCATCTAGTACGATAATAAGACGGTATAGTACAGAATGAACCATTACAGTATAGAACCAAAGAGCCCAGATCAGAACAGCATAGTATAGACTAGAGTATATTATAGTACAGAAGAGAATAGTACAAAATAGAACAGTATAGTACAGCAAAGACTGGAACAGTATATTTTAGTACAGAATAGAAAGGCACAGATTATAACAGTATAAGCTGTTACAGTAAAGAATAGAACAATATCGAATATGGATCTTTATAGAACAGTGTAGTACCACATAGTACACTACAGATTAGAACAGTATAGTAAAGAACAAAATATAGTATTGTATTGTATAGAATAATCTAGTACAGAACCGAATGGGGGGAAAAACAATGAAGAACAGAACAGTGTAGTACACAATACAATAGGATAGTACAGTACCGAATAGTACTGTATAGGACAAAACAGTACAGAATGGAGCAATAATAGAACAGTGCAGTACACAACAGTATAGTAGCACATACTACACTACAGATTACAACAGTACAGTAAAGAACAGACTGTAACATCTTAGTACCGTATCGCATAGAAAAATGTAGTACAGAACAGAATGGAACACTACAGTGCAGTACATTACAACACTGTAGGACAGAACAGTAGAGAATGGAACAGTGTAGTGCAGTACAGAAAAGAATAGTGTAGTACCACCTAGTACTATATAATAGAATAGTATAGACCGAAACAATATAGTACAGAACCAAATAGTCTAGATCAAAACAGCATAGTACAGACTGGAACAGTATATTTTAGTACAGAATAGAAAGTGACAGATTATAACAGTATAAGCTGTTACAGTAAAGAATAGAACAATATCTAATATGGATCTATATAGAACAGTGTAGTACAACATAGTACACTACAGATTAGAACAGTATAGTAAAGAACAAAATCTAACAGTATTGTATAGAATAATCTAGTACAGAACCGAATGGGGAAAAAACAATGAAGAACTTCTGTAGTACACAATACAATAGGATAGTACAGTACCAAATAGTACTGTATAGGACAAAACAGTACAGAATGGAACACTACAGTGCAGTACATTACAACACTGTAGGACAGAACAGTAGAGAATAGAACAGTGCAGTACAGAAGAGAATAGTGTAGTACCACCTAGTACTATAGAATAGAACAGTATAGTACAGAGTGAAACAATATAGTACAGAACCAAATAGTTTAGATCAAAACAGCATAGTACAGACTGGAACAGTATATTTTAGTACAGAATAGAAAGGCACAGATTATAACAGTTTTATCTATTACAGTAAAGAATAGAACAGTATCGGATATAGAACCTTATAGAAGTGTAGTACTACATAGTACACTACAGATTAGAACTGTGTAGTAAAGAACAGAACACATTGTACAAGATGAAGCAATACAGTATAGAACCAGAGTCCAGATCAGAACACATAGTACAGACTGGAACAGTACATTATAGAACAGACGAGAATAGTACAAAATAGAACAGTATAGTACAGAACAGACTGGAACATTATATTTTAGTACAGAATAGAAAGGCACAGATTATAACAGTATAATCTGTTACGGTAAAGAATAGAACTGTATCGAATATAGAACCGTATAGAATAGTGTAGTCCCACATAGTACACTACAGATTAGAACGTTGTAGTAAAGAACAGAATATAATAGTATAGCATTGCATTGTATAAAGTAATATAGTACAGAAGAGAATGGGGAAAAAACAATGAAGAATAGAACAGTGGAGTAAACCATGCACCAGGATAGTACAGTCACGAATAGTACTGTATAGGACAAAACAGTACAGAATGGAACAATAATACAACAGTCCAGTACAGAACAGTATAGTAGCACATACTACACTACAGATTACAATAGTATAGTAAAGAAGAGACTATAACATCTTAGTACTGTATTGTGTAGTACAGAACAGAATGGAACACTACAGTGTAGTACATATTAGATCACTATTGGACAGAACAGTAGAGAATGGAACAATACAGTGAAGAATAGAACAGTGTAGTACAGAAGAGAATAGTGTACCATTTATTATATAATAGAACCTTGTAGAACAGAATGGAACACAACAGTGCAGTATAGTACAACATTTGCATAAAATCATATAGGGCAGAAACAGTACAGAATGGAACAGTAATACAACAGTGGAGTACAGCATAGAAGAGTATAGTACATTACACATCAGAGTAGTATAGTAAAGAACAGAATTTAATAGAACACAGAAGTGCAGAATAGTGTAGTGCAGCTCAGAACGGAACAGTTGAATATAGTACACCAAGTCTGCAGTGCAGAGTAGAACAGAAGAGGATACAGTATGGAGAGGAGGGTGAATAGAATGGGGCAGAATAGGACGGTATAGTACAGCACACAATAAAATAGTGCAACTGTACAGAGGAGAATATTAGATTACAGAACACTGCATTTCATTACAGAATAGAACCGTATTAGAACAGTAAGTCTGTACAGAGTGAGCCAAACGAAACTTGAAGTCCTTTGGGAGCTGCTTTAATACATTCTGTCTGTTTGTAATTACAGAGTCAGTAAGGAACACTCCCAGTACAGACCTCCTGCCCGCTTCAGCCCAGCCCTCCTGCACCTTAAATCACTCAGAGACCGATGTCAGTTATCACAGCTCCGCGACCGAGGAGGAGCCCAGTTACCCGCCGACAGCCCACGTGCGCCCCACGCACCCTCTCAAGAGCTTTGCTGTGCCTGCCGTGCCCGCTCATGGTGCTGCCTATGAGGGAGTTGCTCTGCCCAGCACACCCCTGCTCTCTCAGACAGGTATGGAAGCTGCAGTACGTTTGAAGCGGAGTGTAGAGCAATGTAACATGCCTGAGAAAGTGTGTTCTGTAAATCGAATCCAATCAAACCCAGTTATGAGTGGAGCTATAAATATTCAGAATTGTTAGAAGAACGAATATTCAGGTAACAACAGCCCCACATCCGTTATTTAGTACGGCCTAATCCCTAACAGATTTCTGATATTTTGAAGCCCATCTTCGTGTTGTAGCCCATCCACCTCGAGCTTTTCTGCCAAGACGCTTTTCTAGTAACCTGCCCAGTTGTTGCCTTTGTCAGCTTAAACCATTCTGTTCCACTGACCCCTCTCATCTAGGCGTTTCCCTTTGCTTGATTTAAAGACGCATTTAGAGTTTAGTCTTTATCCTGGGCTGAAAATGTCCTTCATTTGTGAATCAGTCAATTCAGGCTCACTGGGGGACTGTAAATGTTTTATCTCACTGAGCACCGTCTGTCTTTTTCAGGTCCTCACTCAGTCAAGACCGCCTCCATCGGGACACTGAGTAGGACTCGGTCGCCAATGCCAGTTAACGTTCCCAATGCTCCTGACATGCCAGAGAGCAGCAGAATGCTCGAGGAATGCGAGGCTGTAAGTACCAAACACAGTCCATTGGCCAAATGCTTGTCAGCTGTCTAATATATGTTTGCAATACGTTTGCACTTGAGCTGCAGGAAATGAGTAACAGAATATAGCTGAATTAAACTGAAATTGGGTCTCGAGTCATTAGCATGGGAGTCCAAGACGAGTCTGGAATCTTTAGCATGGGAGTCCAAGTCGAGTCTAGCGTCTTTAGCGTGAAAGCCCAAGTCGAATCTTTAGTATGGGAGTCCAAGTCGAGTCTGGAGTCATTAGCGTGAGAGTCCAAGTCGAGTCTGGAGTCATTAGCGTGAGAGTCCAAGTCGAGTCTGGAGTCATTAGCGTGAGAGTCCAAGTCGAGTCTGGAGTCTTTAGCGTGAGAGTTCAAGTTGAGTCTGGAGTCTTTAGCGTGAGAGTCCAAGTTGAGTCTGGAGTCATTAGCGTGAGAGTCCAAGTTGAGTCTGGAGTCTTTAGCGTGAGAGTCCAAGTCGAGTCTGGAGTCATTAGCGTGAGAGTCCAAGTCGAGTCTGGAGTCATTAGCGTGAGAGTTCAAGTAGAGTCTGGAGTCATTAGCGTGAGAGTTAAAGTAGAGTCTGGAAGTCATTAGCGTGAGAGTTCAAGTAGAGTCTGGGAGTCATTTAGCGTGAGAGTCCAAGTAGAGTCTCGAGTCATTAGCGTGAGAGTTCAAGTAGAGTCTGGAGTCATTAGCGTGAGAGTCCCAAGTAGAAGTCTGGAGTCATTAGCGTGAGAGTTCAAGTAGAGTCTGGAGTCATTAGCGTGAGAGTCCAAGTAGAGTCTGGAGTCATTAGCGTGAGAGTCCAAGTAGAGTCGGGAGTCATTAGCGTGTGAGAGTCCAAGTAGAGAGTCTGGAGTCATTAGCGTGAGAGTCCAAGTAGAGTCTGGAGTCATTAGCGTGAGAGTCCAAGTAGAGTCTGGAGTCATTAGCGTGAGAGTCCAAGTCGAATCTTTAGTATGGGAGTCCAAGTCGAGTCTGGAGTCTTTAGCGTGAGAGTCCAAGTAGAGTCTCGAGTCATTAGCGTGAGAGTCCAAGTAGAGTCTCGAGTCATTAGCGTGAGAGTCCAAGTCGAGTCTGGAGTCTTTAGCGTGAGAGTCCAAGTCGAGTCTGGCGTCTTTAGCGTGAAAGCCCAAGTTGAATCTTTAGTATGGGAGTCCAAGTCGAGTCTGGAGTCATTAGCATGAGAGTCCAAGTCGAGTCTGGAGTCTTTAGCGTGAGAGTCAAAGTCGGGTCTGGTCTTTAGCATGCATGTCTGAGTCGAATCTGTAGCATGCGAGTCCAAGTCGAGTCTTTAATGCACGAGTCCGAGTCGAGTCTTAAATCTACAGCATACGAGTCTGAGTTGAGTTCAAGTCAAGTCTCGAGGTGCTAGCGTGTCAATCTGAGTCGAGTCTTGAGTCTTTAGTGTGTGAGTCCGAGTCTCAGTCGAGTTTCTAGCTGTTTTTTAAAATGCAAGTTCCATGGAAAGATTTCAGAAACTCAGCCAAAGCTGTACTTGGACCCAGAGTGCCCGGTCTTTTAAATAGTACTGTGTAGCATGTCACACTGAAATGAGATTTTAATCTGCTCTATCTTCCCTCTCTCACATCCCTCCTCTCTCTCTTGACCCTTTTTGGCTGCTGATTAAATTGATATTGTTACATCTTTTAATTCTAATTTAACCTGCACTGATGATGAACAAACCACTTTATCTTCTTTGCCTGAATTCTCGTGCATGTGAACGCTTCATTTCTCTGGATGATGCTTTTGCGAGCAGTTCCACTGCCTGTCCCCTCTGTAAGCCTACCCCCCCAATACCCCCCATACCCAAACCCTAAGTTCTCAAACCTGCCCAACTACCCTGGACCCATTCCTTCCTCCCCCCGCTGCATTAACCCTGTCCCTCTTTCTCAGAAGTATGAGAAGGACGAGCTTTCGGAGGAGATGGCCCATCTGGAGGGCTTAATGAAGGACCTGAACGCCATCACAACAGCCTGAGCACAAGCCACCACTGTCACGCAACACAAACACACACCCAACGTTGTCCTTCCCCAAACGGGGAGGGCTCGCCACGGCACAGACTCGTTCTCTACAGAACCCCGAGAGAAGATGAACATTTTGGCTTCACTCTCAGGAAGGACGGCCTCTGTTTAAAGGACAAACGTTACGACCGATTCCTTCAGCTCCGATCTAAAAGACACGTTTCTTACCCTCGGAAAAAAAGAAAGATTGCAATGCTGGTGTTTGTGCTGGTGCTCATAAGGCACAATTACAGTGTTTCATTTGTGTTTTGTATCTCTCGCTCCCTCCCCCTCTCTCTCTCTC
Organism: Ancistrus triradiatus; assembly: GCA_025084515.1. Taxonomy (NCBI): domain Eukaryota; kingdom Metazoa; phylum Chordata; class Actinopteri; order Siluriformes; family Loricariidae; genus Ancistrus; species Ancistrus triradiatus. Next base: position 541,739 of record JAJAGP010000030.1, on the reverse strand, counting down.
TCTATATATATATCTCTCTCTTGGCCCCCCGTTCCAGTGAGCTGAACGTCGGACATGTATGTTTTATTTCCATAACTCATTTTGTATTATGCGTTTCGATCGAACGACGTTCCCTTTTGTACGTCATCTATTGTGCCATGTCATTATTATTTCCTAAATGTTTCTTTTTTATTGTTTTATATACACACAGTTAAAGATATGTATATAAGGTCAGTACTGCCTCATGCTTCTGATCACAGCAGCAGTATTTTCACCTCGCTGAACCCGGCACCTCAAAATCAAAAGATTTCCAAATCGGTGCTGCATCGGTGCCCTAAAATGTTTGTGCTGGGACGATTTTTAGGATTTTTTCATTTTCTCTCATTAGGAGTCAGACCTATGTCTGTACATTCAGCTGTGCTACCTTTGGGTCCTACAGAAGTAGATTTGAGTAGAATCGAATGCAAGTAAAACTAAACTAAACAAAACATTTGTTCTAAAGGTCGGCATCAATCTGAACTACAGAAGTAGCTTTTAGTAAACTGAAAAAATATACTGACATTGAATACACAACTGAAACTAAACAAACTGGAAAGACTGGGTCAGTGGAGTTTTATTAAAAAATAAAAAACGTCACAAATTGAGCTTCAAAACTGAAATGATATACAGACACTGAATTTTTAAAGCTGTAACCTAAACATATAACTGAAAAACAAAATGTGACGAGCTACAAAAAAAACTATCATTTCTAGCAATTAAAAAAAATCACTGAATAAAACAGACTTAAAGTAAACTAGTGACTCAATGTTATTATAACAAAAAAATCTATTTTAATGAACAAAGTATTATACTGTGGAATTAGAAATACAAACACTGCCTGGAAAACGTAAAACCTTAGGTCAACAATAATCTAAAATAATTTTAATAGACTTTGAATAAACTAAATACAAAAAATTAGAGATACAGCTTTGGAATTTTTGACTTGGCTATAAAATACATTTAGGTAAACTAAAAGAAAAATGACATTAAATAAAAAGAGAGAAAAATTGACATTAAATAAAAACTAAAACCTAGAATTCAACGTCAAATATTATCTTTAAACAGTAAAATCAGTAAAACTAGAATATTTTAACATTAAATAAAAATGAATGAATGAAAATGTTGCCACAAACTGAACAATGGCTTCTAAAAGTAGAGCTAAAATCTAATCTAATCTAAAACGAAGTATAGCTTGTAATTAATTAAAATGTAAATATACCAACATTGGATAGAAGACTAGAATTTTTTTTAAATACTGCCTCAAAAATCTGAAGTTAATAACATTTTTAGGGTTGGCCTTGATTGATTTTTCAAAACCATTAAGTAGAGCCCATTTGCCTACATCATAGATCCACTGGAGATCAATACTCACTCTGATACATAAAGGCTGTACGCAGAACGTTGTATTTCCATTCCAATGATCCATTCAACATTCAACTCTTAACAATACGTCCCTCTACGACCTTTAGTCTACAGTTAAATGATCTTCTGAAAAGACGGCACAGCTCACTGGTGAAAAGCTAAAAACTGTTCCAGCACAAATAACCGGCATGACTTGGTAAGAGGTGCCGACTCGCGAGGTTTTCCGACGGGCGTGTACAAGCCTTACTCCTCACACGGAGACTCTGCGCTCAGTTAGGACTGAATATGACTTGGTTTTTGCCCTTGGTACGGTGTCCAAAAGTCCCTTTCAGAAGATTGCCTTAGATGTTCATCAGCGCTGACACTGATGAAGGCAAGAACACAGCCCGTCACTGTGACTGACTGATTCACTCGGACATGGAGGTACGACAGCTCGGGCTTGCTGCCTACAGTCAGGTGCTGTTTTTATTTAGCATTACAATTTAATATCAGTCTGTTACAACGGAACATGCAGTATATGCTTTCTCACGGAACGTGCTAAATGAGTTCGCTTCTTGTTTAGTGGGAATGTTCTCTGTAGGCACGGCACTTCATTTCCTTTTTCTGTAATGTTTCCATGTGAAGAAACATTTAGGAGTGAAGGAACGTGTTCCCCAAAGACACGCCGCTGCATCAGTCCACTGGTTTGTTACGGTCGCGTCCCTTGAATGTCAGTCGGACTGTCGGACAGGTAAGGGCACAGGAACTCGTTCGGATTTCTGATTTGGGATAATGTTTTACAGTCAAATCTTTTTTGCACTTTTTCAACAATTTAGGGAGGAAAATAAACATTTCTTACATATCCTGTGTTTTCAGTATAAAGCTATATTTGTGTAATGTAGTGTCATAGCGTAGCAGTAGGCAGCTGGTATTGTTCTTTTTTTTTATCTTTCATTGTTTGGGCCTCTGAAACGGCATTCGAGCGACAGGTTTTACTGTGTTGCAGATTCTATTGTTGCTTTATTTCTGTACAGTTCTTTTTGCTGTCTGTAGAATACTCTGTGGCTTTTTAAAAAAATCTAATCCTAAAATCCTGTGTGATCCTGTGTTTTTTATATTTCATTATTTTGAATTTTATGACCTGTGCACCACATTGGGGCTTTGTGTTCATCCTGGACGGACGGTACGATCAACTGGATTTCCTCGTACGGAAACTTCGTAGTGTCTCAATCCAATAGAGCACCTTTATGTGGTGGGACTGGAGCGTTGCATCCTGGATGTGCAGCCGACAAATCTGCATGCTATCATGTTAATATGGACCTAAATCTCTGAGGCACCTTCCAGCACCTTGTTGAATCTATGCCATGAAGAATTAAGGCAGTTCTGAAGGCAAAGGGGGCCAACCCGGTACTAGCAAGGTGTGCCTAATAAAGTGACCGGCGAGTGTATATTCGGTTGTACGTTTGTTATATCCAGAGCGACTTACAACTGATATAACCTTCCACTCCATGGTTAAGGGTCTTGCTCAAGGACCCAAAAATGCAGATTTGAACCCTGGACCTTCTGATCCATAGTCCAGTACCGTACTGGTGCACTGCAAGTACTCCTACTGTGCTTTGTACTGGTGCTAGCATTAACTTCACACCTCCTAATGATCACGGTGTGGAGTACAGTACAAGGCCAATTTTTGTGACACCTGAATATTAAAACCATGAGTATTAATATTTCATAATAGTTAACAGAGTTTAGGAACTCCTAAAAGCATATCCAAGCACTCGGGAAGTCCCAGTAATCTCATCAGTACCTACACTACAGTGATTAACGTTCTGGATAAACTGTAATTAAAGCATTGGCCAGCTGTAAGTGTTATTTATCTGTTCCGTTTAAAAGTGAGCAGCTCAAACCCCAAACATTGAGTGTGTTTACATGCACTTGATAATCTGATCATAGTCTGATTTCTGCAGTTATCCGATTATTCGAGTCGTCATGTGAAAACATCTACAAATGAAGATTAAGAAAGCCCATAAAGAGAGCTGGATTTTAACTCAGTAATCAGATTTCCTCATCGGTTTCCTCAGTCTGCGCATGCACGCGAACATAACAGAAGCTGAATCCCATTTCAGGGGCTGCATCCTTTGGAGGTTGCATTTGAAGACCGATTGCATCATAGCGGCACACCTAGGCTGTCCCATTTCGAAGGCTCCTTCTTATGCGGCCGACAAATGCTGCCTTCTTTTCCCTGACCTAACGTATCCCGAGGAGCATTGCGCGTGAGGGGAACTCGGGGACATCAGAACGGCTGGCTGAGGGATATACATGATTTAAATGCAAGGATTTTTAAACTCAAATAGCTAAATGTTAAAAGGCAAAAGTACAACGCAAGGAACAAACAAAGACCTTTATTAAACTGCAGGGAGAAATGAATGCCAGCTCCTGCAGATAAGCCACTCCTCCTCCAGTAATTTAAAAACCATAAACAGCATGTCTTGATGCATGCTCAATGATCCAGGTAAGAAAATCCAAGAAGTTGAATCTGTTCATCTGGACATAGATCTTGTTGGAGAAACGTTTCGTCACTCATCTAAGTGACTTCTTATCCGAACTGGGCCTTTGTCAAAGCCGGTAAGCCGCCCAAACAGTGCTCCAGCAGATCGACGAGAGGAGAACAACAACCGCAGTCTAAGCGTAAACCAGTGGTGATTCCATATGTGGCAGGAACATCGGAACAATTGAGACGCATATTTGCCAAACACCGCGTCTCAGTGGCTTTCAAACCCCAAAACACGCTACGCCAGAAACTGGTCCACCCCAAGGATCGGGTTCCCCAGCACAAACAGAGTAGTAGAGTTCTGTCGTGTACGCTGTTGAAGTGCCAGGAGGGGAGGAGGATTGCCAGGAATGTACATCGGGGAAACCAAACAGCCACTGGCGAAACGGATGGCACAACATAGAAGAGCTACCTCATCAGGTCAGGACTCTGCGGTTTACACCCACCTACAGGCCAGTGGACACTCTTTCAAAGATGAAAACGTGCAGATCCTTGATAGGGAGGAACGATGGTTTGAACGTGGGGTAAAAGAAGCCATTTTTGTAAAAAGGGAACGTCCATCCCTGAACCGAGGAGGGGGCCTCAGAGTACACCTCTCACCATCTTACAATGGAGCCATCACAGCCCTTCCCCAATCCTGTGTGAATGGCACACGTGGCCATTGTCGTTAATGGCTATGTCAATCTGCATATTAAACTGATCACCGGTCCCATTGTTATGCAATGGTGCTGGTACCAGTCGTTATGCAAAGGTGCTGTATATAAGATTGGGGAAGTTTTCCAACTGCTGAGACTGAAGAAGTCACTTAGATGAGTGACGAAACGTTTCTCCCACAAAATCTATGTCCAGATGAACAGATTCAACTTCTTGCATAAACAGCATAAAAACTACAAATTTCTGGCTCCATTTTTATACAGCTTGTAGCTGTTCTGTGATATGGTGCAGGCGGGGATAGTGCTGAAGAGTGAGGGCAGAAACCTGACTCAAACAGGAAATCCAAGGCAGAGTAGACCATCTCATTTCGGTTCGGCCTTCGCAGCCTTCCCAGGACACACCTTCATAGACCTGGTAGACTGCGTCCTTCGAAGGATGCAGCCCCTCAAATGGGAACCAGCCAGAGTGCACCACGGCAGCCAGATTCCCTAAGAGGCTTCCCTACCTTTGCGATTGTTTCCATTGAACCGTTTCTTCTTTTTTTATTTTTTTTTATTAACTCGCAGGACCTGGCAACCCCGGACTTAAACGCCTCACCCGCTAAATGGCTATCGAACACTTTGTCGAACACTCACTTGAGAAGCGCATGTATGAAACGCAGTATATACACTTGAGAAGAAGAATTATTTAATATTAAAGTTTTACGTTTACATCACATCTCTCTGAGATTGGCTGGTTGCAAAGTAGAAATCCGATTATGACCGGCGGCGTGGGAACCCAGTCGTGTCCCGTCCCCTGATTACTCAAGCGCATGTGTAGTCACTCACAGGATTACAGACAACACCTGTTTTCTGCAGATATCGGACCAAGTGCACGCAAACACAAAAAAACCCACAGCCACCACACATCTTCACTACTTCCGATTTTATTTTTTCATTAGTTGGACTGACTTAGACTCTGGGAGTCCTGAAGTTCATCCCGACAGCTGGCTGAACGACCTGCAGCTTGGAGAGGCCGCCAAAGTCCTAGAAAACCAAGGATCCGGATCAGTTCCAGTCCAAATAAAAGTCACTTTTGCACAATGCCCTCGTATCGTAATGTCTGGAGGACCTTACCAGCAGGTTCAGCATGTCCTTGGTATCAGGATCGACCTCAATGGCGTCCAGATCCAGCGCAGAGACCTACATTCATTACGAACAGACACGGCGGCATCGCATCATGTTATAAACGAGTCAATAATAACCAGTCCTTAATTGAATCTTAATGAGAGCTAGCTGCTGGAAATAGCAGTTCCTGAGGACCTGGGTTCAAATCCCGGGCTGGACTTGCAATGTAGGTTGGGTGGTGCAGTTCTGGAACGCTGGGATAGACTGGTGCACTGTCCATGGGATGCCTTCCCAAGACCTTAGAGTTTTATCGATTGAAATATCTTTTAAGGTCAGTATTACACTCGAATGGTCGCCTCACAGGAGCAATCAGGTCACGGAGGGGGGCGTGGGTATAATAACTGATTTCAAAGATTTTTATAACCACGGCCTCTCTGTGTTCTGATTGGTCGCTCTACTGAACTGCCCTCAGAAGATACTTCAATAAATAAAACTCCAACCTCCAGGCCCCGAATGGAGCTCTGGTTAGTTTCTGTACTGATCTTCCCTGGTTCGAACAGGGCCTCTACCAAGATGAGAGGTATCGGTTATGTGGCAGTCGCTAATTTGGTGCACAGAGAAAGACCAAGAGGAAGGTCCGGCACCCAAGGACCAAGAGAACGGGCACAGAGAAGGCAACGAAAGGTTGGGTGTGTAAACACAGGGAGGTCCATTGGAGACGGGGGCTGGGTTTGGCCCAGAGCGATCGTACAATTATTATAATTATTACATCATTCAAAAAACATGACACCGCAAATGCACCCCATGCCACTGAGCCTCACATCATGGTGTTAAACCAGAGGCACACTTCAATTTTTGGACCTTCTGCTTATTTGAAGCTACTCTTCTGGTGATTGTGTTGAAAAACAAAAACGACTGTACGATCAGTGCTCAAGCTCCATTGCCCAGCTGTGACTGACTGACCTCGGGAACGTAGTTGTCCCTCCTCTCTCGCTCCTCCTCCTGCAGTTTGATTGAGATGCCTCTGACTGGGCCCCTCTGGATTCTCTTCATCAGATGGGTGACATATCTGCACACAGAGGAGCAAACACTTACATAGACAAAGCAAGCCTGCGTGATGATTAGCAGCCATTGTACATCAAGCGGTTAAGATACTGGACTGTGCACCAGATGGTCCAGGGTTCAAATCCCACCTCTTACTCGGGTGGGATTGTCAGTCGAAAGTAGTGCTGGATAAGGGTGTCTGCTAAAAAACATACACGTAGCGACTAAGCACCTTTTATGAACTGTGTTTGGCTATGACCGCGACAGGGGTGACCCTCCAGTCCAATCTCCAATCCATCAGACATCACTCTGTGACTGCTGGTTTGGTCAAAATCCTTTTGAGAGCAGTGATGTTTTAATGCTCATTTGGCAGTACCGAGAACCTAAAAGCACAGTTCTGACAATCCCATTTTGGCATGAGACTGGGACGTCTGGGATGCTTATAAGATAGCATGCCGGTTAACCAGAATGCTTTTGGTGGTCAAGCAGAAATATGGTGCTGGCAACCCGGATTAACAAGTGAAACGTCGCTTAAGCGAGACATTTGCGTGGTCGCGTACACTCACCCTGCGATCTTGTTGCGTAGCGGCTTGCTGGGGATGATGGCGATCTCCTCACACACCTTCTTGTTCACGTGGAAGTCGCTGCCCAGTCGGGTGTAGTACTTCTCAATAATGAGCCGAGAAGCTCTCTTCACTGTCTTCGTCCTGACACGGCCCTGAGGAGCATAAAAACCAGTTATAAAGAACATCTGAGCAAATGTTATGCAATTAAAAGGACCGGAGCACCGTTTTTAACTCGTAACTTATGTTTGGTTGCAAAATATCCACTGTTTATTGAATGTTGACAAATGCTGTCCATTTACACCAATTCCTTAGTTGTGAGGGTTAAAAAAAAAGAGATTTTGCACACAATTAAATTTTAAAACAGTCCTTTTATTGTTTCGCTCCTTTATTACTGCTGTTGAATCTACATCAACTCCTAATAGGGTTTGAACTGGATGGTGTTCTTGGTCTGAAGTGTTTTTTTTATAGCCATTTAAACAGCCAAAAACACATTGATTACGATATTTAAGTTCCTACATTTTCTTCATATGTAGCAGTGACATCTGAAACATATCTGATCTGTTACTTCAGCCTGAGCACTCAGATCCGAATTTGCACAAGAACTTATTTAAAGCAACCATAAGGTGACTGAACAGACGAGTGTTGGACACAGAACACATAACGAAACACTAGTTTAGCCAAGATCCTTGCCCACCACCTTAGGCACCCAGGTTCGAGCCCCAGAAGGATGTTCTGGCCGGGTGAGGCACCACTTGCATTCATGACTGGCTGTGTCTGAGGGAGTTGAGGCTGGTCAGGTGATCATCAGCCAGGGCTGCTACTGCTATCCCTACTCAGCCCTGATATGCTTGTGCTGACAGTTTTACAGTCCTCTAATGTCTTTAACATGTTTTAAATGAAGCTACAGCGATACGAGGTAAAAACTGTTCACATAAGCTTTGCTAGTTGTGCGAGGTTGAACATATTCTAAACGATGAAGTCTAAATTTATGACGGGTGTAACTTTCCAAGCGTTTTGGAAATGAAGACAAAGTATTTATCCACGTAACCTAGGAAAAGTGCATTTTAAAAAGCGGTCAAAATAACAAGTTTGTCTGAATGAGCGCTGCATAGCGTCCGCTACTCATTAGCCTTTACGCTTTCAAACCACAAATCTCATCTAAAAATAATTGAAAGAAAAAAAACCGTTTCTGCCATCATTACCCACATATAACAAAACAATTAATTATAAACCACACCAATGTTAGCCTTGTGTTGTTTGGAAAACTGAGGTAATTCTGGTAACTCCGTCTCTGTATGTTTGTAAAGCGATTGAATTCTCACACACTTTCGCCAAACACGCTCCTAACGAAATACCATCATGTACTGAATGAGATATAATGTTTCAGGTTCTGATATTCAGAAAAGCCGCCAGGATGGCGATGGATTCAGAAAGGTTTAACCATCAGGCATCAACTACCCACCATATTGGTTCAGGTCTCAGAAAAGGACACGAGAATCGGGTGGAAGTCTACATCTCAGACGGAGGCAAAATAAAAGTCACTAGACGCTGTGGGACGATCTCAAATACCTCCCTGATCAGTTCGAAGCGCACTACAAAGGGTGCACAAGTTTCCTTCAAATACTCGTGCTTTATACTCCTGTGAATTTACAAGCTATTTATAAAATAGCGTAAATAGAAAATAGCGCGTAAAATATATTCACATTTAATTCTGAAATCAACTTTCTATGTCTTAAAGGGCGCTGAATTTGTATAAACATATCTGAAATATATTTAAAGAATTGATTCAATTTTTACTCTCCTCTAACAATTAATGGGTTGACATTGGTACCCCTTAACATTAAAATTCATCCATAAATCGGAAACAAACATTGTTTTTTAAATGAAATATAAAAGGTAATGATTTATTTGACCTTGTCTTCATTTGGTTAAAATATTCTTCTTGGACACTAATGGGACAAGCAAGGTTTTTCATTTGTTTTTCTACTTTACATTTTGTTTACTTTTATATAATGAAAAAGTCATTTTTGTCTTGTGTTTAATTGTTATAAATCAATGGTGTGCTACTTGTTTTTAATGATTTATCATTTTCTAACTTCTTGAAACTAACCATTCATTTTTTTTAACTGTTTTATGTGGAATTCGTTTTAAATATTTTTATTTCTTTGTTAATGTATATGGTTTGTATCATCTGTGATCCAATAGAGCAATTCATGTTTCAAAACTTTTCCTTGGAAAGAAAATCAGTGTGAAAATCTTTGTGTTTGTTTACTTTTACATTTATACAAGAATACAATTTTTAATTATTTATTTTATTAAGTTAGAGGGTTTTTTTTAAGCAAAATAGTAGTACCAGAGTACCTGGAGAAAACCCCCCGGGACAGAGGAGAACATGCAAACTCCAAACAGAATCTGGACTGGGAATCAAACCGGGGATCCCTGGACCTCTGTGGTGACATGACTAACCAGTGGTGCCACTTGACATTAATTATTTCTTCATAATGAATTGTACCACAACCATACCTTCACACCTCCTCCTTGCTCTTTGAAGTACATTTTCAGTTCCTAAGTGCTTCAACAAAACAGTACTGTAGGGCTTAATGTGATGAAAATTAAACAATGTATGAAAATACAAATTCTAAACATCCTAACAAAATGATTAGCCTATGCTGATCACTCAGTGTTACTAAAGAGCGAGCTGAAATGTGTTCACACTGTAATCTGAATTTTAGTAAATTGTTCCCCAATGTACTGCTGACACCTGCTCTTATTATATTATATACACACACAGCTAAAAAATAAGGGGAACACTTAAACAACACAATATAACTCCAAGTAAATCAAACTTCTGTGAAATCAAACTGTCCACTTAGGAAACAACACTGATTGACAATCAGTTTCACATGCTGTTGTGCAAATGGAATAGGCAACAGGTGGAAATTATTGGCAATTAGCAAGACACACTCAATAAAGGAGTGGTTCTGCAGGTGGGGACCACAGACCACTTCTCAGTACCTATGCTTTCTGGCTGATGTTTTGGTAACTTTTGAATGTTGGTGGTGCTTTCACACTCCTGTTAGCATGAGACGGACTCTACAACCCACACAAGTGGCTCAGGTAGTGCAGCTCATCCATGATGGCACATCAATGCGAGCTGTGGCAAGAAGGTTTACAGTGTCTGTCAGCGTAGTGTCCAGAGGCTGGAGGCGCCTACCAGGAGACAGGCCAGTTTACAGCAGGAGACGTGGACGTGGAAAAGGCCGTTAGGAGGGCAACAACCCAGCAGCAGGGACGTGCTACCTCCGCCTTTGTGCAAGCCAAGGAAAGCAGCAGGAGGAAGCACTGACCAGCAGAGCCTTGCAAAAATGACCTCCAGCAGGCCACAAAATGTGCATGGTGTCTGCACAAAAACAGTTAGGAAAACCGACTCCATGAGGATGGTATGAGGGTATGAGGGCCCGACGGTCCACAGATGGGGGTTGTGCTCACAGCCCTACTAACACCGTGAAGGACGCTTGGCATTTGCCAGAGAACACCAGGATTGGCAAATTCGCCACTGGCGCCCTGTTGCTATTCACAGATGAAATGAAAGCAGGTTCACACTGAGCATGTGACAGATGCGAAGTCTGGAGACGACGTGGTGGAGAGCGATCTGCTGCCTGCCAAACATCCTTCAGCATGACCGCGTCAGTAAATGGTGTGGGGTGGCATTTCTTTTGAGGGCCGCCCACAGCCCTCCATGTGCCGCTCGGGGGGGCCAGAGGTAGCCTGACTGCCATTAGGGGTACCGAGATTGAGATCCTCAGACCCCTTGTGAGGACATATGCTGGTGCAGGGTTCCTCCTAATGCAGGGACAATAGACCTCATGTGGCAGGAGTGTGTCAGCAGCAGTTCCTGCCAAGATGAAGGCCCTATAGGTGGAGAGTAACCTTTAGTAGGGGCACTTAGAGGGTTAGCTATGGAATGGACCCGCCCGTTCCCCAGAACCTGAAATCCGTTTGAAACAATCTGGGACATCATGTCTCGCTCCATTCACCAACGTCACGCTGCACCACAGACTGTCCAGGCGTTGCCGGATGCTTTAGTCCAAGTCTGGGAGGAGATCCCTCAGGAGACCATCCGCCACCAAAGAAGCATGCCCAGGCGTTGTAGGAAGGTCATACAGGCACGTGGGAGGCCCCACACACAATACTGAGCCTCATTTTGACTTGTTTTAGGGACATTACATCAAAGTTGGATCAGCCTGTAGTGTGTTTTTCCACTTTAATTTGTGTGTGTGACTCCAAATCCAGGCAGCATTGGTTAAAAAAAACTGATTTTTGTGTGATTTTGTTGTCAGCACATTCAACTTTGTACAGAAACAAACTATTCAATGAGAATATTTGCATTCATTCAAGATCTAGGATGTGTTCCCTTTTATTTTTTTGAGCAGTGAGCACACACAGATATATACATATCTCTCTCTCTTCTATTCTATATAGCTATATATCTATATATTTATATATATATAGTAGAGAGGAGTAGAGAGAGAGGAGAGAGAGATCGATTTTTTTTGAGAGAGAGAGCGAGAGAGGAGAGAGAGTATATCTATATATCTATATATATATATCTATATATATATATATATATATATATATATATATATATATATATATATATATAATCTCTCTCTCTATATACCTCTCGCTCTCTCTCTCTCTATATATTATATATATCTATATCTATTTCTCTCTCTCTCTCTCTCTATATATATATATATATATCTATATCTATATATATCTATATCTATATATATCTATCTATATATATATAATCTCTCTATATACCTCTCGCTCTCTCTCTCTATATATTATATATATCTATATCTATATATATTTCTCTCTCTCTCTCTCTATATCTATCTATATCTATATATCTATCTATCTATATATCTATCTATATCTATATCTATATATCTATCTATATCTATATATCTATCTATCTATCTATAAATGAAAACTCTCAGCCACATATTGGAACACAGACTCAGAGGTTGAAACAATTTCCTTTATTTTTACATAAAAAAGGGTGCAAACTTGAGTTTCCCTTCAAGAGTGGAGGGAATAAAAATTGAATCTGAAAGGTTAAATGCAGTACTTCATATGACTCCTCAGGAAAATAGGCATTTAAGATTAAGACATTTACTTTTCTGCAACTTCGAAAAAAAAAATCAAAAATAAAAAGTATTAAAGTGGAAAATAAACACAGATGGGTCCCTCATGATTGAAGCCCTTGATTAAGTGACCGTATTCAAATACATTAAGTAACATTCATATTCAGCACAAAGATTTCAGATTTAGAGGCCAGAACCAGAAAGGGAACAGTACTGTACAAATCAATTTTCCCATCTCTCGGAAAGAAAAGAACGTTCATTTTGTTTGAAGAAACACTGAAGAAAAAAACGTAGTGGTAAAAATATCAACTGAAATAATGTTGCGCTGTTCAGTCTGTGTTGAATGTTGATGTGCCGTTCAAAGCAGAACTAATCTGTTCACATTACAGTTCCTTTGTTCAGGTTTACACACCGATTGAAACGACGATGCTCTGCCGCACAAGGGAAATCGAAGGATGGTGAACTAGGAATACTCGCAGGACTAAAATCAGACGTTGGAATGGAAAGCAGCTTTTACACAAGCTATTCGATCGCAACTGTGAACGGAAAAGTGGAGATCTCATGCCCAGAGGTCACATCAAATAAAGTCCCACATAAGTATTTACCATTGCTTTCTCATCCAGAAGCCATGCACGGATTACACTGCAGCAATGCTCGGTTGTAGGAGTATCAGCCATCTTAACCCTCGTTTCCACCACACTCATGTGAACATAAGGATGAAAAATTTAAAATAGTCAAGCTCACTATAAACCGTAGGTGCTCGGGTGGCGCAGCAGTCTAAGATGCTAGCCCATCACTGCAGGGACCCTCTGGGACGTCAACAGCGACCCCTATCCAGCACCTACACGCGGTATTTTTCCCCGACCAGGGAAGTGGGGTTAAAATTTGAAAGGGAGGTGAAGAAAGAAAGAAAAAAAAAAAAAAAAAGTACTGTAGGTGAAATACCATTATCCACCCCAATCTTTGAGTCTTAGTGGTAGGAAAATCTTGGTTACTCCAACCAAAAATGTAAAGACCAAGATGTGGTGGATTTGCATTGAGAGCTAGTAGTCATTGTGAAGGCCTCAGAGACCAGCAGGTTTGGAAAGGTCAACAGGTTACAGATGTGTCAGTGTGTAAATTGGATGACTTCATAGTGAGACCGGTCAGCAGATGGCTCCCTGCGTCTACCAATCCACTCCAGTCACGGAAAGCTGCCCTGCCACGATTCCGACCATTTCACACAGACCTCCATGAGCAAGAAATCAAGTCTAGATGTTCTTTTACCCCCCAAATCCTCCTTTCAACAACCACGCAATTCATCCTCCCCCAAGCAAGCATACAGGCACACCTCACAGCAGCAAGCTTCCAAAAACACTAAACTGTCACTGAACATGTGTGTGTGGAGGCACATAAGCAAATACAAGAAATAAAAAGACTAAACACAGAGTCTGAAGATCCAACGTAACAAACGATTCAAGTACTTCCCACAAAATAATTTAGAACCAAAGTGACCCGAGTCACGCTGGAAAAGCATATAATAAACTAACTGTCTAGAAAAGTAAGCGTCTGAAATATTGCTCACAATGCGCAGTCGTGTTGCATACACACAGGTTAAACGGCAGGTTGCTCGGCTGCCCCACAAACGCCGGGTGACGCCTAGCTTTCAGGCAGTAATTTCATCCGGCGCCTCGTTGGGAGGTCAGCAGACCAGACGAGGAGAAACGTTTCCCTCAGAATTAGCCTGGAAGGGCACGAGTTTCAAAAACGGATCCTATACAACCAAGCAAGAATACCAACGAACTGGATTGTCAATGTCATCGACATGTCCATTAGGATCTCCTATGAATTTGGTCCAACATACCCATGAGCGTTACTCAGAGTTAAAAACGAGTTCCATACCCCTTACAATCCATGCATTCTGCTCAGGAACTCTGCTACAGCCAGAATGCTCTATAAATGCACTCAGCATGTACGCCATTCTTCACGTATCCATCTTAAGGATGTCCAAGTCCAACGGTGGGAGTACAGATGAGTACGTACGTCTAACAACGTGTGCGCGATCTCCAAAGGTTTTTAAATCCTGTCTTCCAAGGTATGGCCAGAGAATGAAACCGAAAATATTCAATAGACGTTCAATTCACATTGACGATACGTCACGAAACGTTGATGTATCCTGTGGATCACTGAAGGAAGACAAAGCAACATCGCAGATTCGAATTTCTCTTCCGTTAGAGCGGATTTGTGAGAAAGGTATCACCGAAGATTGTCCAGCTCCATTTCTGAAAAGCTTGACTGTTCTACAAACCTGTCTAGTCAATAAATCAGGTGAGAGAAAGCACAGTGGAACACCAACTTTACTGAAGTGCTCCAGAACCAAAGCCAGACACGGCTGTTTATTCTTGTTTTCAATGTGCTCTAAGGACTAGCTCATCCTATACCAAATTCATCAAGGGCCTTCCTGGGACAGAGCCTCTTACCACCGCTATATGACTTAAGAGCATCTATGAACGGAAAAGGACATAAAGCAAAGCACTCAGGTTACAGTAGTTATTAAATATTTAGTCAGATTAATGTCAATGGATCTGGCCGTCTGGGACTCCCCCATTCCGCACTGTCGTATGAGGATCGAGAGCACTGCAACAGTAACAAGGCAAGAATGGAGTGCTGTAGTGTCTTAGCGTGTAGTGTTAGTTAAGGCATTAAGCTGAGACGTTTTGCAGTGACGGTTGCCGAGTCACACTGGGACAGCACTTGCGTTGCCGCCAGACTGCAAGTTGCGGTCGAAAAGCGGCACACTGATCATGAACACCCACAGAAACACTTCTACAAAGTCAATATCAGACGTTACAAACATGATTCGGAGCCTAGTAACCGTACGCCACTGCGATTCCCTGCTCAGACGTTTAAACACAATATTCTGAAGGAATACATACTACTGGGACATGTTACGCCAATCTCAGACTACAACCGGATTGTGGTCTGGCACAGTTTCTCTCGTCGGGAACCATTTCCATTTATATGGCAATATAATAAAATAATAATAGTTAAAAAAAAAACACCACATTCAAGGCGAGGGCTGGGTTTCTGAAAATAAAAGGATGGTCGCAGTAAATACAAAGAGAACCACAGAGCACTGAAGAGCAAACAAGTCTCACTGGCGAGTTCAGCTCTGGATCTTGGCTGATAGAAAAGTCTCACATCGAAGCGGTACGATATCAAGAAGAAAAAAGCAGCATGACTGGCTGGCAAGTCGGAGAGTGGAGTGCTTTAGAACAAGCAGCTTATATAGCATTGACTACAGCTCGGGAATGT
The DNA here is from genome assembly GCA_025084515.1 of Ancistrus triradiatus. Lineage (NCBI taxonomy): Eukaryota > Metazoa > Chordata > Actinopteri > Siluriformes > Loricariidae > Ancistrus > Ancistrus triradiatus. Next base: position 526,015 of record JAJAGP010000030.1, on the reverse strand, counting down.
GCTGAGGCTCTCGCTCAGGCCAGGCCGGACGCTAACACTGCTTCGATCACCTCTCTCGTCACCTGGCAGGACAGAAATCGTTTCGGCGTCGCCAGATCAGCCCATTACCACTTTACACATGGCTGCTCTTCTGAAAATGTACAGAACCCGCACGGTTAGCATGGTTAAGACGTTTATCGTTTCCGTTGACGCTTATTGAATCCAATAAATACACAAAAACTCGGCTAGCAAGGTCCTAAGGCTTCGACCACGCAGTCAGGAGGAGCTGAACGTCAAAAGTGATGACATAGTGGGCAGCTGGGGGGCAGGGGTCGAGAGATACATGGGCTCCAGTGTGGATGAGGCTCCTCTGACTGAGCAAGAGTCCCTTCAAAGTGCCCAATCACAAAGGAGGGCTCGTCCACAAAGCCACTCCCACCAAAGATGGAAGGGAAAGGGAAAAACATACGAAATGAGAAGCAAGGGAGGAGTGCAACGCTGTTCCAGTGCTTTGAGATCCAAATGGGTGTGTATATATCCCAATACGAGGAACCCGCTGACGAGACCCAGCCATGTTACATCCCACAGAGGAACGTTATGTGCACGTCTCGTCTCTCATACAGGCAGGTCCCATTGAGGCTATTCATTTTGAGGGCATTCTGTGGTCTTCATCTGAGAGAAAAAAAATTTCTTTATTGGACGCTCTTTAAGACGGCCACAAGAACGGACTGGGCGGCGCTCGAACGGATCATTTGTGCCGGGCGGTGTTCTTTTTCCTCTTCCTCTTGAAGAAGCAGCAGCACCTGCGGACACAGATGGTTACTGTCAGGCTGACTGGTTACTGGCAATTTAACCAAAGCAAATGAAACCCTGCTTGCAGGTTACTTAAGTTAACAGTATCTAGCAGCAGACTTTAACAAATACACCTACTGGCATTCAATACATTGCCTATGCTGACTGGTAATGTTTTTAGATCGTCTAGTTTTAGCCACACACAGTCAGGAAAACTAAATGTTCTTTTTATGACTGAGCAAAATAACATGGTCTATGAATTTTGGAGCAAAGCTGTCATATTCCTTATCCCATAAGATCATTTTATATTTTATTTTATTATTCAATGTCGTTAGGTTGTGTCCGGACAAATGTAGTAGGTTGCTGGTCAGACGCAAACAGCAGTATCGTCCAAGCAAGTCCAATTTGGACAGTTAAACTTACATTGGGTCCTGTTGTTGTTTCCCAGGAGTCCAAAAAGCCCATCAGCCAGCCACCTGTAATATCTGTAGTGTTTTTCCCCTTTGTGACACCAACACAAAAATGAACGAACCAAATTTGAATTCCAAATTTTTAAAGAACTGGAAAGCTCAGTGGTTAATAAACCTGGAGCAACAATGTTGTTCAGCGTTATAAACGGTTTACCAAGTCAACTTTATTTATAACCCCATTTCCAATGAAGTTGGGACGTTGTGTAAAACAAAAACAGAATACGATGATTTGCAAATTCTTTTCAACTCATATTCAATTGAATACACTACAAAGACAAAATATTTAATGTTCAAACTTTGTTTTTTTGCAAATATTCACTCATTTTGAGTTTGATGCCTGCAACACATTCAAAAACTGTTGGGACAGAGGCAACAAAAGACTGGGAAAGTTGAGGGATGCCCAAAACACACCTGTTTGGAACATTCCACAGGTGAACAGGTTCATTGGAAACAGATAAGTGTCATGATTGGGTATAAGGAGCATCCCCGAAAGGATGGGGCGAGGTCCACCACAACTAGTCCAACAGTTTAAGAACAACGTTTCTCAACATGCAATTGCAAAGAATTTAGGGACTTCATCATCTACAGTCCATAATATCATCAAAAGATTCAGAGAATCTGGAGAAATCTCTGCAAGTAAGCGGCAAGGCCGAAAACCAACACTGAATGCCCGTGACCTTCGATCCCTCAGGCGGCACTGCATTAAAAACCGACATCATTCTGTAACGGATAATACCACATGGGCTCAGGAACACTTCAGAAAACCATCATCAGTGAACACAGTTCGTTGCTCCATCTACAAGTGCAAGTTAAACTACCATGCAAAGCCAAAGCCATATATCAGCAACACCCAGACACGCCACCGGCTTCTCTGGGCCCGAGCTCATCTGATATAGACTGAGGCAAAGTGGAAAAGTGTCCTGTGGTCTGATGAGTCCACATTTCAAATTGTCTTTGGAAATCATGGACGTCGTGTCCTCCAGGCCAAAGAGGAAAAGGACTGTCCAGATTGTGATCAGTGCTAAGTTCAAAAGCCAGCATCTCTGATGGTATGGGTGTGTGTTAGTGCCCATGGCATGGGTAATTGCACATCTGTGAAGGCACCATTAATGCTGATATGCTGTCATCCAAGCAACGTCTTTTTCAGGGACGTCCCTGCTTATTTCAGCAAGACAATGCCAAGCCACATTCTGCACGTGTTCCAACAGCATTGCTTCATAATAAAAGAGTGCGGGTTCTAGACTGGCCTGCCTGCAGTCCAGATCTGTCTCCCACTGAAAATGTGTGGCTCATTATGAAGCTCAAAATACGACAACGGAGACCCAACTGAAGTTGTACATCAAGTAAGAATGGGAAAGAATTCCACCTACAAAGATTCAACAATTGGTGTCCTCAGTTCCCAAGTGCTTAAGTGTTTTAAAGGAAAGGTGATGTAACACAGTGGTAAACATGCTCCTGTCCCAACTGTTTTGGAACGTGTTGCAGTCATCACATTCAAAATGAGTGAATATTTGCAAAAATCAATAACGTTTATCCGTTTGAACATTAAATATCTTGTCTTTACACTACACTACTACTCAATTGAATATGGGCTGAGAAGGATTTGCAAATTCTGTTTTTATTTATGTTTTACACAACGTCCCAACTCCCAACCAGCACACCGCCGCACTACCCCAGTTACCCAATCCTGGTAGAGCATTTCAGTTTGCACCTCAACAGCAACCCCTGCGGGACTGTGGTAGTACAGTGGATAAGGTACTGGACTACTGACCATAAGGTGCAGGTCCAATGTCACGAGCTTTTGAGCAAGTTTCATAACCTTCAATTACTCAGACTGGACCACGTAATGTCTGCAGTTATCTGATTGAATCGAATCGGATTAAGGCCTAGAAATCAGACTAAGAAATCCAACAAAGAAAGCTGGATTTTATCCCAGTAGTCAGATTTCTCATTTTTAAGAGTTATATTGGTCCTTTATTGGGTTTTAGAAACTAAAGTTACTGAGATGCAGAGGTTTGTTAATTTGCCAGCATATCTAGCCTGTTTTGGGTTGCTTATTATTAAAGCACTTTGAGAGTGAATTATGCACCTATATGTTCTAACTATCTGAAAATCACTTTGGTATTGGCATTATCAAATTCTTAGTATTAGTTAAATTACTTAAGTCACTGTCTTGTCATTTACCCAACACACACACAAATATTAGAGCACCCCATCAGCGCTAACAGACACTGATACCAAACACCAGTCAGTTAGTTAACGTAGTCATGAAGGTATCGATCTGTCCTCCACGCATGTGAAAAATGTATAAGCCAGTAAATATTCAGTAAAAACACATGTAAACACACACAAGCACACAAAGTCTTAGTAGGGTGAAGAGTTCAGACATCAAAAACACAACAGGATGAACCCATGGGAACGACTGGAGAAGCATGCAGAGGAAAGAGAACAGCTCCAGACTGACACACAGAAAAGTGATACAGTTCACTACAGTCATATCTGGGATGAAGTTTCAATATCTGCAAGACCTGTACGTTATATAGTCCACATCTGAGAGACCTAAGATCAGAAAGTAATAATTCCGAATGAACAAGTACAGATTTTTCAAAATGTTTGGCATCTTCTACATCCATGCACTTGGCATTTTGATAAGCCAGGGAAATGACTCAGTGACGTTCCTTCCCAGTTTTTCCCAATTTAGATCCAGTAACGGTGAGTAACAAGCCTCCCTCTGTGATGCTTATGTAAGCAGAGATACATTTGGGTCTCATTTCCAAGAAAGCCTGTTACTGTGTCGGGCTGTGCGTCTTTCTATAAGCTAGGCCTATTCGCCCACAGTCTAGGCTGGTCCACTCCCCTTGGGTTTCAATGTGGACTAGAGAGAGGGACTCACCACAGGTTGAGCATTTTCACGCAGCTACAGAAGAGTGTGAAAAGAGAAAAGACAGAGAGATTATTACACAGAGGTGAGACGATGTGACAAACCTCATGCCAGCCACAAGAGAAACAGGGACACATGACAGAGAAAGGGCCAAAGGAAGAGAAACAAAGACTCTGGGATAATTGATACATCGAACTTGATCCCATTAAAACAAGGAAAAATCAAGAACGAGTGACATGACTGATTTTTCGTCAAGGGAACGGGATTAGAATGAAGACGTAATTCTAAAATGCACGATGAGTGTACGACAAATACTGCATTTACTTATAAAACATGTTCCGTTCAGAAAAGTAGATTCATAATACACAATTCATAATACTTTTGGCACAATGTGATAATCAAATGAAAATGCACAAATGACCATCTTAAAATATGCTTTATGCTAAATAGGCTTTAGTATCCAATCTTTGTCAGAGAAACCCCTTCAACCTACATTAGGTGAAGAACTAGCCCAAAACTTTTCAGTTTGTTCTCTCTGAGATGATCCAAAACATTGACTCCTCAAAGATGAAGCAGACCACACTGATCATCTCCTGACAGTGCCACATGATGTTCATCCGCTGCAGCTCCACTCGAGCTGCTTCCGTCATCAGCTCCACCCCCACCATACCCGGCCACTTAATGCCGATGTGCATACTACACATTTTATTTGAACTTTGACTCCATGACTTTAGTTTCGTTCTTGGATTTATCATCTACGCCGCCCAAGGAGGTTGGGTCCCTTTTTGAGTCTTGGTCCTCCCAAGGTTTCTTCCTATAACACTCAGGGAGTTTTTCCTTGCCACTGTCGCCCTAGGCTTGCTCAATTTGGGATTGGACGTAGTTATTAGGAGATAATCTAAACTTGTAAAGTTGCTTTGAGACAATGCTCCATTGTAAAAAGCGCTATATAAATAGATCTGACTTGACATGTCAAGATAACTGAACAATTGGTTCTCGTGGGCTGTGTTCAGATGGGCAGCTACAAAACCCATGGAATGCGATTTTGGCACTTGATGCCGATTAACCTCAGAGATTAGTGACGTGAATGAACTCCAGCATCATATACAGGGGGACCTCAGAATTTTAACTCCTCTTGAAATCGGAAATTGATTTCTTATTTTTGCCCCCAAATTCGAATAGACATTCAGGCTTTGAACACCAGCACCCTCAATAGAACACTTTAGTAAATAGTGTGTGACCTATAGTAATATATTCCACATATCACTTTATTTATTTATTTATTGATTTTATGCATTGTTTTACATTATTTTGCTTTATTCGTGCTTTTAATCATTAATTACGACAGAAGCATAAAAACCCAATCACTTGGGGGGTCGGGAATGGATTAATCCTAGCTAATTACCTCTTACATTACTTCTTACTCAAACAGACTTCCGGAACCAATTAAATTAGAATTCCGAAGTTCCATTGCAGTACCTCAGCCTGGGGCAATGAAGAGGTGGCATGTATTCTGCCTTTGTGATGAGATGCATTCATTAGAATAAAATTAAGCAACCTTTCAGAGGTTATAAGATGTATAAGAAAAAATATACATATACATTATAGTCACTGATCAATGACCCTAGTGACTGATTCAGATTCCACCCAATGTAGAGTTTCATGTTCCCCGGTGTGTTCATGGGTTTTGGAGTGTTAGGTCATCTGGTCTCTCTAAAGTGTCCCACTGTGAACCAAGGTGTGTGTAAGGTTGGTTCCTGCCTTGTGCCCTATGCTACTGGTTAGGTATCGGCTAACCACGACCCTGGATTGGATTAAGCAGGAATGAATATCGCTACACCCCTACAATGAATATTCTAAAAGAAAAAGCGAGGTATATACAGAATGAAGATATAAAACAAATAAAGAAAGAAGCAAACAAAAGGGGATCAAAGAGGATGGATTACAGAAAAGACTTGAACGAGGTTAAATGCTGTATGAGAAACATTAAAACCCTTCCATGTTTTGGGCTTCCACAGCCTGCACACTTACTTGCTTTCAAGTCTATGCATCAGTAATCAAATACGAGCAGCTATTTAAGACATCAAAGCGCTGACAGAACTGCAAAGTAGCTATATTTACACAGTGCTACAGTGAACCGAACAAGGGCTCATTAGGATGTATCTGAAAATCCCTTGTCATTACCAGTTCGAGTGCCTACAGGAAATCATCATAGCCCTTATAGTCACTTCGGTATACGTTACAAAATCAAAACTCACGAACCATTTTTTTCCAGCTTTATTTACACAATATTCAAGTAACTAAGTCAACAGTTCTGAAAATGAATGAATAATTTAAGAACTAGAAAGGCTTCCCACACCATTTAACATCACAGCAATTTCTCCATTTCACACGACACCATTTCACATTACAGTTGCTTTTTATATACCTCAGGTGCCTTTATGTTTTCTACTTTCATTCCAGGTCACTACCAGTTTTTCACTACCTGCTGCATTCTCTACCATTAAATGAGAATGTGATTCCACCTTCTTTTTCTTCAAAAGTGCAAATATCTTTAGTTTAACTGCTCCACAGTGTGTATAATTATAGTTTCCAATTCATTCTCACTCTTGTTCTGCTATTTAAATTTCCCTGAGGGGATAAAGTCTTATCTTAATTGAAAAGTTGTTTTCTAAAAATGTTCATTTTCAACAATACCCTGCTCCTGCCCATAATGCGAACAGTGACTTTAGAACAAGTCCTGTGTTGGCCACAAGGTCCAGGGTTCAAACCCCTGCCAAGCCTCCACTCTTGGCACCTTGAGCAAGACCCCACTGCTTGGACAGTAAGATCATACCAGCTGCATGTCAGTCTGGATAAGGACGTCTGCTAAATCACTAAATGTATCAGGCAGCAGGTTTACCTCAATAATTTGAGTGCACTTGGCAGCCTTCATTTTCCCTTCACCCCTGACCAACTACTGGTCCCTATTGAAGAAAACCCCAAAACTATGTTGCCACCACCATACTTCAGCAGGCATGGTGCATTTTGGGTAGTGTATTGTCATTGGTTTACACCAAACTTGGAATGCTTGGAACTATGCTTGGAATTCAGTCCAAAAAGTTCTTGGTCTCTTCTGATATGAAAACGTTTTGGCATCAGCAGCCCAAACGAGCCTTGGTGTTGCACAGTTTCAGAAAAGACCGTGCTACAAAGGCGTGGCGCAAAGCATGTGAGATTGTTGTCACACACACAGACTGACCAAACTCATCCATAAAAGACTCAAGTCCTTCAAAGTTGCCACTGGTCTCTGGGTAGCATTGTCAAATGTCCTTCTGGCTCAGTCTTCAGCCAAAGGTGCCGATCACTTAGATCACCAGATAACTACTAATTAGAACGACATAACTCATCTTTGGTTGTCATTTTTAGGTCATAATATGTAAATACAGCTGGAAAATAACCTTCAGGGTGTAACAAAGGTAAGGATTTCGGTATTCATTGGTATGAATGATGTTTAAGCACTGTGTACTTATAAGCTAATCTTCTGAATGAACTCATAACATGGTTCCAGGTACACGGAAAACCCCACCCAAAGTAAGGACACTTACTTAGCCTCATCCACCACTTCCACCTCTGCCTGCACTGTGATCGGTGCGTTGGAGTGCGCCGCCAGCGGGTCGTCCGCATTCAGTTCCCCATTGGTTGAGCTGACAACCTGCAGCACAGAGTCAGCGTTAGAACCTACTCTTAAGGTAAGCCACAACTTCTCTGCATGGACATGGACATACTACTGCGGCACATCGATGGCCATAAATCAACCATCTGCCTAGTTTAACGATTTTATCCATTTAACAGCTGGTGCATTTAATGCAGAGTTCAGTTGCTGCGACAATCTGGAACCATAACAGGTTTATTTGAACTGGTTCATTAGAACATGCGTCCTTAAGTACAGATAAGTATTTTTTTCTGTACCAGTTGTAGCTCTACTACGTGAACAAAAATGGACAGCACAAAATTATTTTTACATTTTTCCTATATTGGGCGGCACGATGGAGCAGTGGTTAGCACGGTCGCCTCACAGCACTGAGATCCCGACCCCGGGCTCCGCCTGTGTGGAGTTTGCATGTTCTCCCCGTGTTTTCTCCGGGTACTCCGGTTTCCTCCCACATTCCAAAGACGGTTACGGTTAATCGGTGTTTCCAAAGTGCCGCTTACAGTGCGAGTGTATGTGCCCTATGATGGATTGGCGCCCTGTCTAGGGATGTTCCTGCCCTGCACCCTGTGTTGCCGGCTACCCTGGCAACCCTGGCTAAAACAAGCATACAAGACAATGAATGAACGAATTATTTTCAATATTTCATTCATTTACATGATTGTCTTATATGCTATAGTTCCATATCGTCTATTTTTATTGTTCTTTTCATAATATCACATTATCTATAATTTATTAGTCTACTTATAATACATTTTATTTTTATATAATATACATGTAATATATTATATTTTATAATATTCTCTCTGTTTGTTTAAACTACTATTACTACTACAACCTTATACATTTTAAACCTAATCAATTAATTTAACTCAATTTCATTCTTACATACATCATCCAAGGAGGTTGGGTCCCTTTTTGAGTCTTGGTCCACCCAAGGTTTCTTCCTTATAATGTTTACGGAGTTTTTCCTTTCCACTGTTGACCTATTCTTGCTCAACTTGGGATTGGCCTTGGATATTTGAAAATACTAGAAAACTGTAACACTGCTTTGAGACCATGCTCGATTGTAAAAAGCGCTATAGAAATCTAATTATTCTTTTATTTGGTTACTTCCACCTCTGTGAATGTCTTCCAGCTACAGTACTACACTGGAACAGGGTGTCTACAAAAGAGCAGCTGCTTATACTCCAGGCTCTAGGGCTCAAAGTCGGGGCCGACTCATCTTACTGCTCTGCTCTCTAATTACACAGTGCTCATCATCTCCTAAGTAGAGCAAGTCTGGCTGAGAACATATGGAGGAAGTGACTCGATGGCCTTTAACCTACAGCACTGATGAGGACCGGGCTCCTGCTGGTCCATGTTGAAAGATCATGCAGGTTTGACACAAAACATGACTCAAACATCCAGAGGAGGGAAGGGTGAGATTGGGGGATGGAGGAGATGAAGCGATACCTGCACTGAGCCTCCGTGCCTGTCCGATGCCAGGTGGGAGGTCAGGTAGGAGTTGGCCTGCCGGTTGGGCTGCACCTCCCATGCTCCTCTGCGGTCTGAAACGGCTGTCTGCTCAGGTGGAGGCGGCGCAGGGGCGAGGGGAGGAGACGTGGAAGAGGCGAGCGAGCGCGAGCAGGAGGCATGCAGCGCAATGGAAACCGACAAGAAGGGGGAAAGAAGCCAAGGCAAAGCCACAAAAAGCTTTAAATAAAGAGCTTTCATACAGTTTGGTGAGCACAGGTAAGCACTGTACAAAACAAGGATCTCAAAAGCCTCTTTAACTTAAACTCAGTGTGATCTTAAAGCTGTGCAATCATTACATCCGATAATTCAGTTCATCGTAGGAGCGTCATCAATCATTACAGACTACAAATGTTACTGAATTAATGGAATCTTTGGTAAAGATGGGTAGAAGAAATGAAAGTCTGTGATTAATTGACCTGTCGCTTAAAACACAAAATAAATCAAACCTCGAATTTCTTTAGGTGAGAATAAGAGCAAGGATTTGCACAGAATCTGGTTCCAGTCAAAGTGGCAGCAGCATCCAGGAAACCCAAGCGATTAAGCCTGTGGTTAGATAAAAGAAAAAGCGCTCGCCTGGCATGCCTCTTAAATAGTTTGTTGGCAAGAAGTGGTTTCTAATTGTAGACGGAGACCCCAAAAATGCTACAGTCAAAATTCCAAACGTGATCCTTTTTTGTCTCCCGACACAGTATGAAGTTCCCTTCCAAACAGGTTCTTTGTTCTTGAATATTTTGAATGTCAGCACACCTTTGTCTCATTGCTACCAAGGCAATTTGGCCTCACATATTGATATCCTAACTGACCAGAGAGTCATGGGTGAATGCTTAACACTTAAATGTTCATTCTCTCTCTCTCTCTCACACACACATACACGCACGCGCTTGAAAGTTTGTGAACCCTTTAGAATTTTCTACATTTCTGCATAAATATGACCTAAAACATCATCAGATTTTCACACAAGTCCTAAAAGTAGATAAAGAGAACCCAGTTAAACAAATGAGACAAAAATATTATACTTGGTCATTTATTTATAGAGGAAAATGATCCAATATTACATATTAGTGAGTGGCAAAAGTATGTGAACCTCTAGGATTAGCAGTTAATTTGAAGGTGAAATTAGTGTCAGGTGTTTTCAATCAATGGGATACCAATCAGGTGTGAGTGGGCACCCTGTTTTATTTAAAGAACCCACCCCAAAAGAGTGGTCGACCAACAAAAGGCGTGGAATAGTTGGCGAGATCACAAAGGACCTCAGGGTAACTTCTAAGCAACTGAAGGCCTCTCTCACATTGGCTAATGTTAATTTTCATGAGTCCACCATCTGGAGAAATCTCCTCTGTTCATGTAATAAATGGAACAATGAATTCTATCAGAGAATTTTAAAGGAAATTAATTAATTTATAAATTTATTACTAATATTTTTGCATCATATGTATCATATATCATTTGTTTAACTTGGTTCTCTATCTACTTTAAGAACCTGTGTGAAAATCTGATGATGTTTTAGGTCATAGTTATGCAGAAATATAGTTTCTAAAAGGTTCACAAACTTTCAAACACTGCTGCATGTATACATATAAATAAAAGAACTGTTCGGGTGTCAATAATTACAAACGTTTTGTCACAAACTTTTTTTTAAAAATAAGCATCAACTCTCATTTTTCGAAAAAAAATGAAGGTACAGATTTTCCATAACATTTTTACTCATCTTTACCAAGAATGCTGGAGCTGACTGCACTAAACTATTCCCAAAGTAATAAGACAAACTGCACGACAAACATTCACTCAAATGCCAGCTTCTTAGATACACCTACAGTGTAAGCAACTGTATCAATTACAGCAGCACTGGTGAGCCCGACTAAAAAAAAAAACACCCCTTTTTTTAAAAAAGCTTTCACAAACATTACACGCCATTTTTCATTATTGAAAAAACCCAATGTAATACTGACTGATGCACTATAATATCAAGTCACTGGCCCATGACTTTTGCATACTGATTTTCAATCCTAGTCTTGTAGTCCTAATAGTAACAGTAAAATTGAGGCCAGCAAGCATGCACAGTTCTTAAATCCAATACACTCATTGTACCACACCACCAGCTAACATGCCATTACTGTTGTGCTGACAATGTAACACCACCCATAAATCTGTTCACCATGGCGGCCCTGTTAAAGGGGCAAAAACTGGCCCCTGTGAGTGAGTACAAGGTAGGTGTATCTAATAAACTTAGCATTCAATGTATATACAGAATCAAGAGCATTACATAGTAATAAAATGAACATACAAACGTAATAAATCGATCTTACTTAAGTGACTCTTGAGCCTGTAGATGGGCACACTTTATACGAGTAATAAATGACAGGCTGCCTTAGTTAAAGAGCATATACTGCATACAAAATCTGTTTTACTGACTTATTTGGGGGAGAAAAAAAGTGCGCAAAGCAAAGCTGCCTTTTCGACAACCGAGCAACTGAAAAGGCCAAGTAGATCAAATGTATGCATAAAACATGCATATCAAATAGGATGTCCTGCATGCGTGCTCTTAATGGCCTCCTGCTACAGCATGTAACCCTCTGTGATACGGATGATCACTATAACGTGGATCATGAGGCATTCAGCACGCCCCAGCGGAGCTTATTTTGGTTTAGAGGGAAGCACGTCATCCTCACAGGAAAGCTGAGCTTTGCCAAAGCAGCAGGGTGACACCTTCCATATTCAGCCAAGCCAGGGCAGATCTTACCTGGTTCCTTAGTGGTTGGTGCTGCGAAGGTCTCTCTCTGTGTGCGTGGCTCTCGCGTGTGACGCCTGACGCTCCGGAGTCCACATGCACAGAACCAACCGGCGTGGGCTTTTTAGGAAACAAAATAACAGGTTCATTGCTTTTAGAACGAGACGAATTTATTTGAACCAAACGACATTTGGATTAGTTCAGACTGCAGGGCAGATAAGTGTCAGCACTGGAAATATAATGTCCCTTTGGACTGTAGTCACTTACAGGTGCATATAAAGACTGGCTAATAATGCAGGTGTGTCTGCGTCTTAGCATGATGTAAGACACTCAGTAGTGAAAAAAAATTATTAGTGATGCACGATATAATCGGCGGCAGATATATTATTGGCCGATATATGGATTTTTTTCAGTTATCGGTATCGGTCCAATATTAGAATTTTAGTCAACATTATAACCGATATTTATTATACAGTGGGGCAAAAAAAGTATTTAGTCAGCCACTGATTGCGCAAGTTCTCCTACTTAGAAAGATGAGAGAGGTCTGTAATTTTCATCATAGGGACACTTCAACTATGAGAGAACAAATATAAAAAAAAAAAAATCCAGGAAATCACATTGTAGGATTTTTTAAAAATGTAATGGTAAATCATGGCGGAAAATAAGTATTTGGTCAATAACAAAAGTTCAACTCAATACTTTGTAACATAACCTTTGTTGGCAATGACAGAGGTCAAACGTTTCCTGTAGCTGGTATTTTGGCCCATTCCTCCATGCAGATCTCCTCTAGAGCAGTGATGTTTTGGGGCAACACAGACTTCCAACTCCCTCCACAAATTTCCTATGGGGTTGAGGTCTGGAGACTGGCTAGGCCACTCCAGGACCTTGAAATGCTTTTTACGGTGCCACTCCTTCGTGCCTGAGCGGTGTGTTTGGGATCATTGTCATGCTGGAAGACCCAGCCACGTTCCATCTTCAATGCTCTCACTGATGGAAGGAGGTTTTGGCTTAAAATCTCACGATACATGCCCGTCATTCTTCCCTTAACAAGGATCAGTCGTCCTGTCCCCTTTGCAGAAAACAAAAACAGCCCAAAAGCATGATGTTTTTCCACCCCATGCTTTACAGTAGGTATGGGGTTTCTTGGATGCAACTCCGCAATATTCTTCCTCCAAAAACACGAAGAGTGAGTTTTACCAAAAAAGTTCTGATATTACACATGGTTTCTCTCAATCCTCTTCTCATCCATTTCTCATCCATATTGCTCTTCTGGCCAAAACTTCAGCGGGGCTGCGGGACAGTAGGCTTAAGCAGGGGGACACGCCTGGGACATGAGGATCTGGTCCCTCTCGGCATAGTGTGTACTTTTTCACAACCAACCTGCTATGACTATTGTAGATTCACTATCCCGCCGGTGCAGTCTTACAATTTTCTTCCTGGGGTCCTTCAACAGCTCTTTGGTCTTGGCCCATGGTTGAGTTTGGAGTTTGACTGTTTGAGGCTGTGGACAGGTGTCTGTATACCAGATACGGGGTTCAAACAGGTGCCATTATAACAGGTAAGGGGAGGGACAGACAGCTCTTAAAGAAGTTGTTTAAGGTCTGTGAGAGCCAGAAATCTTGATTGTTTGGGGTGACCAATACTTATTTCCACCATAATTTACAATTAAAGTCTTTAAAAATCCTACAATGTGATTTCCTAGTTTTTTTCTCATTTTGTCTCTCATAGTTGAAGTGTACCTATGATGAAAATTACAAACCTCTCATCTTTCTAAGTAGGAGAACTTGCACAGTCAGTGGCTGACTAAATACTTTTTGCCCCACTCTATATTTACATGAATATTTTAGTTTTTTCTTTTGGCTCATTAAGCAATGTCTGATGTTACTGAGTGTATAGTTCTGTATGCAGTGCTATTGTTCTGTAATTTTTCTTGTTGCTGCCTGTAACAAGTGAAGGCTAAAAAAGATTCTTACCTTTTTAAAGAAAGATTAGAAAATAAAATGGAATGAAACTATTTTCCTTTGAACTGCACCTTATGTTTACAGTAATAGTCATGTCTGATTTATGTTTTATTTGCTTATTGCTATTATTATTTTACTGCTGAAATAAATGACTGATCTAGTTTTTAACAACAGTTCATATCTGGATTATCATGTGAACGTTTTTTAAATGCAGAAAGGTTAAATGATCGATTTGTAATGTCAATATTGGCCACCATAATGTGCTAAACATTGGTTATCATATCGACCCAAGAAATTCAATATCGGTGCATCCCTAAAAATTATAATTTTTATGAAGGCAGTTACTAGGCCTGGGCTGGAAAATAAGTTTCGGCAAATGATTATCATCTAAAAAGTTATTTACCAGAGCAAACATTTATGTTCTAATCTTTCCGAGCGATGTTCAAAGCTTGTACGTGTATGTTCAGTAGTTGATGTTCTGTTTGCCTAATGTAAAATTAAGTGTTAAATAAAACAGTTAAACAGAAATGCAAGCAAAAATAAAAATGTGGTGCAAGAAAAAATAAATAAAAATACAATCTTTCAGTATCAGTGCTTATTTAAGTTACTGAGATACTGCCAGTGACATTTCCTTATTAGTTGTAAACCATTGTGTGCTGGCAATGCTGCCTTTAAAGATGATTTCCATATGTTCATTTCATTACTGTCGGAAATCTCTGAGGCTGATAAACGTTCAGCGGAAAATTATGTAAAAACAACTGAATCACCAAATTCAATTCTGATCAGATTAGAAACGACTGTGGCTCAGATCCGATTGGGAAAGGTCAAAATTCCAGGTGTTTTTTGCCATTCAGACTGAGTTTAAAGCCGTTTGGACAGGCTATTCATACACGGACTTACTATTTGCCTCCCGACCCAGTCGTAAGTGTAGTCGAATGTGTATCCTTTGCGTTCAAAGAGCTCAGTAAACAAGGTCCTCAAGTACTCATAGTCAGGCTTTTCAAAGAAATCCAACCTCCGCACGTAGCGCAGATACGTAGCCATCTCCTCTGGAAGAGCAGAGCACAAGGACAACGTTAACGAGTCGCATTTAAAGCTCTTTAATGTGAAATACATCAGCGTGTAACACGAATAGTATTACTAATAAGAGAAAATGTGAACTGTTTGATCAAATCATTCATTCACGTGTGCACAATTTGCATTTTCTTAAACAATAACCTTACATTTATTGTAATATGCAGTTCCCCAAAAGCTCAGTTCACATGCTGGCTTACTAAATAGGATGTCACTTACTTAGGGAAACATACTATTAGGGCTGGGGTTAGGGGATAGAACATGCTATATCATTTGACATCTTGTTAGCATCACTGTATTTGGATTGCTGCAATTATCAGTAAAAGTTTCGCTGGTGCTTGGTGAGTCGATTCACTACAAGATATACCCACAAGATATACCCCATTACCATAGCAACCAACCTAAGAATTAGGTTTTAGAAACATTTGTGACAAACAAAATAACCACCAGAGGACGGTAACCCTCACCTTCCTCCAGTTGGCTGGGGTCGAAGTGCCGCCAACGACTTTCCTGCTTAGACTCAGGATCCTAGAGTGACTCTGTGTATCGAACTGCTTAATGCCGAGGTGCATATTTCACATTTTATTTGAACTATGACTCCATGACTTTATTTTCATTCTTAGATTTATCGATGCCCAAGGAGGTTGGGTCCCTTTTTGAGTCTTGGTCCTCCCAAGGTTTCTTCCTCATAAAACTTAGGGAGTTTTTCCTTGCCACTGTCGCCCTAGGCTTGCTCAATTTGGGATTGGAGGTAGATATTAGGAGATAATCTAAACTTGTAAAGTTGCTTTGAGACAATGCTAGATTGTAAAAAGTGCTATATAAATAGATCTGACTTGACATGTCTTTAAAATCAGATTTTCTCAGAATATCGGTGGAAAAATAAGACCACTAAAATATTTTTTGGATTATGGGTAGCATGATGCCTTGGCCATTTGAAGAAAAAATATCATACTTTATGCAGCTACCATGAATACAAAAGAAAATAACTAAATCGTGACAGCAAAATCAGAAAGCCGATCTTCTCCTCTCAGTGACTGTGCTGCACTCAAATTCGAACGAGACATGTTCTGCAAGTAAACGCCAATTATATTATGCTCTAAACTTTTATGGATCCCATTTTTTTTCAACCAAGGTAAAGAGTTTACAGCAAACAGAATTATGAACTGAAGTACAATAAAGGAAAGTAATTTGTTCACCTGGAAAGTTCTCACAGAGAACTTCAATAGGCGTATTCCTCTTTGTGTCCCCGATCTTTTGATACCTCTCTTTCAACGTATCAGCCTGAAAAAATCATTGGGACTTTATTAATTTCGTTTGTGCGACACAAGAATAAGTCTGTTATCACCCTGAGGAATGTGTTGAGCATTATACCTTTAGTCCCTGCCAAGGAAGGCTGCCTCGGAGGAAGTACATAAACATGTGACCTAAGGCTTCAAGGTCATCTCGCCGACTTTGCTCTGCAACCAAACAGGCAACAAAATATCATGCAGCAAAACAAGGCATGCTCAGTGGTAGACATCACAACGCTGCTGCTCTACACGCTGACATTAACGAAAGGGTTTACTTTACAAAACTGTACAAAAAGAGAAGGTGTTCTCACCTTTCCCCAAGTGTGTATTTATGGACATGTATCGGGCTGTGCCAGTGAGGCTCTTGTGCTCCCGGTAAGGAATGTGTTTTTTGGTTTCAGGATCAATGTACTCTTTGGCTAAGCCAAAGTCTATGATGTGAATTATGTGCTCCTTCTTGTTCCCTTGCCGCCCAATGAGAAAGTTCTCTGGCTTCACATCCCTGTATATGAGGTTCTTGGAGTGAACGTATTCCATACGCGTTATCTGAAAATATGACAGGACATAACGGTCAGAAGAATTATTTCATAGAAGAGATGTAATGAAATGTATGTCAACCAAAAATAAAAGACAAAAGGTAAAATGTCTGATTGGATCAGACAGCAGAGAAATTCAGATAGTAAACAAACCGAGCTCAGGGAAAAGGCTTACATATTAGTTTGCATATCGGTTCGATACCCAATATCGATCCGATACCATTGCTGAATCAATAAACCATATACCTCGCCATGTGGGAGAGACTTAAGGCATCAGTACTGCCTTAAACCTTACTTTACTCACTTTGTAAAACTAAATATAACAAATGAACACATGAATGTGCTAAATTGCAATTTATTTGTCCCTAAAAATTATAAATTGTGCAGGACCGTGGCACAGCACTCAAATGCAAAATAAATGAGTTAAACATCAAACTATATTCATATATCATTAATTTTTTAATACATGTTATAGCTCAACTGGTAGATTTAAATGCATCTGCAGTTCAGAAAAATGTGGACATGGAGACAAAAGCAGAGCAGGCACTGCAGACAGATTTTACCAGACGCCCAGCAAAGCTACATGTACACAAGGCTGTCTATACCATGTAATTTTCCCTCAGACTGTTCCCATTCCTCGAACAAGGCCACTTTTTGTGAAGCAATTAAAGCATAGACATAAAAGCTTCTTCCTACCAGCTGACAGGCTAAATCCTAAAGTCTGCTGTAGGAGTGGACAACAACTTTAGATCGTAGACAATAAATGTCTCCACAATCAGCCTTAGCAGAGAGACTAAGCCCGTCATAGTAAACCCATTTTATTACTTGTGCTGAAAATGCTGGCATGGTATTCCAAGGTGGATGAACAACAAGACAGTCTATTCGCAAGTCCGGTTTGCGGTTCCCCTGACAGACAGACAGACAGACATCAACCAGTAACAGCCCACGCTGGGCAGGCTCTTCGTAATCATGTGTTTGGTAAACAGCAGCCCGAGTGAAAACTCAACAGAAAATTCATCACCAGCTACACGGAACTGGTCCTGATTTTACAAACGGCGTAGGGGCACAGTGATTAGCAGTCACTTCACAGCTCCAGAGATCCCCGGTTCGATTCCAACCTCAGACTCCCCCTGAGCAGAGTTTGCATGAACTCCCAATGTCTGTGTTGGTTGTTTTTCAGGGACTCCAATTTCCTCCCACATTCTATAGACATGGGTTAGATTGATTGACCACTCTAAAATTGGCACAGTATGCATGTATGGGACTGCCCAAATGTGAAAGGTGGAAGGGTTGAGCATCAGACTGGCAACAGTAAATGCTACAGAAACAGCAAGAATACTTATTCCAAAGTAGCATGGGAAGAACTAAAATTAAACTGAACTCCTTAACTTCTCAATATTTTTCTACATCATCTTGTACTTCTATTTTCTTTGATTAGTTTAGATTATTTCGTTGAAGAGCGTCCTTGGGTTGTCATGAAAAGAGCTTTACAAGTCTCTCTTATTATACCCATACACCCATTATGTACCGTATTTTTCGGACCATAAGATGCAGTGCGTCTAATGTATGAATTAATTCTGGTTGAGCCTTCTGACCTAGAACCGATTGTAGATGGTACACGGCGCTCATAAATCTGTCAAAATGTTTTAGCACGGCCTTGGTAAGTTACGAAGCTTACGGCCACCGTAGTGCGCAAGCATCGCGGAGTAATACGGTATGTGCTTCAGCATTAGGGTACGTGCATTCATTTCATTTATTTTCGAAGCGGATTTCAAACCCAACGCTATCAGTCACGCAGTACAACACGGTCATAGAGCAGCTGCGCGAGAGAATTCAACATTAACGAAATCAATGATACGGAAGTGGAGGAAGCAAGAAGACGCCCTGCGCCAGGTAAAGACCAAAACTGAGCTTCCGACGGAACTTAAGAGTTTTGTTTCACTTAATGCGCCTTATAACCCGGTGCGCTTTATGTATGAAAATAGATCCGTTAGCAGCCGATCATTGATATTGCGTCTTATAATCCGGTGCGCTTTATGGTCCAGAAAATACGGTAATGAAATTAAGCTTAAAAACCATGGCCTGTGTGCACTCAGAATACACAGCATGTAAAAGTGAAGTTTAATTCTTTTACCGAAGCTTGTTTGTCAACAAACTATTTTAATCTAACAATCTGTACACTAGTCAGAAAAGAGAAACGCTGATGTCAAATGAATCTACGTTATCTGCTAAAAATAATGTGATTATCACTCCTTCATTCACTTTATCCGCTTAATCCTGGGCAGGGTTGTGGGAGAGCCGGTGCCTAGCATAGGGTGTAAGGCAGGTACAACCCTAGACAGGGTTCCAATCCAACGTAGGGCACACACACTCGGGCCACTTTAGTGTAATCAATTAGCCTAAAGCATGTCTTTGGATTGTGTGAGGAAACCGGAGTACCCGGAGTAAACCCACACAGACTCGGGGAGGACATGCAAACTACACACACAAAAGACCCAGACTGCTCCACCTGGGGTCGAACCCAGGACCTTCTCGCTGTGAGGTGACAGTGCTACCCACGAGCCACCCCTGTACACTACTTAAAGGGGGAAAAATTGGGGTCAAATGAACCTCAATGATCTGTTGAAAATAACGTTATTAAGCATGATGAATTATTTTAATCATTTGACTGCACTAGTGGTGGTGTATACTTTCAGAAACTTAGCATTTTATACCCACGCCAACACGGAGGTCGGGTTCAAACCAAGTATTTTCAGAACTGTGCGGTGACTACGCTAACCACCATCATTACACTTTATTCAAGTATTCAAGTCTAGCCTCATAAATGCTCTTTTATTTCACTTTTATAAAGCTTTTTTAATTGGCACAAAAAGTACTTTGGTTGCTGTGCACAGTTGCAAATTAATCTCAAAAACCAACAACAATCATGATTCTGTGGATGGTGATCCAGCCTAAAAACATTCCTGTTCTGATATTTTTGCCACATCGCCCACGCCTAGCTCGCTGCACTTCATCTTGAAAAAATCCGTTTCGCAAAGCTAAACTGCGTTAGTTAACAGACAACAAATACTGCCAAAACCGTTTATATCGGTGGATATATCTGGGTTCTCTCTCGGGTATCATTATATAATCACTAACCCAGCACTAATTTTAGTCTGCATGTGTATTACCTTGCACCATCTGAAAATATTCACATTCATTTCTCTGCATCTTAGCAACAAACGGAATGAACACAGCACACGATGTTCCTAGTGTTTTCCATGAACAGCAGGCTTGAAAAGTATAAAGCGAAATTACAACTGTTTCCCAGAAAGCATGATAACCTTAGAACATAAAAGGCAGAGAGAGAAGACCTAAATATGATTAGAAACCCACAAGCAAGTTGCAGATGCTTCAAGTCCTGGACATAAAAAAGGCGTGTTGAAAGGAAGCCAGGGAAGAGAGGTGAACTCACCAGCTGAATGGCAATCATTAAGACTGTCTTGAGGGAAAAGGTGCGGTCACAGAGGTCAAAGAGGTCCTCCAGGCTGGGGCCAAGCAACTCCAGCACCATGGCATTGTATTTCCCGCACGGCCCAAAATAGTACACCTGGGGCAGGCCTTCCGCTGTAGAGAAGCGAGAAAACAGTTACCAACACAAAGAGGCTTTTCCTTAATCACAGCGCTGCACAGGCCAGCTCCTGGACTGACCCTACTACATATTGTTTGACAGAAAATATATGGAGCTATCAAATTAATGCACTGATAACACATGGTGGGTCGATCAACATTTTTCGGTTCCGATTTGAACTGTCGAACTGCCGACAGAGATTCCGAAACAGGTTTTTTTTTTTTACTTTAATAATATTGTTATTGTTGGTACTGTGTTTAAGGTTACAACATCCTGCCTTGCTTTTATTTTGGTGTTTCCTGACAAAAAAAAATCCACACAAACATTTCAGTTAAACCAACAGCTAATAGTATTTGTTCACCCAGTTGCAGACTGAAGTTGCTACATGCTCATGGTAAGATGTGGAATGGAATATGGATCGGTAAGTGGATCGGCTTTGTCCGTCCGATATCTGATGAATGAGTGATATCGGATCGGAGCCATCTCTATTAATAACAAGGCATTTTTAAAACCCAATCACATCCTTAATTATGTGAGGAACCAAGAGCTATAAGCTGGCTCCAACGTGGTCCTCAAAACAAGACTACCTACGTCATACACAAAATACAGTGCTGTGAAAAAGAAGTGTTTGTCCCTTCCAGATTTCCTATTTTTGTGTTTCAGAACATCAAACCAATTTAAATATTAGTCAAAGACCACAAGCAAACACAAAATGCAGTTTTTAAAATGATGGTGTTTATGATCAAGGGAGAAAAAATCCAAACCTACATGGCCCTGTGTGAAAAAGTGATTGCCCCCTTGTTAAAACATAACTACAGTTTATCACACCTGAGTTCACTGTCTCTAGCCACACCCAGGCCTTATTATTAAAAGCTACACATCATGCCAAGATTCAAAGAACTTCAGGAACAAAGTTCAGAATTGAGAAAGAAAGTAATTGAGATCTATTAGTCTGGAAAGGGTTATAAAGCCATTTCTAAAGCTTTGGGTCTCCAGCGAACCACAGTGAGAGCCATTATTCACAAATGGCGAAGATGTGGAACAGTGGTGAACCTTCCCAGGAGTGGCCGGCCGACCAACATTACCCCAAGAGCGCAGCAACGACTCATCCAAGAGGTCACAAAAGACCCCACAACAACATCCAAAGAACTGCAGGCCTCACTTGCCTCAGTTAAGGACAGTGTTCATGTCTCCACCATAAAAAAGAGGCTGGGCAAAAATGGCCTGCATGGCAGAGTTCAACGACGAAAACCACTGCTGAGCAAAAATAACATTAAAGCTCGTCTCAATTTTTCCAGAACACATCTTGATGATCCCCAAGCCTTTTGGGAAAACATTCTGTGGACTGACGAGACAAAAGTTAAACTCTTTGGAAGGTGTGTGTCTCATTACATCTGGTGTAAAAGTAACACAGCATTTCAGAAAAAAAACATTATAGCAACAGTAAAATATGGTGGTGGTAGTGTGATGGTCTGGGGCTGTTTTGCTGCTTCAGGACCTGGAAGACTTGCTGTGATAAATGGAACTATGAATTCTGCTGTCTACCAAAAAATCCTGAAGGAGAATGTCCGGCAATCTGTTCATGACCTCAAGCTGAAATGGGCAAATACTTTTCACACCACTGTATACACCAATATTAGCGGTGCTGGGGATTTCCGGATTTTAATGACAATAAAGTGTTTTTACAATACATACAATACAGAACACAGTGATGTCCTTCAAAGCAACACCGCATTAAACATTTGCACTAAAAGTCTGCATTATTCACTCATATTTAAAAAGACTTCACTATTGCCATGTCTGTCAATTTAATTTTGTTACTAAAATGAGAAACCTCAGTGCATTCACGCTACAAAGTGGCAAAACGGACACCTCCACAAAAAGCTAAAAAATAAATAAAGGAACAGGTGCAAAACTGGCTGCTCATGGTCTGTTTAGGACAATCTGGTCATGGTTAATGACATATTTAGGTTGAAATACAGAAAACGCTACAGGGTTCACAAACTTTCAGGCACCGCGATAGTGGCCACGTCACTTTCAGCATCGATGAGTATTTACAACAGACACAAGGTTACTTCGAAACTAGTCATACATACTCAGATTGGGGCCAACTTAACATAATCAACTAACCTAACGCATGTCTTTGGGCTGTGGGAGGAAACCACAGCACCCGGAGTAAACCCACATATACACAGGGCATGACATTTTGTTGATGTGTTATAAAATGTGAAGTTTGCTTAAAAGTTCCTCTAGCCAAAGAAATTCATTGCTGTGTTTAGATGCAAACTGGTCTTAAACCAACAGTGAAAATAATCATATCATCATATGCTTTGTTCCAACAACTAATGACACTTCTTTTACAGACCATCTACCCCAGCATTATTCATGCTGCCACTAGATGGCAGAATAATGAGCAAACACGAATACCCCAACGCAGAACCTGCTTCCCATGCGCAAAGGACACCGGGTTATGAGACTGCACAGATCTCTACAATGTATGACGAATCATCAGCAATTTAGGGAGTAATCATGGTTCACAAGATGGTACACTGTGGTCATAAAAGGATGCACATGGTCAGCAACAATACTCAGGTATGCTGTGGCATTTAAACCATACTCAGTTGGTATTAAGGGGCTCAAAGTGCAGCAAGAAAATCCCTCACACCATTACACCACCAGCAGCCTGAACCATTGATCTGAGGCAGAATGGATCCATGCTTTCATGCTGTCTACACCAAAATCTGACCCAACCATCAAGAATCTTTTGTACTATTTTGGTGAGAACGTGCAAGCTGTAGCCTCAGTTCCCTGTCCTTGGCTGACAGGAGTGGCAACCAGTGTGGGTTTCCACTGCTGTGGCCCATCTGCTTCAAGGTTTGACGTGTTGCGTATTCAGAGATGCTTTTCTGCATACTTAGGTTGTACCGGGTGGTTATTTGAGTTAATGTTGCTGTTCTAACAGCTCGAACCAGTCTGGCTATTCTCCTATGACCTCTGGCATCAACAAGAAATTTTCACCCAAAGAACTGCCCTCATCGGATTCTTTTTCTGAGCAATATCTGTAAACCCTAGATATGAAAATCCCAGTAGATCACCAGTTTTGGAAATACTCAGATTGACCATGCAACGTTCAAAGTCACTTAAAATTCGCTATTCTTCCCCACTCTGTGGGCGGTCTGGCTGAACTGGGCTTCGGTCCTCGTGATCTTGACTCATGCATCCTTGCCTTAGAATAAGGGCAGAGCTGGGGGTTCATGGTCAAAGAGTCTTATGGTGATCAGAGACGTTGGGTTGCTGTCTTCTGCCTCCCGTGGGGTTGCCGATGTCTCATGTGATTCCTCTTGGCTTGTGTTACCTACCAGTTCTCCTCTTTCTAGCTATACTGCTATAGCTAATGCTGCCGGGGTCTCATGCTACAACATGGCATCAGTGATTGTTAATAGACACTGTGCTCTTAAACAATAACTAATTACATTTTTCTGTTTTCTCTCCGAGCTGTGTTCCGGCAGTTCCAGCCCCCACATGATGTTTCATCTGCTGTAGTTCCAGTCAAGCTGCTTCCGTCATTCAGCTCCAGCCCCATTATAACCCCGAGCCACTTAATGTCAATGTGCATACTTCACATTTTATTCGAACTTGAACTCCATGACTTTAGTTTCGCTCTTAGATTTTATCATCTACGCCGCCCAGGGAGGTTGGGTCCCTTTTTGAGTCTTGGTCCTCCTAAGGTTTCTTCCTATAACTCAGGGAGTTTTTCCTTGCCACTGTCGCCCTAGGCTTGCTCAATTTGGGATTGGACGTAGTTATTAGGAGATAATCTAAACTTGTAAAGTTGCTTTGAGACAATGCTCCATTGTAAAAAGCGCTATATAAATAATTCTGACTTGACTTGACTCTGATGCTTGCTTTGAACTTCAGCAGGACGTTTTGACCATGTCTACATACCTAAACACATGGAGTTGCTGCTATATGACCGGCTGATTAGATATTTGCGTTAACAAGCAGTTCGAAAGGTGTACCTAACAAGGTAGCCAGTGGGTGAACGCAGTGTATATTGCATATTCAGCATGCCATTTACTTTCTACTAAGTGCTAGAGCATGAACCAGATTTCCCTGTGGGGATCAATAAAATCTATCAATCCGTCTAATCTAGCGTCAGCACTTTCATATCATATAATTATCATCGTCTCAGTGAATCCTGGGAGGGTGAAGCGAGTAGCCGTGGATCAGGCCTACACCGCGAACTGTGTGGTTATGTTTGTAACACCCCTGAGAACGGAACGCACGGCGGCCTGAGGATGACTCATCTGCGTTCAGGCTGCACATAACATTCTCGGCAGAGCGTCTCCGTGGTGATTAACACTTTCGGTAGCTGCTCCTTGATTACAGCGCATCGGTACACGTCAAACCGACACACGAGAAAATTGCGTGTAGCAAACATGCCCCAGGCTCAGCTTGCTCTCCATGGCAATGGTCCTCGTTCAGAAATGAGACACTTGCTCTCGATCCTTATCAGCTCATCAACGGGCTTAGGGAATCGATTGGTGTTCCTGGAACTGTTTTATGGTGGTTTACCACATGCATGAGAGGGACAGCGTTTTGGGTTTAAAGCCCTGGAAAGGCTACAAAGCTCTTGCCAGACATCCAATCAGCCTTTTAGCAGCTGCTCTCCTAGCCAGAAACACTCTTTAATGGCTTTCAATTATTCAAAATGAATTAGAAGCTACTGTTATGGTGTAGAGGTACAAAGAAAAAAATTTTATATCATTCCGCTACCAGTGTGCAGGCGTTTGGTAGCAGAGTTCTGAAGTAATACTTGCTCTTATTCTGTATGAAAATGGACTGATTTTGTTCTGATCAGGCTATGTACTATCAGGTCTGTCTCAATATCAAGTGAGCATTATTGATGAATGATTCCTACATAGGGATTTCTCTATGGAAATGGGTTTCTACCTGACGTAGACGTCTGTTTGAGAGTCTACCGAGACGGTCTATTGCATCACCGACTGATTACTAGCGAAGTCTTACAGCTCTGAAATCTTAGAATTTCTCAACGTTTTGTATGAACAGTATAACGGATGCAAATTTTGCCGTTTATTAATTGATGTTTGCAAGCAAGATGTACACAATCTATTATGAGGAGAACTAATGTGAGAAAATGCTGTAGCAATTCTTCATAAGATGTGGAATATCAACTAAAAAGGGCACGTCCACAATCAGAAATATTTAACACCTGAGACGGTAAAATGGATGCAAAACATAATCCAATCATATTATATCATTATAATCATTAAATCTATTTTTAAATAAGAAATGTCATTCGCAAACAAAATCAGCTTTACATTTACAGAGCTGAGTGTTCTTATTTTATTCTTACAGTAAGAATGGCTTCTTGTGACAAGTACAATGAGCAAAGTAGTCCGATTTCCTCACCATGCTCTGTCAAAATACTTCATAAACACTTTACTGTAAATCTCTCAAGACATACAACAAGAGCACATACAACTGTACTCATGATTAGGATTAGAGAAAAGCTTTGTCAAATGGTTTGCCAATTAAAGCCTGAAGAAGAAATGGTAATGGCTCCAAACAGATTGGATAAAAGGTTTAAAGGACGTTCTGATAAAATAAATAAATAAATAAATTGTGAGACTGCACCATGAACAGGCAAGGCGTTATAGAGCAGGCTTTCGTGACAGACTGCAGATAAAATAGAATGACGACTCTGTGAGATAAATTATGCTATAAATCTCGAAACAAGCAGAGACTGGTATCATGAAATAAGTCCGCTGGGGTGTGGATTCCTTAATTGCTCTATGATTAAGTGTATACGCTGTGCATCCATCAACAGACTGTGCCTGTATAAGAGAGTTCAAGAACCCTTCCTTTTGTAGGTTTGGTATTTTGGTTAACCATATAAAGAACAATAATGAGGACACACTTACGCAGTGTGGTCTGTGAAGGCCCATTACCGACGGCAAGAT
Source organism: Ancistrus triradiatus (assembly GCA_025084515.1). Lineage (NCBI taxonomy): Eukaryota > Metazoa > Chordata > Actinopteri > Siluriformes > Loricariidae > Ancistrus > Ancistrus triradiatus. The sequence continues at coordinate 499,499 of JAJAGP010000030.1, read as the reverse complement.
CTTTAAAGTGTATTATGCTTTGTTCAGTGGAAGGGGCTATTCAAACCAAAAAGTGGACACGCCACAAAAATCCAAGTATACAACAAGGCTGGGGAGAGATTCTCCAACGTCAAGCAACATGGTGGTAAAGGGAACGCACACAATCCAGAAAGATGGCTTTTGTTGGTTTGAGTTGGAACTCATATCCAACCAAATCCATTCAGTGATCCAATAAACATCACGTCCGAAAGAGACATCCAGTGAAACATGATTGACAGGCAAGTACCCAACTAACAAGCATCCTGATATGGACTTTGCCTGACTGTGCTGACTGGCTGATTAGTGTTCCCCATTGTTTACCATTTTCCTCAGTTTACAAAGCCTGAGGCAGACAGAGACATGAAAAGAAAGAAAGTGGGAACGAGACAAGAAGAACAAAGAAAGACAGACACAAATATTCAATACTGGTACCAATCCAACATCTTTAAATCAAAACCAATACCAAAGAACTTTTCTTTCAGTCACGTGGTGGGAGCGATGAGTGGAGAACCTGTGGTCTTAAGCATGTTTATGTTCCAATATATACGTCATATTTTAAACTCCTCCGTTTAGCATCAGATGGACAGTTCATGTTAACCTCATTTGTGCATCCGAGAATACTTGCTAAAAGCAACCACATCTATATAAAATGTTTACAGTGCTATTTTTAAATGTGTGTTCATCAATGAGGCGTCAGAACTCGATGCTCCAACGCTGCAGTCAAACTACAGCACCACTTCCAGTCAGCTCCACTCAGCTCCAGCAAAGCACCAGCTGCCAGCCTATCCACCTACGCCTGCTGAATCACAGTCATGACTGGAGCACACGTGACCCTCCATGCTGTGGTTTACATACAGTACAGACTGCCCTGAGGCCATGGCACCATCCACACATACTCAAATCTGAGAGAACGGCTAGTCCTGAGCCTCTCTGGTGATTGGAGAGGGTTGATCAATAGCCAAGCTGAAGCCCAGCCAGAAGCAGGCCCTAATGCCAAAACTGCCAGCCAGGAGGAGTATCAGAGTTCAGCACAATACTAGCTACACATTAACTACAAACAAAAGGAGAACTGTACTGGGCCTCTGGGATGGGCTCTGTTTCCACAAAGAGTAGGCACACTGAGTGGGGGGATTTCATGTGGCTGGGAGTTGGTGTGTACTAAGCAGCACATATGCCTGGGTAACCATGGAATTCTGATGTCACTGACCCGTGTTTATCATACCTCCCTTAATATGGTCGGGATTATGAATGAATGCATAACATATTTCTCAGACCAACTGCTAGTACAAGTCCATGTAATCAGTGTATCAAGCAATTGACTTGGTGGATAGTAGGGGACAGTGAGGTGTAGCATTTAAAGGTTAACAAGAAGATCCAGAGTTCAAGTACCAATACTGCCAAGCTGCCACTGCTGGGACCTTGACCAAGATCCTTAACCAACAACCGCTTGCATTATGACATTCAAATATTAGTACAACGTACAGTACCTTATTTCTTTTGGTCCAAATACTGAACGTGTTACATCTTGGACTTATTTGAAATTTAAGGGCGGTTTCACATTAACGTCCCTCAGTTTATTAGGGTCATTTTTGAGAACAATGTTCAAAACAAAGCCAGAACTATCAGGAATTCCCCCAAGCCTTCAGCATTCACTCAAATCCATTCATTTTCTGGCCTACTTGGACATCAGCGAGGAGCGGGGTTTAATTTATTTTTCATAAGTGGATTTTAGTCTCTATGGTTTACAAGATTGTGACAATAAGCAGAAATCTAAGATGCTGCTTGCTCCTCTGTTTTCTCTCCGAGCTCCTCTTCTGGTACCAGTTCCAGCTCCACTCAAACTGTTTACATCAGATCCAGTCCCCATATCATTACTATGATCACATCAGAAGTAAACACTCCCGTACCTTCCATTGGTTAACTCATTACGCCATGTCAACAAAACTTTCCTGTTGAGGACACGAGAACCTACAATGACTCGAACTTAAGTAAATAATGCTATTTTATTTGATTTTATTTATATAGGCTATTGTCTAATATTCTATAGTTATATTCTCTATTCTATTATACCCTTCATAAAAATGGTATTGATTTTAATTTATTATAGTTTATACATTATCATATTTTTTAAAAGTATTTTAAAGTATTTGATACAAATTGGTTTGATTCTTACATATAACATCTAGACTGCCCAAGGAGGATGGGTCTCTTTCTGAATCTTGCTCCCCCAAGACTCCTCAAAGGTTTTTTCCTTATAATATTTAGGGCCTTGCCAGTCAATCCAGGCTTGGGCCTAACCATTTGTAAAGCTGATGTGAGACAATGCTCCGATGTAAAAAGTGCTGTGGAAATAAATTTGACTATGATATTGTTTTTTAGGTTCATTTTCCCCAGTATCAGAATGTCCATCTCCCCATTAACATTCCTCCTCTCACTTTTCCATGCTAAATCCCACAACACCTTTATCCTTGGAACTAGCTCGCTAATCCAGGTCTATCCACTGGGCGGTTTAGCTAAGGAAACATTTGAAAGAGTGTTTATTAAGCGAATGCCACGTGTCATGGGCGTTAGCATAAATGCAGTTTATGAGGAGTAAAGTAGAACAGTATTGGGCCAATAATAGAATCACTATAGATACATCCCTAATTATGGTGTGATTATTCACTGTGTAATGGTTCAAACACAAATACAAGCATGTTTTCTATTCAGAGCAATGAAGAAAAGTTTAGAATTGAAACTACAGTCTGTCTGCATTTGTACAGAGCCCAAAAAGATATGAAGCATTGTGGTATTTAGTAGAAGGGTATTTAGTATAGGCATTTTTGGCTATGATCTCTGAGAGGTCCATTTGAGTGATTCTCACATTCTACGGACGTGAAAGTCTTGATTGTTTACATTTGTCTTATCCAATTAGAGTTACTGGGTGAGTTAGTTGAATACTGATGCCGCAGGGACGCAGCTCCATAAATAAACCTCAAGAACATGGACAGTCAGCAAACAAGAGAAATGCAAGACCTTCAGTGCTATGTTCTGAGACTGTTCTAGGGCATCAGGGATAATTGACGCAACGTACAAAACATGAAGGCTAGCCATTGTCTGACTGGCTGCACAGTGTGCATCATCCTTACATCAGGACACATCTAAAGCTGGTCCTAGTCACAGTTCGCAATAAGTGTTCCTGTTGGAATGTTACTAAAACCAGCATAAATAACAGTTTCGGGTAGGCCTGTATTTACACTTCTCTAGCGCACTGAACAAACCAGAGAATGTAGAGAATCTTGACTGACCAGAGTTACTAGTGTTGATGAAAGCCTGAGAGTTTGTAGGGCAATGGAGGCCATCTTGTCGTTCACTTATGACTGGGTAAAACAAGGACAAAACCTACAGCAAGTTCAAAATGCCAGCTGAGGTTATGGTCTTTGTCAGGAGGTGTTCCAACAGTAAAAAGCCTACAAAAGGTACATGCGGTGAACTATTCAATTTATTTCTCACACCAGGTGCTGTTTCACCACTGGAAACGGCAGTTTTCAAATTGTGTAACACTTCAAAAGGACACTTCATTTTCAAATTGGTTTATAAAAAAAAAAAAAGATTGCTTGCCGCCTCCAGCTCTTACTGCAGAGAGTCAAACCATACCGATAATGTTTTTCTGCACGGTGTCAGATTTTGTAAAACCAAAATTATGACCACACAACTGAAATTGCTCTTAATCACAAGTGCCTCCTCTTCATTTATTTGTGAGACTCCTCCGCTATCCTTTTTCATGACTCTTGCATGAGAAACGTGTAAAAGACCCATCACTCCACTTGAAGCAAGTAGCTCTTACCACAAAGATCAAGACATGGTCAGAAAATCTCTACAATGAGAGATTTCTACCATCACACCACCCAGGCTTACTGAATGAAGCTTGTTATAGCCTTATGTTCCATAAAGATAAGTCTGGATATGATCTATCTGGTAAGATTGGCACGTTCACGCAATAAAAAAAAGTTGGTGCTTCGAGTCCCAATATAAAAAAACAATCATGCAGGACACTTCACTTAAAAGGTTCAAAGTGTTGGAAAATCATCAGTTTTCTCAGCACGGTTTTACTCTGTTTTGTATTTGCATGATATTGTAGCCTTTTTTCTCATCATCTTTTTACATCCCCTTCAGAAAACTCACAAAACCCACACTGTCATTTCCTGCCTTTTGGAAATTCCCTTCCTTTAGCAAAGCTTTTGGATTGAACTTCATTATCCCACTGAGCATGCTCTCACTTGGTGTAAAAAATTCCAAGCGACTGAACCGTGCTCCATGTTTCCAATTTCAGTGAATCTCCCTTAATCCCATGATAGATTCCCGGGGGTATGCCTTAGCATGGTAATGACTTTTTGTTGAACATTTGTGCTGCTGACATGTCTGGGCCTGACTACATGAACGTGCAGCTTAATGACGGCCACATTACTCTCTTTTCTTTATTCCTGTGATGTTATTCTGTTGGCTGTTCAAATGATTGGTGTCTGTTTAGGCCACAACAGGTTGAAAGGCACGTTCCTGCATTTACAGAGATAGAAAGCAGCCAGCTGCTTGAGGAGGGAAGCAGGATCAACAACAGATAAGGCGTTTCATGCTCTAGTGTGGTTTTCAGAATACACTCCAGTCTTGTAATTGCAGTGCAGAGACTGCTATGTCTAACAAAGATGACAATCTGTAATAATGTTATTGATTAGTCATCTTTTAATGCGTATGGTACACGGAGACGATGGCGTAATCACATGATTTCATCAGGGCAAGAGGACAGGCATCACGTCAGTCTCGCAATGGAAAATTCACACCTCAATCCAGATTATCATCATGTTATTAAGAGGTGTGTTTTAGTATTTACACTTTATATGAATAACGCTTGTAAATGAGGCCAGTTGAATGTCAGGGCTAGGAATTCCCCTTTCAGTAAATTCTGTGCAGGTATGAGAGACAGATGGAGGGAAAGATGACGAATGACATGACAATAGGTCGAACAAAATGGAAACCTATTTCTCTCAGCAGGACATCCAGGGTGGCTCAGTAGGAATCATTTACGATTTGGCACAGCTGATAAAAATGTATTCCCACATTTAGGCAAGTCAAGAAGAATAGATTTCCAGATGTAAATAAAGTATAAAAATTCAGATTAGGGCATGAGTTTTGAATTATCAGACTACATTAATATACAGGAAATAGTTAATCATGACTGTTTGTTAATTTATTCATTTGTTAACCGTTGGTAGATTCAGTCACACTGCAGCCTATTCCAGAACCACTGGGTGTGAGGTGGGGAAAATACCCTGAACAGGACACCAGTATAACAGAGATCTAGAAGGAGCCAAGAAAAAAAAATAGAATCATAAAACGGATAGTTCTGGCTCTTGCCCATTTACAGTTACTATAATTCTAAATTTAATTTAGATTTTATCAGCCACTGATTGTGTAAGTTGTCCTACTTAGAAAGATGAGAGAGGTCGGTAATTTTCATCATAGGTACACTTCAACTACAAGAGACAAAATGAGAAAAAAAAAATCCAGGAAATCACATTGTAGGATTTTTAAAGAATTTAATTGTAAATTATGGTGGAAAATAAGTATTTGGTCACCCACAAACAAGCAAGATTTCTGGCTCTCACAGACCTGTAACAACGTCTTTAAGAAGCTCTTCTGTCCTCCACTCGACACCTGTTTGACCTCGTTATCTGTATAACAGACACCTGTCCACAGCCTCAAACAGTCAGACTCCAAACTCAACCATGGCCAAGACCAAAGAGCTGTTGAAGGACACCAGGAAGAAAATTGTGGACCTGCACCAGGCTGGGAAGAGTGAATCTACAATAGGCAAGCAGGTTGGTGTGAATAAATCTGTGAATAAAACTGTGGGAGCAATTGTAAGAAAATGGAAGACATACAAGTTCATTGATAATCTCCCTCAATCTAAGGCGTGTCCAGGCCTGTCTGAAGTTTGCCAGAGAGCATATAAATGATCCAGAAGAGCATTGGGAGAATATCATGTGGTCAGATGAAACCAAAATAGAACTTTTTGGTAAAAACTCAGCATCCCAAGAACACCATACCTACTGTGAAGCATGGGGGTGGAAACATCATGCTCTGGGGACAGGACGACTGATCCGTGTTAAGGGAAGAATAAACGGGGCCATGCATCGTGAGATTTTAAGCCAAAACCTCCTTCCATCAGTGAGAGCATTCAAGATGGAACGTGGCTGGGCCTTCCAGCATGACAATGATCCCAAACACACCGCTCGGGCAAGGAAGGAGTGGCTCCGTAAAAAGCATTTCAAGCTCCTGGAGTGGCCTAGCCAGTCTCCAGAACCTCAGCCCCATAGAAACTTTGTGGAGGGAGTTGGAAGTCTGTGTGTGTTGCCCCAAAACATCACTGCTCTAGAGGAGATCTGCATGGAGGAATGGGCCAAAATACCAGCTACAGTGTGTGCAAACCTGATGAAGACTTACAGGAAACGTTTGACCTTTGTCATTGCCAACAAAGATTATGCTACAAAGTATTGAGTTGAACTTTTGTTATTGACCAAATACTTATTTTCCACCATAATTTACAGTTAAATTCTTTAAAAATCCTACAATGTGATTTCCTGGATTTTGTTTCTCATTTTGTCTCTCATAGTTGAAGTGTACCTATGACGAAAATTACAGACCTCTCTCATCTTTCTAAGTAGGAGAACTTGTACAATCAGTGGCTGACTAAATACTTTTTTGCCCCACTGTAAAACCTACAAAAAGAAATAAATGAGGACCATAAACTAACAAGAAGTCCACCCAAAAAAGCCAATGCAGATGCTTCATAAACTTTCAAACAGAGAAACAAGAACTGCGTTTTGCAACACAGTACACACTTCTTTCTCACCGCCTTGTGTTCGTTTCACAGTTTCTGCACGCTTCTCAGTACCCTGCTCTCTTCTAAAATATCTGCTCCCATCATAAATACCACAGGAAATACCTTGCACAGTTTGTCACCCCATGTATGCGTGCGTGTATGCAAAAAAGACTGGATTCAGGATCCAAAGATAATTTGGTCTGACGAGTCCAGATTTCCCCTATTCCAGAGTGATCGGGGTACGAAGGGAAGTGAATGAAGCGATGCACCCACCACACGTAGTGCCCACTGTTCAAGCCTCTGAACACACTTCATGAGATACATCCTGCCATAAAAACCCACACAACACCGGAACTCCTCAACAAGAACGAACCACAGCATATGGACCAGATGCCACATTGGACACAAGAGAAAAACCCACCAACACCTACTAACAGGGGGACCCCCACCGATACGCGGAACTTGCCACACCACTAGAACAATAAAACACATACTCGGTGAATACTGAGCAATTCAAATACACAGCAATACACCTACTGAAACTGCCCGGGACCACCTTAGAGACACCAAAACAAGACTATGCATAATATCTTACACATATAGGACTTATCTTAGAGCATCTGGTAGCAGTGTTATGATCTGAGGTTGCTTCATGGCATGGTGAATTCTTCTGCTGTATGGTGTTCATTACATGCACGTTAAAGAATTCATCAAGAACGTTACATGAAGCATAGCTGTAATGTCAGGAGGTTTTTTGAGCTTTTTCTGAAACAACCCATTAGAAACTTTCTTTAAAAAAACTAAAATCTATATTTAAATCAATAAACTAGTCAGTCTCACCTTAGGTCGATTTCTAGAACAGCTAATCCACCTACTACCAAGTAAATCGGATCTATGTGCAATGACTAATGCTCTACTTCTAATGCTGTCGTATCACTAGGTAACACTTCTGTTAGTAAAATGACTGGAATTGGTTGTTTTAATGTAGTAATTATTTCTTTAGGTATGCTACTCTCCACAGGATAAGGTTTTAATGAACAGTTGAGACACTGCAGCATTTGAATAATGGTTTCCATCGCTGGTTGACTAGCAGATCTCTGCTTGCACGGTCCCAATGAAGTAGGCAGCTAGTTAATCCCACTGCTTTGACCACTGCGTTTCCAGCGTAGGAGTGGAACTGTTGCTCGGTAAAGCAATTGGTAGAATGTGGGAGGTAGCACTTCTCTCGGTCCTAACACTTAGCTTTGTGAGTGAATTGCAGCTCCTGCTGATTGGCTCGAAATTCTGTCTGTATCTGTAGTCAGTATGATAAAAACCACTTGTGATTCATCCAGATCCATTTTGCATTTACAAAAGGAAACCTCTTCATCATCGTCCCTTATCAGCAAGTACTGAAATAACTGAACGCCTAGCTCATTTACATGCAAAGATGGCAACTAGAAAAAAAACCCTGATTCTTGCAATAATTCATGCACCACATTTTTTTCAGGACGGTTCCACACAAACAAGCAGTGTTGAAAAATTTGGTGTATCTGTGGTGGTATCACAGCCACTTTTGAGTGTAGTAGCTTTACTACAACAAACTATTTTAAGACATAAAAACAATCAAGAGTCTACCACGTTAAAGTCGATGTCAACCATAATGGGGGTTTTAGTGGAGTGCTGATTTTGACTTACTAGTTACATGAGGAAGCTCAAAGAAAGCTCAGAGCGAATGGCTTCCCACAGAACCACTTCAAACAAGGGGTTTAAATATCAGGATGTGAGTAAGGAAATACACAACAGGTGAGATGAATAAGTATACCGGTGAAGGGCGGGCTGTGTCGAGGCATATTCGAGTGTGAGAAAGTCTCAAAAGAAATCGGACTGCTGTTAATGGTGATGAAAATGAGAGTAACTAACAGCGGCATTTCCTTCACTAACCTCTAACACACTGCTGTTCGGATGGAACAGCAGCAGATCCAAAAGAGCAAAAGTGCCTAGTTTGTGAAATCATTTCAACTAGAGGCATTAGAAATTAGTTTGTTTCCTTTCTCACTCCATACACAACTTGTGCTGCATCTCCAAGGTCTTCATATTAAACAGGCAACATTTGTGAACATTAATTGTGCAGATAAGCCACATTCCAGCTCTCTGATTAGCAGCGTTGATCACCATCCTACAATCAGGTTGGTCTTGTGTTCAGTATTGTGGGCTGCAAGATGGAGAAGGTAAAAATACAAGCAGATTCTCTTCTGTGAGCTGTGACTGCACTTTGGCGTTCTCTCGAAACCCAAGACTCATAAATTACGTATGAGTAATGTGATCTGAAAGCCGTTCCACATCGAAATAAAACATTCTGGAACAACAACAAATTCTCAAGCTCATCCTGTCCAGGGACTGTGGTAGCCTAGCGGGTAAGGTACTGGACTCTGGACCCAAAGGTCCCACCTCTGCCAAGATGCCACTGTTGGGTCCTTGAGCAAGGCCCTTAACCCACAATTGCTTGGATTGTAAGATTGTATAATTGTAAGTCGCTCTGGATAAGGGCGTCTGCTAAATGCTGTAAATGTAAATGCATCAAACCAAGCTTTTCACACGACGCACCAACCAGTGTCAGGCAAGACTCAACACTGCGACTGCCATAAATGAGAATCCTGACACGCACAAAAAAATGTAATGGTTTGCATAATCTGTTAAAGAGATAAAATATGCTCTACAAAAAAACAAAAAAAATGCTCTATTTGACTGTAGCACTTTTTTGGAAATACAACATCCCATCACATGTGACCGTCACCATAATTGTGATTTTCACCAGAAAGACACCGAAAGACAGCGATATTTGCATGGAATTGCAGCTTTTGAAGCCATTTTAAGCCTTTAGAATGAGATGCCACACTTATTCAAATTAAATAAATAAAATGCATCATTTCCACTGTGCTTTCCAGTACGTTTCTTTGCCTTCATTTAACCATCATACACCCTTTCTAAATCTGAACCTTCAGACCATAACATTTTACTTACTATGAATGCATCATCATTATTACCTAAATAAAGACACACAATTTGTGAAGAGCAAGTACAGACACTTGAAAAATCAGGGTCCCTATATTTATTACGCAGATACACACACCTGTGACGGTCTCACAAAAAACAATTTTATATTAATAAGCCAGGATTTAAAACCCACAAAAACATTATACTTGGCAATTGCAATGCATTACAAATATGAGGTCGTGTGATCACCGCGGTTCGAGGAGACATTCAGCAAATGAAAGGACAACTAAACATCATTACGTCTTATTTGTAATGACATGGTCCCGATTTACACAGATGAAAAGGAGCTAAATCAGAACGCTCTGTCTTAGGAATGTTGTGCGGATGCTGGCAGAAAACTGAGTTCTATGCAACAAATACTGACCTGTGGATGAGTCCCAACTACAACGATTACACAACGCACATACGACGTTCACAGACGCCCCATTTACCCAAACACCACACTCTGGATATGATAGGTCTTATAGGCAAGTCATAGTTCATATCGTAACTTGAAATGCATGTGTATATTGACACATGGTTCATGAACTATTAGTGCCTTTCAAGTAGCCGGCATATTACACAGCACCAATTAAACATTCTTACAAGACAGGTGTAGGATGGCGACACGTTCTGACAAACCCACTACAAGTCGAATTCATCATAAACCGAGGAGCTTACTATAGACTGTATATATAATTATAGCATAGTCTAGCTTTAACATGCTTAAACACACACATTACACTACAGTAAGGCAAGGAATAAACATAAAGCTTATTTTGTAATGAAGTACTGAATAGCTCAAGCATTGAATAATGTATTGAAAGTGAAATAAAGAGATTGTCATGACTATGGCTTTTCCTCACTACATTTCCCAGCACACATTACTCCCTAGGCCACATACTGCAGAGCTCCACATTTGGAAAAATCTCAATTCAACATTCAGACTTCTGCTGAATGTATATTTGTGCAAAGTGGAAATATCGTAACACGGGGAGTACCTGTGCTATTATGCTGTGGTATACACTGTTACCCTAACATTAAATGATAAAAGATTTTGACCACATCACCCACTGAATAAGCTGTATTTATTCACATATGTACTATACAAATGAATTTCGCCAAGTACTTAAGATACAGTGAATTCAAATTACTGCAGCCGTACAGATAAATCACCTAAGGCACTGTGGTTGACTGTTTATATTGTTAAGGCCATATGCATTAATGATGAGTCTTAAAAGCCAACTGTAGTCAAAAGCCATTGGTGATACAGCTGGTACAGGTGACTCCATTTATAAGGCATTTTTAATCATTTAAAAAAAAAAAAATTTTCACTTTCATGATTAGGAATATTTTGACATCTAGAAACATGTCAGCAGTCACAGGTTAAGACGGCAAGACATTTAAATGACCCGGATCAATGATAATCTTCAGACCAGGTGCCCCAACACATGGTTGACGCTCAGATTATAGCCCACAGCGCTTCACTTTTAAGTGCTGAGTAAGGAAGAAAGAGGGGAAATCCAGGAAAGCAGGGTTCGTGCTTCCTCAACCCTTCCCCCATCTTACTGCATAACGCATGAGCAGGGAGCCCAGCTGCAGACCCAAAGGAACTGCCTTTGCAGTTGTAATCCCACCTTCCTTCACATGCATTCAGTCCTTGGGGGGGTTGGCTTCTGAGCTTCGCATTGTTACATAATCACCCACAACCACACACTAAATTTGAAGGGTTTTGTCCACAAAGACTGAAGGCCATTTTTTCGACTGTCCAGGATCGACAGATGATTATGAAAAGCAAGAACGCATCCTGCCGCTGGATTTAGCATCACAAGTCCAGCATGGGGGAAGGGTGGCTTCTTAAATTAACTCTTCTGTTAGAGATGACGTCACGTGAAGCACATCCTGAGGACATCTACACCTATAAGACATTTTCCTCACAACATGGCTCTTTTTAATGCCCTAAATGCTCACATATTATAGATTTAACCTTCCTTGCATCTAGTAGATGTGCTTATCCAGTTTTATAAAGACCAAATCCAGCTATTAAAAGGGCAACAGTCTCGCTCAAGGGCCCAACAAGGGGAGATTGGCAGTGGCAGGGTTTGAACCCTTAATCTTTGGTTAACTGTCCAAAAGCCTATCCACTGGGCCGCTAACATACAGGATAACAGTGTTTGGTCAATTCTTTGAGAGAGGTTGACAATCATTGTAATCGTCACCAGCCATAGACACAAAGAGCTCAACTTCGGTTTCAAACTCCAGTAAATGTAGGTTTGGAGGTTTCATACTGCAGGTCAATGTGGAACATTTTTCCCCTCATATGTGACACATTTGTTTCTTACATTGCAGTGTGAACAGTCAAAAATAATCAGAACATTTCAATTCGAATCTAGGCCACGTACTCAAATCCGATTCGCTTCCGGTCAGACGTCAAACCTTGTAGGACAGCCTGGAGCTCATCTTCTTGAGGTAGCTTGTCAGGCATGGGAACATAATGAATGGCTTTGCAAAACTCATGGACAACCAAACAAACCAAGGATTTGGCAAGGCAAAATAGCTTAGTCAGCATGTGGAAACCCATTCCTATTGCCAGCCAGCACAATCCAACCCCAACTTGAATTTTAAGTTGCATGGGACTCAAATTTATGTCCTGCTTTGCAAATCTTGAAGAAAGGAGCAGGCATAGATAGTGAAATGTTGCCTTTGACATTCTGCAGCTTTTGACAAATTCCACATCCGCAAAAATTTCCATTTTGTGGGTATGGTATCCAGACTGTTCTCTCAAGAAGTACCAAGGATGGTTCCACGGAAAGCATCAAAACCTTGGCCCTCTTTCAATTCCTTGTCCTCATTACTATGTGTCTGCAAATTCAGTCGCCATTCATCACACATTAACGTGAACAACAGTTTAGGTCAGCTATCGCTACCATATGGTCCATTTTGTTTGTTTACATCGGCGGGGCTGTGTCAGATGGCTCAAAGCTCTTTAAGCTCATGCAAGTCATTCAAGAGCATGACCTGTTAAGACTAGTGATGGATGCAGGCCCCGTCAAGCAAACAATGAGCATTAAATCAGATTGGGACACATTGGCCTGCAGTCGAATACAGCTATATATTATTATTATTCTAACAGTTTTTTTTTATCCTTTGGACCCATCTCATCTCAAAATCTAAAAGCTACTACAGGATGCCACATATTTCCCAAAGCCCCTCTGACAGTTACATAAATTTGTCCATAAACAAAGTTTAATAGGTTTTCTACGATTGTATGCAAAAATAGTCAGTTATTTATATATTCAAGCAAAATTACATAAATCGTACAATCACACACTATGCCATTTAGTACATTGGTCCTAAACTGTTCCTCCTAACCATGAAAATAAGAGCCAATATATTAAAACCAAGAATGTGTCAACACTGGCCATCAGAGACTGTTCTACTCACTCTCAGTGCAGTGATTCTGAATTTTATGATCAAACGGTCCATCACAGCTTTAAACATTCAGATCCATAACATGCAATTGTGCTTAGAAGATGGCCGTGTGCTCCAGTCCACGATGAGGTTTAGGCAGGATGCAACACATCAAGATCATGCTGGCAAGCTCAGATTAAACATGAAACTTACAAATACCAGCCAGACATTCAGCTGCTCTTTATTCAGACAGTTATTCCACAGTTCCACTTGTACAAATACAACACTGTTCATTACACTAAATGACAGCATTATGGTGGCAATTAAATATTAAGACGATGTTTTTGTATCTAGATGTGTGTCGGCGTTAGGCCTAGAGGTCATGAAAAGGCCTCACATTGACTACAGCGTAGTCAATTTGGCCCAATAACTTTGTTTTACAGTTCCAGGACAAGTTCGCAACAGAATTTGCCAGGATAGGTGTGGTTCCCGTCGCTTTAACCTTTTTCTTTGTGCTGAGGCATCAAACTGCACTGACAGGATGAGATATTAGGAGTCCTGCACTCAAATCAAAAGCAGCATCACCCCTTCTCTCTGGCATCCATCACTGAGCACTCAGGCTGCACAGGCAATCAAGTGGGTGATTCACACTCTGGGCAAGACCAAACTTTAGAGCAGAACACAGCATGTGTTTGCCACCCTGCTTTTAAATTGCCAGGTAGCAAAAATAATGTGTAATTTCTTCACTAATACTTGGTTACGCCTCCCTGAACTTTAATATCAACACCAGTGTTTGCAGGATAGGATTCCACCAGTTCCTTTCTATACAAAAGGCACACTATTTGCACAACCTTTTGCAGTGATGCGCTGGTATTTTTTTCCCCGTTTAGAAAATCTACAACTCAGCGAATCTCCAAGCCTCACGTGTGCTGTGCTTATACTTAAAGCCAGTAAGCAGCTGATTAAGGACCTTAAAAGAAAAAAGTGACTCTCACAAAGATAAAGAGGCTGTAAAGATATCTAAATGTGTCCTGCTGGGACAACATGACAAAAAGAAATAATTCAATAGCAAAACTCTGTACGCTCTACAAAAACAGCTACACACTGCTTAGGTATGCAAAGCAAAACCCTCATCTTCAGTATTGTGTGGCCAGAGACTGAGCCAACAAAATACCAGCAAATTAAATGCGATTGGTGTGTCAACCAAATGCTGTTTTAAAAAAAAACATTCTGTTCTTCCAGCACCAGCCCTCACACTGCTACTCTGACCACATAAGAGGGCCCCATCTCCCCAGTCCCTCCTCCTTTTGGCGGAGGATGCTTTAACACTTAAGAATTATTCATTTATGGACCACTTAAAATTCTCGAACTGAAACTGCGGGTAACTGACACCACGGATAGCTAATCCGCAGATAAGGAGTGACTACTGTATACAGTTAGGGATCCTGAAGTCTTCAATCCACACAAGTACAGTAGGTGGTGGTAATTAACTGTCAGTCTGGCTGACAAGCACCAATAAAAAAGAACCCAAGCAGAAGAGCCAAATGGGCGAACACAGAGAAGCAAAACATGAATCCGTGTTTCGTACGCGGGTTGAAAACGCAGTCACTTACTACATCCCACACAATACATCACGTATGTTCGATACATCATTCCACCCCTCGGCTTGATCACAAAGCCAGTACTCAATAACTGTTAGAGGCCACAAAAAACGTTTGGAGGTTGTGAATCCTGCCCTAAAGGGAGTGTTTCTAAATAAGATTGAACAACATGCCAAGTAAAAGTTTTACCCAATATGAACAATTCTGTAAGTAAACAGTAACTATTTATTACAGTACGCAGAAGTCTGTTTGTTTAAAGTCTGAGTTTAAAAAGAACTCAAATAAATCTCCACGTCATTTGACAGACGACAAAGCTTTTGCATGAAGCTGCATTTTAATACTTCAACAACAAAGGTGTTCACATAGACGCTCAGGAAGCTCCTCCAGTTGAGTTCGAATACAGTTTTTCTATATCACTGATAACAGCTCTAAGAGCCAGCCAGGAATCACTCTTGGCTAAAACGCCACCTTTGTAGAAGTGCTGATTCACCATGAACACAGACACTCTGGCTGGGCATAAAAGGTCTTCCGTAAAGCAGCCGTGCAGCAATGAGAATCATGTAGACATGGAGACTACAATCCGAGACTGAAATGGACTGAAATCAGGAAAATAAAGAAATTAATTCATGTAGGAAATGCTGTTTGCTTGCTTTGAGATGACAGCAGCTGTTAGGAAAAGGTTTTACTTTTTAGTCCGGAACAGGAGCCTAGCACGCTTGTGTTTTCAACACTCTGAGGACAGAAACAAGTGCAAGCGCTTGTTCTACATGAATTCAGTTCTTTGTTTGCATGATTTTAACCTGTTTTGGTCGTCGATTTATGCAACAGTGGGACACTAAGCTAAAAGGCAGGTTGAGCATGTCGACTGCAGATTTCAGGGTGGTGCATACACAGTGCTGTGCTCTGAATTATTGATGAGACGGTGCTCAGATGGATGCAGCTACCCTTTAACTCAATGCACTACCCTAAGGAACACAATGGCCTAAGCACACTGATTCAAATTCTTAACCATGGATACACCTTTCTGCTGTTACAAATGACCTAAAAAACCCATTTCACCTTTCTACACCCTCTTAATTACTTAGTTACATTTACATTTAGCAGATGCCCTTATCCAGAGCTTGCAAGTGAAACATCCTCACAATGCACAATTTGGGTCAAGGGTCTTGGTCGGGGACCCAACAGCTACAGACTGGCAGAGGAAAGATTTGAAACCTGGACCTTCTGGTCCATAGTCCAGTATCTACCACCACAGCACCAACATATAACCTAATGTAAAACATTGCTGCTTAAATAAAATAAGTGGGAGAGCCATGAGGTAGGGTAACAGAGGAGAGGGACAATTCAGAGGCAACCTACTACTCAACTGAATTTGAAGAAAACAGTCTGGTAAGCATACTTGACATTGGATCATTTCAAGTACAATATTTTTGTCTCATTCATTAAAGTGGGTTCTCTTTATCATTTATGCAAATATCTAAAACATTCTCAAGGGTTCACACATTTTCAAGCACCACTGTATATACCGAGAACCACCTGCCTAATATTGTGTACATCCCCCTAGTGCCGCCAAGGCTCTGATCTGTGTAGGCATGGACTCCACAACACTTCCGAAGGTGTCCTGTGGTACCTGCCAACACCTATTTCTTTAAGTCCTGACGATTTTGAAATGGGGCCTCCATGGACCTGACTTGTTTGTCCAGCAGATCCCACAGATGCTCTATCGGAATGACAGCTGGAGAATCTGGAGTCAACATGTCTTTGTCATGTTCCTCAAATCATTCCTGAAAAACGTGTGTAGCAGGGGTGTACATGGTGTGAGGCAATGTATAGTCAGGTGGCACGTGTGAAAATGACATCCACAAGAATGCCAATACAGTTTCCAGGAGCCCAAAGCATCACACTGTCAATGTTATTCAAGTCACTTGTCAATGGTTTAATGTTATGGCTGATCGGTGTATACCATATATGTGATACAGCATTTTGGCCACATTAGGATGTTACCCTAAAACTCCTATGCCTCCATCCTCAGATAAAGTAGTGAACCACTCCAAGAAAAGGAAGTCGAGAAACAAAACATGGCTTCCTTTTCATGTTTGCCCGCATTCTCATAATCACCTTTAACATTTACATTTACAGCATTTAGCAGACGCCCTTATCCAGAGCGACTTACAATTGGTACAGTCTTACAATCCAAGCAATTGTGGGTTAAGGGCCTTGCTCAAGGACCCAACAGAGGTGGGATTTGAACCCTGGACCTTCTGGTCCATAGTCCAGTACCTTACCCACTAGGCTACCACAGTCCACACAGTCCCCAGATATAACACCGCACAACACAGCACGAACTCAAAAGAACAGCATGTGCACGCTAAACCACAGTCATCCACACGAAGCAACAGCATTTGCATCGTGTCACCAAGGGAACGGCGCTGCCACGCTGTGCTGTGACGCCCGAGCCACCGCTTCCTGGATTAAAGGACAGAGTGAAAGGATCAAACCCAGCAGAGGCTTGCGAAGAAAACAAAAGACCCATCCATCACACGGAGCCACTTATTAGGCCACTATTAATCTGGAATATCAGCGCTCACGGAAACGGACAGCATCTCCGCACCTGGCTCCGAATAGGATGGCAGCATCCCAGCACCGGTCAAATTTCCCAGCACCACCATATAGCTTTGGTGCAGCGCAGGGTGCGGCCTAATCCGCGTAATCACCGATGACTCAGGCATTTAATGATTTCTCAGGTGACTGAGCCAACGTACCCATAACGCATGCATGGATTTCATCCGCCAACCTCTCGGTTCATTTATGGACAAACAAACCTTTCAAACCACAAGCGGGAATTCCAACGGACCCGGGACAACAGAAACCAGTTGTGCAACTTCAACCCACAAAAATAACAGTCTAGCTCTGTGAAGATGCTTTGCTAACCCCAGGACACAATACATACTGCTGCATGTACTGGCTCAAATAATATCATCCACCCTACAACAAAAGAGACTACTCTGTCAACTTTCACCTACATGGAAGACTGACTAATGTACATCCACAACATGAGCACACATGGTGTGCACTAAATGCTGACATGGTAACTGGAGATGCAACGCTGAATCAATGAATTAAAATAGGCAGAATTTGGAAAATCTTACCTGTACTTCCTAACGTTTTATAGAACCGATATTCCAAATGGAGTTGTGGGGCCCTAGATTTCACAGGTTCCTTTAAAGACGGAGGAAGAAAGAAACTAATTAGAGCACATCCAATACAAACAGTCCATGATGAATAAGCCTGGGTTGATTAACAATAATACCAAATATCGCAATAATATATAAGCACGCACTGGTACACAAATTATTCTCTCTTTTTCTTTAACAGTTGCAGTTCTACAAAGATCATTATGATCACAACAGTATTATTATTATTATTATTATTATATGAAATCAGCCTGTTCACGCTTACATTAAACACAACGCTTGCAAAAACCTAACAACGCAAGAAGATATACTCCGGAATAAAATATATGCAAGTGAACGCAACATATGGCTTCAATTAAAGATGTGTGCAGAAGCACTGGACGTTAACAACATTATATGGGGTCTGTGCTGAGGGACTTCGTTCTGTACTTCAAGAGTAGAAGATGAATAAAGATAGATGAATGCCCATTACTCCAGATGCTCTTCAAATCCGTTGCAAGTAGTGCAACAGGTCAGAACACGCATCTGTTATATACATTTGTGACCGCCACAGAAATGGTCCATAACGTCCTGATGTCTCCACAGGTACAGGAAAATCACACCCATAACAGAGCCCTTTCTGCTGGTGGACTGATTGATCATGATATAATCATCGGAAAAAACATGCGACCAATAACTGGTGTGGTTCGTCCTAAATTAGGATCACAACAGTATTGTTTATCAAACAGCTGAAGCAATCAAAGGCACTACAACTGATGTCAGATGGGAGCCAAGGGTTTGACTTGCATTTTAATTGAAATTTCACCCACTGGTTCAGTTTTTTCAGAAGACTTACAAGGTTTTCTCCAAAGATGTTTTGCTGCTCACTGGAAATGCAGACTCCAATATTGGGTACAGTAGATTTTGGAAAAAGAAAGGAGCACACAGTCTGATACCTGAGCTGAAAGGTTTTTTTTTTAGCATGAACACCATTATTTGATTCAGGAGGTTTATCTAATTACACATTAAGATTTTACTCATAACGTATCATTAAGTACTGATAAGAGTAATATTCCTATTAACGTCATCCTGAACATTTTATAAGCAAGTAAAATGGAGAAGGTACAACAGAGGACAAAGGAGCATGAAGACGAAAACATGTTTTTACTCAAGCTTGTGCCAAGTATGAAAAGGCTGCCAGTGGAGAGGAAGATTGAAAAATACACGAGATGCATCATGAGACACAGAAGCGATGGTGATGGTGACTGGTCAGTGAGTTTTCGTTTCCAAAGTTCGCAAAAAAAGGAACATGGGGCGAATAAAACAGTCGTCATTATACATGAGCTCAAATTCATTTACTGTCATCCGAATAAATCCCACAAAAATAGATCCCTCTTAGATCCCTCTTGGCTGTGTTTCCTACCAGTTCTCCTCTTTCTAGCTATGCTGCTATAGCTAATGCTGCCGGGCTCTCATGCTACACATGGCATCAGTGATTGTTAATAGACACTGTGCTCTTAATCAATAACTAATTACATTTTCTGTTTTCTCTCCGAGCTGTGTTCCGGCAGTTCCAGCCCCACACATGATGTTCATCTGCTGGAGCTCCACTCAAGCTGCTTCCGTCATCAGCTCCAGCCCCATCATACCCGGGCCACTTAATGTCGATGTGCATACTTCACATTTTATTCGAACTTTTACTCCATGACTTTAGTTTTGCTCTTAGATTTATCATCTACGTCGCCCAAGGAGGTTGGGTCCCTTTTTGAGTCTTGGTGCTCCCAAGGTTTCTTCCTATAACTCAGGGAGTTTTTCCTTGCCACTGTCGCCCTAGGCTTGCTCAAATTGGGATTGGACGTAGTTTTTGGAGATAATCTAAACTTGTAAAGTTGCTTTGAGACAATGCTCCATTGTAAAAAGCGCTATATAAATAATTCTGACTTGATTTGACAAAAAAGTGTTCGGTGTGCAACGACCTTAAAAGACTGATCACTTTACTTCACTACTACCATTTTAAAAACGTATCATATTTTACGTTATTTCACCTTAATTCTGAGTGCTAGAATTTGTGAACACACCAGGAAAATTTTCGATTAACTTTGGAAATTTTCAGGGTGTAACATGACAACAGATGAGGGTTATTAAAAGAGGATTACGGCTTTCTGTAGTCACTCTACGCCATACACCCCAAAGAACACCACCACAGCCTTGAAGAAGCATTTTGTATAATTAATATTCTCAGTTAAGAATAAAACACAACGATTAAACTTATTTTTAAATCATACAAGCAAAAGCCACATTCACGGCCATTCAAATGTGCAGATCATCCGGTTACATGGTTTATGTATCTTGTTATAGTGTGTAATTAGCAAGCTAGCATCAGAGCACACCAGTGTGGCTTTTAAGAAATGCAAGCTGAACGTGGGGGCGGCAGCATCCAATGATTTAATTCAACACAGCTGGGCAGAGCTTTTCGTCTGGTTCTCAGAAATGGTTTTCTTGTTTTTCTGTTTATGGCTACACAGTCACAAGACATAAACTTCTGTTTGATCAGTGTCACCATGCGCCACAGCTGGAATGTGAGAAATGAATTTTAAATCGTACACTCACCAATTTGATAGCAACGTACTCGTTGGTGTAGAGGTTCTTTCCTGAAAAAGAAGAGAGCCCAGGTTATTAGACTGCATGCATATCAAAAGCAGAAGACTAACAGCCTGGGACCACTCAGCTCTTATAGTATATGCCTCAAAAGTTTAACAAAACTATTAGAGAACACAGAGTGGGGCAGCCTCACACTACAGCACAACAGTATGTCAACTAAACAACAGCAATGACATCTACAAGGTGACAGGGATACTTTTCCCAGCATATGTATGGGAACTAATGTTTCCAAAGCAGATCTTTTATGATGACGACTGACTGGAACAGGATAGGTTTGTTAGTTAGTTTATTAGTTTTATTTAACATCGGCATTAACGGCCATATTCATGATAGGCAAGGTTATATCAACACACCAGTCATGGGCCAAATTAGAGTGACCAGTCAACCTAATGCATGTCTTTAGAATGTGGGAGGAAACCAGAGTAAACACAGACAAGAAAGATACGCAAACTCCACGCAGGCAGAGTCCGAGGTCGGGATTGAACTGGGGATCTGTGAGACTCCGGACAGGATAAGGGGTGTCTGTATAAATTGCCCAGATGGGCAGAGCTACAATGACCACATATGCAGACAACCCTCTGCAATATAAAGTATTCGCAAAGTTTTTCATGCATAGAATAATTAGACCTGCGCTGTAACTTGAGCCACCGAACATCTTTGGCCAAAAAGGTCACTTTCATTGCAAGACAAATGGAGATCGCAAAGCATTGGAGCTCAGGTAAAAGGTTTTGAACTCGGAGCAAAAACAAACGCAGTGGCTTTGATCGCTTAAGACAAGGAGATTAAATGGGATGCGATTAAGAAAACGCGGGATAGGTGTGATGAATCAATATGCTGGTGATTGGGATCAGGTGGTGCAGTGTGAGAACCTGAGAAACTAATGATAGACTGATTCATCAGGCCGATGAAGGCCATCCTGAGATAATCGGCACTCACTATTCAAAAATAGTAGAGAAAATGCAGAGAAACTGTGTCCTCCATTACAACTTGCAGCTCAACTGGGACTACTGACTGACTAAAAACAGAGAGATCCTGAGAACATTCAGTGAGGTTGAGCCTATTTATAAGAAGATGAAAACTTTGTTTCCAGCATTACAACTTGCTGCTCTTAACTAGAACTTTAAAAAAAGATGCTGCTATCCTGCAAGTATTTACACATTTTCGTTTTTTCCAAGAAACAAAAAGATACTGTTATCTGATAATAAATATTGTTGTTAAGTGCAATCACACATTCATTTTATTATTTATAAAAAAACAGAGTGCAAACAGAGACAGTGGATTTCAGCAATTGTGTCTCATTTATTATACCAGAAGCAAGAATGTGACATCGGACTTGTATATCGATCATCCTGCTCTCTAAATATCGGCCATTAAAACCCATATCGGTCAACCATTACTGGAAACGGAGGCAGTTGGCATGACAATTAAATCAAATCAAGTGTCAAAATCTAACTGCTCATTGATCCTTTAAATGGTAAACAAAAAAGCAAGTAAAAATGTGATGCGTTTCCTTCCCTCGCTGACCATCACATCGGTGGCAAACGCCACTGCACAACCCGAGCGCTGAATATTAAGCCCGATTGTTCATTAAAATTCAAACCACCATATTGCTCGAGTTATGTAATGTGCTGTACCAGACATTAAACATGTGTGTACTACACAGGAAGGACTTTCCTTTGAGGGAAAGTCTGTGGGCACAGTTTCTGCTCATTTTTTCTGGCATTCGCTGTAAGCATTTGGAAAACGTTCTCCAGACGTGTATAGTCATGAGATCACGTCTGGATTGTGAGACTAAACATATCGCAGCCTGACAACGTATGCAACTTGCTAGTTTGTAGAGATGAAGCAAAAATTTCAGGCCACTGAAAGACAAGAAAGATTTAAATCTTGAAGAAACAAAGTAAAAAAAAACTGAGAGCACATGGCTTCACACCTGACTGCTGAATACAAGGGGTTTAAATAGCAGAGGATGTAATTAAGGAAACGCTGGACAGTTGAGAGTACTCCACACTCCGAGTTCAGTTTCAGCAGCAGCAACATACACTGTGGCACTCCTACGCACACTGGCACGCTAAGAGCACTTTAGAAACTCCAATTAGCCTAAAGCATGTCTTTGGACTCTGTGAGGAAACCGGAGTACCCAGAGTAAACCCACACATTTACATTTACAGCATTTAGCAGACACCCTTATCCAGAGCGACTTACAATTGGTACAGTCTTACAATCCAAGCAACTGTGGGTTAAGGGCCTTGCTCAAGGACCCAACAGTGGCAGCTTGGCAGAGGTGGGATTTGAACCCTGGACCTTTTGGTCCATAGTCCAGTACCTTAACCACTAGGCTACCACAGTCCGGGGAGGACACAGACACGGGGATGAGCAGATTCCACACAAAAAGGGCCTAGGTCGCTCCACCTGGGGATCGATTCCAGGACCTTCTTGCTATGAGGTGACCGAGCCACCCCCTTTTAGACAAACTCTTGTAATGACATCAAAAAAAGTGAAATGATAACAGTAAATTCCACATTAAAATTTGCTCGTTCCTTTAATCACACGTTCTAACTACAGGTACCTTAACACTTAAAGACCCTGACTACACCACTGGACCTTTAAACTGGACCTTTATGAGGCACAGCCAGATCAGAACAAAATGTTCCAATGCTCACTGAAAATGAAAACACTGACTCAAATGAAAAAAAATCAGCCTCCCTGATGCATTCCATATAGACACTGTGGCAGGGGCATCTTTCAGAACAGTAATAATCATTAAGTCATGAAACTCTTAATGGCCTGTTACTCTACTTCTTAAGAACTACTGCATACTATATGCCTTATCTGATAGCTTTCCAGTGCATATCCCTTCAAAATCAGATAATGGGAAACCTCCAGGGTTATGAGACTCACTAATTGGACTTTGCAACCAGCCAATAACCTCACAGAAAGATGTGACATAAACTTAGAAATGTAATATTAAATAATCATTTTCTAGAGTACATAATGCATTTCAGAGTCTCCAAGAAGTGTTCGATAGCCGTTCAGCTCCCTTCATTTCCGTGGCGCATCTAATTCCGGGATTGGAATTGGGTTGGGGGGGGGGTCGGGGGTGCAAACAAAGCCAAGTCTTTAGAATAGAATAGTTGGACCTAGCAGCCATGTCGAGTTAGGAAATCGGGTGACTGGTATACATGCTATGAGTAATCCGATTACTGAGGTAAAAGCTCTCGCTACCGGATCTCATAATCTGATTTCTGGATCGGTGTATGCTGTTTACAAGGGCACTTGAATAATCAGCTAACTGCAGAAATCTGACTATGATCGGATTATTAAGTACATGTAAATGCACTCAGTGTGATGACAATAGCAAACAGAGGCCAAGCAAACATCGTTTTG
The DNA here is from genome assembly GCA_025084515.1 of Ancistrus triradiatus. Classification (NCBI taxonomy): domain Eukaryota; kingdom Metazoa; phylum Chordata; class Actinopteri; order Siluriformes; family Loricariidae; genus Ancistrus; species Ancistrus triradiatus. The sequence continues at coordinate 475,374 of JAJAGP010000030.1, read as the reverse complement.
ATATTCCAGTTAATAGTACATTGAGGAATTCTTCACCTTTGTTTTATTCTTTTCCATTAAAGTGATGCAAACAGCTGACTATTTATAACTTTATTGGAGTAAGTTGAACTTCCACGAACTACATTTAATGTGTAGCTCTATTGCCTTATGCCACCTTTAGACGAGGAGTCTTAAACTCTTGGTGACAGGCGGACATCGTGTTCTCCATGTCTGATTACATGATGATACAGTGGTGCTTGAAAGTTTGTGAACCCTTTAGAATTTTCTATATGTCTGCATAAATATGACCTAAAACATCATCAGAGTTTCACACAAGTCCTAAAAGTAGATAAAGAGAACCCAGTTAAACAAATGAGACAAAAATATTATACTTGGTCATTTATTTGTTGAGAAAAATGATCCAATATTACATATTAGTGAGTGGCAAAAGTATGTGACCCTTTGCTTTCAGTATCTGGTGTGACCCCCCCTGTGCAGTAATAACTGCAGCTAAACGTTTCCTGTAACTGTTGATCAGTCCTGTACACCGGCTTTAAGGAATTTTAGCCCATTCCTCCGTACAGAACAGCTTCAGCTCTTGGATGTTGATGGGTTTCCTCACATTAGCTGCTCACTTCAGGTCCTTCCACAACATTTCCATTGGATTAAGGTCAGGACTTTGACTTGGCCATTCCAAAATATTACCTTTATTCTTCTTTAACCATTCTTTGGTAGAACGGCTTGTGTGCTTAGGGTCGTTGTCTTGCTGCATGACCCACCTTCAGTGGGTCAGTTCATGGACAGATGTCCTGACATTTTCCTTTAAAATTCTCTGATATAATTCAGAATTCATTGTTCCATTAATGATGGCAAGCCGTCCTGGCCCAGATGCAGCAAAACAGGCCCAAACAATGATACTACCACCACCATGTTTTACAGATGGGATAAGGTTCTTATGCTGGAATGCAGCGTTTTCCTTTCTCCAAACAAAACGCTTTTCTTTCAAAACAAAAAGTTCCATTTTGGTCTCATCCATCCACAAAACATTCCTCCAATAGCCTTCTGGCTTGTCCACGTGATCTTTAGCAAACTGCCGACGAGCAGCAATGTTCTTTTTGGAGAGCAGTGGCTTTCTCCTTACAAACCCTGCCATGCACACCATTGTTGTTCAGTGTTCTTCTGATGGTCCTCATGAACATTAGCCAATGTGAGTGAGGCCTTCAGTTGCTTAGAAGTTACTCTGGGGTCCTTTGTGACCTCACCAACTATTACATGCCTTGCTCTTGGAGTGACCTTTGTTGGTCGACCACTCCTGGGCAATGTTCTTGAATTTCCTCCATTTGTACACAATCTGTCTGACTGTGGATTGGTGGAGCCCAAACTCTTTAGAGATGGTTTTGTAACCTTTTCCAGACTGATGAGCATCAACAACTCTGAGTTCTCTTTATCTATTTTTAGGACTTGTGTGAAAATCCGATGTTTTTGGTCATATTTTTACCGAAATATAGAAAATTCTAAAGGGTTCACAAACCATCAAGCACCACTGTATATCGATTTTCTAATGCTACAGCTGTGAGTAAAGAAATTTACCATGTGCTGCTTGTGAGAACCGGAAAGCATTAAACAGTTTCATTCTGTCATAAAGGTAAATAAACCTGACGTATATAAACAGTTACTAGGGAGCTAGGTACATACCTCATCTGCTGCATCTTTCCTCGCCGCATCACTCTCTGCCTTCTCGTGATAAAACTCATGAGTCATCAAAAAGACATTCTCTATTGCCACAATCCACAAATCTCTCTTCCTTTCAATGCCACATGTTTGGTCTGCCATTGCCACTAGAGCATTTTCTCAAGTTTCACAGTATTCATTGCTGTCGTCTTATTGTTGGATTTTAGATGAGCCTGGTCTCAGCAAACATACTGGGACATTCTTCGTCTTTGGCAGCGGAACTAATTCTGCAAGCACTTCACAAAGTGCTCCAAGAATGCCGATCTTAAATCACAACCAAAAAAATATTTTTTTTTTTTACACAATTTGTCTGTGACAGCAAAATTGGGTGCACCCTGGATGACAAAATTTGAACTTTCTTGATCCACAATCCAAGACAGGTGGATCTTTTATAGCACCTTTTACACTGAATTTAAATTTTACTACAAGTCTGTATTTTTACATTCATACATAAGGCTGTTATTCCACATAAAGTACAAACGTACATATAAAATGTGTCCATATTGAGAGCTGATTTCTGCAATTATCTGATTATTCAAATGGCCATGTAAACCTCATACTCCAATTTTCCTAGATCTGATTAACGGCTGGAAATCAGAGTATGAAATTCCCTTAGCTCATTAATCGAATTTCTCAGCACATGTATCCTGTTCCTCCGAATTTCCATCGGTTTTCTGTCTGCGCACGCACGCAAGCGTAACCTGACCCGGTTGCCAGGTCAGCATATCCTAAAGAGTTGGTTTCTTTTGGGCTTGTTTCCATAGACCTGGTGCTAAATGAAGCAAAATAGATACCAATCACTTTCTTGGAAACTAAAAGCAGGATATCCTCAATGAAACAAAGAGTTTCTGTATTTAATTAATAAAGTTTGAAGTTTAGCTCACATCCTTCTGAAGGATTACTGTCTGGCTGCAAAGTAGAAATCGGATTACTGCCTGAATCACATAACCCGGAGGTTTCCCATTATCTGAGTACAGAAGTGCATGTAAACTCCTTGATCAAATTACTGACAAAATCTGATTTTCTGTATGTAAACACACTCAGTGTCCTTTACTGGTCTACTTGGTCATTGCCAGACCATCACCAGTTTTTGGGAGGCTCTGCAGGCAAAGCAGATGGAAAATGGGGTTATTTAATATTAGGTTATATCCTTAAAATCTGTCAGAAAGAAGTACCAATCCAAAGTGTGACCTTTGGATTCTCTCCAAACCATAGTAACTGCAAAAGGTATATGGTGTGAACATTTTGGCCATGCTGTGAGAAGCTTGGCATGTACGAGGCGGCCAAATTTTTGCCCTGATCACCCACTTTACAACCAATAATTCTCATGGCTTTTTTTTTTTTTTTTTTTTTTTTTAAAGAGGGGTGTGAGAGAGCGTTCATGGGATTTGAATATCAACTCACTGCAGATGTAGGACAAAGAATTTGGACTTAATAATTAACACAGTTTTTTGGCATTATAATGGCGGACACACAACACGTACATACAGAAAACAACTTCTCGACGAGGTGGAAAAGACACTGCACCAGATCTTTACACATCAGGGTTTCCTACAAATCAAGAGGTTTGGTGTGTGAAAGAAGTACCAGCACTTTGATGAGGCCACATAAAAAAAAAGGGTATGCCATTGGCGGTAGTTACTTTAGTCGGCCATAAAGTGTGTCGAAAAGCTTTATAGTATTTACTGTAAAGCTGTTAATAAAACGGAAGGGCGCCAGGATAAGCGCCAAGCTAAACCAGTTTAAACCCAACTGCTGCCTCGTCACCCAACACCTAACTAAATGCCTGCAGGAATCGAGTCACCAAGGTGCTGGATTAAATGATTGATTGGTTGGATTGGGGTTTTATTACAAATTATGACACCAGATTTAGGTGTGGCAGGCTGTTAGAGAGAAGTCAGGCCAGAAGGTTTAAATACAAGTTTGAAAAAGAAAAGGCTTTCACTTGGCCCTACTTAAAATGAAATGTAGACAATCTGAAGGCCTCATGACTCATCTTTATTCTGCATGGACATATTTTTCGTAACATTTACAATCACACAACCTACAGCACCTATTCGTCCAAGATTCCAGCTTTCTGACAGTCAGCAATTAAAACACTAAATTTTGAGCGCACCATGGAGAATGTAATTATCCTGGAGCCTCACACAGTAGTGCTGACTGGGCATGCCGACAAATAAATATTGCCATGCAAGGAGGCCTAAAGCCAAATATTACATCAGGCTTAGTAATAAAACTTCTCAACTACTGTAAGGATTGCATTAACATTGTCCCACTTTCAACTGAAATCTGTAGAAACTGACTATGCCCACTAACTCACTGGGACAAAACTGGGATTATGAAGCTTAACCCTTTGCCATCTTCAACTTTGTTGATTTGTGCTGACACACCACATACCCCACATTAAAATTGAAAAAAAAAAAGAAAAAAAACAGAACACCCATTCACTCAAGAACGTACTCTCTAGACATCAAACAGTCAAAACATCCTCACCAAGTTTCAGCTCCCCGAAATTTCCACATCCAATCTTCTTGCCCACTCGGAAGTTTGGCCCCACCATTAGGACCCCTGATGACGCCGAGGAGCTGGAGGGCCGTGAGTGTCCGCTGCGCCCTTGGGCAACTTTACTGCTCCTTGTTGGCCTCTCGCCCTCTTTTTCTCTGGGGTGATCCATCGCTGCAGTGCTGAGGATGCACTGATCCAGAGAAACAGGCCTGGGCCCACAGCAGTCACCTCAGGAGAACAGAAAGCTCATGGGACAACAGCCCCGTCCCCGTCACTGCTGCCAGGCTGAAGACAGGCTGCCTATAGACATCCACACTAGGGGAGACACAGAATGAAATGAAGTTTTAAAAAAAACAAAAAAACAAAAACCGTTTTTACATTTCTGTAAAAAATACGCCTTTTGATCAAGAACAATTGGAGCACATTCCCACTTATTTGCCAGCATTATTACATCTTCCTATCCCAGTAACCTCCTGAAGTCATATGACCATGAATTTAAAAATAACAGACAGCTTAGGCACTTTTGGAAGGATTGAAGGACCAGATCTAGATTCGTACCAGGGCTTTGATATGCACTCGCAGTAGGAGCACTGTATGATGCTGAAGCTATGACGACGCAAAATCGCGCTGTACCTTCTCCGGCACATATCGGCTCAGTCAAGCCTGAACTTGCATAAATGGCCCAGTCACAGTGATGTCAGTGTAGGATCCATATCAACAACCAGTCATTAACAAGCATTGCCATAAAAGTAGTGTATCAAAAAGACAGATAAACAGGATTGGTATACCAATAAAATAATCAAAAACAGGCACGCAGCGTGTCTATCACAAAACCTCCATTGGAATTTGGAACCTGTTCCTGTCAGGTGACCAAAAAAAAGGCAGATTAATGCATTTACATAATCATTTTAATCTGCAGAAAAGGGTCATCTGCCTGAGAGACCAGGCCTGTTCTGAAGTACTCTGCCTGTCAGAACCTCTGCACCAAAGAATCAGTTGCTGTGGAGGGCAGTTCTACAGAGCGCTGGTTACATAAAACACAGTGCGGTACATAACTTTAAAAAAAAAAGCAGCAAGATAAACATGGCTATTCACAGGAGAGATGGACAAAGACTTTTCCCAAAATAACCGGTTTGGATTATGCCTTATGCAATAACAATGCACCAATGATCTCTACCAATTAATTCCTCACTGCAGTATGTAATAAAGTAGTGATACACAAACAAAAATGCATTTTCTGGACATACAGGGCTGAAAACCAAAACATTTGGTTTTTAACTAGTGTTTTTTAAATGGTAAGTAATAATAAAAAAGTTTTTTTACTACAGATACAGAGACAGATCACATGTCCAACTTCTATGAAGATTGTTAAATGATTCCACACAGCCTGCATATTCACAGCTCAAACTGAATGCGTCTGTGCTAACCAGTGTAGGAAACAAACAGCACTTATTTACTTTCCAGTTATTATAAGCACTTCATTTGAAATTTGTTTAATTGTTACACCAGTCGCATCTGTTTATAGCCTTCCGGATTCCATCTCAGGCCTTCCCTCACACTCCCAATACAGCCCATGCTCCCAGCAGTCCTCTCAGCTGTCCCACATCCTTAATCCTTAATCCCATTCTCTGCTATTTAAACTCCTTGTCTGGACTGTGATGGTAACCAGGAGGTCAGGTCCTGTCAGTGTTGGGCCATTGAGCAAGGCACTGAAGACAAAAGTGTCTGCCAAATGACTAAACGCAAATGTTGTTTGAAGTCCTACAAGGAGAAGACATCTGCTGTTGGAGTTTGTTTGTGCACCGAGTTCCCTAAGCTCTGTTAGTTACAGTTACAGTGTTCACTGCACTGAAGCCCACCCTGACATGAACCTGTTCTTGGTTAAAAAAATTTGTTTACCCTCTTTCAACCATGTTTAGGTAGAAAATTTTCAGTGGTAAAAATTTCAATGCATCACCATACTGATATTAAAAACGTCATAGTCACACTAGGCAATCCGTACCGTGCCCGAGCATGTTTGACCGCCAGTACGATTCGTTTGACTAGTGACTCAGGCATGCTCGAAGATGTGGGCTCAAGAGCAGTTCAGTGTGTGATCACTATCCATACACAAGCACAGATCAAGAATATAACATCAACTCAGCTGCCCCTGCAAAAATCTTTTCATACAAGCAGCATGAGAAGCAGAAAATCACTGAATTGCATAATCAATAAATCTATCACGACCCCAAAAATCCACAACAAGTACAACCACAAAGGCAACTGTGCTGAGCTAGCATGCCTTCCTCCTGCTCCCATCACGATAATGCAAAGCGTGCTCAGGCCCAGAACATTTAAAGAGCAGTGTGAGCGCAGGGCAGCGAGGAAGCGGGGTGGAGGGACAATACTGCTCTGGCACTGTACAAGACAACCAGGCATAGTGCGAGTATCCCCTTAAATCCAGAGCAAGTTTATCCATTAGAGAAAGGAAACAAAAGGAGGAAGGAGAAACTCAGCAGGGATTTATTTACACTTCTGTTGTTATACAATAAAAACTCCAAGACGCAAATATTTCTACAGCCTTAGAAGTTTCATACACGTCACACAGCACTGACACCACCTTCACAAAAATGGACTTTTCTCAGTAATGTAAATGTCTACATAATGTCCTAATTAAAAAAAAAAAAAAACCTCTATAGTTATTCTTTCTAACACTATGTATGTTATGCAAGAATTTCACATTCTAACGCCTTTTTAATTTCCCTTCATTTAAAGATTAGAATATTGCTCGTTTCTTTTAGAGATTCACCAAATGCAGTTTTCTTGGCTGATTCTGAGTTCCATTTATTTTAACACATGAACTGCCCATTTCTGATTTTGGTCGACTCTTTCTGTCTACAAATGATAAATTACAACATACAGAAACATCGCAGGACAGAAAATCTCTCACTAGCTTCATCTTTAACCAATTTGCCTTTGTTAGTTTTGCCAAAAGTTCTTCCTCCACGGCTTATTTTCGCCCTGCCTGCATGGCCAACAACACGCTCTGAAGACATGGCTGTGTCTGAAATAGATCCCTACTCCCTCATTAGCATCCCAGGTCCCTCATTAGTAATATACTACATAGTCAGAGACTATTCAGTTGACCAAGTAGCATTCTGAACGCAACCGAAATCATCATGAACCTGTGTCAGAAGCGGTCTCATAAACAGACCGACGTGTGGCTGAGCCGTGTTTAAAGCTCTGTACACACATGGAGTGAATTCTGAATTAAAGTTAGTAAAAACACTGTAGGTCATGTGTGGCTGTTTTTGTCTATATGCTTTGCATCTCTAGAAAGTAGACTGGGTTGGACTGAACACCTCAGTGACTCTATGACACTTTTAGCACCTTCCAGCTCCCTAACAATTTTCCATTCTGTCGCCCATAAAGAAATGGAGACCTGGGCTGGCTTGCACAGAACCCTGACCTTAACACCATCAGACACCTTTGAGATGGCCTGCAAAGCCAACTGTAAGCCAGGGTTTACTGTCCAACATCAGTGCCAGACCTCACAGTCATGTTCCAAAATGTAATGGAAAGAAGGAGCAAAGGTCATGCCATTTCCTAAGTAGTTTGGATGTAATGTTTGGGTGTCTACAATCTGTGGTCAATAGTACGTCCGTAATAGACGTCAATACCTTGCTTTTTGGCGGATATGTGCTTTTGATGTTGCTGATACAGACAGGATATGAGGCACTGATGCTATGCTTGTGCCAGTGAGAGACTCAAAATAAACCAAAGAAACATTACAGATTACTAGACATATTTCAGCATCACCTGCAGATACATCATTGTGTTTCACGTTGTCGCCTTCAAAAGGCTGACCTGCAGTCATTAACCTTTAGAGAAGAGATTAGCTCAGGAGGAAACCAGGCATCACGGATGGATTCCTACAGTGAAGCTGACAGTGAGAAACGACTTCCATGAGCTCACTCTTTAAGCAACAGCCATGATGTCATGTGCTTTAGGATAAGCGCAGGTCAAATCATTCAGTTAAATACACTGATTATTAGCCTGGCATAGGTGAAAATGCTCTTACACGCAATCAAACGTATTTCAATGATAGAATGATAACCCAAACTATTCCATAAATAACGTCATAAACTGATTTCCACTTTCTGACACCATGGACTCATCTCACGATTACTAATTTCTCTCACTCGTTCTCCCAGGGAGGACAAAAGATCTCTGTGAATGGTATACAGAACGAACCGTCCGAGGCCGTATCCCAAATCGCTACTTCACGAACGTCTAGAGCGCTATATAGGACGTACAAGCCATTATACCGTTCCCTCCGTAGTGAGCTTGTGTAGGGTCTACGGTTGTATTTGGGAATATTTTCATTTCCAAAGAATTAGCACAGGCTGGCAATATTTGTTTTTCAAACGCTCGCGCGAGGTAATTAAACTGAACGTGCAAACTATAAAGTAAAACACGTTCAATTCACACTAAGACAGCATCCTGGTAATTAGATAGCTAATTACAGCGTTAGCGCGGCGTAACGAAAGCACTCAGAGAAAACGTTAAGTGACATCTTACCTGCTACGACAAACACTTACGCGCCACAATCTTTAAACGCGTTTATAGCGAAGAATGTACGTGTTTTCAAAATTGCAAGCTTGCCAATCATGACTAACCGACTAACAACCCCATTATTAGCGCGCTAGCTAGCAACCTAGCAACAGAGAAATGACTTACTGCCACGGCCGCTGCAGGAGAGCCGCTCTGTATAAAAATCAGCGTGTGCCGTCCTGATTCGTGGCTGTTTTGTTGCTTTCTCGGCGTTTTCCGTAAGTACTAAATACGTAATAAAAATAAAAAATAAGCGGTGTCCTTTTAGCTAGCTGTTTCTTTTCCTCCTTTTCTTTAGTGTTCTCCAGGTAACGTGAAACAGCGCTAAAGCAGCCCGTCTTCCGCTCACACACCGCTGACTGACTTTCACAATAAAAGTCCCCTTTCGTCAAACTTCCTCTGAGAACCAGGGATTGTTCAGAGATAACATTTTAGTGCATTATTTATTGTATTAGGAATAATCCAAGACCGGCCTGAGGAACACTCAGATAACATTCAGTTCGGCTACCATATAGGAGCATTTTAGATATATAGTATTGAATTTATTGCATACTTATCTTGAGCGACTGACTTATAACTGATAAGCTAAATACGATAAGCTAAGCTAAGCTCCTTTTTTAGTCCTACATTGGTGTGGCAAAGGGATAGTAGAGCACTCAGTAACAATTTGAATATAAACAATCTATATGAAGAATATATAACACTAGTACTGTATATACAGTGCACACACACTATAACACTAAGTATCTCTTTGGTGCTGTGGTGGCCTAGCGGTTAAGGTATTGGACTATGTTCAAGGGTCCCACTTCTGCCAAGTTGCCACTGTTGGGTCTTTGAGCAAGGCCCTTAACTCACATTTGCTTGGATCATTTGTAAGTCGCTCTGGAAAAGGATGTCTGCTAAATGACAAATGTAAATGTTTGTATATACAGTGGAAATCTGGAATTCAAACACTTCTTTATTCAACGAATCCGGACATTAAATGGTGTTTTTGAATTTAGTTTGCCTCCAAATCCCAACTTCAAAACATTGGTAAAACCTGTGTATGTTTGACCCAGCCTCAGGGTGTGTCTCAAATGAATTGAACTCAGACAAGAGTCCAACAGTGGCAGCCTAGCAGTGCCGAGATTTTAACCCTCAACGTTCCAATCAATAGTCCAGCAACTTAATGGCTGAGCCACCACTTCCCTATAAAACTGTTTTGTGAGCATATTCCTGGCAGATACAGACCTCAGCACAAATGCTACTACACATAATTTGTCAGCCAACTATTTAACTGACATTTAAATGACACTGACAAGGTAAGTTAAGGCACTCTGGACCTGGTATTATTCAAAGGTTTATACTGTTAGTCATAATTCTCTGCTGATGTATGTTATCACTCACCAGCCGCTTGATTAGGAACACATAGCTGGTAACTATAGCAGATGGTCAGTTTATCATCTTCACCTACCCCATAAGTTCACATAATATTATACTTCGAGTATACTTATCCAGAATGACTTATAACAGATGCAGTTTTACAAAGTACAAAAACAATTGAGGGATAAGGACCTTGTTCAAGGGTGTAACAGTTTAGCAGAGCAGAGACTTGAACTCTTCTGTTCAATAGACCTGGATCAGAATTGCAGACCCCATACTGCCCTATAAAATATTTGGTAAACAAAGTCCTTTGCTAGTCCACCATGGCAGAGACCAGGTTTGAGAACCATTAGTGCCAGGTCAGGCATCACACAGGCACAACTGGTCATGTCTGAGGGATGTGAGCAGGGATCAAGGACCTACAAAGTCATATGACTAGCTGTTCAAGGTACATCCTTATCCCTTGTGGTTTTGTGGTATGTTACATTTGTTGTAAATAATTTTAGCTGCAGTTAATATGATCCAAAGGATCATATACAGTTCAGAACTACTATTCTGTCCAAGCTGGTGTCACCCCAAAACACATTAACACGCACTTTTAGGTCACAATACCTGAAACTTGTGGAGCTTTTTGAATTGACAGAATTATAACCACAGTGTACATTAACTGACCTTGTTGGTACTGTATGTAGGCAAACAATTAAAAATGGTAGGTAATTATATTCCATGCACTATTTGGACTGATCCTTCCTATATATAGATATTGGGCTAAGAAAAGTATGACTGCTGCTTGCACAGTGCTGCAATCTAATATGCTAGCCCACCAGCACAGGGACCTGAGTTTGAGTCCCAGAAATACGTTCTGACAAGTTGGGCATCTATATAGAAATGACTGGCTGTCTAAATTGAGAGCAAACTGGTTGAGTGATCATTCCTCTGACTCTACCACTATGTCCAGTATGCAGCCCTGTCATGGGCTGGCATCCTGCTGAGGGCACAGTCAGGTGGAAAGGTGGCAGAGCTCCCACAACCCCAATTAAAAAAGGAAGGTTAAAACTTAGAGAGAAAAAAAAACAAGACCACTCACACCAGCAGGCTAATGAATTCTACATGTACTGATAGTTTGAACCCAAATAATTGGTTTATAAATATATTTTCACAACAAATGTTCAAACCTGAAATAACTCACCCTCCCTTTAAATCTCCAGCTCACTGTGCATTGTTTTGTTTCTTAGTTTGTTTGCAATCAAATTATTTTAAGAGTTTACATTTAAAAGTTTAGAATGTGCCCAACTAACTGTTTTATTTTTGATTCAATGATTGACGGAACACATTTGAATGAATTCAATGAACCATACGGCTTTATGTTAATGAAAAATAATCAAAATACTTTATTACTATTTTCCCTAAACCGGTTGTGATGATAGTGATTTCAATATTGAGCATAATCAGGATTTTACCACTTTATTCTTTATTATATATCTGTAACACTTATTTTCAAATTATTCTAAATACATTTTAAGTCCGTAAGTTGTATTTGTTTATACTCAAATCATTCCTTTTCAGGTTCTCGTGTGAGCTATGAATTGGGTCAGTTATTGTAGCAATAGCACCATCTGCTGGACGACACTTACATCTCAACGCTTAACCATGCGTACATTTGTGTACCACTCAGAGAAAATGTGGAAATAACAGCATTGGACTACGGTGGAAAAACTTAGAAGCCCAATAAAGGAGGTAAATAATATGTTACTTAAATGTACGCCTACCCTGCCCATTGTTGTTAAGCAATGTAAGTCCCGGAGAAAATACCAACGCAACCCGCAAACGAATCGAATCGAATCGAATCTTTTAAAATACGTCTCCTGCATGCCAGTCGAAGTCGATTCACAAGCGATTAAAAAATATTATTTTTTTCTGTCAAGTATGTTTTTCCTTACGGTGTCATACTCGTAGAGCCCACGTTATAAAACCGAGTTTATAAAGTAATACTTACTAAACTAATTACAGGTGCATCTAATGTGAGTTTATTACTACACCTAATTCTTAAAAAATAAACCACAAAATAAGCTACGTGGCGGATCAGAAAGCTTTTGGTCCGAGAGCCCTCCAGTCCCACATTATAAAAAAAATAAAGTTATCAGTCTATATTTTCGTCTGAACAAATATAGGATGACCATTGCAAAAACAAAGGCTAGTACAGTTCATTTTGGTCAAAGCTGGTTTATGCTAGCTTAAGTTCAAGCTCAAGGTCAAGTAAACTTCACTGTATACCATTTTAAACAACAGACAGTGCTGCAAATTAGCTCTACAAAAATAGTCGTCTAGACCCCTGATGACCAAGACAGAGGTGACAACGGAAAGAAAAAAGTCACAGAGATGGAAAAGGAATAAACTTCAGAGGAAGTAGGCGCAATGGGAAAACCCATCCTCCTTGGTGGAGGCCAGACAATTAGCTGATGAATCTGCATGATTTTAAACTTGTTGGATCATATGCATGACCAGCAAAAGCTATCTGGTGTATCTGGGTAAAGAGATGCCAGACATTACCGTGACAGGAAAAGGGTGTTATTAGGCACAACATGCAGCAGAGTCTCCCCAGAAGTGACTGGCCTACCAAATTCTTCCCAGAAGTAACATGAAGTATATTGACATTTACGGAATTTAGCAGATCCCCTTACGTACAGTGACTTACATCTTATACAATCTTACAATCCAAGAAATTGTGGGTTAAGGGCCTTGCTCAATGAGCCAATAGTGGCAGCTTGGCAAAGATGGGATTTGAACCCTAGCCCTTCTGGTCCATAGTCTAGTACCTAGGCTACAACAACCAAACAACAACTTATTCCAGATCATACATGTGTCAGCTTTACATGGAGTGAAGCTAACACTCAAATCGTCATTAAGAACATCATACCAACAGTCAAGCCTGTTGATGATGGCAGTGTTGTGCTTCAGAATTTGGTCAACTTGAGATTACTGATCATATGACAAAAATCAGAGGAAGTCCATGCTAGTGATAGCAATATATTGTATGAGTAGTGTATACAATTTATCATGATAGTAGCAAATGTGAATAATATCTAGGCTACTATTGAGTATGTTAGTATGAACAAAATACTGTACATGATACACACTATTGGCTAGTAGGATGAGTATAAAATTAAGTATGGTAGAAAGCCAGTTTCAGTAGCATGAGAAGTGTTTTAGTATACTAAACATTTTGAGTAGTAGACTATTTAATAAGTAGTATGAGAGGTACAGTATATGCAATCTTAGGTATGCTTGAATGAATTTTTGGGCGGCACAGTGGCTCGGTGGGTAGCATCGCTGCCTCACAGTAAGAAGGTCCTGGGTTCAATCCCAGGGTGGAGCGGCCTGGGTCCTTTCTGTGTAGAGTCTGTATGTCCTCCCCGTGTCCGCGTGGGTTTACACTGCCAAAGACATGCAAGGTAGGATAAATGATTACACTAGATTGGCCTGGCGACAGACGGAGCGATGCGGCGGCTGGAGTATTCTCGGTCACATCGAGTGTCAGTGGGCGGACCCTGCATCCGACAGGACAAGCGCCCAGAAAGTGATGATATACTATTTAGCTTCTAGTATTAGTAGCATACTACTCATACTATGAGTAGTATGCTCACTATTTAGCAGTACATAACGAAGGATGCCAATATAAGCAAATCTGAGCTATTGTATTGAGAACTGTATTATAGCATATATTATATATAGTATATAATAGTAGTATAGTAGTATTTGCTATTATGATGAGTATAAACAATTTAGTACAGTAGAAAGCAAGTTTGTAGGCTAGTATGATAGTATTAGAATCTTTTTAGTATGCTAAAAGTTTATTTCGTTTTGTATATACTATTTAATAAGTAGTATGAGAAGTACATACACTTTTAGGTGTGAAATGTTACACCCTAGAATTAAATTGTAAATAGTATATACTGTTTAGCTACTTTGTATTAGTAGCAAATATAGTATGAATACGCTAGCATGAGAAATATGCATACTTTTTAGGTTGCTAGTATGAGTAGCATGGGCACTATTTAGGTTGCTAGTATGAGTAGTATGCATACTATTTAGTATGCTAGTATGGAATAGTATATACATTTAAATTGACATTTATGTCATTTAGCAGACGCCTTTATCCAGAGCGGCTAACATCATTTAGTGTGGTAATATGCAGTCTGTTAGTACGCAATTTGAGTACTATATATCACTTAATTGGTAGTATGCAAATTTGCATATGTAACTCGATTACTAAAAATCCTCGATGTATATTCTTTGCGTCGAAGCTTCGTTTAATCTGTTTCGCCTTAATGACTTTTACTCTTGCACCACGCGCTTAAGCTGTGGGCAGGTGAAGTGACGTAAAGAAGACGTGTGGTGATGGCGCGAAATACAAAACTGGAGATAAAGAGAAATTAGCGAGCGGTAAACAGAAGAGACGAGCCAGAAAACGACGAAAAGTATCCCTAGTTTGGATCATTACAAGTGAAAAAACACTGAAACCTTTAAACAGTGTGTCTGTTGTAAAACCGAATTAGCCTTCCACCATGACACGATATGAATGCTTCAGCATCTCCGCAGAAAGCATCCGGTACACAGAGCGGATCTTACGCAATGTAACGTTAACGTAAGAACTTAGCGTAAATCAGTGTGATTGCGGAGTTGAGATGAAGGTTGGTAGAGAATGTCCGTCAGTTATGACTATATATATGGCCAGTTAAGAAAGTAAATCAGTGTAGTGGTGTGTTATAATGTCTCTAAGTTAGCTAAGCTTTGCTCAAGGACATAACCACAGAAAATAAAATGAAACTGCCTGAGCTTGATTTCGTGTTGTCTTTATGGTCATAGTTACACTCACCTCAACTCCCAGGAAAAAATGTTCTGTGAATTTTCATAGCAAAACTGTGAACTGCTTGACAGTTTTAATGTGAACTTTCACAGTTTGACCATGAAGTTCACAGTTCTAGTATGGATTTTTGATGGTAATTTGGCCACTTCATGGTTCTACTGTGAAATTTCATAGTACAACTGTAAACTTGGTGGATGATGAACTGACCATGAATTATTTCACAGTTATACTTTGAATTTTGGTGGTAATTTGGCCACTTCATGGTTCCACTGTCAAATTTCACAGTACATTTTTTCCTGGGCTCACTCCCCTTACAGAAAATAGACCCGAAAGCAAAATATCAGGTGGTGTAAGCAGCAACAGTCCAATGCAGTAGGCATATTCAGTTTAGTTTGATTGCAGCGAGTAGAGTGAGCAAGTGTAGGACAACTCTTGTAAATAGTAGCTAGCCTAATTGAACGTATGGTATGATATTTTTAGTATTAAATATCAGTAATAATCATTCCTACTTCATCTCTTTTCCAGTAAAGCACAGGCAGCAGTTTGAGCACGATTGTCACAGACATGCCCGTCGACCATGGTGGAGGATGAAGGCTTTCAATCTTCCTATTCTCTGAGATATGATCCTGCGTTTTTTTTTGCCTCAAATTTCACAATGCCTCATCAGAAAACAGTATTTTTTCTAAAAAAGGTTTATGTTATGCCTGAGTTGTAGATGAAACTTGTCATTCTGAAAGTTGCATAATTTGAAGGCAATGTTTATATATAGTTGTTTAATGTACGCCTTAGTTTCAGGTAACTTGTATACCTTTTTATACCTTTTAAGTCATTTGAATTTGATTTGTTGTTTATTGACATTGATTTATTTGTTTTTGATTTCATTTTGGTTTTTAAAACATACTGTATGTAATTTATACAATAAAATGTTGAGTATTTAAAAAGTAAAAAAGTTGTTTTAAAAGACCTGCCTTATTTTATCTTATACTATACTATTGCTCTTTAATAAAGCGAAAGTAGTTCTTATACGATTAATTGATTGGTAGAATACTTGATTGATAAAATAATTGATAGCTGCAGTCCTAATTTAGTAGCCTATTATTGAGAAGTATGCATACTACTTAATATGCTAGTATGAGGAGAATATAAAAACAGATCATGATATAAGCAATAATAATGATAACAGCATAATCCTACCAGCTAACAAGAATGTTTAGCCACATGTGGGCTTACTGGCAAACATCAGTGCCCAGTCTCACAGTCATGTTCCAAAATCTAGCAGAACGCCTTCTCTGAAGAGTGAAGGCTATTGTATGTGTAAAGGGGAGCGAGCTCCATGCTAATACAAAAATTTTTATGTAATGTTTTTGGGTGGACATAAAGTTTTTGGGCTGCACGGTGACACTGGTTAGCGTTGTCGCCACACCGCTTCAGAATCCTGTGTTCCTGCATGGGTTTCCAGTGTGGGGATGAGGGGGACGCCCGTTCTTGGGTTGATTTCTGCCGTGCAACCTGTGCTGCCGGTTAGGCCCAGCTCCCCGTGACCCTGAATTGGATATGAAAATGAATGAAGGAATACTTTTGGCTGTACAGTGCAAGTCTGTGAGGTGAACGAAATGAATGACTCTTATACAAAGAATCGATTCAGTAAGTGACTCCTAACAGCTTGTCCTGTTTGAGCATTGACCTATAGAGGGCGCATTTTTACTTGGATTAGAGGAGTGTTTGCCTGTTGCTGTTAACGAGCCTACTGGAGTATAAACTCTGCCTTTCTGGATTTGATCGCGTGTTTGTACTGAAAACAGTTATTTTTTTTAACAAATATTGACCTGGCTGGTTTATACCTGACACGGAGAGTCACATCGGGTCGGATGTAGAGTGGACATCTCTGCTGGTGTGGAGGTCCAGGTCCGAATGGTTCACTCCTGTAATTGGATCAGTGGGAATAATGCTGAGCTACATCGCCTAAATTACATCGCAGAGGACTCCACGTTAGTATTTAGCTTTCTTACAGTCCTAAAATTAACGACGTTTTGCTCTAGGCGCGTCCCTTAACTTGCAGCAGATCGTAACGGTTTTGATCCTGCCTCCTGGTTGTTGTAGTCCAGGATATCAGTTCTCCGTTTAGTTTCGTTACCATGGCGTGAACGGAAGGCCCCCGGACGCTTTTATAACCTATTTTTTTTGCATGCGTGCTATTTTTGGTACTTTAATCCACGGATAAATATCGAGCTAATATAAATTTGCTCGTATCCTTCTTTTTTTATTCAACTGGTGAGGCTGTGGCGCGTCGCAGGCTGCGGTTCCTCTGCTGGAAAACTTACAAGTAAGTCGATATAATTTCATTCATATGCTTCATTCTGGCGCTGGATTGGACCTTAGAGACGATAAAAGACGAAATATAGATCAGTATTTGCAAGTCTGCAATGCTCGTAGGCTTTTACACCGACTTGAACACGAGCAGGTCTGCAATGTCGCTGTTTCATACAGGCTTAATGGCGTACATGAGAATTTCTCAGGGTTTCTCCCAAATCTCACCTAATTTGTTAGGATTTTCTGCTTTCCCTTACTTCTGGTAACATTACAGCTTTTACACTGATTATTGCCTAACACAGTAATCACTACAGCATAGGGTTGCTCAAGAAATCGTTAGTTAATGATTATCACGACCGCTAAACATCTCCGATTGCCTTAATACGCAGGTAAACCTAAATCAATTACTTTAGTGCCTTCAGACTTTCCAGGTGAGCCTTTTTGTGTGTTTTGACGAATCATAGCTGTAATTTTGGTCAATTTAAGAAATTGAACAGGTCAGTATAAAGCAATACGATTGTAACACCAATTAAATTACTGATAAGAAGGTTGTGAGTTTAAACCCTGGTTTCAACAAGCAGCTGCTGTTGGACCCTTGAGCTAGGCTCATAGCCCTTAGCTGCTTACCAAAACTGAAAGTCAGTCTGGATAAAGAAAATCTGCTGTAAATGTAGTAAGATGGGGTGTGTACAGATCAATTGTTTCCCATCCAAGTGTTTGGTGTGATTAACAAATACTTTTCTAAAATAAACAGAGTCTAACTTTTAATGGCAACTAGCAGAATTTTAAAGGAATACAATGAATACAGAAAGTTGGCAGACTAATCTGTGTCATTTGTAACCTTTGAGCAATTAACAGAAACTAGAATTTCAACATGTTTCTCTGTACTCAGAACAGAAAGCAAGACCTGTTTACTTTAAATTCAGTGGAACTCTTGGCCAGATATGCTACGTTGGATGTTGAAACAGCAACACGTACAAAGTACGTCTGTTTCCAAGGTTTGGATTAGGTCAAAGCCTGAAGATTAGCCTTCGATGTACACTAAAACTCCACGAACATCCCTTGTAATTTGCGGTCTCTTGTTTTTTCGGCCACACCCACTGTTAACAGGTTCATAATGTGAATCTCTGGAGAGAAACTGGGACTGTAGAATGTGCTGTACGTAACACCTCAGTGACTTCCTGACACTTCCATACTTTTCTACCTCGGATGAGTCATTTTGTCAGTTTTCTGCCCAGCCCTTCTAAAACAGAGTCCTGTGATGACTTGACTGACTTTCACAGTCCCAGTCCTGACCCTAGCTCCACCAGACGCCGTACCTTATGAGCCATACGTTCCAAAAACCATCGAGACCTTGGAAATGTGTGTGTGTGTGTGTGTGTGTGTGTGTGTGAAAGGGGAGTGGCAAACTAGCTTCTCCAGTCATTCATGATGGATTTACCTGGAAGAGTTGTTCTTCTTCGAGTAGCTCTGGTTGTGTTCTAGCATTGATAGAAATGATATCATTGCAAATATTCCAGTAGAACTGCACAAAAAGGTGTTGTGTTCAGATTGAAACGTGTTCAAGATGACAAACCGTGGACCTGATCAGAATTATCCAGTAGATTGTTACAAAGAGCTAAGGTTTCACATAGGATGGCTGACAATAACCTGATAGTTTACAGCGCTTACAGGGTGAAGGATCATGTTTACCACGGCTACGTTCACACAGCAGGCAAAAGTGGCCCAAATCTTGTTTTTAGGCAGTTCACACATTTGTCTGAACAGTTCATGCTCCGAAACTGGTACGCATTTGTAAAAGAGCAATGCTTTATCCTCATCCAGAGGTATACAATCAAATGGAGTAAGCAGTTAACAGGCACTTTAATGCTCATGTTAAAAGGGGCACGTTATCTAGAAATTTCTTTGGTTTGCGTCCTTGGTTTCATTAAACTTCGCTTGTACACTTTTTTTTCTTTCCTTTGACACTGTGGCCACGTCCTCCTGTAGATGCGTTCGGCTGTTTCTTTAGAAATTTTCTCAAACACGGAGTAGATGCGATATGTGCCTTCTAATATTGTTTGCAGAGACATCACCCCAAATATTTACTTTGCTATCTCACCACTGAAAACCTCTTTCACTGCTGTCGTCCATTTTCCCTTCTCCTCAGCTCATGTTTATGGCCAATGACGAGTAGGAATGACGTAAAAGTCGCATGAATTCCAATCTGGCTGTTCAGACAGAGTTGCATTACGACGTATCGGGTATGCATCGGATTTCAGTACCACATAGGAAAGTGGCCTAGGTTTTTTTGCTGTTCACACAGCCCCCAAAACAACACATCTGTGTCACATATGACATAATTTTGACGTAGTTCGGATTTATTTCAGTCTTGCCTGCCGTGTGAACATGGCCCAAGTGAAACAGTAAATCAAGTCAGATCTTATGATGCTGAGGGACAAGCTGTTTGAAAGTTAATTTAGTGGCATGCAGTAATGAAAGCAATCAGAGCGTAAAATAGTTGGGTTTCTTTTCTGCATTAATTTCATGCAAAATGCCATTGGGTAAGCCACTTTTATGATGATCAGATCTCCAGTTTCCTTCTACATCCCAAAGACATGATAATTGGTCACTCTGAATTGGCCCAGTGTGAATGTGACTGACTAGTATTGACGTAACCTTGTTCCTGTCGTGAATAGCTGACGTTAAATTAAATCAAATCAATTCTAAGTGTAAATTCCAAGTGTATCATGATGAAAAGTGTTTTTGTGCATGGGAGTGTCCAGTGTTTGTCTCCATCCAGTCAGGAAGGTGATGATTACTATAAAACCCTGCACATTAGCGACCTTGCATTACAGTAGGAGTTTGCTTCTGTATTCTCTGCGCAACAAGACCCACATTTCCATTTTTCAAACCTGCACTTTATCCAGCCACAGATGTCAAAGAGCTCAGTGTTTGTCCTTGAAATCGCTCAGTAGACCCTGCCCTCAAGCTCTGTGGCCTTTGGGTCCCCATTTAGGCATGGGCAAAACAAAGGGACTTTTGTTACACGCCCAATGCCCTGCCATCACCGCACTGAACAACAGACACGAGTATGATCTCCTTGGTGGGTCCTTTAAAATGCTTTGCTACTGCTGTTTACCCTCCAATTTACAGGGCGAGAGACAAGAAATTTTATTTTAAAACCGTTTGATACTTTTCTAATCAATTTAAATCCTATATATCCTGGTCAGGGTCACCTCCAGAATTTGAGTGTAGGCAGGAGCACAAAATGTACCGGACACCAGTCCCATTGCAGAGCCCAGCAGAGGCACCGTTACAGTGCCAGGGGACAGTCCACGCCCATCCAGCCCCCCCCTTCAGACACTGAACATCATGCATGGGATACCCAACCTGACAGGAAGGCACTGCTGAGACTTGTAGCAATTACAGCTTTGTAGATGCTTGGCTGTCGTGCTGTACTTGCAGAGCTGAATTCTATTCTATGGACATATTCCATTTAACTTTTTTTTTTTTGGCTTGTAAGTAGGGGTGTTACTGTGTGACTGTTTCACAGTCTGATGACCTAGTCAAAACAGTGCAGTTTGACTATCTTTGATAATACTTTTAAACACTTTTTATGCTTTAGCATAATGTTTTCATGGCTTCTTTGGTGAGGAAGGGTCTTCAGATGTGGCTGTTTTGTGCGTTTCCTGTGAGTGGAAAAGAGATTTAAATGCCTACCACATTTAAATGGAAACTTTGGCGTTTAAGGAGGCTGTGATACGGAAAACGGATCGTGCTTCTATTTCAGCGTTTCAGTTGGATTGATGAGACGAATGAATGGGTCTCTACTGAAAACACCAATTTTTTTAAAAGCATGGTAAAATCCTGATTACACATGAACCACTTTTAACAGCGACTGGATTTGCTGCAGTAGGACGCCAATGGTGTTAGGGGGGGTAATTGACTCAACAGCCTTGCTCTAAGTATATAAAACACTACAGTTCTGTGATTTGCTCCATTTTGGTGGATATAAAGTTTTAGAGCCGTTGCTTTTCTTTGCCAGTTTGTTATTCTGTTAATTAGAGTAACATGAAATGTTACAATCTGCATGGTGGAGATTCTGTTGTGATCGTAAAAGGCAAAACTGCATGACTGTTTGATTTTATTCTTAGTTAGTAGTGGTAAATAATAATTACTGCCTTGGGCAGAGATGCAGGGGGTCCTGAGTTTATTGCTGAATTTATTGGGTGCAGACACAAGCGTGCCCTGGACAACCCGAGAGCCCATTGCAGAGCCCTCCAAAGATCAGAAGATCACTGTTGCAGCATGGGGGGGTGATTCCCGACCAGCCTCCCTTCCTCAGGCAGTGCCAGCGGTGTCTGTATGATGCTCGACCTGGCCACATGGCACTAATGGGGCACACACTGGGGAGTTTTGGCTGCTAGAACATAAGAAATTAGTCTTTTTTAAACAATATTGTCTAAAAATAAGAAGTTATTGTTTAAAAATTAAAAATACAAAAATGAAAAACGCGTGTGCAATCATGGTAAACTCAGGGCCCGACATGTTCTGAGCCTAATGAAAGATGCATGTTTGAACCTGAGCCTAGAGGAATGTGGGAGATGCTATGGATGAGGTCATATGACTGTTAGCTGTATCCATCTCCAGGGAGCGTGCTTATGAGAATCCTAACTGTGGACGTACAGATCTTTCATAAACGTTTCTTTCAATGACTTTTGTACGTAGACAACTTTCAGTACATGGTGTTACACAAAGTTTTCTGGATGGTTAAGTAATTAGTCATGGTGTTTCTTTTGTTAAAACGGGTGTTCAGTTGATTCTTTGCTTCAGCGATTGTTTGTCTACCAGTTCAAACCTTTGTTTCGAAAGCTCTGGATGTTTTATTATCAGTTTTTGTTTCATACCTCCAGCCCAGCTTGATCTTTTTCCAGTCAAAAAATTGGTCATTTTCTCTCTTTACTAGGGTTGGGTATTGTTTGCATTTTATTGATTCTGATTCCAAGTTTTGATTCCAAAATGTTCTATATTTCACCGTTAAAAGTAATAATTTTGACGTTAAGCATTTTACTTATTATGGGTTTAAATGGGAAGAAAAAAGCTTAGCTTTAAAAACAATTACTTTCCTTTTGGACCACAAGTTTGTCAGTAATTGAGAGAAGTTTGGTTTTCGTCGGTCATTATTTTAGGACTAGTGTAGTTACGATACTGGGAATTTCAACTTCGATACGATACTTGGAAAAATATTGGAATTCTATACCATTTTCAATACTAAAGACAGATATTTCATTTTCAAAGCTCTGTTTTTTTGCTTTGTTTAGATAAACATATCTAAATATATTAATAATATACTATATACTTCAGTACTATTTACTGTTGTCAATTTATTATTTAATTAATTATATTATTTTAGACTGCGTCATACTGTATTTATATTCTATTTAAAAATGTAATAATATACAAAGTAACAATTAACAATTTCTGGAGTACGAGTGATTATTTCATACAACGTTTAATGCTGTACTTAATTGTTTACTATTCTGTTCACAACTTATTTAAGAAGAGTAGCTTAGAAGGAACAAGTAAACAAAAACAAGTAATGTAACCGTTCTACCCACTAGTACTACTTTTTAGTATTTAAGATTTAAAAGCAAGTACGTTTGTGTTTAATCTCAAGTGGAAACTGAGACACTTTATAATACTTTACTAGCAATATCTATACGTTGCTCAAGTATAGTAGGTTTGTACTTTGTCCACCACTTTTGAGTAGTAACTGTTTGTAGTGGTGCAAAGATTTTCACTTATCTGCAATGGCCTTTCCAACCTTCCCACATGTGGCATTTCGCTCTTTATCTTGGAATTTACCACCTTTGGGTTTCAGGACTCATATTAACTCGCTTCCTTGTATTAACCCGGCATGAGCTGTTCTCTTCCAGGGCGATCTTATTACTTCTGTCTTCTCTAACACCTCACCCGTCTCGCATCTCTTGCAGGGCCACTGTACAGGAAGCGTACCTGGACAGAGGCTTTACTAACCTGTAAAATTTCATCCTGACTTGGGTAAGTTCCTAATGCTTGGTCATTGCTGATACAGAATGTGCAGTGTCTCCAATATTCCAGCTATCACAGGGCTGCCTGTGCAGTGTTTTTTTAATCAGGAGCTGACACATCTGGATCTTGCGGTTTGTCCATGGCGGTGTACTTTCCTCCTGACATTTTGTGTTTGCTCTGCTAACAGGATTAAAATTTGTGTCAGCACAGCAGCTGCTGCTGACTGTGAAGACATGCCTGTTGTTATGATGTCCTGCAGTTGTCCAAGCTTTCTGGCTATGGACATGAAGTAGCTTTAGGTCATCACTTTCCCAGCACAGTCACTTTCGCTAGTAAATCCACAGAGGCGATTGTAGGCGTTTAAAATATTTGATTTGGAGATGATTTGTAATCACAAATCGTCAGCATATGCAGATCAATTTTTTTTGTCCAAACATTTCTACGTGCCATTTATTTGATAGATATTTGCTTATGTAATCAATATCTCAAGATTTGGTGACTTCCTCCATTCCATGAACTGGGTGTGCCTGTTTTGGCATGCATTGAGATCTGGTGGTTTTTGTACTCCAGGCAAAGGGTCTCAAATTTGGTGACTTCCTTCGACAGCTGGGACGTCAATTTTTCAACCCCATTTTACACAACACTGTTACTGTTAATACCTTTTTCACTACTTTTGGACAAATTCAAGAATTTGACCAATTTTGTGCAACATTTCCTCAATTGCCATTGAACAATAAAATGTGGCAGTTGGTGTGACACTTTTTTTTTGTTTGAGTAACTTATGTTAGAGCTTACTTAACTATTATTAATAGTTGCTTACCTAAAAATATTAGCACAATCTGCCTTAAGAGATATTGCAAGAACCATCATCCTAAACCCATTTGAACTTGCACCGAAAACACTCAACATGGCATCCCAAGATATTTTAACAGCAAGCTAATACTCTATTTGCCAGTCCAGAGTTTACCCTGACAGACAAACAATTGGAACCAATAACAGCCCAAACTGGGCAGGTCCTTTGGAGCTGATTTGGATTTTACACAATGCATATGACTCACACAAACTGTTTGCAAAATATGCAAAGACAAGGTTGACATGTCTGGGGGAGCACTATGAACCGGTTCAACCACCTTAAAGGGAAGCACTCCAAAGAGTATTTCGAAAGCAAGCTAGCACAAGAACTGTACATGAGTGCACTAACTGTGCAGTCAGAAATAGCAGCCAAATTAAGCAACAATAACAAAGGCATTTGAAAGACTTAACTGATGGCGTGACATTTTACCTGGCATGTACCTTCTATAATTAGATGATCCTCGTTACTACTTACCAAATCACACATTCTTTTATCGCTGTGATTAACATCTTTTTGCCACTATTTCTGATTTATGGTCTAGCTGGACTTCAGAACTGTTTTTGTTTTGTTTTAATATCATCATTATAATATTTCTTGTGAACATGGTGGTCATATTTACCTTTTGAAACTTTGTTCGTTTTGAGTATTTAGTATGACAGTTCTCACAGACTATGGTCTATTATTCCTGTTCTTTTGTGGATTGTATTTTTATTTGGAGAAATTAGTTTGTATAAAGGAGAACCAAAACTATTTAAAAAAAATATTCGTTGACAGCCTGTTTTTCACAATGAAAACAAGATGAGAACTAAATAAAAAGTGACATTTGAAATGAGAACTGTACCAAAATGAATTACACTTTTCATGAACGAATTAAAAACTAAACGACAATGTGAAAGACTGATAAATGGACCCGTGACCCCTAAATATGCTTGGAATTTAATTGACTAAAACTAAAATGACTAAATTGACTAAAATGTTTTTAGTGACTAAAATGTTTTTAGTTTTTGTCGAGCAAAACTAAACTAAAACTACAATAATTAAATGACTAAAAGGTGACAAATAGGGTTGGGCATCGAAACCCAATTCCGAAACCAAAGTTGGGTATTGAAACCAAACTTCCAAGATCTGTGTACCTGTTAAAAAAATGGAAATTTTTTAGTGATTCCACTTATGGGTTCCTATTATTGCATTTTATGCTTCAAATACACGTTAAGCTTTTTACTTATAATAGGTTTAAATTGTAAGAAAAAAAATCTTAACAAATTTTTTTGAAATATTAAAAAATAAAGGTATTCTTTATACCTAAACATTTTTTCACCATTTTGTAATCGAAACTTGAAATCAATAAGAATTGGAATCGATCAAATGCTAAAGATACATTTCAGTCAAAGGCCTAAGACTAAACCAAAGCTAAATCAAAATCAGCTGCCAAAACGAACACTGGTAGAAAGTACTTAATTATTAAACACCAACACGAAAAACAATTGTGATAATGTTGTGGATTGTGATCCAACCTTAAAAAAACACTGTGATATATTTTTGACAGATCGCCCAAGATTCAGTCGTATATCCAAAATGGAGACCTGCAATTTGCATTGGATTAACTAAAATATTGTGTATTGTGAATCAAGTGGTTTCTGGTGATTACCACCTCTAGATTTGTTTGTGATTATTTTGAATAGCTGTAAAGTTGAGTGTGAGATTTTTTTTCCTCAAATGAAAAGGGAAGCTACTCAGGGGACAGATTAAATATTCCATTTTCAGAGACAGGGATTTGAAACAATAACTGCTGCAGGACTCCATCACCTTGTATACATTAATCAGATTAATGACTGGAAGTTTCCAACATGGCTTATGTGGTATGTCTTGCCCCTCCTTCCTTTGGCCTCATTCTGCTGTAATAGTTGCCATTGTTTTTATTGTTCGCCTGGGACATTAAGACATCCAGAATCCAGAGTTTGGCACTTGTTGGTGTTTTTTTCGGTTCTGTTTATTTTGTATATACTACCTTTGTAGTCCCACTGTAAATATGGTTTGCTTCAGGTATATTAAAGTTGATGTATGATATAATATGCGCTTGAGTGCGAGTGTGAGAGTGCCATGCAAACAAGAACCACATGCCACAAGTCATGTTCCCAAATCCACATCTGACAAGTAGGCTAAACGCCATAATGGGTTCTGCATGTGCTGCCATTGGCTGTTTAGTTTCACTCAGGTCTCTACTACAGCTAATTCACAAGCCAGTGCTAGTTTCCACTGACTTGAAAATGTTTGTTATTTTTTTAAATGAGCCCTGTATTGAAATTAAGTTTACATAGCTACCCTTCATTTGTGTTGGGTGTTTAAAGTAGTGCTTATGCAAATTCTCAACATGTTTATAGTTATTTAACGCAACAGCTTTTGACACTGATTTGGCGTGAAGGACCCAAGAGTCAGTGACCAGTGCAGTATAAACATCTTCCAGTCAGACTTTTGAAGCCTCTTTAGTGACATGTGTAGCTCCAGTTTGTGGGGGAATTTGTTGTTTGCAGATGGGATTTTTGGACATATCACTGCCAGCAGGGTCACAGAGCTATATCCCGTAACTGGGCAATAGAGCTTTGACTGATCATATGACAATATAAGCTTTTAATGACTATATTGTTACATATTAAATGAATTATTGCCAGATTGTGCCAAGAATTCATTCTGATGTAAATGTATTCCAGGTGTGCACCAAAGGTAATAAAGTAATCGTAATGTTTCGTTTTTCCGTTCCCTTTTTGAGGGTCGCCAAGGTTTTCAGAGCATATCCTGGAATTCACTGCACACAGGTCCAAGACCATCCAAACTTCACATTGCAGGTCCACACTGGGGTTTGAAACCAAACAGCAGGTTCCAGTAGCTGGCTCTTTCCTTCAAGCCACATGTTATTGCATTTACGTAATTCATAGTGTAATTACGTAAATGCAATATCCCTCAAATGTAACAGGCCGTGAAGCTTGTTTATTGTACGAGTATTTACAAAACTCGGTGTTGCACATGTCTTGGTCCTCTCAAAGTTTCTTCCTTATAATGTTTAGTGAGTTTTTTCCTTGCCACTGTCGCCCTAGGCTTGCTTAATTAGGTATTGGGCCTAGATATTAGAAGATAATCTCAAATTGTAAAGCTGCTTTGAGACAATGCTTCATTGTAAAAAGCGCCATATATATATAAAAATCTGACTTGACTTGCGTGGTGCAGTGGCAATTTGCCAGCCCACCATCGGGATATAGGATTAAGGCCTGGTTGTGCCTTCTGGGCAGGCACGATTGGTCGTGTCTGAGGGAAGTGAGGCCGGAGTCCCATTAAGAGGCATGTGTGATCCGTATGGTCAACGATAATATCTTAATTATTTTAACAATTTGCGAGCTGTGTTGCTCACTTTACGAAGAAATGTTAGATTTAACTGCACATTCATCCTGACTTGCATGTAGGTTGTTTGGCTATGAAGAGACGGATGATGATCAAAAGACAGCCATCTGCAAACTGTCAGAAATCGGTTGTCGACAACTAACTTATTTCAAGTTAAGTCAGATTTTAGATGATCTTCTAATATCTAAGGCCATTTCCAAATAAAGCAAGCCTAGGGTGACAGTGGAAAGGAAGAACTCCCTAAACGTGATATGGAAGAAACCTTGGGAGGTCCAAGACTCCAAAAGGGACCCAGCCTCCTTGGGGTGCTTAGATCATAAATGTAAGAATGACCTAGTCAAATAAGTCTGTGGTAATAGTTAAAAAAAACTAAGTAACTAATAACAGATAAACTAAATATTGAATAAAATAACTCATATCGGCATTATTAGTCCGAGAGTCACTTTCACTAGCTGCAAACTAACTATTGTGCAGAATATAAAGATTACAACAAAGTTCAATAATCAAATGCACCGTCAAGGACAAGTATGGCTCTGATGTTCTGCTTGACCTTAAATCTGTTGTTGTGGCAAAATGTGAACCCTTCTGCAGTTCTACAGCTTTTACTTGAATGCTTCCATTTTAAGTAAATAGATGAGACCAGTTTTTTTTGCATTTAAATTTCCTTCAGTGTTTTTCCCATTGTTGTCATTAGTAAGCAACAATTAATATGCTATTAGCAAGAGCAAGCTAGTACAAATGTAAAACCTTTACAAAGATTTTTTGTAGAATACAAAATATTATCAATAAAATCTCAGAAAATAGCGAGATTTTTTTTTGTTTTGTTTTGTTTTTGGGAATTCTGCACAGCCCTACCATCAAGGGGACTATTAAACCTGTGCCTGAGCGCTCCTGGCTAGGTTCCACACCCCCCTTGTCGAACCAGACCAGGAAGGTTTAAATATGGGGAAAAAACACGACAAAAAATCTTGTAAAGTACAAAGTTTACTGTGGAATAAACAACATTACAACATTATCAGCAAGGAATGTGTATTCACTTCATCCAGACGCATGCTTTGTTTAATCAGTTGGATTTGTTCTTTAAACAGCTGATAAGTGGGATCAGGTATAGGACTGGCTTGGTAGGAATGAAATCCTGCACCCAAACCGGCCCTTTGTTTATACAGGAGTCCAAGTGGCCTAATTATGTGAATGTTTGCTGTATTTAATATGGAATGACAAAGGTTGTCCTTGTGGGCATTTACTAGTGCTGTGAAGTGCAATCATTGCATGCTCATTTTACTAATTTTATTTAAGTTTTACTATTGAAATGCTAAACTTTGTGGCAATTGTTCAAAGATCTTTTATATGGCATGTTACCATACTTTAGTCTTATTGTTACATTTCATTTCTGAATATGTGTGAATGATGCGTTTCCCACCCCCGATAACCGTCTCCATGAGTTGCCTTAACAGAGGGATCGTGAAAACTGTTATACTAAACATTACTTTTCGCGTTAAAAAGTTAAAATCTAATGATTTAAATAATTATTATTGCATCAGCCTCTGTTGTTCAGAGAATCATATCATTGCTATGGGATCAAATTTGAAACTTTCTGTGCTGATCCTTTAATGCGTTTGCCATTGTTATTATTTCTGTGTGTGAGCACTGGGAAATAGTGAGGAAAGGCTTTTGTTATAACAGAAATCATTTTTTGTTTTTCACTTTCAATGGACTATTCAATAAATTATGAGATATTCAGTAACATACTTAATATAAAATAAGTTTTGTTGATGATTTGCCCAACTGTAGTCTAATGTAATTGTTTTAAGCACGTTTAGGCTATGCTATGATTATATACAGTATATATTAAGCTCCTCGGTTTTCGATAAATTCAACTTACGATGGACTACCAGAAAAACGAAAACTCTCAATGTCAAA
The DNA here is from genome assembly GCA_025084515.1 of Ancistrus triradiatus. Lineage (NCBI taxonomy): Eukaryota > Metazoa > Chordata > Actinopteri > Siluriformes > Loricariidae > Ancistrus > Ancistrus triradiatus. Next base: position 445,828 of record JAJAGP010000030.1, on the reverse strand, counting down.
CACTAACCGAAATATTCAACCAAGATAAAGCAAGCAAAGTACTGAAATTCCTAACCATCACAAAAGCCCATATTTAAGGACATGACAAACCAACAACCTACATGAAACATTATCTTTCCTGCCACGAAATGGCCGTTGTGCTGAAGTGGCGTTAAAATTCATCAACCAACCAACCAACTTACGATGGGTTTGTCAGAACATCTCCACCTCGTAAATCGGGAACTCCTTGTATTAATCATCATAGCTTATAAGACATCCGACTACTTGCCCCCTCAGTTAGAATTCTGTGTCGAAGGTGGTGCAAGAGCCTGTGCTTAGACCTGGTCAGGAAGCTTCTTGGGAGTTCTGCTTTGCTTACACAGATATGTAATTACTAACCTTTCCTTAGACATTTATATTTGAGAGGTTAATGGGAATGGCTGATCCGTTCTCGTCCAGATGTAATGGATGTTCCTGGAAGCAGCCTTCTGAGAAACCCTATTCCGTTTTATTTTTCAGCTCTTTCATTTCAGTGAGTGTCCATTAACTGACCTTGTCAGACGATACTACGCTAAGTCGTGCCAAATATGTTATCTAGGATCACTCAGAGAAAAGAATCATACATTAGAGTCTGTGCTGCTTTCTCAAAAAACTCAAAGCTCATTTTGATAAAGCCATTCACTCTCATGGTCTGCTTTCATGTCAGTGACCACTGGCCCACAAACAGACAACGAATCTTGACATTTGAATTAAGTTTCCCAGAATGCACCATGCACCAGTCCAGGGCGATTCTTCAGCACATTTGCAAACAGCTGTTGGAAACTTATGGTCAAAGGGGATTACTGTTATAATGGTGTATGCTGTGTTCTACAGCCAGTTCCAGTAGATTTTGAAATGGGTTATTTCCATTGTCTGTCATGACACAGCTGTTGCCATCAGTACTCGTAGCATGTGAGATGCTCTGTCTGAGCGGGTGTGACTGAGCTATACCATGAATATAGAGGGCTTTCGCCCATTAAGCCACCAAGATTTCAGACCGGTCGGTCGGTGTCACTTTAATCCTACTGACAGGGTCACCTTCCCTGCTGTCTCCTTAGCTGGGAGCTCACCTTGCTGGTGGATCTTGACCCTGCTCACGCCTCACTGTTAATTGTTCTATTGCTCAGTTGATGTGTTAATCTCATGGTCAGTCTTTTAGTTGGCCTGAAGCATAGGACACGCGAATGACACGCTGGTGCACAGCCCTGTCTGTTATTAATGTGCTTAATGCTTCGTGTCACAGAAACAATCGTCAGTCACAGACTTTCTTACATTTGCATAAATGATTAGAAAGTGTACATTTTTATGTCCATTGTAAATGTGATTGTATGATCATGAGGGCTGCTTAGCAAAACACATGTCAGCATCAGGTACGAGTGTCACTGACTTCGTCATGCAGTTTTTTGTAACCTTAAGTCGCCAAACTCGCCTCTCACCAGAAACAGCCATGAAACAGACGTGATTAGACTGAACCTAAAATATTTTCCTTATCCAGTGTGTTTGATTAGCTGTTAAAGTTGAACTGTCAGGACTTTTATTCACAATGTTACATACTACTGTTCCAGTCGACCTTTAGGAAAGTAATCCTATTGTCCAGTCTCATGCAGAGGAGGAAGGTTTCCCCATTTGAACCTAGTTCCTACTAAGGTTTCCTTCTTATTAGTCAGTTTTTTCCTTTCCATTGTCACCTCTGGCTTGCTCATTTGTGGTCTAGACTGGGCTATTGTAAAAATTGTCTAAACAAATAGAAAACGATTTAATTCGCAAGCACGGCTCAAGTAAGGCTCCTATACGTGTTCCCTTTTCAACATGTCTGTGGGAAATGCCTCCGCTCCGAGTGACCTTTCCAGTGCCCCCTCATCCTGCTTTCGTGTGCAGGAAGTTAAAGGGAAGTAATCCGAACTTTCTTTCTCCTTAAGAAAACAGCCTGCATTCTTCCTGCTTGGTCACACGTTATCAGTAATATTATCCCCCCACCAAGGACTGATCTCATTTTCAAAGGTGAGACAAACAGGTGTGGCTGTATTGTAGTGCAGATTTGAATGTGGTTTGAGGAAAAACTTGCCAAACAAAACATGAATATTTCCGTCTCATGTTTGTGAACGCACAAGAGCAATGCAGAAAGCTGCTGCTGTATCGGTACAGAGAGCTAAAGGCTGGCACGTCTGTAGCAAAGCCTTTTTAAGGCTCTTTGTTAGTTCCACATAGCCCCTTGAGGGTGTAAATTTTCTATTAGCACTGCTTGTATTTGGTGAGGATTGGAAGCAGATGGTGTTAATGAATCCTCCTCTCTTGTTGCTTGCCGTGCCGGACGAAGGAAGCTAGCCTAAATGACCCTGGCTTCAACAATGGGAACAGTTTGAGCCCAGGTCTGGCCCTGAGCTACAGTAAATACAGGGATTTGTAGGAAAGATTTGCTCAAGGTTCATCGGGTTTTCTTTTGCATTCTGTTCTCAGAGTCAAAACACAGCTTGCTCAGAGCTAGTGTATTGAAACATAAGGACCGACGTGCTCTTGCCAACTGTGCACAACAAACAGGTTATTTCGGGAACATGAGCGACATGGCAAACATGAGTTTCCTTTGGTTTTATGAGTGATGGAAGTGTGTCAGATGGGCATATGAACTGGTATTACATCTCACATAGCAGCTGTACTGAGTGGTGGATCTTTCAGGGGTATACAGGGGGGTAGACGGAGTCGTTATCTTTAGTAACATTACTGCTCTGAAGCAGAGGCAGAATAAACTCAAGACTGTTCTCTGTATTGGTGAGTCTGGTCTACTCTGTTCTAACTCTTTCTAGCAGACAGACTTTTTTTTACTGCATTGGCAATTCCTTAAAGGTTTTGAGCTCATTAGATACTGGATGTATGATGACTGAAATGCGTCACAATTGCAGTGGCTCAAGTTAAATTTGGCGCTACTGTGTTTTTGTGTTATTCTTTCGGATTAATTGCGTGGCCATGTGCCAGTAGTGGCTGGTTGAACAAGTTTTTGTCGCCCAACCAACCTTTAGTCAAGTCTTTCATCTGGCTGCCCAATGTTTCACATGTGTTGCTTTGTTTCTGCTTCTCTTTTTCTGAATGATATACTCTGGTCACAGTTTCACAGAAAGCCGCAACCATTCCGTGCTGCAAGGGTGACCCCAAAATGTCTTCCAATGGGGATCTGCAGGACATTGGGAGCTATGGCAGCTTTTGGGAGGTGAGACGGCCTTTTCCAGAATGCATCCTCTTCCGTTCAAGCTACTAGCCAGAGCAAGTGTTAACAATGTGAATTAAGGTTTCCCAAATCTTTATGTGGAAGAGAGAATCAATAAATTAAAGCCTCTGTAAGAGAATCTGACAGTCTCTAAAAATTCCCCTCCTCCTTCTCCACTGCAAGTACGCCCAGTCAAGTCTGCACTAGTTTGGAAGACTGTCACTGGAGCTCAGCTCTCTAAAGCCACTGAATGAGAGAGGTGGCTGTGTCCCAAGTGCTTGTGGGGATGGGGATAAAAACTTACTGTCACTTGTTTGGAAACACTCTAGACTGAAGGCTCTGGGGCATTTTCCACGAAGCATCAAATGCTTGCTTTATTATTAGTTATATAAGTCTAAGCAAATCGTTGGGCTTGCATGGATGAATATGGTCTGGTACTATATTACTCAGTACTGACAAGCTAAAATGTCCAAATGGAAAATACCGAAGAGGATTAAAATCTAATATTTACTGCTTTCATATGAAACTTCAAACAGTAGTGACTGTGTATGCATGCTGGTTCGTAAACTTGCTTGTCTGTCCTCAGCCGGGGAATTACAAGAGGACAGTGAAGCGGGTGGATGATGGCTACAAGCTTTGCAATGAGCTGATCAGCTGCTTCCAGGAACGTGCGAAGATCGAGAGGGCCTATTCACAGCAGCTGAATGACTGGGCCAAAAAATGGAGGAGTGTGGTGGAGAAAGGTGAGCAGGTCCTTGGAAATGATGCCAAGAACACAGGGTATCTCCCAGGTCTCTTAAAATAACACCTTGTGCACATGGATTACTGGTGGCTGACTGGATATCTGGATCTGTTTCACTCGCTGATGAGCAGAATTAAGATACCACAATTTACATTGGGGCTTTGATGTACTCCTCAACTAAAATTTCAGTGGTTAAATCAGTTTGTTTGATTTAAAAACGTCAGTGCACAACACAGACCGCAACGTAGGTCCTACTTATGCATGTAGTTACTGCAAAGTAAATCAATATTCATGAAATAATAATATGTAAGCAAAATGTAAGAGTATGACTTAAATAATATGTATGACAGTTAAAATGCAGACGCTACACAATTTTTATTTGACCAGCTGTTTACAGCTGCACCATCTGTAGTTAAAAGACAGATTTTTATTATAATTGTTGAGACCTTGGTCGTTAGTGAACAGACGTTGATCAGATGGTTGTTAAATGGCGCTTACCTGTAGTTTTATATACATCTTGGGAAAATTGGCTTTTACTAAGGTTGTATGTATATCCCTGGGCCTGGAATTCTCCTGGGCCTGTCTCTCAAGAACAAGCATTTCCTCGATGGAGGCCATCGCAGGGATACCAGATGATGCTTTTCAGCTCTAGGGGATAATCCTTCAACTGGCCTCCCCTTACTCAGATACAGACAATCATGCCTGCGTTTGATGGCTGACCTGGCCTTCAAAAACAGGCATCAAGACTTAAATACTGGAGTCAACACATGCTCCCCAGTATCAAATTCAAGCTAGTTACTAGCAGTTATCAAACTGGATAGGTGATAGGGATTGCTTGAGGACACTGAATATTTCAAAATGGTATATCGTATTTTTCGGACCATAAGGCGCACTTAAAATCCTTTAATTTTCTCAAAAATCGACAGTGCGCCTTAAAATGTGGTGCGCCTAATGTATGAATTAATTCTGGTTGTGCTTTCTGACCTAGAACCGATTTTAAGCTTACGGCCACTGTAGGCAGGAGCCTCGCAGAGTAATATGATCTGTGCTTCAACATTAAAGCGTGTGCATTCATTCATTTTCTATACCTGCTGCCTCAAAAATTTCAACTGTTAAGAGACATGCTTATGAAGCGGATTTCAAACTCTTCGCTATCAGTCACGCAGTACAATATGGAAGTAGAGCAGCTGAACAGCTAAGTAACAGCAACGAGACTGACTCGGATAATGATAAGAGGGATCCGGGCATGCTTGATGCCGAAATCGCCCAACTGTTAAACTCAGACACTGAAAGATGAAGAATTTGATGGATTTGATGGAGTTATTGTGAAAGAGTTGAATAAAGTTTGACTTAAGAGCTTTGTTCCATTTAATGCGACTTGTAACCCGGTGCGCTTTATGTATGAAAATAGATCCGTTAGCAGCCGATCGTTGATATTGCGTCTTATTATCCGGTGCGCCTTATGGTCCGAAAAATACGGTATTTATGAATGTTTTTAATGAGAGTAAAAGCCATTTCGGTATTGTTCAGGGTAGCTTAAGTCATCCTCAAGGATATTTTTCATTCCACAGTTTTCCATCGAGTGCTGCTTGTGAGGCAGATCATGGGTACTGATCTGTGAAGGGATTAGACTCGGGATTAATTCTCTGTTTAGAATTCACACGCACACACACATACACACACTATTTTGACATGTGGCCTTCTTAAAGAGGGTGGGAACCATATCCAAAATGTTATTCATGATAATAACTCTGCCCTACCTCATATGCTCTCCTCTGATGTAATGTTTGTAGAGATCTGAACATGGATTAGTTTGAAAGAAGTGGTCAGTGTAATGAAGGTTTGCATGCCTAACACTTACCTTGTCTTAACCCTTTAATGCCCCTTTAACCTTTTTTTATTAGAAACTACAAATATTAACAGTTACTGGTGTCTTGCTTCAAAATGTGATGTTCAGAATGGGACGTACACTGTAACAAAGCCTCAATTACAACTAAGCTGAACCTTTGCATCTGGACCGTTTTAGATGTTTATTTCAGTTCAGTACAAAAGAGGAACTCCTTTAGAAAGAAATGGCTTTTGCTTACAGGCTCACAGTATGGCACCCTGGAGAAGGCTTGGCATGCATTTATGAATGCAGCGGACAAGCTGAGTGAGATCCACATGGAACTGAAGGAGAAGCTGATTGTGGAGGACAGCGAAAAGATCCGCAACTGGCAAAAGGACGCCTACCACAAGCAGATGATCGGAGGCTTCAAGGAGACTAAAGAAGCAGATGAAGGATTCCGGAAAGCCCAGAAGAACTGGGTCCGCAAACTTAAGGATGTAAGTTTCTTTCAATCATAAACGTTTTTGTTTTTAAATTCTTAATCCTGTTACCTCCACATTATCCCAGTCAAGACTGGGAGGGAAGATCGGAGCCTCGCACAGGTTGCAGGTGAACACATACCCTGGATGCGAATATCTGAGTCCATCACTCAGGGAATCACTCACTGTCCTCTCTCAGACATGACTAATTATGTGTCTGTGTGACATCCAATTTGACCCAGAAGGCTTGGACTGTGGTGGCCTAGCGGTTAAGGCATCGGACTATGGACCAGAAGGTCCAGGGTTCAAATGCCACCTCTGCCAAGCTTGCCACTGTTGGGTCCTTGAGAAAGACACTTAACCCACGATTGCTTGGATTGTAATGGTGTATCAGCTGTAAGTCGCTCTAGATAAGGGCGTCTGCTAAATGCTGTAAATGTAAATGTAAGCCATAACTCGGCCTCAAAACCAGGTCACCACGGTGGTGGGCTAACAAGTTGCAACTGCACCACCCAAGCAACAGAAGCGTTTTAATATGCTAAACATTTGATTCTCATATTACCATGGAGATGTTCTGTTTTATCATCATGTTCTGTTTTGGTTAGGTGGAGTCATCTAAAAAGAGCTACCACCAGACCCGTAAGGAGGAAAAGACAGCGGTGACCCGTGAGACGCATGCCAAGGCCGACACCACCAAGTCTCCGGAGGAGGTGCGCAAGTTCACAGAGCGTGTGGAGAAATGCAACCAGGAGGCAGACAAGGTAACACAGAAACTAATGGACTAATGTCATAAATTACAACCTTTTATTTATGGCTTCTAGAAAACTGATCCCCTCAAAGGTCTATTCATGTCACCACACGAGATCTGATATTAAACTCACTACTGTGTAGAGCCTCCATCATGATGTCACGATGGGATATGAATGATGTCTGCTCAGTAGGGATAGCTATAATGAATCTTGATGGTGTGTCTTGTATTGACAGCCTTGGGACTGGAGATGGAAATACCAGTTTCTGTTTAGTCGAGACAAGACGAGGCATGTTTGGTGATAATACAAGGCTTTAGTAGTGTTTTGGATCGGTTGTTGTTTTGGCAGTAATTGCGTTGTAGATCATGACTCATGTAATAACCCTCTCAGTGGTCCTGATTTTGAATCAACAGAATTGACTGAGGATTCATCCCAGCCTTCCTTAAACTGCTAATTCACTTGTAACTCATTGTACTGCTTCAGTAGAGTCTGCTGTCTCTGCTCCAAAACATAGCATACCAATCAAGCAATTGGATAGGTTTACACTGTCATTATGGTTTAAGACATAAAGGCTTGACAACACACAGGGAAGTGAGTTTTCCCAAAACAACGTAAAGTCTATTTAAATGCTTAATTTTAGACAAGACTGTGAATTGGAACAAGCTGAATTGTTGTGTAATTTTGGGGAATTGTGGTGGTTTTAACTTAAGCAGATGAAATTCCATTCCATATTCAGCATAGTAATTTAACGTAATCAGTTAAGCTCGTATAGGAGCTCATTTCATGCAGCGAATGAAATATGGGTATGTTTCTAGAAGCAAAGATACACCTGTATAAATACGTGAACCCGTGAGTGTCCTCTTGTACTGAGGTTCGGGACAATCAATCTTGAAATCATGATAAATCTGGGAACCAGGGTTAGATCATCAGGGAACTATGGTTTTTGTCCCCCAAGTACATGAATGTAGGTAGACTGATAAAATCTCTCTGTTTGTGAGCAGTTGAATAAATGTCAAGGGTGTTTCCCAGTCATGTTTCGCAAACAGAAAAGAGACTGAATGTTTAACTGGTAAGGTTAATGTAAGACTGGGCCAGAGAGTGGAAAAGCAATGAGTTTAGGGAACAAAGGCTTGGGCAGCACAGACCCAACTGCATGGCTTCAAAAAGGATCTTTTTGTGTTTGTTTTTATTTGATCTTCATATTGTAACCTAGGGCTGGGCAATTAATCGGAAATTAATCGAATCTGACATTCAGAACCATTAACTGACGTAATCTTACCATGACGATTATTGAAAAAATTCTGTTAATACTTAAAAAAAATTGTCTTCACTGTGTGTTCATGTTCTGCAACCTTAAAAACATACTATTGTGTGTGTAGTCATGTGAATCCACTCTGTCCAGTCAGCAACATGGAAGCAATATGGAGGAGAAGTCAAACACGGAGCAAATTATACCAAATGATGTGCACTCTTTAGTTAGAAAACACATACCCTGGTGAACACATACCCTGGATGCGAATGTCGTGAGTCCATCACTCAGGGAATCTCTCACTGTCCTCTCTCAGACATGACTAATTATGTGTCTGTGTGACATCCAACTTGACTCTGAAAATGACTCAATTCAAAATGACTCTGACGAGTCGAGTAAGAATCAGAATGACTGGCACATTGCATCGTTACGTTAGGAATCAAATTCAAAACGATTCCATTACAGTGTATCTTCAGATTACGAATCAAATTCAGCTGACTCTGATACAGTACATCTTCACATTAGGAATCAAATGTAAATGACTCTTCTACATTGCACCTTCACTGAGTGAATCAAATCAAACGAGTCTTTAGTTAGAAAAAATATCCTAGTTTCATAGCTGAGCGTATTCACAGTACAAACAAACAAACAACCCCAAAAGCATTGTACATTAATCGTAATCGAGGTAAAATGTTCAATTAACCGTGATATTGATTTGAGGTCATATCGTCCAGCACTATTGTAACCCCACTCGTCCTGGTCAGGGCTATGTATGATTCTCCAAACAGAACCTATGTGCTGTATAATGTCCGTTAACACAAATACTACTTGTTTGTGTTTCTGGTATAGAAACCAGTAGCACACTGCTCATAGCACGCAGCAAATTATATGTAAATTTGGTGTGTCTACGCTCCTGTGAACGCAACTGTAAAAGGAAGCATTATGCATCCTGACCTCAAACACATCAGTCATTGATCAAAGAAGCTCAGCTGTAGAAAATGTAACGTTGTGCAAAAATTGCATGATCATTTTTGCCAAAGCATGCAACTGACTCATCGTCCCACCAAAATAAAAAAGACGTATACATACACACATCCTTGTTAGGGATGTTCAAAAGCCATCTCAAAATTAATTGGGGGCAGACTGAATGCCTAGACTGGATGCCAGTCAATTGCAGCACTGTGGGAAGATTCCCACCCGTCTGGTCTGCCCTCCCACATACATGGCCCATGCCTGTGTGGTATGTGACCTGGCCGGCACGCACTGCTGTGATTTGAACCCTGTTATCTGCGGCGGTGAGGAGCTAGCATGCTACAGACAACTTAACCTACATGTGCAATGGGTGAACTAAACGCTTAGATACTAAAGCAACAGCAAGTACTTCACAAATTTGGCACTGGTGGAGGGAATATACCGAAAGACATGAAAGAAACTCAAACTTTTAGACCTGTTATGGAAAAATTTCAGCTTGGTTCAAGATCTAACATTCTTAGTCTTGGCCCTCTCTTAAAGGTTATGTGATTAGTAATTGTTTACTTTACTTCATCATCATTCTACCTTTAGGTGAATGTCCTTCAGTGCTAACTTGTGGCAGAATGACAGCTTAAAACATGCAGCATGGAAGCACAACTGAGCCTTTAGTTTGGAAAGCATTTTACCTAGAGATGCTTTGCTTGTCATGCCCCAGGCAAAGGAGCGCTATGAAAAGGCTCTGGATGAACTGAACCGCTGTAACCCACGGTACATGGAGGATATGGAGCAGGTGTTTGAGATGACCCAGGATGCTGAGAAAAAGCGCCTGTGCTTTTTTAAAGAGGTGATGCTGGACATCCATCAGCATCTGGACCTCTCTAGCAACAAAAGGTGAGTCACTGTGGTCTGGGTAAGTCACTGATGGTTAGAGCTCGATTTGGTTTATGATTTTACGTAGCTATATGTAAATTCCTATACTGTATTCGAATTGGTGTGTGCCATTCACAAACCTTGACTTTAGTTACATTTTAGTGGCCCAAAGGCTCTGTATTATTCAACCATTCAGAAATGGAAGCAAGATAAGATTAACACAGCTCTTTGACCATGGACTCCATTTTCACTGTTTACCTTAGAAGGAATGTTAAGCTTTTTTGTTGTCCATTAACCAGAGTAATTTTGGGCAAAAGGTAATGTTTGCGATTGTGCTTGCTTGTAGGCTTTTTGCTTAAATATTTGTCCTTTATGACTGATTTTTTTTTTTTTTCCCTGAGAAACAAACATCCCTAAATCCTGAATGTTATTTTGGAGAAACAGAAGTGTCCATTTGTAATTTTCTTGCCTCTTCTGTGCTTTTTGACCACCTATCACCTATCATCTAATTTGCATGCAGCTCCTCACTAGTTCCAGTGTAGTTAAGGCATGTTATCTCTGTCCCACCTAATTTACATTTCTCAGACACCACCAATGACGAACTGATTAATTCACAAGGCTGTATGTCATCGCGTCTAACAGCTACAAATAATGCACCTGTTGAAATTCCCCATTCAGGTTTAAGGATTTGTACTGTGACCTGGGCCAGACCATTAATGCAGCCAGTGACACCGAGGACTTACGATGGTGGAGGAACACGCATGGACCTGGCATGAGCATGAACTGGCCTCAGTTTGAGGTAACATTGGCCACAGTTTAGTTTTAAATGCATAATTCAGCTGGCCCAAGTTTGAAGAATTCTATGAACGAAAGGTTTCACATACAGAATGTACAGGTGCCAGTGATTGATGGACAGTACTGAATTGGCCCTGGCTGAGGTACAATACTGATCTTGCCATAGTTTAAGATACAATACTGAACTGATTGATTTTAAAGGTACAGTACTGAACTGGTCCCTAGGGTTACTGGTCTCTTATTGGTCCCTAAACTCTTAAGTTGTGACAAATGGTGAAAAAATGTGACGAATGTTTAGGTATAAAGAATATCTTTATTTTTTATTTCAGCTTCAAAAGTGATTATTTTAATGTTAAGCTTTTCTCTTCCCATTTAAACCTATTATAAGCCAAAAGCTTAACGTGGCTTTATGTACTAAAGCAGTGACCTAGGAACACCAAACTTCTATCAATTACTATTTGTCATAAGTAATCTCTACTGCTGAAATGAGGAACATGTGGTCCAAAGAGAAAGTACTCTTTTTGACGTTATGTGTTTTACTTGTAATAGGATTAAATGGGAAGAAGAAAGCTAAACATAAAAATGATTCCTTTCCTTTTGGACACGGGTTCGTCATTTCAGCAGTAGAAATTACTTATGGCCAGTAGTAACTGAGAGAAGTTTGGTTTTCCTAGCTCACTGCTTTAATGCACAAAGCGAAATTCAAATTTTTTAAATGGGTATCCGGTTCTTGGAAGTTTGGAACCGTTTCCAAATTGCAACTGGGTTTCGATATTCAACCCTACTGGTCCCTATTTTCGGTACAATTCTGAACTGCACTGGTTTGAGGTACAGTATTAAATTGGTCTCAACTTTACCCACATGGTCACATTTACCCACCTGAAATGTCAAACCAGTATTATTCCAACAAATGAAACCCACAAGCTAATATTTAGTTAGCACAAAGATATGACATTTCCATTAAAAGTTGGAAAGCTGCAGCTGTATCGAAGCTGTCATTCACTGCCATTTAAAGAAATGAGCTTGGTGAATTCCAATGGGCTAATGGTGAATACGCTGTTGTCTACACAGCCCACAATTGGCCTCTGGAATGTGGGATCCTTCAAACTGAGCCAGAACTCTGTCTTCTCTTGTCATCCCCTTTATTCCAGTCTTGCCCCTTCTATGCCCCTCAAACCCTTCAAGTAAATGTGCCTCTGCATAAGCAACACAGTCCATGTTTTTAATTAAAGTTAGTTATTAATTTAACTTATTCAAGCAATTGGAGGTGTTTGCACTTGGCCAAGATGCAAGAATAGAGCAATGTACAGGTAAAGACGAGCCATTTTTGGCATCCTTGTTTCTCTATCTGAACATAGAAGCTCTTTGTGCACATTCACCGAGTTAGTATTTGCCTCCGGTGAGTACTAACATGTGATCAACCAGACAGCCAAAGACCATGACAGAGCTTGCCAGAGGCTAAAATTGATTCTTTTTCTTTCATTCTGCTTTCTTTCACAACAAATCTGTCATAACTAGTTGATTTAGTTTTTTGGCCTGGATACAACAGACTCTTCTGCTTGTTTAATTGCAAGTACATGATGCATGTGCATAGTAAAGGTACCGATATCCGTGTTCGTGTCTGTGTGTTCATGCTTTATCAGGAATGGTCTCCAGAGGCCACCCGCTCTATCAGCCGCAGAGAGAGGAACAGTCGTGCTGATGACGTGGTCACCTTGACCAATATCGTCTCAGCTGGAAACGAAGCACCTCAGACCCCACAGGATAGCACCAGGTAACTCCCACAACAACACGTAATTTGTGCTTTAGCCATTTTATTTGTTTGTACAGTGGTGCTCAAAAGTTTGTGAACTCTTTGCAGTTTCTATATTTATGCATAAATGTAACCTGAAAATCATCTGATTTTCACACTAGTCCTAATAGTAGCTAAAGAGAACCCAATTAAATAAATGAAACAAAAATATTATACATGGCTAACTGTTTATTGAGGAAAATTTTCCAATATTACATACCTGTAAGTGGCAAAAGTATGTGAACCTCTAGGATTAGAAGATGAAATTAGAGTTTGGTGTTTTCAATCAGTTGGAACCCATGGTGAATTCTAAGCAACTCTCTGATGAAGTTCATGAGTCCACCATCAGGAGATCACTGAACATGCTATGGATGGCATTCCAAGGAGAAAGTCACTGATCTCCAATCAGTACAGTGCTGCAGTTTGCGAATGACTGGACAAGAATACTATTGGAAAACATTTTGTGGATGGATCAGAACAAAATATAACTTGCATTTAAATGGGAAGCATTCTATCTGGAGAAAGGAAAACATTCCAGTGCAAGAGCCTTATGCCATCTGTGAAACATGGTGGTGGTAGTACGATGGCTCGGACCTGTTTTGCTGCATCTGGGCCAGAATAATTTTGGTTTACAATCATTGATGAACCAATACATTCTGAATTACACCAACACTTTTTCTGTGAACTGAATTTCGAGAGAACAAATCTGAGCAAAGAATGAAGGAAAAAGGTTCATGTTTTGGAACGGCCAAGCCAAAGCTCTAACCTTAACACAATAGAAATTTTGTGGTAGTACCTGAAGCGAGCGGTTTATGTGAGGAAACCCAAAAACATCTTGGAGCTAAAGCTGTTCTGTATGGTGGAATGAGCTAAACTTCTACCAAGCTGATGTACAGTACTGTTCAGTTACTAACATGTAGTTGCAGTTATTGATGCAACAAGATACTGAAAGCAAAGGTACCTTTGCCACTCACAGATGTGTAATATTGGACCATTGCCTCAATAAAATGTATAATATTTCTGTTTATTTAATTGAGTTATCTGTCTAATTTTAGGACTGATGTGGTGGTGATCTAAATCTGATGTTTTATGCAGAAATACTACATTTCTGCATGACCGGTCTCTCAAATGTTCAAGCACCTCTGTATATGGTGCTTTCTCCTTGATAGTTCTCTCTGACAGATTTTCCTATGTGCTTGCTAATATGTCTAGGATTTCTAGGACTACTTGTTCATTGAGCTTTGGGATTAGAGAGTGGAGGAAAAATTATAGCTCGTTATTTGAGCTGTGTGTTCTCATGGGAAAACAGAAGCTTTTAGCCAGTGTTTCTCAGGTTCAGTTTTTAAGACTGTTAAATTGGTCTCTGGTAATTATTAAAAATATATCCTCAAACTTTTTGAGCTTTAATGTTTTATCTTCATCTTGCTAACAGAGGTTCCCTGGAGAGTATCTGGTGGAAGTACATTATGGTCTTATGGTTTTATTCACCACAGTATCTTATAGATGTGGACATGTGTTGGTCTTTTCTTGCATTTTTAAGCTGTAGAATGAACATGGTTCACATCGGGCCATGGTAGATGTAATCACTGGTAGCTTTACACACCGCAAGTAGACAAATACAGAGACACTGTCAGACTGGGTAACAGGTAAGCTAGAGGGTGTTATTACTAATCTGTTCCTACAGACTGCTGCAACATCCACCCTTATTATTAGTCTGGTATGTTTGCTACCTCTTCAAAACCAGCAAGTGGATGGCCATTAAAAGAATATCAGCTTCAGTGAACTTATATGGTCTTGTGTTATACTGGGGGCAGCAGAACAAAAGCAACAGGATTTATAATTTACTTTTAAAGTGGGTGCCGAATTACAAAAACAATGCCAGAGGAGACACCAAAGGTACAAGGCTTTTCCTTTAATTACCTACATGTATCAAGTCAAGTGTGAATTCGGTGTCAGTCATGGATTTTAAGTCACATTATGGGCTCACACACATGCAATGTATTCAATTAAACAAACAAGTACTATACTGTCTAATTGCTGTTTAAATACGTGAAATTGTTCTGAGCTTCTCTCTTCATTGAATGCAGAAAATGTCTCTCATGTAAATGACTTTAAGTAAATGGATCACCAATAACCTGTTTTCTTTCTCACTAACAGAGGTGCCAAAGAATATTCATCGGACTGGTCTGATGAAGAAAGCCCCAAGAAGTACATAGCGACAAATGGCGTGGAGGATGAGGAGGAGGAGAAGGTAGCGGGTGTGCGTGTTAGAGCACTGTATGATTACACTGGCCAAGAATCTGATGAGCTGAGCTTTAAAGCAGGTATTAATCCCTACTAATGCTTATTAATGGTACACACACATGTTGGAACTCAACAAGCTGTGTTTGAGCACGCTTAAAGCTTGCAGTGTGTCAGGTTTGTCCAAATGTTCTGCCTTTACATCTGTCCATCTCTCAGATGACAAGATCACTGATGACCAGCTAGCAGCTGTTGTTCTGAATCAGATGATCTGATGATGGGCACATTGCACAGAGCTGGACAAACATGCATGAGTGATTTGGAGTGAAATTGCCACCTAAAATGGCATGTTATGAGGATTTTCTTGACAGTAGTGTAATATAGATTTTTCAGGATTAGTGCCTGTTTGCCCAAGTAAACCCAAGCTTAATGTGGAAAACCCTTGCATGTCATTTTATCTCACCATGTGCTGGTGGAAGATTGTAAATGTACAGCACAAAACACTTAACATAAAAAGCATGATTTAACTTCTAAACAAATGGACTGTTCTAGTTAATGCATTATAACACGATGGCAATACGTTGCTGACTACGACCAAAAGAGCTTGTTAGGTGTTTTCAAGAAGCCTGTTTAGGTGGCTTCACTCTCGACGGCTTCAGACCAGGGCTTAAGTGGCAAAGAATGTAATTACAGAAATATGGGACAGATGAGATGAATCAGTGTACTAAGTGGCTTGAGGCTGAGAGCGGGAGAAAACCAAGATGGCTAAACGGCTGCTAATTTTTCCAAATCTGTAGGCTCAGTGGTAAGAGCTTCAGAGGTGGGTGGATGTGTAAAAAATAAATAAATAAATAAATAAAAGAATAAAAAGAAAAAACCCACAGCCACTCGGGTTTACTGTTCGTGCCAGTCCCAGGAGCAGATGAATGGGTTGGGTTGTGTCAGGAAGAGCTTCAGGTGTAAAACCTGTGCCAAATCTAATATGTGGTGACCTGCTGTGGCGTCCCCTACCGGGAACAACCATGAGATGTTCAAATAAATTGAACATTAATACAATTTAATGCAGAATTGGCGGAATCATTTCGTCATCTCCAGAGACATTAAACGTGATCTGAAATCACTGTTTAAGTGAGATATTAATAATAAAAGATTGTCACAGCAAAAACACAACACGATACAAACCACTTCTTAATAGATTACAATTTTGTTTGTTAAAAGCACTTTATCAGAAAGACAGTATTTCTGGTTTTGTTCTGAGATTTTCCCCCAAATCATATTTTAAGTTTGAGTTTATGCTAACAGTACATACCAAAAGGTCCTCCGGGGATTGTAAACATTGTTAGGTTTTGGCTTTCATTTATTTTTACAGAGAAACTGGTGTAGCCATGGACCTCTTTATGCACGTCACTGACACCTCATGACTCCTAGTACAAAATAACAAGCTCCTGTGGGAGTTGGGTTGTATTCTAAAGGCATCACTGCCATCTGGTGGTGCGTTTGCAAACTCGCTGCAATGCACCTGCATAGTATTTTAATGTTTATTTTAATCCATGGTTTATTAAAAGTATTGACACTTCCATGCTCACAGGCCTTTCAATCCAATGTAATGATATTCTGTCTACGCAGGTAGGGTAGACAGGTTAAAGACTAGCAGTTGTGCAGTCAAAGTCTTGCCAATGCAGTCAACAAAACAAATGTGAGGGAGAAACTGACATTTTGTGATAGTTTTATATTTTTCCCAGTCTTACTGTGTTTATAAATAATGCAACTCGTAATTATGGAGTTCTCCTCTGCTTAATAGAGACACTGTGATGTAATTGGTCTGTTTTACCCCAGAGTACATGGTTGTTCCCCAGTGCTCTTAATGTTCTAAGATAAGATACCCTTTGATTATCCCACAGGGGGAAATTTGTCTTGTTACGGCAACAAGAGGGACGAAACAGAATAAAAACAAGTACACACACTTTAAAATAATGAAATAAAAAAAGCACTATACAATAAAATAGAATATATGAAAAAATATACAAAAGTGTTGAAATAGGTTATTGCACATAACCACATAATGCACGATGTTGGCATAAAGGGTATATACTGATGAGGTATAAGACTTGTGTTGCTTTACAATATGGCACATAATTACTTCTTATTATTATTACACAGTGTTTTTGGTAGTAGCAGTGACTCCAGATTGTTTGTTTTGCTTTGGATAGTATAGGTTCTCTACTGGGTAAGTTGTACATTGTATAGCCTGACAGCAGTAGGAAGGAAGGAGCTGTGGTATCTCTCCTTTGAGCACCGCAGGTGTAGGAGCCCGTCATTGAAGGAGCTGCCCAGTGCTGCAACCGTCTCCTGCAGTGGCTGGGAGGGGTTATCAATTATGGATGACAGTTTGGTCATCATCCTCCTCTCCCCAACCACCTCCACTGGATCAAGTGCACAGCCCAGGAAAGAACTAGCCTTCCTGATCAGCTTTTCCAGCTTCTTCCTGTCTGCCATTGAGATACTGCTTCCCCAGCAGAAAACTCCGTAAAAAATGGCTGAAGCTACCACAGTACGGTAGAATGTTTCTAGGAGTGTGCCCTGTATTCCATAAGACCTGAGCCTCCTCAGCAGATGCAGTCTGCTCTGGCCTTTCTTGTACAGTGCCTGTGTTATCAGTCCAGTCCAGCTTATTGTTCAGGTGAACAACCAGATACTTATAGGGACTGACAATCTCAGTGTTCATTCACTGGATATACACTGATTTAGGTGGGGTGGACATGGTCCTGTGAAAGTCCACCACCAGCTCTTTGGATTTACCCATGTTGATCTGGGGGTAGTTTTGCTGGCACCGGTCCATAAAGTTCCTAGTTAGTTCCCTATACTCGCTATAATCATCATCCAAAATCTATCCGACAATAGCAGAGTCATCTGAGAACTTCTGTAGGTGGCAGATTGCTGTGTTGTGTGTAAGCTCAGCAGTATAGAGGGTGAAAAGGAATGGGACCAGGACTGTCCCCTGTGGAGCCCCAGTGCTGCACAGGATTGTGTCCGACTTGGAGTCCTTAAGACGCACGTACTGTGGTCTGTTGGTGAGATGGTCCAGTGTCCATGTAGTAGTATGATGATCCACCCCTACACCCTCCATCTTGCTCCCCAGGATTGTGGGCTGAATGGTGTTGAAAGCACTAGAAAGATCAAAGAACATGATCCTCACAGTGCTTCCTGCCCTGTCCAGGTGGGAGAGGGATCTGTGAAGGAGGTAGATGATTGCATCATCGACCTCGATGCCTGGCTGATGGGCAAACTGCAGTGGATCCATTGCTGGTTTGACCAGTGGGCAAAGATAGGCCAGATCAAGCCTTTCCATGGCCTTCATAAGGTGAGAGGTCAGTGCCACTGGCCTGTAGCTATTTAAATCAATGGGGTGTGCAGTCTTTGAAACTGGAACCATACACGACTTCCATACGTCTTCCAGAGAACTGGCACTCTCTCCTGTTTCAGGTTGAGGTTGAATATGTACTGGACTAGCCCACACAGCTGGTTTGCACACTGCCTTAGAAGCCTGGGGTTAATACCGTCTGGACCTGCTGCTGTCCTCAATTTCTAGTATTAAGAATAGTTGACATGGGACAGCTTTCAGACTGTTCTGTCATTGAATGCATTATTTTATGCTGTCCGCCATATAGATGTCAACCTACTTAAAACTGTGGTAGCCTCGTGGTTAAGGTGCAGGACTATGAACCAGAAGGTCCAGGGTTCAAATCCCACCTCAGCCAAAGCTGCCACTGTTAGGTCCTTGAGCAAGACCCTTAACCCACAATTGCTTGGATTGTAAGACTGTACCAATTGTAAGTCGCTCTGGATAAGGGCGTCTGCTAAATGCTGTAAATGTAAATCAGTAATTATAATGAAGATAGCTGAAGATGTGAAAAAGACACTGCCAAATCTGAGACACATGAAGAGTAGGGAAATTACAGAAAGCAAAAATTGGACAGTGAGGTTAAGTATTTAGACATAAAATGCTTGGTGTGAACTGAAGGTCTCACTACTTTTACTTTTATAAAAAACACAAAACAAAAAAAAGGTTGAATAGGCCTCAAGTAAGGCCCCAATCTATACACATGAATCAAGACGTGCTGAAATTGAACAGTTTTGTTCTGATTTCCATTCCTCCACTCAGGAACCCAGTTTGATCCTGTTCTTAGTACAGCTGAATAGCTTCCCAAGCATATACAACCTGTTAACAAAAGACTGTCTTCGCCATGTACGTATTAGGAATATTGTAAGAGTTTAAGGCTTTCTGTGAACAATGGATTGTCAATGTATGTGATATGCAGGTGAAGAGCTGATGAAGCTGGGAGAGGAGGACGAGCAGGGCTGGTGCAAAGGGCAGCTGGACACCGGCGAGGTGGGTCTCTACCCTGCTAACTACGTCCAGGCCATTGGCTCCTGATGACCCGCCAAGACCCACTACCTTCCTTGATAAGGATGTACCATCATTGAATAAATCACAGTGACCTGTGCCAGCGGTGCCCGCTAGATGTCCAAGAGACCCTGCTGACCATCTGTACATTTACACAGGAACCACCAAGCTGAATGTGCACACCATTCAAGTCGATGACAGACTAGTGAATTTAGGATCACGGTTACACGCTCAGATCCGTTGGCTTGTGAAAGACATTACAGGTACAGTGCCTTTACTGAAAGACTCCAGGGACAGAATTAAAGCAGAGCTGCTGAGGGGTTACAGCACCATCTCTCTCTTACACACACACACACGGCTGATTACAGACGTTTACGTTTTCCAAAGGGATTGTAATTGTTTGGAAGAAGTAACATGTGGATGCATGCACATTATGGGTTATGAGGGGACACTTAACGAGGATACTTCTGTCCTGTACAGTCCCCTTATTCCTTGAATCAAACTTATGATTTTCAGATATGTGATCAATTTGTGTATTTCATTTGACCTTGGTTTGCTTTTCTTTGTATTTACATTTGGAATGTTTTACAAATCTATATATCATTTTCTTTAACAGCATTAGTAGTTCAGGACGAATTAGCTGAAATTTTGACTTTTTTGGGGGGCTGACGATGCATGTCAAATCAGATCTGGAATTATTGGCACCCTTTGTTAAAAAAAGTTAATGCCAAATATTAATGTAATTAGTCCCTTTTATAAGAAACAGCATGTGCAGGCTGTTATCTCATGTGCCTTGCGGTTTGTGATGGAATCTGCTGTGTCACAATAATGAGCCATAGTCATATAATTTAGTGTCCAAATTGTCTACCACCCTTACCAGCTCTGTTCCCTATTGGCTTACAGTGCTTTGTATAGTATCCAGTATTGCGGGTATAGTCAATAGGGTATCATTTCACATACAGCACACAACTCTGGGTCCTGCACAGCGAAAATAGGTTATGCAGTGTTCTCATAGAAAGAGTTGTTACAGCTCCAGCTGTTTTTGTTGGCATATTCTCAGATCTTCTCTATGTTGATATCTGTATCACCTTATATTCGGCCCTGTATTAGGTCATGGATGTGTGCCCAAGAACACTTGGGTGAAAAGTAAACTATAACTTGGGACATGGTTACGTTTCGTTTATAAGAATTTAAATCGGTGCCGACAATTGTGACACCAGGTTCTGTTAAGTCTCTTGCTTATTAAAAACAAAGACATTTTTCCTAACTTTATACCAATTCTTACTAAGGCTGCCAATAATTCTGCTGAATGATGATGCTGGTTACAAGACACAAAATAAACTGTGCTTCTTTAAAAATAAATTCAAAGGATTGTTATATTTCTAGTCTTTCATTCAAACTTTATGCTTACAATAATTTGTACAATAAAAGAAATTTCAAGCTGGAAATGGGAATAGGTTCTAAATCGCCACTGAATCTTGTAAATGATTTTTTATGTTTGGAGTGGGGATTTTCAGAAATCAGAGCGCTCTTTAAGTTTTTATTTTGTTTTCTGATTTTAATTGGATGAGCAACTGAAATGACTCAGACCAGTGATTAATTTGAGATGTTCTGAGCAGAGCATGTTTGTGTGTGTGTGTATATATCTGTTTACCTGCCTGCACCAGTTGTGTGAAAGTGACAGAATATACAGTAACTATTATGTTGGTGTTCACGTCCATGCCTGACACATGCACATCTCTGGCGTTTACCTTCAACTATTGTATCAACCTGTACTAATCGATGTAAAAGTCTGAATAAACTTGGATGAACTGGCTATTTGAGTTTGGTGTACATCTGTAGTGTCATTACATAGTGTTAAACATTCGTGCTGTTCTCTTTGGCTTGAGACATTTTGTGAATATTTTGACTGGATTTATGACCACTGTGTTGCGTACCACAATTATTTCACGACTTGTACAATAAGGTAAATCCATTTTAAACAGATTAAAATGTACCACACAGAAAATGTCAGTGGTCCTACATCAATAAAAGAATGATCACTACTGAAATGTGCTTATATTATGCATGAATGATTAATTCATTACTGAAGACATTGTAAAGACAAAAACAATTTTACAAAGTGTCAAGCCTTTACAAAATACAGTGGTCGCACCATCAGTTGTTATATTTTATATATACACATAAATACTACCAGACACAACTGCACAGCTCGCTCACTCTTCCTTTCCACTTTACTAAATATTTTATTCAACTTATTATTGGGCTCTGACAATACAAAACTTGAAGCTAATGGACGATAATGGATGATAAATTGTTATCGATTAACAGCCCTAATATATACTGTATCTTCTTCTTCTTCTTTCGACTTCTCCCTTTATCAGGGGTCGCCACAGCGAGTTAAACTTTTCCACCTCACCCTGTCCTCCACGTCCTCTACTGTCACCCCAACTCCCTGCATATCTTCATTTACCACAACCATATAACTCCTCTTTGGTCTTCCTCTGCGTCTCTTGCCTGGCAGCTCCATCTCCAACATCCTCCTACCAGTATATCCACTATCCCTCCTCTGCACATGTCCAAACCATCTCAGTCTTCCCTCTCGAGTTTTGTCTCCCAATTTTTCCAACCTGTGCTGTCCCTCTGATGATCTCATTCCTAATCCTGTCCATCCTGAACACTCCTAAAGAGAACCTCAACATCTTAAGTTCTGCCACCTCCAGCTCTGCTTCCTGTCTCTTTGTCAGTGCCACTGTCTCTAAGCCATACAACAAGGCTGGTCTCACTAGTCTCTTATAAATCTTTCCTTTCACTTTTGCTGTGACCCTTTTGTCACACAGCACTCCTGACACTCTTCTCCACCCACTCCATCCTGCCTGTACTCTCTTCTTCACCTCCTTTCCGCACTCCCCATTTCCTTGGACAGTTGATCCCATGTATGCAGTATATTTCTGGAAGAGCTACTGACTTTGTAACTGCGGTAAAGTCACTTTATTACTAAAGTGCAGTCAATACATTACTAAATAGATTCATATTCTTAATGCTGTCACTCGTTCACACTACCTGACTTTTTAGTTTGCAATGCAAACATGTATAAAACACATCTAGCAAGTAATAAAGTACTGAAACCGTTTTAACATAACGGTGGTAGAGTGTGATAGTATACATTTGAATTATTTTAAAGGAAAATAATGACATTACACACAGAAATGAGCACCTTCCTCTGCTATGTGAGGCTAGACTGTCTGACTGACGGTGTGTTTGCACGTTTCAATCTCTGTGCATTAAAACAATCTTTTTTTTCTGGAAATAACAATACATTTTTTACGTTTTGACACCCACGAGAACACATTGATGAATCCTCATTTTAGTCACAGATAGCAATACTAGCAAGCTAGTTAAATTGTGACACATCGTTTGCTTCGGTAAAATGTGGCTACTTTATATGAATTTAAACAACTAAACACCGTTGATTAATTGACTTACCAAGTTTGTGAGTCCACGTATATTCTTATATGAGTTTGTCAATACACTAACTGAATAAATTTACCAGGACTCGCCTCAGGTTTTCACTTTAATACGATCTAACAGCCCGCCAAATATCTGTGTGTGGTGTTTGGCGACTCCTAGAGGTTGGTAAACAGATCACACAAACAAACCATGCTTATTTTATAGATCATTACATGTACGTTAATCTAATTTCATTTCTAGTCACAAAATGTCAGACAGCGTTTCTTAAATCTGGTAAGTCAGTGTAGAACATTCTAGGGTTCCTCTTCTCAGACTCCATCCTCAGAATGCCCCAGAAAATAGCTGTTAGCTGGATTATAAATGATAATGTAACCATATTAGAGCAGAGAAATAAACGATACTGGCGGAGTTACTCAGCGACTAGTGTTGGAATCCACAATCCTACATACCCTTTAGGAAAATGTCTAGAATATATCTAGAAACTTTTATATTGAACCTCTTTAAACCATTCTGAGGTGAAAATAATTCATAACTAATCATCGTTCATACAACTGTCCAGAATGTGGGCAGCAGTTACATTACTGGACCAAAAGATTGAGAGTTCTAACCCCAGCCCTGCCAAACTTCCACTATTGGCCCCGATTTATAATGTACCAACCTCTGTTGATTCCATTATAGGGGCATGTTAGCTTGTGTTGTTTTGTTATGAGTGTACTGGGTGTAGGTAGAGTTTCATTACTTGGGATTTAAGCACCTTTTACATTTACTGGCCACTTTATATGACACAGCTACCTCATTTGAACAGCCGGTAGATGTGCAGTTAGAGACTATAGCCCATCTTTTTTCAGTGTGTTAATCCTCCTTCAGCAACCTTTCTTCAGTGTCATGTTTTGCTGGCTGGATATTTTTGGCTGTGGAATTATTTTCAGCTCAGCAGTAATAGTGATATGTGACAATGTATCTGATGCACTTGTACTAGCACCTGCATCAGTGCCACATGTGTAGTGACAGTAGTTGACATTAAATCTAATCAGTGGTCAGGATAGGAAGGGTCAAATAAATTGTGAACGGCAACAGATATGCTGCTTACAATAATTATAGGTATACTACAAAAATGAGTAGGTTTGTAGTATGTACAGTATGTACCTAATAAATACAACTTAAACTGAGCCATGCAGAACGTCTGAGAGCATAAATCACTAGGTGGCGCTTTCCACTCTAAAATCAATCTAAGCTCTGAGGTGAAGTTCACAGTGCCCTATACTGCCGGTAAAACAAATGTCACCAAAGTTCAAAAACAAAGAGAGTTGCTTTTACTGCACCCATAGAAACAATGTATGTTACAGGCACATGCTTCAAAAATGCATTTAATTACAGTCACAAACATATTTTAACTTTCTTCAGTCGTCCTTGTGTAAGGACATTGCTTACAGTAAACAAGAAAAAAACTTCTAAAGAGCAAGATCTTACATCCCGCTACACCACCCCATGAATTCAGATGTACATAGCCATGTGAAACATACAAATGTGTGTTTAAACTGATTTGAAGTTTGAGCTGGTTCACATTTCTATTTAATGTTGTTCGCTACCTTTTGGGTATCTATCGCTTTAGAGTTAATTACTGAAATTAAAAGTGTTCATAGATTTCTGACAGTTCCTGCATCCTGCATATCCTGCTGATCTCGGAATGCATTGGACCTAATGTGTTTTACTGTGTCACAAACAATGTCACCCACTTTATAGTCAATGTCTTTGTCATAGCATTTTTGAATAATTATTGTGACGTAGCAGAATTTAGGCAGTTTCTTGGCATTATTATGCTGGACAGGGTATCAATGCAACCCTTAAATAAACAAAAACAAATTTTCAAGGGATCAGAAAAAAATACACTGCAGCATAGCTGTTTACACATTGATTTTCTGCCTGCTACTGTCAAAAGAGAAACTGTAACCCAAGAGTCGGCACTGTTTGCATGTCAAACCACATCCAGTCATGTCATAATATAAGCTCAATCCAGTGAATCTAGGCTCCTTGTACAACTTGACCACAAAAAGCTGGGCAAAAAGGGGGTAAACAAACAAACAAAGAAAAACATATCAGTTGTACTTGCAAAACAAACATTTGACACTGAGATGGTGGAGGTCTGTACTATTAACCTGCCAATCTGAGACTTTCGGACCCTTAAGCAAGACCCTTATCCCACAATCACTTTGATTGTACCTGGTACCATTGTAGTAGTTATAAGTTGCTCTAGATAATGGTGTCCATTAACGTGTTTATACACTTAATTAGAGAACCAAAATTGAAGAGGAACGTCATAAAGGCATGTAATTGAACCTGAAGGCCATTGTTGTACCTATGAGTGTATGTTTGCTTGGTACCTTGGAAAATGTGTACACTTTGTAAGGGCAGCATTATCTATAAAAGGTTGGTATGCTGTACATTTTCATTCCAACCAGTAAGGAATTACCATGTATGACTTGTTTAAGCAGTTTACCTCGGTCTTTAGACAGCTTTATCAGGTGTAGTTCCTGCTAAGTTGTAATGAAATCTGGGAGACACACTGGCTCCATTACTGATTTACATAAACAGTACTCTTTTTTTATTAGAGAGTGATGTCTTTACTTTTGAGTGTCCACACAGTGTAGTCTTAGTCATGTATGCATTTCCACACCTCATTAATCCACTTCAGGGCCAGAGCTAATCCAACTCAGGCTACATGAGCGAACTTGTCTCCAACATAGAGTTAGAAGTCATACGCATTCCATTTATTACAAGTGTTCAACCATGTGGGTAAAGATGAATTTCCTCTGTTAAGCTCAAGTGACTGGGATACACCCAATGCTTCCAGCACCTCTTATATCAATATTTACTGACCTGCCTGCCTCTTTAACACCATACCAGGCAGTGCACTACGAACTGGAAAGACTATTAATTGCACACACACCTAATCCTTATAGGTAAGCACTTGTGCAAATTCTGTCACCACATGCCACCTTTCCTGTTGGCACTAATTGCTCAGTTCTGAAATAAACAACTTTAAATACAAGACCGGTTCAATTACCACTGATATATGAGGACCACAGTCATTTCTTTAACATGTTCATACTTGGCTGTTCATGTACTTACCAAGAGAAGGCACGCCTTTGTACTCTATGTACTCTGTGACGTCTTTTTACTTGCATGTCTGGTACACTTAGTCAGAGGCAGAACAACATGCAAAACTGTGTAAAATTAACTCCTTTAAAAGGGCATGGCTCTGATGGTTACATTTCTGTAGTTGAAGATTTTTAGACAACATACAGGTCTCTGTTTTTTAAAATAAAGAATACATTTAAATCATATTATTATACAACACACCCTGTATTTTCAGAAGCAAATTTTATAATATAATATATAACAAATATTAATAGAAACTGGCGTTTGGGTGGCGCAGTGGCAGACCCCCACCCCGCCCCTCTCCACATGACCTTGTCCATGACCCCCTGGAGTAGGGGATTGTATCGGCAAAGCAAGGCAAATGACTGCTGTCACACAATAAAAATTAAAGATACACAATTTATGTCATGTTTACAATAAATTCCATTGGGGTTTGGAAGCAAAAGAGGTGTACATGTGTGTTGGGGTGGGGGCTCGAAAATATCCTCATCTACAAAAGGGAGGTGCTGCAGCAAAAGTTTGGGAACCACAGTTGTACAGGATGAAGCAGGGTTAAACACAGACCCCACAAAAACAATAAAATAAATTTTAAAAAGGCAATATAAAACCATTCATTTCAATTTTAATATTTTTTAATTCCCATTTGGAAAAAATAACATTTTAATTTGGACAAATCTTCATAGCAAGCCATATTTTAAAGTAATTTATTCAAAGTTTCCAACTCTACCAACTGTAGTCCATTACGATTGAAATCAGTTGATTATATTCATGTGTAATAAATTGTGCAACAATCACTCCTTTGTGGGAACGGTGTGATTCTATTCAATATACAATCAATTCTTGTTGATTTGTGTAAAGTGAAGTAGTTGTGAAACCACCTTTAATTCTACAAATTACTGTGCAATTACACTCTGCATATATTTTAATTCTAGCCAAATTTATACTACAGCAATACAAAAATAAAAATGTACCATTGTGTAAACACTGATGATGGATTCACAGTTTTTTTTTAACCTAAGCATTAACAGCAAGATGAGTAAGGCCCAAAGTCCCACAAGAAATGAACTGAATAGTGCTTCTTAACGGTAATCAGACATTAAGTGCTCTATGAACTATAGTTGACAATCATAACTCAGTGCATCCTGAAGGAACTCTGGCTAGTATACACGTTCACTCAACCTAGGCAAAGATAAGAAAGTCCAGCTATTTCCCAGCATTCATGAGCCGCTGCTCCACAAGATCAGCCGTGTAGTTCAGGCTGCAGGCGCGTAGTGCCTTGATAAGATCGCCCACTTTTGCCTCTGCTTTGCGCATCCTCTGCCACTCTTTGAAGATTTCCCTCACCTTTTCCTCCAAGTTGCGAGGGTGGTTCTCTTGTATTGCGTCAAGTTTGCCCTCACTTATTCCCAGTTTGCGTCCGTACTGAAGCCACTTCTTTCCCAGCTGCTCAACTATCAGTTCTGTTGCAAGGTTGATTTTTTCTAAAAGAGATATAAAACAGAAGTCAGCTCTGCACGTACATTAATTGGAGCAATGACTAACTATTTGCCTAGCTGCCAGTTCACATCTACGAAAAGTTATGGGGTACCAGTTACCAGTTATGGGGTACCAGTGGATGAATAGGCCTCATTCTGTTTGCAGGGCACGATGTGACCATGTAACGACACTACCTGTCTGGAGGCATCTATTCACAATTTTTGTAGTCTTGATTTTTTGGCCTTAGAATGATGCAATCATGACTAATTGGGAATGTGGTTCAAATCTCTTGGGTATAAAATTTCAATGAGTTGCAAGCCAGTGAGTAAAAAACCTTCTGGCCTGGTCAGATGAGGGTGAACCATTCCAAGCCCAGAGCGATGTACTGGTGTCCGATCAAGGGTATGGGTTTGTCTGCATCCCTGTAAATTCCAGGATAAGCTCCAAACCCCATAACTGACACTTCATTTGAACAACAATTCACTCCAAATTTTTTGGCTTACACAATTGTACATTTCTCAAAGAAGAAACTGCATGACACTGATGGCCTTAAACTAGAGGTTGTGGAAATGCTGTAGAACTGCTGTAGCTTTGACACTTCTTATATGCTCTCCCTTGTCAGTTTGTTAGATACTGTAATCTAGTACCTACACGATTTGGCAGTTACATTAGGTACTTCTGTCATTCGGGTGTTCTTCAATTGCCTGTTGCTATTATGTCGCTGACATAGTAGAATAGCTTCACTGCATGTAGATGAAGGGTCGAGATTTGAGATCTGCACAGGCCATATCACATAATTTACGTTACAATCATGGTAACCATACCAGCTGGTGAATTCGGGGGGAAATCCAACATAGAAGTGTCTTAATAAAGTACTGGGACACAATGAGTCACTTGAACAGGTTGACTACACCTTGTCAAGACTTCTACAAGTCTTGAAGAGATTGAGCACCTTTCTTTTCTAAAGACATTCCATCATTGGTGGTGATAACAGCGCTGATGTCTACTGGGTTAGTCCAAAATCTCTCATAGGTGATCATCGGGTTGAGGTCTGATTGAGTAGCAGTGATCCTTTACTTTAATGGAGAATGGATCCAAATCATGTACGAATTCTCCTACTGAGCCACCAGGTCACCTTACAGATATTCCCATTAACTCGTTACCTGTATGTATATGGGAAGTCAGTGACAAGTACAAACCTTGCTCTGCTGGATCCGGTACATCGCTGGAAATCGGCTGTCCTTCAAAACGGTCGACTAATTCCACCAGAGCTTCCCTTCCGATGCTATTGAGAAGTTCTCGGATTATTTCGGTGTTGCCAGGCCCGAGTTCTGTCCTCTCTATCAAAAACTCAAACAGCTGGATACCGCTCGATATGTCCTCGCTTTTTTTCTTCCCAATCTTGTTTCCACACAAGAATTTTAATTTGCCCACGTCGTCGGTACTAAGCTTGTCGGATACTTCCAGCAGCATACCTTTAAATCTATCCATAACTGTGTTTTTGGAAGCGAACCACAGCCCAGCTATGTCTCTATTTGCGTTAGTCAGAAATCCGACATTCCAGTTTCGTTTTCGTTTTGAATGACTGGTGGACTTCTACTAGTACAACTTTTAATATGAAAAACTAAGAATTACTTCGTGAGCAAAGGTAATGTTATTAAAGGTGGCGTGTCTCTTAATATGGGAAGTGCTGAAAGCTAAATTCGGAGGACAACCGTTTGTAACTTCCTGTTCAGTGGATCCACCTTACCAAGCCTTTAAAGTGACAGTGTCGGAATTAGCATAGTTACTTGCTACTACTGTACATATGACACTAGCGTAGCCTATAGATTGGTCAAAAAACGTCGCCGTTTGGGTTCAAATAAGCAAATATTTAAGACCATTTGATTAGATAATTACAGCAGCAGTTATTTTTAAACTAACTGGTGCAGCGGGTTGCTTCTCATCAAGGACATACATTTCACTTCATTTGAGTGTGTGTGGTGGCCCTTTCAAAAAGGGCGGCTCTATAGGGGGACACCAAAAGTGCTACCAAAAATACGGTTGTATTAAATGGATGTGCCTTACTTTATAGGCAACAGGAGGTATAATCTGGAAAGGAGAGGAATGAAAGTCAATGGTAGTAAGACAGAATACATGTGTGTAAATGAAAGGGAGGCAGGTGGAACAGTCAGGCTACAGGGATCAGTGGTCACAAAGGTCCAGGAGTTCAGGTACTTGGGATCAACTGTCCAAGGAAATGGGGAGTGCGGAAAGGAGGTACAGAAGAGAGTACAGGCAGGATGGAGTGGGTGGAGAAGAGTGTCAGGAGTGCTGTGTGACAAAAGGGTCACAGCAAAAGTGAAAAGAAAGATTTATAAGAGACTAGTGAGACCAGCCTTGTTGTATGGGTTAGAGACAGTGGCACTGACAAAGAGACAGGAAGCAGAGCTGGAGGTGGCAGAACAAATGTTGAGGTTCTCTTTAGGAGTGTCTAGGGTGGACAGGATTAGGAATGAGATCATCAGAGGGACAGCACAGGTTGGAAAATTGGGAGACAAAATTCGAGAGGGAAGACTGAGATGGTTTTGGACATGTGCAGGGAGGGATAGTAGTAGATATATTGGTAGGAGGATGTTGGAGATGGAGCTGCCAGGCAAGAGACGGAGAGGAAGACCAAAGAGGAGTTATTTGGTTGTGGTAAATGAAGATATGCAGGGAGTTGGGGTGACAGTAGAGGACGTGGAGGACAGGGTGAGGTGGAAACGTTTAACTCGCTGTGGTGACCCCTGATAAAGGGAGAAGCCGAAAGAAGAAGAAGTGTTCATCCATACCATGAATGGCCTGTAGATGGCACACTACATATGGGTGTAGTTTTCTCAAGTGCAGTGATCATGATCATGAAGACCATTTCAGTATGAATTTGCACTGTAGTCATTAAATATAGTCAACAAGACTTTACAATAAAATATTTTGAGCTTTGTGTTGTTATAAAAGCAGAATACTTCGCTCAACAACCAACCTAAATCAAATACAGTATTCTTCAGAAATATTTATTTATTGTAGTTGTTTTTACAAATACGGCTGGACATTTATCCCACCAAATGTAGGGCAGCTTAAAATAGGTACAATACTTCACAATACATCAATTGTAATAGTAGCTTTCAAATAAAATTTGTGTGGGATAGGTTGACCTTAGGAAGTGGATCAAACCACTGTGAGGCATATGGAGGGGGGAATGCAAGGCTTCAACACTTTATTTAAAAAAGATTGGTGTATAATTTGCACACCTTATTTCAATGTACAACATACTATTTAAAATGTAGTTATGTTTACAATTACTATACTGGGTGGGCACCACTCTGTTTTTTTTATTAGTGAGGCTAAAATGAAAAAAAGTCCAGATTTGCCAAAGGTTTGTGCGAATTAGGGTTAGAAGGGAAGCACATGATGTACCTGTCATGACGAGTGCCCAATGTACATGCCTCTGGGGTTGCTTCAGTTAGTCAGGCCTTGGCTCAGCCAATGTTAGTTGGCAATCACATGAAGGCAGCTAAGCAGCTTAATGTACAGATGATCTCCTTTTTTTTTCCTTCCCTGAAGGCATGGCATATTCCAGAAAGACATTTTAATGTCTTTTTTTTTTTTTAACTTGCCCATCTTGTTAGCAGTGTTCAAACATGCCTCATTCATTTGCCTGGCTGGGCTCTTTGCCAGATGACATTTTGCTGAGATTTTGTTTTGCATTAGAATCATTACTCAATGTAGATCAGGATAATTTGATATCATTTTTATTGTTCCAACAAAATTCAAGGACACAACAGTATATTCAGTACTTAAAGTTTTCAGTAAAGAAATTCTCACTTTGATACAAATGTGAGCTTTTTCCTGTTGCCTCTATCTACAGTACACCATATTTACAAAGTAACAGTCCTTAAAATGTTTTTACAGTTACACATTTCCAAAGACCCTTTGGGTCAGCTGTGAAAAAGAGATCTGTAAATGAACACAAGTTAAAATGATCTCAAGTTTCACCTGTTATTGTCTTAAAGAGGATAGAAACCCTATTAGGAAATTCAATTTCAACTATATGTGTAAATGCATTTCAGCTGTACGACAAACCAACAAGCATTTTAAGACGTGGTACACACACGACATTAAAAGAAGGAATATGTTTAACATTCAAGACTGGAGCCTTCAAACAGCTACGTCTATAGATCCAAACATCCATAGATTCACCATACCAAAAAACAACACCTCAAAAGTTCCTATATTTTCATCATCCCACCCAGTCAAGCAAAATAAAGACATTTCCAAAGACAAACCTACTCTTTATTCCCAGGACTGATAAGGCCTCTTGAGCTGTAGATTAAGAGTCCAATAAATTGTACTTCAAGAAATTCAGTTATTATAGGTCTATAAAACGAGGTTCAACATTTTCAGGTGTACAGAAACAAACATTCATGCACCTCATAAACATTTTAATGCAAGCTGAACTAGCGCACACCTTTCAGAGACTGCGACTGTTTGTAAATGAAATGCGTTAAAATGACCAAGAAGGAAATTTTATTTTCATTTATATAACAGTTTCAAGTTTGATACTAGAAATCCCGACTTATGGATTATGGATTTGGTAGCAAACATGACAGATGCCACAAATGTTACTGATCTTCATGACATACATAAAATGGAAACGTTTTCAAATAAATTTTTTTACTAAACCTCAAATAATCAGGTCATGTTCCACCACAAAGTCCTTGTAGTCTTGGCTATTTGCACATCTACTTGAAATAAAAATATATAAAATCTAATTTAATAAATTCACTAAATCAGCACTATCTACAAACGTCATATTAATAAAAAAAACAACTTCTCTGCATCTGTTCACTTGTTTAAACTAAGAGGGATAAAATTAAGAGAAGCAAATAAAATGGCAGTCTGGAAATGGCCCGTGTCCTATCGGGCTCCTATCAGTGCTTGCTAGTAGACCTGTAGAAGTGTAACTTCCATGCAAATTCTTACAACTTTATGACCTAAACAGACCCTGTTGGGATTGTTTGCATCTCTACCACTTTGCACATAGTTTATTGGTTGTTGGTCTGTATAAGCGAGGGTGGTCTGGAGCGAGGCTGCTGTGGGCTTGGGTTGCTCTGGCGCTTGCTCATTAGCCGCTTTCCATGCTCCTCTTTCATGAAGAGCCCCACGATTAGGTTTTTCTCCTTGTGCATCTGTATACTGATGTCTTTCGGAATGTCTGGGATCAGCCAGTCTATAAAGTCACTCATTAGCATCACCACATTCTGTAAAAGGAGAGAAATTTGTGAGCACTTCTGAAGAGAACGGTCTTATTGATTGATTTATTTATTTATTTTAAGTTTCTAACCTGAAAGATGATAACAAAAGCCAATCGTGCCGCTAGAATATTCCAGAATTCTCTTGAAAAGTCATACGGGGTGTCTGCCCAAGGAGAGTCTCTGTAATCTTTGTACCTAGAGAAAGTACACAGTTTAGGAATCAGAATGAATGACCCATGTTCCATGAATCAGTTACATAACATATTGAAAAGTATGTGGACACCCTTACTAATTGGTGAGTTTGGCTACTGTAGACACACCATTGCTAACAGGTGCCCAAGATACTCCACTGACACAAACATTTTGGAGAATGGATCAAATTTAAGTGTAGAATGAATTTCAGTGCTGAACCAGAATAGGATACCTTTTCAAAATATAACTAAGTGATAACAGCCTAGAAGCAAAAGGCTCAGATTTGGATCAGCAAATACTAAAGCATATGGGACATGTAATTGCAAATTGCAAATAAGTTCCAAACTGCTGCTGCAAACAATGTCAGAACAAAACTGTTCCTTGGGCACAGCATGAGTTGGGTTTCCATGGCTGACAAGCAGAAAATAAGCCAAGTATCAGCTGGAGTGGTTTGAACGAGGAAATCTCAATCCTACAGGACACAATCTAGTAATGTACAGTGGAATCTCGGAACTCGCAGTTAATTGGTTCCAGAAGAACGTTCAAACTCTGATTTGTTCAAAGTCTGAATCAAATTTCCCCATAAGAGGTAAATAGGAATAATTTGCTGACGACACCCAAATGATTGTTGTTCATGCCTATATTCATATAGAATTAATGATTAAAAGCATGAATAGAACAAAGGAATGCAAAACAATATTAATAATTAATAAATACTTGCAATTAGTGAAATATAAACTCATGATACAAGTGAAAATAAAGTGAAACTTTATAGCCACTGAGGCGAACGCAGTTTCTCATCACTGGGACAGCGGCGCCAAGACTGGTTGTGTGTCTGAAATCACACCCACAGACTGATATAATACAATAATATATATATATATATATATATATATATATATATATATATATATATATATATCTATAGATATATATATATATATATATATATATACACACACAGTATATATATATACACACACAGTATATATATATATATATATATATATATAAAATATGCCTATGTTTGCACCCTAGTTGTTCTTCTTCTTTTGGGTTTTATGGATTGGCATACCATATTGGTGCATTATCGCCACCGTCTGGACTGGATTACGTGCATCGAGGCCTAAAAGATCACACCAATGAGTGTATTTAGGGTGCCCATGTTTAAAGTTGTATTTTTTGTTCGAATTCAGGGGCAAAAACTTCCAACAGACCGTTTGATGGCCGAATTGTTCGAGTGAAGAGGCATTCAAATGCAGAGGTTCCACTGTACATCATTTTGGGAGATTGACTGGTTTTCACCCAACAAATATCCAGACCTCTGCCCATCCAATAACTTTATGATGAATGGGAAAGCCAACTATCACTAATAGCCACTATCCGGTAATGTGTCTTGTTCTGGCCAAATTCAAACTCTGCATCCATTTGTCTGTATTGATGACGGTAATAAAATTATTCAGATCAACTGAAGTCTGAAATAATGTGTGTACTAATCAACATATACTCATTTTTATATCATGACATTAACAGTCATTTTCAAACCCAACACGCAAATAATTCAAGCCAGCACCTGCAAACGTCCACTTTGTAGCCCAGGTGCATTGGCTCTAGAGGTGATTTGTCTGGCGGAAAGTCGGTGACGTTGAAATAGGACAGGGTGTGGTTGACAAAGCCATGCAGAGTTCCATCAGGACTGTAGACATACTGGTAAACCAGACGGGGGATGAAATCTGATGTGAAGGAGATGACAAATGCCTGAGAGAAGAGAGCCCACACAAGGAAATCTTCAGAGAGAGCAGTAGATCTATGAGTCAGTAAGGGATTATTATGACAATGTGAGCGCTGTTTTCAGTTTTACTCGAGTGAAAAAACTAGAGTTGAATTGATTTTGACAGCTTGACAGCTTAATAACAGATCGTACAAAAGCACCGACTGCATTTTGCCACAATTAGTATAGTAAGTGTGAACAGAAATATGAACCATAGAGACATACATTCACTATGACTGCCAGTTTGCTTAGTCCTCTCAGGAGGTTATACCAGATCCCTAGAAAAGAGAGACAGTGATTTGAATACAGTTGGCTTGCTGCTGACTTCGGAATGACAACAACGTCATTTAGCAAAAACATATATGTATATTGCCACAAGGTGGTGGTCATGTACAGGTATTCTCCACATAACGTCCGTCCAATCATATACAGTATATTAATCAGTCTGTGGTCTGATAATGTTATTATCTTTACTATTAAGGTTATGAGCATGACAATGGAGAAAAGTATTTATCCTCACTTAAAAAAATGAAAACATTTTACAAAACAACATTGGACAAAATGCAAAAAATATTTTCCCCAATGGTTAACATGTATGACGCCGCCTCCCAATAGAAAGTACCCTATACACAATGATTTTGTATATTCTGCTATTTTACTATACATTACTGTTTTTTTAACAAGTCATAACCTAATCCTTGTAAATACACGATGCACAAATACTTTTTAAAAATGGTTTGTTTTACTCTGTGGCTGCGACTAATCCATGTCCTATCTGGAAATGTACAGGACTGTATAAGCTTTTCCAGGGTAAAAGACCCAACAACTTGCAGCCTTCTTACCTTTGTGTTGATACTTTTAACAAACTATATGTTGCGCAAATTTACAGTAATCAAATCAGTCCGTGTACTCAGCTGGACATGCAGGAATGTCAGTGTACAGATACGCACCAATATCCTTAGCCTTTGCAGCGATGGGCCGCCTGACCTCGCTGACAAACTTCTTGGCATCCAGGCGGATCTCAATAACATTGTTCAGGAGAGCAAAAAGGGGTGCCAGAGGGAAGGAGGCTACAAACAAGGTCACCATTCCAAACTGCATCACTAGATGGGACAGAATAAAAACGGTTTACGGTGAAGTCTGCGCCACCCAAGAGCCATATGAGTGAATATAAATGGCTTCATATAAAAAAGTGCTGTCAAATGATTAAAACATTTCATTTCACCAATTTTATTACACTAATCTCATTTTTGCTGGCTCGTATTTAACTAAGGAAAGAGTTTTACTTTTTCTCGAAAAGACCCTACACGGTGCATATGAGTGGCAATATAAGCTTAAACAGAATGGATTTAATACTTTGTGCTAATCAAATAAACACAAAATACCTTTTAAATACAAAATACCTTTTATAATGCAAAGTTTAATTTCATTAAATACTTTTAATGCTGTTATCTTGCACCAGATTCGCATGTTTAGCTGACGGAATCCGCTGTCACACAGTAATGAGCAAAGCCATATAAGGAAGTGTCCCAAATTGTTTGCTTTTCTTCCCATTTTACAATGGCCTGACTTATGACATTTGGACTGGGTAATCCAGTAATAAACATAAATACACATACAACAGAAATTCGGGAATTTCTTTCCCCGGGCAAGTGATATGCAGTAAATGAGGAACTCCGGCGCAGGGAATCATGTTGCCGGAGTGATAAGCGCTTGGAAATGTAGTGAGGAAAAGCCACGATCATGTCAATAATCATTTTAGTTTTTCACTTTATTACATGAGATATTCAGTACTTTATTACAAAACAAGCTTTATGTAATTTTTTTCCCCAACGGTAGTTTAATACAAGTGTTCAAATCATGTTTAAGGTATTATACACCATGATGTATACACTACAGTCGTATGAAAAAGTTTGGGCACCCCTGATAATTTTCATGATTTTAGTTTATAAATCATTGGTTGTTCAGATCAGCAACTTGAGTTAAATATATCATATAGCAGATGAACACAGTGATATTTGAGAAGTGAAATGAAGTTTATAGGATTTACAGAAAGTGTGGCAGTAATTATTCAAACAAAATTAGGCAGGTGCATAAATTTTTGGGCACCCCAACAGAAAAAAAAGACATCAATATTTAGTAGATCCTCCTTTTGTAGAAATAACAGCCGCTAAACGCTTCCTACAGCTTCCAGTCTGGATTCTGGTTGAAGGTGCTTTGGACCATTCTTCTTTAGAAACATCTCCAGTTTCAGTCAGGTTTGATGGTTTCCGAGCATGGACAGCCCACATTTTTCAGTAATATTCATGTCTGGGGGACTGAGATAGCCATTCCAGAACGTTGTACTGTTTGTTCCGCTGCATGAATTGCCTTAGTAGATTTTGAGCAGGGTTGGGGGTCGTTGGCCTCGGTGCAACTTTGTCACTGATTCTTGAACATTGTTTCTCAAGAATCTGGAGATATTAACTGGAATCCATGCGACCCCCTCAACTTTAACAAGATTCCTAGTACCTGCACTGGCCCACACAGTCCCACAGCATGATGGAACCGCCACCAAATTTTACTGTGGGTAGCAAGTGTTTGTCTTGGGGATGCTGTGTTTCTTTTTCCGCTGCTTGTTATGTCCAAATAACTCAATTGTAGTTTCATCAGTACACAGCACTTTATTCCAAAATGAAGCTGGATTGTCCAAATGTGCTGTAGCACACCTCAAGGGACTCTGTTTGTGGCGGGTCTGCAGAAAAGGCTTCTTCTGCATTACTCTCCCATACAGCCTCTCCTTGTGCAAAGTGCGCTGTATAGTTGAACGATGAACAGTGACACCATCTGCAGCAAGATGAGGTTGTAGGTCTTTGGAGGTGGTCTGTGGCTTGACTATGACTGTTCTCACCATCCTTCGCCTCTGCCTATCTGAGATTTCTTCTTGGTCTGCCCCTTCGGGAGTTCCTTAAACTAGAACTGTGCCTGTGGTCTTCCATTGCCTCACTATGTTCCTCACAGTGGAAACTGACAGCTGAAATCTCTGAGAGAGCTTTTTCCCTTCCCTGAACCATGATGTTGAACAACCTTTGTTTTCAGGCCATTTGAGAGTTGTTTTTGAGGCTCCCATGTTGCCACTCTTCAGAGAAGATGCAAAGAGGAGAAAAAAAAAAACTTCCAATTGGCCACCTTAACACTTTCTCATAGTTGGATTCACTTGTGTATGTAGATCAAGGGTCAATGAGGCTTACAAAACAAATTTTGTGTTCCAATAATTAGTGCTAAAGGTATTCAAATGACAAGGGTGCCCAAAAAATTTATGCACCTGCCTAATTTTGTTTGAATAATTACTGCACACTTTCTGTAAAACCTATAAACTTAATTTCACTTCTCAAATATCACGGTGTTCATCTGCTATATGATATATTTACCTGAAATTGCTGAGCTGGACAACCAATGATTTATAAAGAAAAATCATGAAAATTATCAGGGGTGCCCAAACTTTTTCATACGACTGTATATGTACATTATATATGCAGTACATAGTAAACTCCTCAGTTTCCGATAATTTCGATTGGATTTGTCCGAACATATTCTCTTCGCACTACCTGTATAGGGTATGTAGAATGTAGGAAATGGTGATAAAGGGACCAGCTATGACAGTCCATATTTATGCCTCACATGGCCATGTAACAAAAATGCAACAAATATATGTTCATAGCTCGTCAATTCTGACAGCACTAAAAATATGCCAAGGCTAGAGAGGACATATGTAACTTGGTAAATGTGCCTGAAGGCTGTCAGTGTGTACAGACAGCAGCAGGGCTACAGAGGGACGGGAGGCAGGACAGGGGCTGAGGGGGTGGATCATTAATGATTTTTACATCCGTAATCTCCTGCTGCTCTGCCTAGCTTTCTACATAACCACGATGCTTGTCTCTGAGCAGAAGGGCAGCCCACGCTACAGCTTAGCGAGGGGAGATGAGACAGCATGCTGAGAGCTGCTCCTGTTTTACAACCTCCCAGAGCATTTGGCAGACAGTGATATTAGTCTGAGGCTGGATTCGGAAAATACCACCCAGATCCACTCAAATGTGGAGAGCAAACGAGGACAGACTAAAGCGAAGATTACAAAATGGTCCCATTCACATAGGAGGTTCTAGGTTGATTAGAGCCTGTGAGACCGTCCTCCTGTGATTCATAACACTATATTCATTATCACTGATTAGTAAGGAATACGGATCATATAGGAGTGACACGGTTTAAAGGGCGTCTAGGAACAACACGCCCACATTACACCGATTTCCTTGTGTGTTCCTGCATGTGGGTGTGCAGTGACTCACTCATCTCCATGTACTCTGGATTGAGGCCAACATATGGGTCGAGGAAGTGGTCCTTCTCATGGCCAGCAAGGGTTTTCTGAGCCTCTGCTTCTGCTTTAGAATCTCTCTTCGACCTTCGGCGGCGAAGCAGTTTCTTCAGCTTGCTGCAACATGGAAAGGTTGACTGGTAACAGATGGTATATTGCCACTTTATATGTACATGTGCGCTCAGTGCACTTCGGTGATATGGGGTTTAGTTCCGGCAGTGCATTCCGACTGGGTCAGTCATCACACAAACACACAATTATCTGTCTGAGGGAGGAGAGTCCAGGCCCCCGGACCTGCAACAGGAACCCATTCCGTGTGATGCTGTTTAGTCACATGTATGGCCATGACTATAATTCAATGAGAATCACTCATAGTGGGAATTGTCATAGATATATGTGCTCCTGTATCAACAAACAAGAAAAAAGGTGGGTTTGGATGATTTTATAACATTTACAGAAGTCTCTCTGGATAAGGGTGTCTGCTAAATGCTGTAAACATCATCAATTGACATGGTTCTTATTAGCCAATATGTCTATTATCTATTATATATATTATTATAACTGGACTGAGGACTGTGCTGGTGCAGCAATTAA
Organism: Ancistrus triradiatus; assembly: GCA_025084515.1. Lineage (NCBI taxonomy): Eukaryota > Metazoa > Chordata > Actinopteri > Siluriformes > Loricariidae > Ancistrus > Ancistrus triradiatus. The sequence continues at coordinate 406,205 of JAJAGP010000030.1, read as the reverse complement.
GGTACTGCATTATTGACCAGAACGTCCAGGGTTCAAGTCCCAGGACTGCCAAAGCTGCTGCTGCTGCTGCTTTTCCCTTGACTAAGGCCCTTAGCCCACAATTGCATGGATTGCAGCTTTTTAGACTTTATAGGTCACTCTGGACAACAATAGTGTGGTTGCTTTTATAACTTCATTATTATTGCAACAGATTGGACATTCAATAACCTGGACTACTGTTTCTGTAATATTGAAAAATATCACAGTGCTTACTACCCAATGCTAGAGAAGGGTCTTCTTTAAAAATTAAATATAATTACAGTACTGTGCAAAAGTCTTAGGCCACCAAGCTGTTTTAGCAATGGTATAATGACCATATGTTACATGTCAACGGTTGGACCCAACAACTTGGATTTGTCACTCCATAATACTCTTTAACACTGATCTTCATTCCTTTGTATGTTTTAGCCTATCTTAGCCTTGTCACCATGTTCCGTTTCTGAGAAAAAGTGGGTTCTTGACTGCTACCCTTCCAAAAAGCATCCCTGATCAAGCTTCTTCGGACTGTAGAAGGGTCAACTTGGCATCCTCATGAAGCTGCCAGATGCCATTTCTCACTGTAGCCTATAGAAGCTGATTTTTTAGTTTTTTAAGGCTGCATACAAATATTCTGTAGCTTCTGGTTGTATTCTAATAAACAGACTGAGAAATGATTATATATGGTCATTATGCCATTGCTAGAACAATGGTCTAATCTAATGATGGCCTAAGACTTTTGCACAGTACTGTACATAAAATATATATATATATATATATATATATATATATATATCTTAAAAGAAAACCTGTCTTTTCTGCACTTATTCATCATTTATTTTCTAACATGGGGCAAGGAAGTGATACAGTTTGCAGCGTTTTACTTATAATAAGCTTGAACGAATTACATTTCTGAAAAAACCCCTAAAGGTAATGACCCAAAATTTTTGAAAATGACTATAGTTCATTTGTCACTTGCATACGTTTAATAAGAGCACAAAGCCATATACAGGAAAGCTACTACAAAACACAAGAAAATTCCTCATGTAATCTGGATGTAAGAAAATCATCTTTGACTAGATGAGCTGCAACAAATCCTGTGGATTAACAGAAACCCTGCCTCTGACTGACTGGATATTAATGTTCCCTTAATAGACAGGTGGTGGTAGGGAGGGCTTTATTAAGCCACTGGGTTCTTTAAGGAGACGTCCAGAATATTATGGGGAAAACAGAAATTGCTATTTAATTGGGTTGGTAATTAGTTGATTTATTAATTTGTTGTATTGTTATTCGATGTATTACTCTTACTAATCAGTTTGATGTCTGATGTGTTATGTTCTAATCCCTCACTATGTAATCAGGATCATTCACTAAACATGCAAGTGTTTAATCGTCTAACAATTACAGGTCATAATGATGAATGATTTGAGGACTATTGGAGGTTTCACCGTGAAGTCTAAAGTGCAGGTGATCCAAAAAGAGGCCCAGATACTTAAAAAAAAAAAGTATATAGGTTCCTCACGCAACCAGTAATTTCTGGACAAAGGAAAAAGGAGGCCATCAGGGTAGTCAGCCTTTCAGACTAGAGACAGTGGTGGCACAACGGACCACAGTTCTAAGTTGGAGACAACAGACAAAGTGAAGGAAACAACTTCAACATTTGATAAGGGGTAGAATTATACAGAAGGAGACATTTTGAGCTCTGTATTTCGGATTCGCTACAGACTCTCCCGGGTGTTTGTGGAAATAAACACTCTCTGTGAGATTCCCTTACATCTTCTTGTATTGATTTATTTGATTAAATTCTGTCTGCCTTGACACCATGATAGCCAGCAACTGTATTACAGGCCAAGTCAGTCTGTTACACATAATGCCTACTAATGCATCATCCACAAGTCTACAGCTGAATACAGGGCCCAATAAAGACAGGAATAAACCTGAGCATCTGTGCATTTGATTGTATGTACTCACGGTATGCCAATCTCAAACAGATTGTTCTGGATAAGCTGCCTGCCAAGCATGATGATGCACAGCTGAATGCACAGCTCCATCAGGCATCCGGCATGAGCGCACTAAGACACGAAGGAGAGCCTCAGTCGCTTACAAAATAGACAGGGCATATGCTTATAAAATTATAAAATGCTGAGCTGAAGTGATGTCTGAGTAGAGATGCACTGTTCAGTCTGGTTGATTATTAGATAAGAATGACATGGCTTTTAAATTGGAGAAAGTACCAAAGTACAAACGAAGGAGACACAAAATCAATCAGCAGGTCAGATGAAATCCTCCCATCATCCTCCCATATATTTGTCTGTCAATCTTGATATTCCTTTAACTACCCACGTTCCCTTTAAACACTCACATTCGGCTTTGAGGTCCTGACCTTCCCTTTGAGCACAGACATTCCTTTCAAGTGTTGTCTTTAAGAATTGACATTCGCTTGAACTACTGATGTTACCCTTGAGTACTGTCATTTGCTTTATATACTGATACTCTGTTTGAGCACAGACGTTCCCTTTGAGTATCAACATGCTCCTTTGGGTGCCGACGTTCCCATTGTGTTAAACTTCCATCTATGACTACTGACCATCCTTTTGTGTACTGACCTTCCCTTTAAGTACAGACGTCTCCCTTAAAAGTACAGAACTTCCCTTTCCAAGTATTGAACTCCCTTTGAGTACAAACATTCCCTTTCTAAGTACTGACTTTGCCTTCAAGTACTGACGTTCTCTTTATAAGTACTGTACTGACCTTCCTCAAGTACTGACCTTAGCTTTGAGTAGTGATGTTGACTAGTCAGTGTTTCTGACTACTGAGCTTCCCTTTCAAAATACTGATGTTCTCTTTCTAAGTACTAACTTTTTCTTTGAGTACTGGCCTTCCCTTTATAAGTACTGATGTTCTCTTCATAAGAACGGACCTTCTCTGTCTACGTACTGACCTTCGCTTAGAGTAGTGATGCTGCCTTCATGTGTTTCTGTAAGTACTGACATTCCCTTTCAGTACTGATCTTCCCTTTCTGATTAGTAATGTTCTCTATAAGTACTGCTATTCCCTTTCTCATTACTGACCTTCCCTTGAATACTGACGTTCACTTTCTAAGTACTGACTTTCCCTTGAATACTGACGTTTGCTTTCAAGTTCTGAGCTTCCCTTTGAGTACTAACGTTCCCTTTCTAAGTACTGACCTTCCCTTGAGTATTGATGTTCGCTATCTAAGTACTGACTTTCCCTTGAATACTGACGTTTGCTTTCAAATACTGAGCTTCCCTTTGCGTACTGACCTTCCCTTTCCAAGTACTGACCTTCCCTTTCCAAGTACTGACCGTCCCTTTCCAAGTACTGACCTTCTCTTGAATACTGACGTTTGCTTTCTAAGTACTGAGCTTCCCTTTGCGTACTGACCTTCCATTTCCAAGTACTGACCTTCCCTTTCCAAGTACTGACCTTCTCTTGAATACTGACGTTTGCTTTCAAGTACTGAGCTTCCCTTTGCGTACTGACCTTCCCTTTCCAAGTACTGACCTTCCATTTCTAATTACTGACCTTCTCTTGAATACTGACGTTTGCTTTCTAAGTACTGAGCTTCCCTTTGCGTACTGACCTTCCATTTCCAAGTACTGACCTTCCCTTTCTAATTACTGACCTTCTCTTGAATACTGACGTTTGCTTTCAAGTACTGACCTTCCCTTTGCGTACTGACCTTCCCTTTCCAAGTACTGACCTTCCCTTTCCAAGTACTGACCTTCCCTTTCTAAATACTGACCTTCTCTTGAATACTGACGTTTGCTTTCCAAGTACTGACCTTCCATTTCTAATTACTGACCTTCTCTTGAATAATGACATTCACTTTCTAAGTACTGAGCTTCCCTTTGTATAGTGATGTTGGCTTTATGTGTTTCTGTTAAGTACTCATGTTCCCTTTGAGCACTGACCTTCCCATTGAGTACTGAACTTCCCTTTAAGTGTTTTTGTCAGTACTGACATCGCTTTAAGTGTTTTTGGAGGTAATGATGTTTCCTTTGCGTAAATACCTTCCCATTGAGTACTAATGCAGCCTTTTGTACCTATATTTCAGCCAATCAGCAGGTCAGGCAAAATCCTGCATTCACAAGGCGTTGGCTGTCGATCATGCTTGAGTGCAAGAATGCATGGGTGTTTAGGGTGTGTCTAGGGAGCAGGTTCTGACTGGCTACATTTGTTTCGTTACGAAGATTCAAAACTATTCACTTCATCTAAACACTTTCAGTTTTCAGGGTAAACACTGGAATTTAATTCAAATGTATACAACACTGAAATGTACCTCTTCCATCCGGAAAGATCCGATGACGTAGAGGTAATTGCCCGGCCTTCCAATGAGCCTGAGAGAATATTACAAAAGGTGAAGACAAGGTAAACAATTCTTACAACACCTGCCTTTCCAGTTACGGCTGAGAATATGCCAAAAACAAAGATGAGAGAATGCTCTAACCTGCCTCTGAAGAAAGCCAGGTAGACAATCGGAGTGAAGGCATTGGCAAACTTTAGGACAAACGCTTTGATAATCAGCCTCTCCTCAAAGCTTTTGTCCGTTTTTGGGACCTCTGATGAATAAAGGTTAGATCAATACAAAGTTCCTGCATTACACACTTAATTTAATGGTTATGTGCATTGTAGTAATTTCAATTCTGGTATTAAGTGCAAGTCTCAAATTACCAAACCCAGCACCCAAATTCAAGTCTGGTGTAAAGTTACATTCACACTGCACCAGAAAGCCAGTGTTCCTGCTCACATGCAACACTGATTTGTATTTTTCAGAACACTGAACACTGATTTAACATTTTCAATTCCAAACTGGGCCAGTTTTATATGTGGTATTAACTGACAATGCCCATACAATCTAACGCAATGCAACAAAATTGCAACAGTGCACGTCCACATTTTGCAACTCTGCTTCTGTAAGTAAATCAGATTAATTCTCCAAAGGCATTTCTGACATTCTAAACATTCAAGTGTCAAAGCTGCACAGTCATGTTGTAGATGAATCATTACCTTGTATGTATTTTAAAACAAAAAGTATTTTACAAATGGGGAAAAGGGCAGATGTCTAAGACTGTGTACTTATTGTACAGTATTATGCAAAACTTTGTGCAGACCTGCTTAACTTGCATGCTTGGTTGATTTTCTAAAGAACATAACCTCTGCAGGGAACAAACGTCAAAACTAGATTACTGCACATTTTAATGCATTTAATTTGGGAACCTATACAGTTGTTCCACTAGGATTATTTTGTAAGGCCTTCATTAAATTTTCTGAAATATGTCCGTTCCTTTTATTAAGATAACCAACAAAATGTAGTTTCACCAGCTTTGCAAAAACCTTTGCACCAGACTGTTTGGAAAGAGATTTTTTGACATGCTTTAGTGGTTTATAATTACTGTATATATTATAGTAGCATAGGTACAGTAGTATAATATAGTTAGGTAATGTATTTTTGAGGTTTGTGCGCATATGACGATATACATACAGTGTATGTAGTACATAAAAAGTATTTAATCAGCCCCTGATTCTGCAAGTTCTGCAAGTTCTCCTACTAGATGAGAGAGGTCTGTAATTTTCGTCATCAGGTCCACTTCTACTATGAGAGGAAATCTGGGAAATCAAGGAAATCACATTGTAGGATTTTTAAAGAATTAAATTGTAAATCATGGTGGAAAATAAGTATTCCGTCGACCACAAACAAGCAAGATTTCTGATTCTCACAGACCTGTAACTTATTCTTTAAGAAGCTCTTCTGTCCTCCAGCCATTACCTGTACTATTGGCACCTGTTGGACCTCGTCATCTGTATAAAAGACCTGTCCACAGCCTCAAACAGTCAGACTCCAAACTCAACCATGGCAAAGACCAAAGAGCTGTCGAAGGACACCAGGAAGAAAACTCTAGACCTGCAGCAGGCTGGGAAGAGTGAATCTACAGGTTGGTGTGAATAAATCAACTGTGGGAGCAAGTGTAAGAAAATGGAAGACATATAAGACCATTGATAATCTCCCTCGATCTTTTCCCCCATGCAAGATCTCATCCTGTGGGGTCAAAATGATCATGAGAACGGTGAGCAAAAATCCCAGAACTACATGGAGGGACCTGATGAATGACCTGCAGAGAGTTGGGACCAAAGTAACAAAGGCTACCATCAGTAACACACTACGCCAAGAGAGACTCAGATCCTGCAGTGCCAAGTGTGCCCCCTGATTAAGCCAGTACATGTCCAGGCCCGTCTGAAGTTTGCCAGAGAGCATATGGATGATCCAGAAGAGGATTGGGAGAATATCATGTGGTCAGATGAAACCAAAATAGAACTTTTTGGTAAAAAAAAACTAAACTCGTCATGTTTGTAGGAAGAAGAATGCTGAGTTGCATCCCAAAAAACACCATAGCTACTGTGAAGCATGGGGTGTGAAATCTCATGCTTTGGGGCTGTTTTTCTGCAGAGGGGACAGGACGACCTGATCCGTGTTAAGGGAAGAATGAACGGGGCCATGTATCGTGAGATTTTAAGCCAAAATCTCCTTCCATCAGTGAGAGCACTGAAGATGGAACGTGGCTGGGTCTTCCAGCATGACAATGATCAATAAACAAACCACTCGGGCAACGAAGGAGTGGCTCCGTAAAAAGCATTTCAAGGTCCTGGAGTGGCCTAGCCTCTCCAGAGTTCAACCCCATAGAAAATGTGTGGAGGGAGTTGAAAGTCCGTCGTGTTGCCCCAAAACATCACTGCTCTAGAGGAGATCTGCATGGAGGAATGGGCCAAAATACCAGCTACAGTGTGTGCCAACCTGGTGAAGACTTACAGGAAACGTTTGACCTCTGTCATTGCCAACAAAGATTATGTTACAAAGTATTGAGTTGAACTTTTGTTACTGACCAAATACTTATTTTCCACCATAATTTATAATTAAATTCTTAAAAAATCCTACAATGTGATTTCCTGGTTTTTTTCTCATTTTGTCTCTCATAGTGGAAGTGTACCTATGATGAAAATTACAGACCTCTCTCGTCTTTCTAAGTAGGAGAACTTGCTCAATCAGTGACTGACTAAATACTTTTTTGCCCCACTGTACTATAGTTTTAGCCGTGGTTCCTGTTAAAATTTTAACAGGTTATTCCTGTTGAAATATTAAAAACAAAGTTGAAATCAGATGGACTTTTGCAGAGTGTTTAAAATGTGTGTTTATCAAGCTGGTAGATCATGGTGGCTCAGTCTTGTCTTTACTAGTCTTTTATGAACCGTGTGAGTTTGAGTAAAAAAAGTTACAAAAAAACAACAAAAAAAAATCTATATTTAACCCACATCTGCTTGAAGTTTATGTCCCTGTCCATGCACTTCATTTATTTCTTTTTTGCATTGATGCCCCAAACCTAGATTTAATAGTCAAGGTTTGCCACTAAAAGGTTAAATAAATACTACAGTCTATTAACTCAAAGAATCCTGATGGATGAATTTCTGTATGCTGTGATGGTGAACAATTATAGGTATCCTTATCATACATTACACACAATTTACAAACATTATCTGATAATATGTAACACTCACTAATATGTAATATTGGATCATTTTCCTCAATAAATAAATAAATAATATTTTGTCTCATTTGTTTAACTGGGTTCTCTTTACCTACTTTTAGGACTTGTGTGAAAATCTGATGAAGTTTTAGGTCATATTTATGCAGAAATATAGAAAATTCTAAAGGGTTCACAAACTTTCAAGCACCACTGTAGTAGTGATAAACTTACCAAGGACCGTAAGCCAACGTGCCACAATTCCATAGATCTCATCCATGATGATGATGATGATGAGATTGATGATGGCAGCTGTGGTTTTCACCGTGGCCCGGATGTTGGTGCGAAAAGGGGAGGAAGAGCTCATGTGCAGTGCGGTTTTGATGGAAATTCTGTACAGAACCACTCCAAATACGATGACAAAGGTCACACAAATCTGTACAAAGCAGGGTATAAAAGGTCAGCATGAGAGCAACCTCTTAAAAGCCTCTTTCTTACTTTATAGCTGAATAGAGCTATAGTACTTGAGGCTGGTCTTAAGACCACGTATTAATGGTCTTGGCCTCGTCATGCACTCTCCTATGAATTTATATTCTGGACTGGGATGTCCAACTTTGCAAAAGACCATACATGCTTGGTCTTAATGAACATATTCATTCAACATTACAGTGAAATTGCTGTTAAAACAATGACCTTTACTAATAGAAATATAATTTTAGTGTACTTGATTATAGTGGTCCCAACATTTCCACGTGGCCTTCCATTCAAAATGAACTTCAAGTTTCTACAAAGATCACTGTAATTTGCACAGTAATTATTTTTAAAGTGGTTGTTTTGGGGAGTCACAGAAATCAGAACGAAACAAAATACCCATAGGCACCTCTAGCTAAGCAGTGAACAGGACATGACAGTTAAACACAGAGTGACTGAAAAGTCGTCGTACCATGAAGACCATCGAGATGAGGATGGTCATGTACGCTGGCATCCTGTCTTTGCATGTCAGCTTGTTTTTAGAAGCCTATGACAGAGCACAAGAACGTGTGAGATTTCAGACATCTACACTCAGTTGTACATCAACACTCATCGAAACACAGTAAACTGCGTGACCTCGGCAGTCCTTCAGCAAGCCTGTGTGAAGCTCTGCCCTGAGGAAGAACTACCACAGTGCAGTCAAGCAGAGCAAATAGAAGCTTCTGGACATGACTCATTATCACACAGTCAAATCTGAGCACAGCATTAAAACAAACTGGGTCAGCCTCATCTGAGTGGGCATTAACCAGGAACAAAGCACAGGCACATTTCAGACCATTACATAGCTCGTAAGTATATGGGCAGAGTCATTAGAATAAAAGCAGAAGGAACCGCTGGAGCATATGCCATAGCCACATCATTATATGATTGAAAAAGGCGATAATGGTTGCAGAGTAGAAGGGGTTTGGTTAAAAGCTTGTCTGCTTGAGACATTGCTGATTCAGTGAGTGCATCTTGTTAGTACTGATGCTTCTCATTTTCTGTACCCGATTCCTGACCATTGATTTTTTCCCATTACTCATTTATAATTCTTTCCTGTCCTTGGTTTTGTTTTCTCACACTGATTCTTTACTTTGATTTTTGTCCCCAGAATCCTTTACCTTGATTCATATGCCCTGATTCCTTTCTTCGATTCCTGTCCCCTGATTCTTTACCTGGATAGATTCCCCTCCCTTGATTCCTGTCCCCTGATTCTTTACCTGGATAGATTCCCGTCCCTTGATTCTTGTCCCCTGATTCTTTGATTCCTCAGACTGATTCTTTACTTTGATTTCTGTCCCCTGATTTTTTTACCATGACTTCTCAGCATGATTCTTTACCTTGATTCATTCCCGTCCCCTGATTCTTTAGCATGATTCCTCACCCAGATTCATTTACATTGATTCCTGTCCCCTGATTATTTACAGCCACCCATTTCCACTGATTCTTTACCTTGATTCCTTTCCCCTAATTCTTTACCTTGATTTATTCCTTTCCCCTGATTATTTACCAAGAATCCCCACTCGGATTCTTTATTTTTATTCCTGTCCTCTGATTTTTTACTTTGATTCCTTTTCCTTGATTCCTGTCCCTTGATTCTTTACAATGATCCATTTAACCTGATTATTTATCTTGATGGCTTTTCTCTGACTCTTTACCTTGATTGATTCCTGTCCCCGGATTCTTTGATTTCTCAGACTGATTCTTTATTTGATTCCTGTCCCCTGATTTTTTTTTACCATGACTCCTCAGCCTGATTCTTCACCTTGATTCATTCCTGTCCCCTGATTCTTTAGCATGATTCTTCACCCAGATTCATTTACATTGATTCCTGTCCCCTGATTATTTACAACCACCAATTTCCACTGATTCTTTACCTTGATTCCTTTCCCCCCAATTCTTTACCTTAATTTATTCCTTTCCCCTGATTGTTTACCTTGATTTCCCACTTGGATTCTTTACTTTTATTCCTGTCCCCTGATTCTTTACAATGATCCATTTAACCTGATTATTTATCTTGATGGCTTTTCTCTGACTCTTTCCCTGGATTGATTCCTGTCCCCTGATTCTTTACCATGATTCTTTATTTTGATTCCTGTCCCCTGATTCTTTACAGTGATCCATTTCCCCTGATTCCTTACAGTGATCCATTTCCCCTGATTCTTTACAAATGATCTTTTCCCCCTGAATCTTTACCATGATTCCTCACTCTTACGTTGATGTCTGTACCGATTTCGTTACCTAAATTTCTGTCCCTTGATTCTTCATCTTGATTCCTCTTTGAAACTTCACCTTGATTCCTGTTCCGATTCTTTGAATTGATTAGCTTTATTGATCCCCTTATTCGATGATTCTTTACCTTGATCCCTTTCCTTGATTCTTTAGAATTATTATTTGCCTTAAAACTTTACCTCGATACCTTAGACTGATTTCTATAGTTAAATTCTAGTTTCTCCCCCCAACAATACAAGCAACGAAAGCAAGGTACTAAATGTATCGCTAAATGTACATTTCAGCACACGTTCCTCGATTTTTCAAGCTCCTCTTTCACCCACCTTGTTCTTCTTCTCGTACTTCTGTTTCTTCTCCTTGACTTCTAACTCGTACTCTGGCCGTGGCTGGTTCTGGAGACAGCACAAACTTTGCATGAGTCTCACATTAAATCACAGCTCATCCACCAGAATGACTGCTCAAAGATTCAAGTGCATGATGACAGAGCCGAAGGAGAATGTGTGGATTCTCATAAAAATCGAATAAAAGTGCGCATTATAAGGTTGTCCCCATTCAGTGGTTGTATTTATACACTTTAACAATTCAAAGGTATTGGTGCAGTGCTCTGGGTGGTAGAAGGAGAAAGGATTTGCTTGTGTAGGTGGTTGTAAGAGTCTCTAAAGAACCATGGTGCTATAGGAAGATTTGTAGTGCAGGTGCGGTTACAAACTAATCCCTGAACAAATGGTAAAGACCACAGCAAGAACACGTGAGAAGATGGTATAAATCAGAAATACTATAAAACAGATTTAGTGGATTTAAAACAAAGAAATCAGTATCACAAATCCAAACCTCATGTTCTTTCTGCACAACAAAACAAAAACATCATCAATCATTATCATCAGGGACTTTCATTCCAAGACTCTGTTTTATGATCAGCTCAATAATGAAAATGATGGCAGAAACACAGCACAGGTTCCTGAATTCTTCAGTCCTGTATATAATGGTTTTAATAGCAGAATGTACAACTAACCTCCTCGTCGTCAAAGCTTGTCAGATCCCAGATGTAGTCGAGCCTCATCTGCCTCCTCTTCCAGTGCTCCATGAACATGGCAGCTGCAGAACACAGGGGCAATCAAAATAGTAACATAGTAAAATAAATAGTAAAAAACTTCTAGTCTTTGTCCAGCTGACATGAAGCGTAGCATGAAGCAGATTATTGGTAAAATCAGTATGCTACAGATTAATTAGCAAATAGTGGATTGTCCAGATCTCATTAAATTTGCCTACTGAGGTCATTAGTAAACCACAGAAAGAGCTGATTTCCATTTAAGAAGCACAAGGATTTCAGGTTACAGCACTGCATTTTATATCTAGGGTGACTACATATAAATTGATGTGTGGTCTTTGATTAAACCAGACTTATATTACATATATTTTACATATATTGTCTTACCGCTATGTAGGAATCTAGTGACAAAAAGCAATTATTTGAAAGTGACATAAAAAATGCAGACATATTTTATTTATGATTTAATATAATAAACACAGTAATAATAAAAAACAATAATCAAAGTGATTAACAAAATTATCATTTTTAAAACCAAATATTTATTTAATTCACTTTATTTTATAACAGCATTTCTAAGCTGAGATCTATTGTGCCAGGCATGTTGTCAAACCACGCAGTTACACGGGACTGCACGGCATCAAGTAAAGCCGTATAGAGTCTGAAATAGTTTATAGTAATAGTAATTCTATTCCCTACAGGCTAATAGTGCTACAGACTTATCCCCTCCACATTGTGACTGTCAACATTGCAGTTTCGATATATCGTGGGTTGGCAGAAAAAGTTGCGAAAATCAGAAAGAGATAAAATAAGTAAAATGTTCAGGTTTGCGAAAAGACGACACACTAAGGCTAAAAATGTAGAGATAGTTTAATACCTCATAAATGCATAAATGTATTAACTGTTATGTATAATATTACCTATACAGTATTTATTTTACCTGGACTGCAGGGGCGCCGGGCTCCTAACCCCTGCAATGTGAAAGGAATTACTATGTATAGTATGTATATAGTATGTAGGGAATAGAGACTGGGGACCAGTTTGGACACAGACTATAATGCCATTTTTGCAGATTCTCTTTCCTATATTAATGATAGAAACCCTCAATATAAAAGTCTTATAATGTGATAATCCATAATGAGACCCATTTAGTTGAATAGCAAGCAAGTGTTCCCTCCCACATAAGAAAATGCAATTTTTAGCACATTCGTATAATTGCAAATTCCGCTGACATTGGTCATAGCCCATAATCAAAATGTGTTTTTATTAACACAATCAACTTTATAAAAAAAAATTACACTTTGTATGTACACACAATAGTTTTCTTTACTAATATCCTAAAAAGGCAATGCATCATCGCTCCTAGCAAATCAATTCTCCGTTAAATTCACTATATCTCAAGACCTGTTCTGAGAAATAGTAAGAAAAAGAACAGTACGAATGGGCTGATTTGCAGCACGGCAGAAGATCAAACCTGGAAACAATGTCAGATTTGAAAAAGGCAGGACAGAACAGCACCTACCCCACAGTGCCATGAAGATGGAGAAGAAGACAGTAGCAGTGTTGTCGAACAGGTGGCTGGCCCTGGCAGTGCCACAGGCCTCCACAAGTCTCCAGTAGCTACAAACGCTGTCACACATTGGGCACATGGTAATGTTGTTCCTGTCATCGCAGATCTCCATGCTGAAGTATGAAACAGAGCAGGAGATTATTCGTACGCTTTCCTTAGAGTTATCATTAATTAAGACATTGGTTATACTTGGTACTTAGTCGTTTGCTCATGTATGACTAGAAGTGCTTAATTATTATAAAAAATTGCCAAGTCAGATTTATTTATATAACGATTTTTACAATGGAGCTGTGTCTCAAAGCAACAGTTTTAGATGATATTCTAATATCCCAAATTGAGCAAGCCTAGGGCGACAGTGGCAAGGAAAAACCTCACTAAACGTTATAAGGAAGAGACCAAAACTCAAAAAAGGATCCAATCTCCTTGTGTTACATAAATGTCAACTGGGGGTGATAATGCCGCTGTTAAGTGATCGCAGCACACGTCTGACGTTCTAACCAAGCAGGTTCAACTTGTGCCGGTGTCTCTGTACACTGAGAACACAGCCATTAACAGCACTCAGCATGTCCTAGGCATGAGAACCATGTCAGATAAAGGACAGGCCCAGTAACGTTCACAACAAAGCTGCCAAGTACCTTAAGGCAGTTTTTAATGTAATTTGGGGTCAGTGAAGAACTCGAATATGAAAGAGTCATACTACTAGAACCGTCAGCAGCCAGATGGACTTCAAAACGCCTTGTAATTAGATAGACAGAAATTCTTATGAAATTCTAAGTAGGTCTCTAAGCATAATGGACGTTAATGTAGTCTGTAATGATTGTTCTCGAGCATGTGCATTGAATTTGCAGCACTTCTGAGCTCCTGTTTCTCTGAAACCAAGTAATATGTGCAGAATGGCTAAGTGTGAACGGATGCCGAGTGCAGGCGTACAAACACAGGCAAATTATGAATGCCCCCGATGATTCTTTTACAGTAAGAGTATTGTATAACTGTAACAAAAAGCCCAAGATCCCAGACCTAACATAATGCTTTTAAGTGGTTCTTCAGTACATGTTGCATTTTTCTGTGGCATCAGGCCAGACGACCTTCTTCCATTGCTTCAAGATCCAGTTCTGACTGAGAGCATCCCCAAAGCCTTGCTTATGAAATGAATCCCTTGTTTAAGCTGCTCAGGTTTTTACTCCTGAACATTTCTCAACATCCAACCAACTAAGAACCAACTGTTGACTTACTGTCTAATATATGGCAGAGCTTAATATAGAGTGGGGCAAAAAAGTATTTAGTCAGCAACTGGTTGTGCAAGTTCTCCTATTTAGAAAGATGAGAGAAGTCTGTAAATTTCATCAGAGGTACACTTCAACTATGAGAGACAAAATGAGAACAAAAATCCAGGAAAATCACATTGTAGGATTTTTAAATAATTTAATTGTAAATCATGGTGGAAATAAGTATTTGGTCACCCACAAAACAAGCAAGATTCTGGCTCTCACAGACCTGCAACTTCTTCTTAAGAAGCTCTTCTGTCCTCCACTTGTTATCTGTATTAATGGCACCTGTTTGACTTCGTTATCTGTATAAAAGACACCTGTCCACAGCCTCAAACAGTCAGACTCCAAACTCAACCATGGTCAAGACCAAAGAGCTGTCGAAGGACACCAGGAAGAAAATTCTAGACCTGCACCAGGCTGGGAAGAGTGAATCTACAATAGGCAAGCAGGTTGGTGTGAATAAATCAACTGTGGGAGCAACTGTAAGAAAATGGAAGCCATACAAGATCATTGATAATCTCCCTCAATCTGGGGCCCCACGCAAGATATCATCCCGTGGGGTCAAAATGATCATGAGAACGGTGAGCAAAAATCCCAGAACTACACGAATGGACCTGATGAATGACCTGCAGAGAGCTGAGACCAGAGTAACAAGGCTACCATCAGTAACACACTACGCCGAGAGGGACTGCAGTGCCAGGCGTGCCCCTCTGCTCAATCCAGTACATGACCAGCCCCGTCTGAAGTTTGCCAGAGAGCATATGAATGATCCAGAAGAGGATTGGGAGAATATCATGTGGTCAGATGAAACCAAAACAGAGCTTTTGGTAAAAACTCAACCCGTCGTGTTTGGAGGAAGAAGAATGCTGAGTTGCATCCCAAGAACACCATACCTATTGTGAAGCATGGGGGTTTAGACATCATGCTTTGGAGCTGTTTTTTTGCAAAGGGGACAGGACAACTGATCCATGTTAAGAGAAGAATAAATGGGGCCATGTATCGTGAGATTTTAAGCCAAAAGATTCTTCCATCAGTGAGAGCATTGAAGATGGAACTTGGCTGGGGCTTCCAGCATTACAATGATCCCAAACACACCGCACGGGCAACGAAGGAGTGGCTCCGTAAAAAGCATTTCAAGGTCCTGGAGTGGCCTAGCCAGTCTCCAGACCTTAACCCCATAGAAAATTTGTGGAGGGAGTTGAAAGTCTGTGTTGCCCAGCGACAGCCCCAGAACATCACTGCTCTAAAGGAGATCTGCATGGAGGAATGGGCCAAAATACCAGCTACAGTGTGTGCCAACCTGGTGAAGACTTAGAGGAAACGTTTGACCTCTGTCATTGCCAACAAAGGTTATGTATTGAGTTGAACTTTTGTTATTGACCAAATACTTATTTTCCACCATGATTTGCATTAAATTCTGTAAAAATCCTACAATGTGATTTCCTAGTTCTTTTTCTCATTTTGTCTCTCATAGTTGAAGTGTACCTATGATGAAAATTACAGACCTCTCTCATCTAAGTAGGAGAACTTGCGCAATCAATGGCTGACTAAATACTTTTTTGCCCCACTGTATGTTGTTGTAATGAAGCAATCAATGTTATTTGTTATTCAATCTGTGCATGGTTTTAATGTTTTGGCTGGTTGGTGTCTATGGAAGGGGTTATTAGGGCTCGACTATGAGGCTACGTTCACACAGCAGGCAAAATGGCCAAAATCCAATTTCTGAATGAGTATGGCTGAGGGGACTGACCTGGGGATGTTGTTATCCACAGTGGCACACCCATACAAGAAGACAATGACACCAACAATTGCTGCTGGGATTAGCATCTGAGTGTAAACACCCAGCCAGGCAAAGTACAGTCCCACTTTCTCTCCAAAGTACTTCCTACATGAGAGAGTGTTGGCAACAGTGAGGCAACAATAAGCATACATCCACTTAATGGTTTTAGACTCTTAATTACAGCACATGTTGCACAGCTCTAACAGAAGGAACGCCTAAGAATCTTGCAAGAAAGTTACTTCACCTAATCAGTCCGATCGGCTGGTACTTGTAGAAGATGCTGTATCTCGCCCACTCTTCATATAAGAGCTGCAGAGAAGTGAATGGAAATCGATTTGTCAAAGCAGTCATTAAACTCCCATAACAGGATTGGCAATATGAAACCCAAATTAACTGTGATGGATTCAACACTGCAGCGAAAACGGATTTAACGAAGAAGTCAGTCCCTAACAGGAAACCAAGGGCTGCTGGAGCGTGACGAACAGAAGCATAGACATAAATGTTCAGTTTGATTTATCACGCATCTACGATGAGCTTGAAATATTTATTGCAAGCAAAGTCACAGATATGAAAAGACGAGGATTTGAAAACTGAAAGAAGAAAATATGAGGCAAGCTTAGTGTCCACACTACAGGTGGAAATAGCCTTATAATACAGTTTTGCTAACATTTAAAACAGCTTGTGTGTGAATGAAATCTGATGTTTTGTTCATAAGATGAAATTTCTATTTTTTCAAATCACATTTTCTGCTTAAATCACCACTGGTCAATGTTTCAGGGAAGAGGATCAACCCTCGGTGAGGCAACAGCCACCTCTGATGAGTAATGGGTTTGTCTGGCGTCACCCCCAGGCTACACTTTTGCCTACACCCAGTGAATTCTGGGGCAGGCCCAAAAATATACCATAGTAGCCAAAGGTCTGAGGCCACTAGAGAAAATTCATATTGCAGCACATATCAAGGAAAGATATAAATGACAATTAAATGATTTTTAGCATCATTTGAGCAAAATGTTTAGAAAATACATTTTAATAGATGGGTTAGGTGGCTAGTAGAATTGGCCTTTGACATTTAAATGTCTATTTTGCCTTTCAAATATGTAAACTGCCTTTAACAGTGAAATGATGTCTGATGGCCCTAAAGGGGAAATCATGGTGGGGTTTTTTTCCCAACCTAAATTTAGTCAGGCTCAATTCAACTGTCAATGTTCCCCACTCTGTGCCGACCTCTGCTCCTTGAGAGAAGGGCCGTAGACCATCCAGTGCCTCGAGTACAATTAGCATCTGTTAACTTTCCAACTTCCGCCACAGTCTCCTGCCATCTTGCCCGGTGCCTCCGACAGCCAAGTGGGGTCAAAGTTGTAGCCGTGTACAGATGAACCTCATCCTGAAGTCGCGACTAATTCTCTCTCTTCAGCGCAGCCCGAGCAGCAGGGTTGTTCTTTTGAACTCATAATAGGGCGGTGTCACATCGATGAAAGGACACATTAACAATAATAAGATTAAGAATTGAGCACTTAATCTTCTATAAACACAGCCGCAACACCTAAAATCATAAATCTCTTTTCGTAGTAGTCGTATAGTGACACTAAGCATGCAGTTCCCTCTGAGCCCGCTCACAGAAACAGCTTTCATCAATTTGCTGTTTCTGAGCAGATATTTGTGGAGTCTCGCCAGCACGCCCGTCGACTCGCAGCTCGCAGATGGTAAAGTGGGACATTATCCTGTTGCCTTGGTGATTCTCAGACACTGATAATTGTTATTTGTAGAAAGCACTGATCGCAACCAGTGCCACAACGGGACGGCCCTGATGATGCCTTTCACTTTGCGGCATCTCATAACATATAAGCTTCCTAACTGATCCAAGAGTTCTGCTGAATCCTGGGAGGGTCACCTATCTGAACGAAATTCTATTTTGTTGTGCGTTATAAGCGTTTCGGGAGAAGTTTTGCTGTAGTGAGATGTCGACATGCTAATGCAACAAAGCCCATATTAAAATCTATCACTTGCATGAGGCGCAAACCAAACAGAGGACATAACAGCCCTGCGACTATCCTAGACTTAAATGCATTCCCACCTGCAAAGTCAATAACAGTGAATAAATATTGACTGTCATCAAAGAGTAACTGAAGGCATAGTTCAAGACTGATGAACAAATAAAAGCTATTTAATTTTAATGGGGAACAAGAGAGAAGATATTTACTGCCATCTCTAAGTCAACAGAGTAACCATCTCTAATAATACAAGGTTCAACACTCAGGAAATGAAATATTCATGGAGCTTTATATTATATTCAGTACTGTGCAAAAAAACATTGTTTCAGCAATGGTATGGCTGTATTTCACCATTTCTGTCTAGAAATACAGGAATTTGCATAAAGTATTAAAGATCTGAAAAAGAAATCAGCATCTCGCAGCTTCATCGGGATGCCAAGTTGACCTTTCCACAGTCACAGGAGCTTGATCCAGAATGGCTTTTTTTTTGGAAGGGTAGCAAGGTGAAAAGGCTAAGATATGGTAAAGCTCACATGGATTGGAATGAAGATCAGTGGAAAGGAGTGTTATGGAGTGAATTCAAGTTTGAAAGTTTGGGCCCAATCGTCGACAGCATGTTATATATGGTCATTATACCATTACTGAAACAGCCAATCTAATGGTGACCTAAGACTTTTGAACAGTACTTTATATTAACAAATTGCAGTTCTCCTACCTTTCTGTCATTCGGTTCAACATCACCCTCAATGTCTCCCTGTAATCAGAAAATATGTTATTGCAAAAAAAGTATTTAAAAGAAATATTTAATAGTACCTTTTTTTTTTTACTTACATCATGTAGTGAGTATGCTGAGGTGTAAATTCCCTGGGCAAGGAGGCTGCCGATACCTACAGACATGACATTTTGTTCTTACCAACACCTCAGATGATTCATAATCCAATAAAATGACACTTTAGTTTCCACAATAACATGTTCAGACTCAAATCATGTAAAAGCTGCAGCACCAGAAATATTGGAGACACGTTATGAACTTCAAAACAGTCCTTTCTGAAACAGTTTCGATTAGAAATGAATTAATTAATTTGATACTAACTAAGTCCACTGTTACCTTCTGTCCAGCCCAAACAATGATCCTTAATTGGGGAATATTACTAAAGTCCATCAGACGAGGCTAACCATTTTGGCTGACTCAATTTTGACTAATTTGGTTAATCGCATAATAGTTTCTACCGGTTACGATACAGACTAGAATTTGGGTCATTTAACATCACTTTCAGCATCAATAGCTATTCAATGACAAATACAAGGTTAAGTCGAAATGAGTCATACATACTCAGATTGGAGCTAATTTTGTGTAATCAGTTAACCCAATGCATGTCCTTGTCATGTGGGAGGAAATCGGAGTAAACCCATGCAGACAAGGGGAGGACATGCAAACTTCACACAGACACAGCTATGAGCCGACCGCGCTAACTGCTGCACCACCGTGCCGCCCCAATTTAAAACTTGGTCATTATATCCATTTCCAGCAAAGGGTTTCATTCAGGGCTTCCCATTCAGTCTAAACCTTCACTCTTTTAAACCTAAACATTGGTTTTATTCAGTGATTCTTAATTATGGAGGGAATGTTTGTTGATTTTATGCTGTAGTGTTCAGCATTAACAGAAGCATGCTTTGAGCCAGGAGAAAATGAACACACAAGAGGTAGCATTCATGAAAAGGCAAAGCGGTGCCCAATCTGCAGACAGCAGTCAGGAGAACCAGTAAGACAGTAATATGCTGACTTCTTTTAACATAGGTGGGTATTTAATGTCAGCACAAGGTACAGTTTTACCCGTAAGCGCCTGCTATCTGAATTTTCGCTTTAAGAAATTTTCCAGAACGAGGTACATTTGGATAGCAGTGCTTGAATTGTATTGCTGAAAAAGTGGGTAGCTGTTATTACTCAAACTTTGGGGGAATCTGAGAGGACCTAGAGCTCTCAAAGTATGTACACTAAATCTAGAATGAAATTCCCTTATATTTCTGTGGATCAATACTGGCTCAATTGAAATGATGATATTCCGCTATTTCTATATAACCTGCAGGCAAAAGTAGCTTTGTTTACCTTTTATATTCTGAAAAAAGAAAAACAATTTCAGCCAAATCCTGTTGCACATGTTCCACTAGATATTGTGTTGTTTTTTTTACCAGAATGAACCAGAAACGAATTCACCCGATGAGCCCTAGTCAGAGTACTAGAGATTTACACAGACTTTGGTGCTATAACACCTGCAGAAATGCACAGAGCTGCATAACACCTCTTTCAAATTGTAAATTCATATCAGTGTCTTTTTTGTCCTTCTGCTGATCATTCACTCTTAACAGAATCATGCTGCTAAACTTATTGCAGTCATTAAATCAGCAAAGATGCTAAAGGACGGTACTGCTCGGAGTGCTCCTGAAATTGATAGAAGATGAGATTAGAGCACTTACCTATCTTTTCTTCCCCTCTCGTGCACTTTATTCTCTTTACGATCTCATACACCTGAAATGGGAAATGATGCACAACAGAAAACGTTTAGTATTCAAACGAACATGTTAACACACACTGGAAAGGCAAACGATTCAGCCCAAGGCGTTGGTGCTGAGGAAAATGGAACTGTGTTGGGATAAGGTTCTTATGCTGGAATGCAGGGTTTGCCTTTCTCCAAACATAACACTTTCTTTTAAACCAAAAGTCCTATTTTGGTCTCATCCATCCACAAAACATTCTTCCAGGACTTGTGTGAAAATCTGATGATGTTTTAGGTCACATTTATGCAGAAATATAGAAAATTCTAAAGGGTTCACAAACTTTCAAGCACCACTGTAGATCGTCCAGGAATAATATTTGTGGCTGAGCTTATTGGAGATGCGCTCACATCTCCTACCCAGAGCAACAACGCCGTAAAGCCCGAAATGAATGACTCATATGAACCGACCCCACCAGTTAAACAGACACGGCAGGAATGAAAGTAACTGAAAAAGCAGAGCCACACTTTCTCCAGCTTAAACTATCCAATAGTAGGCGAGCGACTTCACTGGCTGCCCATCCATCAACGCATCCAATATAAAATACCTTTTCTAACGTTTAACCACTACATGGCTTAAGCCCAGCCTATTTGTCTGGACTGTTCAACCACTACACTCGTCTCCATCCCTTAAGGTCATCTGATTCCGGTTTATTGGTCACCCACAGGTTTAGGCTCTCCACATTGGGAGGTAGGGCTTTCAGTGTGGCTGCCCCCCTGCTCTGGAACTCACTTCTGCTTTCTTTATGCTCTACAACCTCTTTTTCTCAGTTTAAAACTCTTCTAAAAACCCATCTTTCCTCTAAACATTTACTTTCATCTTATACTTCCTCTGTATAAATTGTATACTTGGTATCATTTGTAAAGCGACCTTGGGTGTTGTGAAAGGTACTATATAAATGTATTATTATTAGCCTACAACAATGACCAGCATGGTAAATAAACTGTCAAGTACATAAAGAAATGTCAATGGAGGTTACAGTGATACTCACAATTAAGTTGCGAGTCTTGCTGTCGAAGAAGGACTCTCTATCCGAGAGATCAAACCTGTTAATGAGAAGCAGCGATGATGGGAAAGTTTGGAGCAGTTCACAGTTTTAAATTTCAACTTCAACTTCTTAAAAGTTGATTCCTATAAATACATTATCCATTATCTAATAAAATACTCAAGAAAAAATTTCCCATTCTTGGAAATCATATTCAGCTCAATGCTTCTGCCTCATTATTTATTTAGCCTAGGCCACTCGTTATTCTACAGCTAACCCTAGCTGGATTTTACTCACAGATGTTGCTTTTCCCTGGAGAATGAATAGGATAGGTGTTTTTCGGTCTGTTCAGAATAGTCCTTGACTTTAGGCATCAGTGGTGCATTCACTCTTTGGAAAAACTTGCTCATCTTGTCTGCAATACCATTTCTTGGAATGACTTTATATTTCTGCAAAAGGACAGTGATGATTGGTATATGCTGTGTAGCCTATTCAATTCACAAAGCTACTCGAATAAGAGAGAGATACTTTTTTGGTGGGCATCTTGAGCTTCATGAACTCTGCTTCTCGGCAGAGTACCTGCCAGGGCGCGTGGATCTTCAGGAAGCCCACACCTGGGATTTGACCCTGAAAAGAGATGAGATGAAATGTAAAACATTTCTTATATTTAATGATCAGTAAGGTCAAGGACGGCAACTTTAGAAATACAAGCCAACCCTCTTTGGTAGGATTTCTTCACTGCTCCTAACATAAGAGCAATACAAGACAATAAAACATTCTGCCTTGTCTAGAGCAGAGATAAGAGATTCCTTCAGCCATCTCTAGCTGGAGTGTGTTATGCAAGATCAGCTTTATGTCCCACTCTTATTATAACTGCACGCCCATACATTAAGTCTGACCCCGACTCCAAAACTCAACCGCTACATTTCCTTCCACAGTACAAAAGCCTTTCGTTCCACTATGCAAGTTGGTTTAGAATGTGAACTGTGCTTATTCATGATTGTCACACTTACCATTAAAGATAACACAATGAAAATATCTGCCATACACAACAGAATAAGTTGCTTAGGGTGGCAGCTTGCCAGGGGTGGAACCAGTACATTGTGTTCTAGTTTCTATTGGCATGCACAAACACTTAAAAATAAAACATCACATTAATGAACACGGTGTGCATAAATTCTGTTATTAATTAACTATAAATTATGATTATTACTAAGATGCAACTAAATTGCTTATTACAAGTGGTGTGCAGTCAGGCCCATCTATCCCTTCAGAGCAGGGCTAACAAACAGGTGTAGTAAAACATTATATAAATTTATTTAACGAATAAAGTAAAATCAAAAACATCAACCAATTCAAAATGCGCATATCTGACAGAGTGCTACTAATCAATACATCTACTCATTAGCATGACTTCTGTCTAAGTGCCGCATGCCCCTTCTGATGTTAATTTGAAGGGTTCGGTAATATGAGTCTACTCACAAAATGACAAGATGTCTGACCAATCAGATTTATGATCTTCACTACGCGGGGGCTGGTCCACAGCCATCTACCCCTTCTCGGTATACTAAAGGAGGTGCTGAATATATAAGGTCACCGTCTATGCACATGCTAATTTGGCCTGATAACATCAAATAACTGCAAGGAACCTGTGACAAGATCAGTAAAGTCTACTTACAAAGTAATAGATCATTTTCTGGCACAGAAGCAAAGGATGGACTTTAACTTCAAATAAGCCTAAAGGACTGTATGCATAAGAAATTTCATTCATGCCACTTTTTCCATTTGAAGTTGCATTTGTTGGCTGTTGATCTGTATACTGTAAAAACCAATACAGTAATTCTAGTCAAGGTTTGAAGTCGAGAACTACAAGTAGTCCGGATTGAATAAATCTCCATTTAAAGACATTGTAGTGCTTTGGTTCTTAATATCTCTTGTAACACTATTTCACAGGTTTCATGAGGGATAAAAATGTCTACCAGGAATCCTAGGAAAATAACAGAAGGCACATATTGGGAGAATCTGTGACCAGGATGGGCTATACTGCTCTAGGAGATCTTTGGTTAATCTAGAGCCACAAATGAATAACAAGCACAAAAATAGCACACATGTAATAAATGTACATAAATATGTTTTCATTAGGATTAAGTGTGCGCTCAAACTAATCTCGCTACAAAGCTAATTATACTGACATGCTAACAGCTAATTAAGTGAGATCACTCATGCTGAATGAGTAGTATTGTCTACAATAAAACTTACTTCCATTGTGAGTGGAGATGAATTTAGTCTCATCTATAGCTTGTGTGCTGTGTAAACAAATTTGACAGAGTTATGTGAAGGCAGTGCCAATTAAGTATTAAACTAAAGGCGGACAAGCTAGTATGGATCAACATGAATAAGGATAAGTGACACACTATACTTTACGTCAAACCCACGTCTATAGATGACATTAAAAGATTGTTCTTGTTACATGACCAGCATCTTCTGAAAGTAGAGAACTATTCTGAAAATTGTGACCCCTTTAGAATTTTCTATATTTCTGCATAAATATGACCTAAAAAGTCATCGGATTTTCACTCTAGTCCTAAAAGTAGATAAAGAGAAGCAAATCAGACCAAAATATTGCACTTGGTCATTTATTTAGTAAGAATGCTTGCTCTCAGCATCTGGTGTGACCCTCTTGTGCAATAATAACTGCAAAAGATGGGACTGCAGCCAGTTATGAAGAAAATAAATGTATGACTATGGAGTGCATGACTAACTTCATCACTGATGGGGTGGTTGGCAGTGGTGGGCAGCTTTTACCCACATGCCTTAATTATCAACAAAGGGTCCAGCATCCAAGAAATGCAACACCGATTGGAACATAGCATCCCCTCAGGAACTTCAGAAGAATTCAAATGTAATGATGTGTCTTTACAAAGAAACATCAGCAATGTCCAAGCTATAGCCTATTTTCCAAGATCATTTATGGATGTAAATGGGTAATAGGGAAAAAAATATTAATTTTGTTACCATACAGGATTTTTGAGAATTATTTGAACAACAAAGAATTCAAATGGATCCTTGATCAAATCTCACCTTTCCCATAAAGAGCAGGAAACCAGAAGAACCAGTTAAACTGCAAAAATCCAATATCACAGTTTTCTCTGCAATGTTATGAGGGCCACAGGCTGATGAGTGTCTCTGTGCAACCCATAACCGCCGACCGCTTTAAGCAGGCAGATGGCAGACAGTGACTGTGAGTTTAAATCTACACAATGGAATGAACCACACTCGCTGCATCTGTTTAGTCAGAGTTTTTGCCATTGCAGCAGCTGTAGTCAAATCCCTTTCCAACCTTCCCACCCTCAGACCCAGCCAGTCGTGTCTACAGTGCTCAGCCAGGCAGTTAGCACCAGCCCAGAATATCAATGGAGAACACTGGGTTCAGGCATAAGTGTGATCTGTGCAGAATGTATGATTGGCTTCTGCTCCATCAGGGCTGGCCAAATGTGCCTGTAAGATGGCTGAATTGGCCAGAAAGGACCGTGAGGACTTGATCTTGGGTCACCTTGGTGGGAAGGCTAGTAAATTCCCACCCCAGCAAGAAAGATGCATGTCTCTGGATTAATTACGGAAGAAAGAGAAAGATGATGGCCGGAAGTGAGATGGACACAGTCAGAATCAGGGACAAGCCATTAAGAAGCCTAAAAACTTGAATACAAGGCAGAAGACTCTGTGCAAATGCTGTCCATAGTCAAAACTTGATGTGTTGCCACTTAATATTAATAATAACAGCAGTACAATAAGAATGATAAAACTCCTATCAATAATGTAAAAGCAACACAAGCACACTTTGAAAATGGTCTCAAGAGACGTCAGCACTCACCTTGTTGTCCTTCTCCAGCTCAAGCCCCATCACCATAAGGTTGTGCTCAAATTCCTCTCTGTAAAGGTGGTCATCGTTGTTGCTTTCAGGGTCGTCAGGTGCCGAATCAGCTCGAGTGCGTCTCGCGGTGCAGCTCAGCCTATCTTTCAGGCTCTTGACGAAGGTGCTGGAAGAGCTACGGCGAGTGGGCTGCAGTTCCTCTACAGGGTAGGTGAGGATGTAATCGGTGCGCCTCAGGCCATCCTCAAAATATGGCCCCAGGTTTGAATGTTGAGGCCCCTTGCTCTGGCTGTTCAGAAACTGTGGAGGGTGGATGGAAGAGCAGGTGCATGTTAGAACCTGGATGCCAGATTCATTTCTGTTTCATGTTCAAATAATCTGCTGAAGACACGTCTCAAAGAATGAGCAAGGGTTAGGTAGCAGTGGCATTGACAAAACTGGCTGAGACTATCAAGGAAAAGAGGCTCACATGGAGAACCCCTTCTTCTCTGGCTGGGAAGACCAGAAGAATGCATTAAACTCATGAGTCATTTCATTTATTCCATTATTTCCATTATTCCATTTCACTAGGTTGGACTGGCTTTCCAATTCATGCTCTATTTCCCTATCAGTGTTTGTCTCACAATTTTCCATTTTTAAACTTGCTCTCATAAAATGATCTTAAAAACCACCTAAACATACAACATGTCAACCAACATAAAACTCTGAGAGGTTTTCAAATTCTGAATCGTTGGTGCAGCTTCCATGATTTTTCATTAGTGAAGTTGGTGTGAAGTAGAGAAGAATTTACTGTACAGGGATTTCATTTGTCACAAATTGTTGGATATTGCACAAGTATAGGAACGCATACTGCTACAAATTATAATTAGGAAGTATTATATCTTGGAAGCAATCCATGGATTGACTGGCCATCAGGACCCGAGAGACTCCTTCACTTGGGAGTTGCTGTGACTGTAGAGGACTGATCTAGAAACAAAGCCCAGGGATCAATTTAGTTCACAGTCTAGCCCTGATCTTGACATTATGAAATACATATAGGAATTATCCACACTTTCTGCTTAAGGGTTTCTGGTGCTTTTGGTTTCACAGTACTGATTTCCGCTGACTGGAGATCACTCATGATGTGTTCGCTCGTGTTTTAGTGGACTTGACTTCATGTGCAGAGATTGACAACAGGGAAAATCTGGCAACATGGTCAGGTATCCTTCTCTAGTTTGACTGAGCTGCATAGATGATGCCTCTAAATATCGAACATGTACAAGAAACGTTGGCTGGCTTTTTGTTGGCTTAGATTTTTATTTAACATCACATTTAGTAGACGCCCTTATCCAGAGCAACTTACAACTGATATACCCTTACAATCCAAGCAATTGTGGGTTAAGGGCCTTGCTCAAGGACCCATCTGTGGAAACTTGGCAAAGGTGGGATTTGAATTCTGGACCTTCTGGTCCATTGTCCAGTACCTAGGCTAACACAGTTCAATACTAAATACTAACAAGATGCATCACCCATACAGTGGGGCAAAAAAGTATTTAGTCAGCCACTGATTGTGCAAGTTCTCCGACCTAGAAAGATGAGAGAGGTCTTTAATTTATCATCATAGGTACACTTCAACTATGAGAGACAAAATGAGAAAAAAAATCTAGGAAATCACATTGTAGAATTTTTAAAGAACTTAATTGTAAATCATGGTGAAAAATAAGTATTTGGTCACCCACAAACAAGCAAGATTTCTGGCTCTCATAGACCTGTAACTTTTTCTTTAAGAAGCTCTTGTGTCCTCCAGGAAATCACATTGTAGGATTTTTAAAGGATTTAATTGTAAATTATGGTGGAAAATAAGTATTTGGTCAATAAATTTGGTTCATCAGTATCGGATTGGCACATCCCAGTCCAAGTTGCAGGAAGTTCCCGATTTACGATGATGTGTTCTGACAAATCCAGTGTAAGTAGAATTTACCGTAAACCAAGTAGTTTTATATATACTGTATATGTCATTGCATAGCCAACTTAAACATGCTTCAAACTCATTAAAATACAGTTGGGCAAAACCATTAACATGAAGTATTGAATATCTAATGTAATTTGTTGAATAATGTATTGAAAGTGCAAAACAATATCGATTATTGTTGCGCCACATGACTCACTAGGTCATGCGCTGCCGTGTTCCTCATTTAGCA
Source organism: Ancistrus triradiatus (assembly GCA_025084515.1). Classification (NCBI taxonomy): domain Eukaryota; kingdom Metazoa; phylum Chordata; class Actinopteri; order Siluriformes; family Loricariidae; genus Ancistrus; species Ancistrus triradiatus. The sequence goes on along the minus strand of JAJAGP010000030.1, from coordinate 378,664 downwards.
CTAGAGAGTGCAGGAGAATATCATACTGTGTATCACTTGCCCAAAAAATTAAAAAAATTCTAAATTCATAGCCCAGTTTCGGCTGAATATGTGTTTATGTGTATTATCAGATTCCCATTGTAAAGTCAAAATATCAAAAGTCAAACCATCGTAAAAATGGAGAGTACCTGAAGTTAGATTTAATGATGTATCTCGCCAACATCAATACAAAAGATTCCTAAATCCCCCTAGTGACCTAGAACAAGCTTGAAATACCCGTTTCAGAACATCTTTCTAATAAAGATTCTTCTAGAATTAGACCTAGAAACCTAGGTCACAGCCAATCAAGCAGAGCTGACAGCACTGCTCATTACCTCCCATATTTGCCATGGCCCCGACTTCAAAATCAATCAGGCTTTCTTTAGTCATTAGTCACTGCCTCAGAAAGTAAATGAGAAAACACAGCATCAGGGTTTCAGAATACCATAAAATCCAAATGATTTACTGTTAAACTTGAATGTCTTCTCATTGTCCTTTTAAAGCTTTTTAACATGATACATAACCCATGACACTACATAACAGCTGGGGATTAACTTTGATCTGCTTCAGATCGTATACAATAGAGAATACGCTCTTAATAAAATATTTGGTGTATGCTGGCTGGAACACATTCAAATCAATATTTGCCTTTGGATAATGGGCTACAATGTTGTCTTTCCCAGCATCTGCCAGAAAATGTCACCATATTCATCAGAGAAGAACCACTCAGCTTCCTCTCTCCCCTGCACAGTAGTGCTCTTAGGGGGAAATCATCATATCACACTCCATACTTTACAAACGGCTGCACGCATGAAGGCAGGACCATCAGAAATCGTGGTGTTTACACAACGTGCTTTGTTCTGACCCATTACTTATTTATAATGCTGCCTTCAGAACAACGTGGAAGAAAATTGGATTTTATGATTTACTGAGGTGCTGCGTGAAACTGGAAGGCGTGACAAATGCACAACGTTCTCGTACTCCTGTGTGTAGAAACCTGAGGCTTATATAGAAAAGCAAAAACCTGTTGTGGCATCCCTTGGGATTTCTTCTGACATCAATATCCAGTTTTAAGACACAAAAAATATGGACGCAAACTAGGTTAAATAGAAAGAAGTTGTGTTGCTTCAAATGAACACAGCAGATGTCAAGTGAAAAGTCTTTTCTCAAAAGGTTTCCCAATAGCAACTATCCATCGTTCAAACAAGTAGCAATTCTGTTTTCTGTCCATGCTCTTGCGCACTGTAGTCAACAAATACATTCACCACCACTTTATTAGGTACACCTGTTCAACTGCTCATTAATGCAAATATCTAAGCAGCCAATCACATGGAAGAAACTCAATGCATTTAGGTATGTAGACATGGTGAAGACGACCTGCTGAAGTTCAAACCAAGCCAAGAAAGATGATCTAAGTGACTCTGAACAAGGCATGGTTGTTGATGCTAGACGGGCTGGTCTGAGTACATCAGAAACTGCTGATCTACTGGGATTTTCACACACAGTCATCTCTAGGGCTTACAGAGAATAGTCAGAAAAAGAGAAAATATCCAGTGAAGGCAGCTCTTTGTGCAAAAATGCCTTCTTGTTGCCAGAGGTCAGAGGAGAATGGTCAGTTTGGTTTGGGCTGACAGAAAGGAAAAAAATAGCTCAAATAACCAAATCTGCAGGAACTGAGCGATGCAATCATGTCAGTATGGTCCAAAATCTCTGTGGAATGTTTCCAGCACCTTGCTGAATCTATGCCACTAAGAATTAAGGCAGTTCTGTAGGCAAAAGGGGCTCCAACCTGATATGAGCATGGTGTACCTATAAAGTGGCCGGTGTAACACTGATGTACGAGGTGTGAAGTAGGCGTTCCTCAGGCTAACAATTTGACTCTGTGGTTTATACTGACCTACACGACCATCACAAGCAAAATCGAAATGATGCAAAACAGCAACAAAAACAAAGCTCAAAATTCAAATCAAAACCTGTGCATACAAATGGTCAAAGCACATGGGTAAGAAGCTCAAGGACAAAAACAAAAGCATTTTGCATGCATTTATTTAGTCAGGAGCACAGAGCTGTGGCTTTGCTTAATCTTAAATGAAAAAGTCGTCGCTGCAAAAGCGAAACCTCTGCAGTTGTACCGATGAAACAAACTGACATGCTCTCTTAAAGTTTGGTTTAAGGTGTGGTTTAGCAGATCACATTCAAAGTAGTGCCTTAACTGAAAATGGTCTCCAAATTTCTTAAAAACGACATACGAACACAAAAGTGTCCTCTCACCAGACTTCACTTACTATAGAATCATCATCGGCGTATCCATTGTCCTCCAGACTTTTAGAATCCTCTGTGTTTAATCCCTTGTCCTCACCTGGGACAGAGTCATATTGGTCATTCTGCCACATCTCCTCTCCCAGTTGAGGACGCTCTGGGATGTTGTGAAGCAATAAGGTGTCACCTGACAAAAGCAGAAACACGAATTAAATCTCCAACAATTAGGGATGGGTGATATGGTAAAAATATATCACAATATTTAAAGACATTTTCACGATACGTATCACGATACAAGATCGCAGACAAAATGCATCAGCAGCGACAGATTCCTAAAAACTACTATTCAAATATTATCCTATACTTAGCAAACGATTTGTATTCAACATGTGCTGCACTTCATCCAATTAAACAGGAATAATTACACTGTTTATAATTAAACTTGCAGATGGTTAGTGTTCTTTAAGCTGTGTGACTCAGGTGTTGTCGCATAGTTTGTGTTAGTCATCCTCTAATCCTACATCAGCGCTCACAGCATGCTGCCTACGGAATGCTGGTGGCGGGACATTTTTGGTTGGTGGACTGTTTTCAATCCAGCACTGACACTGGGGTGTTTAAAAACTCCAGCAGCACTGCTGCGTCCGATCCAATCATATCAGCACAACACACACCAACACCATGTCAGTGTCACTGCAGTGAGAATGATCCACCACCAAAGTGATCCTATATGGTAAGTGGAACTGATAAAATGGGTAGTGGATGTAGAAACACGGTGGTGTACAGAGAACGAAAATAGAAGTAACAACGTGTGTAATCTTGTAAAACTAGAACTTTAGAACAAGGAAAAGAAAACGGATATGCCACTGTCAACTGGGTGTGGCAATCATGGAGGAACAGTGATTCTACGTCGCTCCATTTACTCATACTCATACATACCACTCATATCAGATAACCTATAGGCTTACTGAGTACAATGACGTTAAACATGTAGAAGTTACACACAGAAGTTTGCTTGCAAAACTCTTGATGCTTGTTGTTCTTAATTGTGGTTTGGCATTCACAAAGGGTCAAGTAAATAATAAGTAAAACAGACCTGTGTGTGACTAATTCAAAAGGTATGCAAATACATAGCGCAGCACAAGCACCTCCCTCCCTCCTATGTAATAGGAATATGAAAATATTCACAGAGGCGTAGCTACTGGTGGGCTGTGGTGCGTAGTGCTTACCCAAAGTAACCATCCACAAAACTAAAAACTGATCCCTGAACCAAAATCATGTTCACTTTCAAGAAAACAGCAACCAACTTGGGACGTTACCAACATGTTTGGCCAGAGTTCGAGATGTTCATGGCCAATACCAGTCTCCACCATGGCTAGAGTGTTCAGTTTGCCGTGATTCAGTTTTGGTGGCTGTCATCTAGGACATCTTTACCAAGTTTGGATTCACAAATTGGAAACCTGACCTTGACTGAGTAGGCAGTTTCTGAAACACGGATCCATTATCCCTCATATGCTGGTCTGGGTATGATCAGTGTTGACCAGCTACTGGAGAACGTATTACACACCTATATGAGCAAGGTTAAATAAAATAACAATAACAGATATAATGTGAAAAGTATTGGGAAGGTTGCAGAGTTTATGGTTTTGGTGGGAATGGTAGTCAGGCTCTCCCTGAGGTTTTTGAGTCATCCTCTCAAGAAAGCCCCAGATATCAACATTATCAGTAGTTGGCTTGGTGTATGGGCAAGCAGGAAGCTTTAACAACCACATTCCTCCCACAGCTCCACTCTCTGGTAGCCCACAAATACAGGGCATAATGGAAACAAATTGAATTGCTTCTAAATCCAGAGAGTTCACGAACACGTCACGATTAAACACCAGAAATGAACACTGTGAGAGTTAAATCAATAATATATTCTGCACCAGTGTAAGGTTGTGCGTTTTCATTTCATTTTACTAATTTATCTATCAGCAACAGGCTCATTAGTAAGAGCATCACCCGTCATCCTTGGTCAGATGGTGAAAATCTCACTTATATTACATTTACAGTGGAACCTCATTTACATACGAACGCCTTTTTACTTTAAAAATTCAGACTTGGAACGGGTCGTTTGAAAATCTTTTGTCCAAAGTTCAAACAAAAATTCCAACTTTGAACACGCTCACTCAAAAAAACAACAAAAAATGAAAAAACAATGGTGGGTTCTTCCAACCATGATGCATGTAGTCCAGTCCAATCGGTGGCACCAATATGGTATGTCATTTCATTCATGCTTCTAATCATTAATTACATACAAATATAGGCGTATAGGCCTTCTGGAACCAATTAAGCTCAAATTCCAAGGTTCCACTCTATGTTATTTAGCAGATGCCCTTACCCAGAGCCACTTGCAACTGATATAATCTTACAATTCAAGATATTGTGGGGATTTGAACCCTGGACTATCTGCTCCATAGTCCAATACCTTAAACGCTAAGCCATCACATCCCCATTACCACACACTTACATTAACAGAACAAAATAAGATTGTTATTATGATACATGCAACATATACACTCACCGAGGAGATTAACTACGCCTGTACAACTCTTCATTCACTCAACTGTTTCAGTCTCTCAACCAATTGGTCACTACTGTAGCAACTTTGAAGTGCAAAAAAGTCATGCAGATATTGGCCAGCAGCTTCAGGTAATGTTCCCATGAACTACCAGAAAGGGAAAAATATATGAACCTGGAGATAAACTACTGATCTCCAAGGATTTTGGCAGAAACCAGCCTCTACCATTTCCTCAGAAAGATAAAATAAAGAAAAAAACAATCCAGTGAGCGGCAGTTCTGTGGATGAAAACACCTTGTTGATAAGACGTCAATGGAGAATGGCCAAACTGGTTTGAAGAAGGCTATGGTAACTCAGTTAACCGCTCTCTACAATTGAGGTGAGCGGCAAAGAATCTCCAAATGTCAGACCTTGAAGCAGAAGGGCTACAACAGCACAAGACCATGTGATGGTTCCACTTCCGTCTGCCAAGGACAGAAAGCTGAGATTACAATGGGGACAGGCTCTCCAAATTGGACATTTGAACACTTGGAAAAAATGTAGACTGGTTTGCTGAATCTTGATATTTTTTGCCAAGGTACACAGATGGTACCAACAGCATGAATCCCTGAACCCAACCTGCATTCTGTCAACAACAAACCAGGCTTGTGGGAGTGGTGTAATGGTTTTGGGAATGTTTTCTTTGCAAACAGTGGGCCTATTAATCAATCAATCATCGCTTGTATGCCTCAGCCAAGCCGAGTATTCCTGATAATCTTGTGCATCCCTTCATGGCTACAATTTAGCCCTGTTCTAATGGCTACTTCAAACATGAAAATGCACTGTCACAAAGCAAAAGTCGACTCAAACCAGGTTGTTCAGTGACCTTCCCAGTCCCTGACCTAATGCCAATAAAATACCTTTGGGATGACTGAAAGTACATTTGAAAATATCTGCAAGAGCTGTTAATTCCATCATGTCAAAAGGAAGCAGAATCTGAAAGGAATGTTCCCAGCAGCTTGTGGAGTCCATAATATGGAGAATCGATACGGTTTTGCAAGCAAACGGAGGATATAACCAGCATCAGTATAGTGTTCTTTAGAAAGTGCTTGGTGAGTACAAGTTAACCTACAAATACATACACATCCAGCAAGACACAGACACATACGAAATAAAATGGTATATACAGACTTAAAAACATGATAAACCATCCATAGAAAGATATCCAGAAAGCTTTATGGAATTAAAGGAGAGAACAAAAAATGCAGGATAATCTATCAGACACGGTATAATGAAGCAATAATATTAAAATTCCAACGTGTACAAATCTGATTATTAATAAGCCATGATTTTAACTGAGCTGCACAATAAGTGCTGCACTTGTGAAGGCTTAACAGATAATGTTGATTGACTATAAAATACTTCTTAAAGATTTAACACAATCTCACAAGTATTTATTTGATAAACACTGAGAACCAAGTGCAACAATGCATACTTCATTCGGGTATCAGTACTAGTAATGACTATCAAGAGAATGAAAAAGCAATGCGGAATGAGATTGCTTTTGTATTATTTAAGCTTTATTAACATGCAAAAGCTGATGCTTTAAAGAAGTCACTAAAATCTGTTTTGAATGATGTCCGAGTCCTTAACAATTTATGTCCTGTCGATGCCATTGGAGTCACACTAGAAAATATTTAGTCACAATAGCCTGTTTTATGCCATGCCAATATTTATGATTCGTGATTTCAATATATTGCTTCATTAAGATAAATTTACAACTGAGAGTTAAACTGGCACGTTTTAGGAAATCCCAACTCTGGCAGCTCAGGGAATCCCGCTCCCCAATTGTTGATACGCGCAAATCCTTCCTCCTAGAATGAACGGACTAGGAGATCACTGCCCTATTCAAGTCATCTTGGCTGCATTTTGAGGATCATGCGCCATGCCTGAACTCAAATCTACATCATTTCCCATGCATAACAGAGCTCGAGCAGATTGCACTGTCAGATTATTGTGCACAAACGCAGCAAATATCCCTGGTGTTGACCTGAGATGATTATAACCTGCAGCTTTGGCAGTTCGAAAAGTTTAGGTGGCTATAAATACTGCAAAGGGTACCTGTGACATGTCTACTTTTATATAATGTATGAAGGTGGTATGGAAAAGAATCCAAATGTAATTGTACTATGTTCAAACATGAACAGCAGAACAGTCGGTGGAAAACTCACCAGAGTGAACGTCTTCGTTCGCCCGCGCAGAATTTGCATCAGCACCTGCGTCCATCGAAGCGCACTAGTCAAATGTCCCTATCAAATCGATCGAATTTTAGTCCTTGGGCAAGCCTTTAGTCTTTCAGTCCTTTGGGTAGGTAAGGCGAGGGCAGTGTGCGTCCAGTTCTTTGCCAAACGCGAGTACACACAAAACACACCAATCACTTGCGAAGAAGCGTGGATGCCCACTGCGTCGTCGACCCACCCACTAATTGTGGCTTTACGCAACATCTACACATCACGACCACTCTAAAGTGGAGAGTTAAGAAAGGCAGCTTGAAAAACCAAGATCCGTTTGCAGCAATTACAGAAATACAACGTTTCTTCCACAGCCTTAGTGTAGTTAAGGCATGTTCAGCGTAGCGCGTCCTGCATCCACGGTTTTAGAGACTCCAATCCACGCGTTATGCGTCGGCGGTAAACATTTTTAGGCGATATTCCTCCGAATGGATGGAGCAGGTTATGTAAGCTGCTTACTCAGACTGTGTAGCAACGTTTGGATCACGCACTGCTTTGTCTTTGTGTCTGCAAACATCACAAAACACTCACTGTCGCACTTGTTGAGGTTCGTGTTATAGCGGGATGAAAAACGCTCTTGCTTTTTTCATATCAAACTCGGTGGACACTTATAAAGATTCCTAAAAGAATGATTGGGACCGTAGTCCAAAACACGCTGGCGCCGCACAAAACCAAATTATTTGCCACCATAAATGTTATTTTCTTTGTCGGGGGAAATTATGAATGCCAAAGAAAAATGGTAAAGCATCTCGCACGAAAAGTGAAAACGCTTGAGTACACACAGCGTCAACAAAAGTCTGAGAAGGATTCACACTGCAGCAGGATAATGACCAAAACACACAAAGCTTTGTAACAACTTCTTGAAGACCAAAGAAGATCAAGGAGTCCGGAATGCCCTGGGCTTTCCTCCACAGTCACCCCCCATTTACACAAACCGGTGTTCATGCCAGATTGAGTGGACGCTGTCATTACAACTCTTACAACCCCTTTTAACTTGGGCTTCTATTGCAATGTGAGGGGGAACAAAATAGTGGGTGACGTAAGCATGGGTCTGAAGGATGAGACCAAGACCACTGAAATGTTCCCTTTAACAACCAATAAGAGGGGGAAAAACAAACAAACTAAAAAAAACAAAAAAAAAACAAAAAAACATACGTGCTCGAGGCACGTAACAACAACAAAAAGGGAACACCAAATTCTGAAATGTATTAAACGCTAAAACACTCACTAGTGACCACAGACTTTTGGGCTTCCCACTATACATCACTGATTATAATACAATACAAGTGACTGTATGATATACAGTGCATACATACCACAGAAACACGCACACATTGCCTATTTGCTGGCCTGATATAACCACAAGAGGGAGCCCTAAAACAGATTCCAATGTCAACTGCACGAAGACCTTTAAATGCATTCTCAAGTAGGTAAAAGCTTTTAAATTGTTACAAAGCAAATGAGCTATTACTCGTAACAATGATTACGGAAAAGACTCGTGTTATGACAAGTTTGATCAGTTAATACAATTTCTTCCTAGAATTGCCTTGATTTTCTGCACGAGCCAGGTGCTGAATTCAGGAGACTTGACAGTTGCGTCTCACCAATATCCCACAAACATACAGGTATAAACAGTGCAGGGCAAAATCACTTCAATTACTTACGTTTTCGACGAAAAGAGGCAAAACGTCGTCAGGTATCTCCGGTGAAGTCGCTCAGTGATCCGCGCAAGTCTCGTCTTCAAGGTGTGGGGAGGAAAAACGTACCTGTTGGATGGGCCGGGTAAAGCACGCCCTCCTCCCCATTAACGGAAATGCAAAATACCTTCAAACCCCGACCAACCACTGCCAGACTGCTAGTGCTCATTAACCGGGGACAATTAATTAACCGATAGAGCATTGAGTAGGACACGATATTGACACGTCACCACCCAAGACGCACTGCTTCTCAGTCTGACAGGTTGAGACTCGCTCGTCGTGTTCAGCGCATACCTGCAGCATGTGCTAGCAAACATGCGAATCGGTCAACTCCCACTCACCGTTTAACCACAAATAGCTCGTCTAGACCTTACAAAACTAGAGGAAGCAAGGAAAAGATTATCAAGGCTGTTCAAGAGAGATTGGTTTCTTTACAGCAGTAACTGTACTTATAACAATGGTAGCAAAAAACAAACAAAAAACCTAAGTGTTGGTCTTTGCTGCAGCATGAAGCAGTGCTTTTGCTTCTGAGTTCCTGAGTTCGAATCCCGTACCTCCCTAAGTGGAGGCATGTTCAACTTGTTAGGTCAATTGCTGTGTCTAAAAATGTCCCAGTGTGTATCTGTACTTGTTTTTCCCAAGGACAAAACACCCTCATAGATATACAAGAGCAAAAGGTTTTTTACCGAAATGTCCAACACCAGACAAAAAAGAAGCAGCACTAATATGATAACTATATATAGTATATCTCTGTAATTTTGTTTTTTATTCTTTCCAAACACAGTGAAGAGCAATTGCTCATAACCCAGGTAGCAAAAGTTGCAATGATCACCTAGACCAGTGGTTCCCAAAGTGGGGAGGGGTCACAACCCATAAGAGGTGTCCAGAGTGATTGTTTTATTTGAAGTACAATGTATGAAGTTTTGTTTAAAATAAATTCTAGTGGAGTTTATAACGCATTAGATTTTTGTTTTCTTATTCCACATTATATTCTTCCCATTGCTACTTAAGGGCAATTGTTTATAACCCTGTTAGACCAAATATAAGCTACAAAAAATCATCATCTGGACTTTCAAAAACTTAAAGCAAGCAGAGAAATGAACAGTATTGTGTTCTAGGTTTTTCTGTTTTGGTTAGTTTTCCCCCAATCTTTTCAAAGCCACTCAAGCCAGTAATTGTTTATAATCCAGATAATGTAAACAAATGGCATGGCTTTGGACTGGTTCTAAAGAATACAGTTGACCCATGTCCAAATGCAGATGGGTCAGTGCATGTTATGAATAGCTTTAAGTACAATTTGTATAATTCTACACAAGTGAATGAATGAAAAGAAACAAAATCAATTAAACATTGAATTTACTTATTATAAGTGCCATATTCTACTGTAAATCTAAAGTTAGGCCCAGCATTGCTTCTGACTACAAACCCATGTTATGGATTCAGGCCAAACATGTTCTATTATCTGGTAATACTCCACCCAGCCTTGGTGTGTGCCTGAATCATATCATACACCTTAAAAAAGACAAAAGGTTTAACATGATATTTGAAATGGTTTCATCCTTGAAACAGGTCTACCTACAACCATTAACCATTTCAGGAACACTTTTTTTGATGGTGCATTGAAGCACCTGATCAGGTTCACTGGATTACAAATACCGAGTTACGCCAAAGAAGTCCGCCAAACTACAGTGTATGATAGAAACTAGACAGAGTGAATCTACCCACCCAATCAGAAAGGTGTACCTCCCAACAGGCTTATGTCAAGAGAGATTTTTCAGGTTTCAGTCACATTACATTTTGCTTGAGGGCTAAGCTAATTCTTTCGCTCTTATATAACCATTGTAAAAAATCTCAAAAGGTTCACTAGGAATTCCCCAAGAGGTTCCTCCTTCAGCTGGTTTTGTAAAGAAGACAACACAACCCAAACATTCCATCCCAAGAAAATCGGTTTACCATTTTTATTAGATCTAAATTAGATCACAAAGAAGCTCTATCACTCATTGTGTGTCCTTATGGCGTGCTCAAACCCAAAACCCTGATATTTCTCCTTTTTTTAGTATTTTCAAATATTTCTTTCTTTAAGGTGGAATCACTATTGTGAGGAATGATATTGAGGTATTTACTATATGCAGATATGTTAATTTACAAGCCTGCTTTACGTGTGACATCACTTCCACATTGCTTGTGTGGGTGAGGGCCACTCTTGTGATCGCCAAGATGCGGTCACACCTCCAGGCAACTATGCCATTTGAGAAGTATGTGGATTGTTTTGGATGTTGGTTATCTTATGATACAGTATACAAGTGAAGAACAAGTGGAAACTTCGGAAAACCAGTAAAGCTATCAGATCCTGATGGGTAAATGGAAACCGAGCCAATTCCCATAGAAGATGAGACGATATTTCTATTTTTATCAGGGTCAGCCTTTATGTTTAACATTACTACACTGGCAAGACACATACTGAACACTCTTATGCATGCGACGCATTCGGAAAGTCTTCAGACCCTTTTTTCACATTTTGTTACGTTGAGAACTTGTGCCAAAATAAACAAGTCATCCCCCCCCCCCCCATTATTCTGCACCCAATATCCCATAATAAGAAAGTTAAAACAGCATTTCAGAAAATTTAGCAAATGTATTAAAAAGGAAACACAACATTTTCACATAGATAAGTATTCAGCCTTTGCTATGACACCTGAAATTGAGCTCTGGAGACCTCCCATTTCTCTTGATCATCTTTGAGATGTTTCTCCACCTTTATTGGAATCCACCTGTGGTAAAGTCAGTTGGTTGGACATAATTTAGAAAACACACCTCTGTCCATATAAGGTCTCAATGCATATCGGAGCAAAATCCTAGCCATGAGGAGAAAAAAACTGCCTGTAGAGCTTGTGTAGAGATTGTGTGGATCACAGATCTGGAGAAGGCTACAAATAATCTGCTGCACTGAAAGTTCCAAGGAGTGCAATGTCCTCCATAATTCTTAAATGGAAGAAGTTTGGAACAACCTGGACTCCCCCTAGAGCTTGCCGCTCCACCAACTAGGTAATTAGGGGAGAAGGGCCTTGGTAAGAGAGGTAGCCAAGAACTCAATGGTTAATCTGGCTGAGCTCCAAAGATCCTGTGTGCAGATGGGAGAAATTTCCAGTGTTTCAGCCATCACAGCAGCACTCCACCAATCTTCCTCTACCTCAGGCACGGCCAATGAAAAGTGTTCGACCCTGTATGGCACCACCAGGTCTTAAGCTTGAACAGCCACTATGCCATCCGAGCTCCTGAAAAGTATCGTTTATCAAATGTTTATGTCCTTCTGCCTTGGAAGTTATAACCACAATGAGTTTCATTTTTGGGAGGCTGCAATTAACATAATGTAGCCAACCACTTCCCGTGTTCCTTTTTTGCATTGAAAAAAATAGTTCCTCTGTTTTTACAACTCCTCTTAAAATGTGCAAGTATTATATGCATCCGCAGGGTTCAAATATCATGACTGCAAGCCTCTAATGCTACAGAACACCATGGTTTCTGACATGGTGCGTTATGGTTAGCAACAATACTCGGGTTGTCTGTGGGTGTTTAAATGATGCTCAGTTGGTATTAAGGGGCCCAAAGTGTGCCAGGAAATATCCCCAACACCATTACACCATCACCTGCCTGATTTGTTGATACAAGGCAAGATGGATCCATGTTTTCATGTTGTTTACGCCAAATTCTGACCCTACCATCCTAACATCACAGCAGAAATCGACTCATCAGTCCAGACAACGGTTGCCAATCTTATATTATCCAATTTTGGTGAGCCTGTGCAAATTGTAGCCTCAGTTACCTGTTTTAGGCTGACAGGAGTGGCAACCAGTGTGGTCTTCTGCTGCTGTAGCCCATCTGCGTCAAGGTTTGACGTGTTGCTTGTTCAGAGACTCTCTGCTGCCTACCTCAGTTGTATTAATGGTAATGGTTGTGCGCAAAGATCCCAGTATATCTGCAGTTTCTGAAATACCAAGACCAACCCGTCTAGCACCAACAACCAAGCCACATTCAAATTCACTTAAATCACCTTTCTTCCCCATTCTGTTACTCGCTTTGAACTTCAGCAGGTCATCCTGACCATGTCTACATGCCTAAATGCATTGAGTGGCTCCCATATGATTGGCTGATTAGATATTTGTGTTACAGAGCAGTTAAACAGGTGTACCTTATAAAGTGCCTGGTCAGTGTATAACATAATGGACTGATATATTGCAGAGTAAAAATGTAACACACAGGATGTATACATGATTCGTTGGAAGTCCTGATTTAATCTGCAAACTCATCTAACCACATTTGACATTGTCTCTTTGCCTCAGTTGGTCTTTCATCTTTATTTGAAAAGCAAATTATCCTCAGAAAGTAAACTGCAGGCCCTTTTTGTGGTACATGGTAATGTGTGTAAAAAAATCCTATCTAAGGATATTAACAAATCATATTTACTCTCATCTCCTTTGTGAAAGTAAATATGCACATGTAATATAATAGGAAGCATTTGAAATATGGGGAAGCAAAGATTTGTTTACTGCTAGAGTGTCTCTGTAGTTTTCTGTTCATGCTTACAGCACAGTCTTTCATTAAGCAACACATCTAACATTCAGCACATCAGTGGCTGTTTGTGACACATGCAAAATGACAACAAAACTAGTTAGACACAGGGTGGTATCTTCTACTTCACCTCTCCGTAGTGTCTGGCCGAATATTCTTTGTATATGCAGTGTGCTTAGAGTAATTCAATAATAACCTCCAATTGACGGTCTGATCATTAAAGCCTAAAACGTCCTTATTAATATAGTTAGAGAGCATTTTAAAGAGAATCGCATTGCACACCACAAAACGCACCTGCTGTTGACTTTCTGTTGCCAATTTGTTTTTCAAATGAAGCTTCTAAATGATAAACTAAGCACTGAGAGACGACGATGAATTAGCAGTACAATATGATTCCCAGTGGCTATTTAGATAACAGCTCTGAATCTCAATTTTCAATTATGCTACATCGTGAAAAGTGTGGGCGAGCTTTCTAACTGATAATATTTGGTATTTCAGTCACACTCACAGTTGACAAAGTCACATGGCCAGACATGATGTCAAGTTGCAGGTACTGGACAGATAGAGTCAGAATTTTATTAAATTCTCAATAACTTGGTTTGTTTAGGCAATGCTTTTTCCTATTTAATACTGCATTCTTAACACATGCATAGCCTATTTGAGTCATGTTTTATTCCCCAGTTTTCAGTGCGAATCATGCTAACCACATGTGCCACTGTGCTGCCTGGCTATCTAAAGAATATCAGCAGTGAACTAACACACTTGATGAATTGACATTTTCATTGTTGGCACAACTGGTAAGCTAATTCTTCTCAAAAGTTTTGGATGAACTATGCACTTGTTTCTCAATTGTTCCCCCAAAATTTCTCTCTGGAACTCGCGGTGTGCACCATCATTGTTATGCTAAAACAGGAAAGGACCTGTTTCAGGTTGCCTGTTGCCACTGATGCCACAAAGTTGGCCCAATTCACCAGGGTGTCACTGTATGATTGAGATACACATCTACACATCTACATTAAGACTTTCTTACTCTGGGAGTCAGTCCAAACCAAGAGGCCCAGCCCAAACCACAAAACCAAGCCCTAAACCAAAAGGCCAAGCCCAAGAAACCCAGCCCTAAATCAAGAAACCCAGCCCAAAATCAAGAGGTTATGCCCAAACCAAACCGAGAGAGCCAGCCAAACCATGAAGCACTGACCACAGACCCAGATCATTATTCCTCCTGCACCAAACTTAGCAGTTGACAGCTATGTCTGCACCCATTTATTTCTCTTCCAACTTACTGGCTTGTTGAAACGGTGGTAACATATGACGTCATCAGGTCAAAAGTCTACCTTTGTTACTACCAATGTTTGTCTATAAAGGTTTCACGGATGTATGCTCAATCTCATGTCAGCAATAGATGCTGTTGAAATAGCGAAGTTCATTAGTTACCTTTGGTCATGTAGCATGTTAAAGCAGGATCAGAACACAGTTTTACAACAGACTATGTGAAAGTAAACACAAGTTTCAATTCATTATGTTGTAGATCCTGTTTCAGGGATTACATTCCCTGTTCTGTTCAGTATCTACTGAGGAAACCAAGTGATTATAAGTGAAGACGCAGTCTTTTGTAAGAACCTGAATTGAAGGATTGTTTTTGCTTGCTTAAAGAAAATCCTTCAATGATTTGCATCCCTCACTGGACGCTACTTGTGTAATCCTGCTTAACACACAGCTATCAAAGGAAGTTGTTGATAGGGTGCTATACCCAGTCAACAAATAGCTGAGATACCATGTGTGAGAAAAGGTGTGAGCAGCAATTAAGCAAACATGAATATAACCTTACTTGCACTTAGCCTTCAGTAACTGAAAGTGAGCTGGGAATTCATGTCATGAAAGCACGTTCTTAATTTGGAGCTAATTTCACTTCAAATATACCATGTCAACATGGGCATAGAAGAATGTTAAGTATACTCTTCTTTTTTTAGATTATAATTACTGTATGAGTGTTGTATAATGTAACATTGATGTACATTGACGAATGACAATCGTTAAATGCTAGTTGTGAGATACATTAGCTGTTAAATGTTTCTGTTAGTGTCATAAAATAAAATGTCATTCATTTTCCAAAATGACAGCAATTTGATTGAACTATTGGCATCTGACCTTTCCTATTCTTTGTCCACTAAACCAAGATGTGTATAGCTGTCATGTAGTGTTGTAGTACTAGAGTCCAGTCTCGAGACCATAAACAAGCGGTCTCGGTCTTGTCTTGGTCTCGACCTCATTTGAACTTAGTCTCGTCTCGGTCTCGAGGTAAAGTGGACTCTGTTGTTAGGACCAGCCGAGTTCATTGCGTCTTTCTGAGGTAACGTTAATTATAAACTGAACTTTCCTCTATTATTATTGAATATCTATAATCCATTCAAACAGAATAAATCAGTCCGTCATCTACATACCTAAATAAAATCTGCACTCAGATTTTGCTAAACAAGTTACTTAGTGCTTCTCATTCAGGATCAAATCAATGAACGCAATTTATTTTGAATATTCTGATGAGATTACAAGTGTGCATTTTCAACCACTCTTTTTACCATGTCCGCAAAATCTGGAATTATTATTATTTTGTTTTCACTTTTAATAATAAAGATGCATACAATGGATATTGTTGGCTATATTCAGTTGATTAAATTTGAGAGAAGAAGGAAAATAGAATCATCACCAAGTTACATTGCCTTAGTTAACCAAGGGCTATATATTAATTTAAGGCTATATATTATTTAATGCTATATTTAACAAAATATATGATTCAATATAAAATGATCTTGCCTACAACACTGCTGCCTACAACACTACTAAATATTCAGTAATTTATCAATACTAGTTGGATCAGGATCTAATCTTCAATTTGCTGCCAAATTGAAATCCTGTATCCTGTATCCATAGTAGTATAATTTCACAACTAAATTTCCTATGGCTCAATTACCCAATTTCCATATAATTTACAGTTTAACCCATAGCACCTGTCAACAATAACAAGCCTAGATCAACACAAGCTAAACGAGATGTTCAGGAACATTAAACGATGTCTAGATCACTAAGAGGCGATGTTGTTTTAAGTGGCTGTGTAGGTAAATCCTCCAGTGTATTTTTAGTTTTATGCCATGTATTTACACGGTGAAAACAACGGACTTCGGCTACAGAAAAGCTTTTTACCATAAGAAAGATGTAGCCAGTAAAAGATAATTATAGGTAATTAACCTATCCACTTTATAGGTGTAAGCCTAGTGTTCCAAATGTTCCTAGTGCTCCAACTGCTCATGATACTGGTTGGTACACGGCAATGTGTCTGGACCTGCTCACACATAATGTAATGATGGATGCCAAAATAATTATGATGTAATTATGGATTGACTTGTGATAAAGCCTGTGGTAAAGGATGGAATTTATGTAAGTAAGAATTTCATAGACATATTAGAACTCTTTCTTCTTTCTCTTCATTTGAATGGATGCTCAAAGGCAGTGGTACTATGGCTCTCTTTGATTTCACCATGTGGTTTAATGTTCCTTATCAGTGACTCCATTATTTATTCATTAACACCTGATAGCCATAGATTTCATATGACAACATGCACAATGATGAATGAGAAGATGCGTGTATTAGCATAGCAGTTAAGATACTCGACTATTGACCAGACAGTTCATAATTTAAGTCCCAGCAGTACCAAGAAGCCACTGTTGGGACTGTCAGCAAGGCTCTTAAAGCACAAGTGCTTGCATTGTACATAGCAAGACTGTATCAGTTGCAAGTCGCTCTGGATAAGGGCGTGTGCTAAATTTTGTAAATGTAAACATTAACATCTTCAGAGCTAATGGAGATGTGTGTGTGTCATTTGAGACAATAAGATACTGTAGCTTAATTAAAGTACCATTTACTGACAACACTACTCATGCTACAGAGAACTGGACCTATTCATTCATTTTCTTAACCACTTAATACTGATCAGGGTCGCTTGAAAGCTGGTGCCTCTCTGGTGGTAGGAACAATTCTAGACATAGCGCCAATCCATCGTAGGGCACACACACACACATACTAGGGGCACATTTAGAGACACCAATTAGCCTAACACGCATGTTTTTGGATTGTGGTCTTTCCCATAAGGTTGAGGATTCAAATCCCAGAGCTTCCATTGTCAAACCCTTGAGCACAACACTAAACCCTCAACTGCCTGGACTGGATCATGCAAGACTATCAGTGAAAGTCACCGATATGTCTGTAGGGAGAATACTACTACGAGATAAGGGGTAAGGGCACCTGTTAATTACTGTAGTTTCATACCTTTGTCATATTATTATTGTTCTAGCAGTGACACACAGGTGATTAAACAGGCGTTGTCTCTCGTATTAGCAGTATGACTGGTGCAGATGATCACCCAGTATGAATGCATTTAAAAAGACAATCGCAAACTATGCATTTCCTGAATGGTTTTAGCCCTAGTCTCATGATCTCATGAGAAAACTGGACTAGCCATGTAGTAATTAGTTATACAAAAGTACACAAATCATATGCAGTACCATGACAACAGCATACAAAAATGGCGGTTTTCCCTCATCTCACTACGCTTAACCCAGAAAGCAGGAATGCCGAACTCTATTTGAATAGCTACAGTGCAACAGTTCGTACTGCTGAATCTCCTAGATAAATGAAAATGTTCTAATGTCTTGAACAAGGAAAGCACAAAGAAATCATGAAACGCTGTCCCACGGGCTCTGCTCTAGTGAAAAGAACTAAACAGGTCAAATGATGATATCCAGGTCAACCGTAAATATGAGTGGAAGCCTTATTCACGTGCTTCTGTGCTGTCCCTTGGGCTTGGCAGCATCATGACACAACCTGTTAAGCAGGTTGGCCATAGCACAAAATCTCAAACGCTGATGGACTAGACCTTGTAGAGTATCAAAATACAAAACATGAATATGAGAAATTTTTGAGACTAAGCAAAATCTGCTGTTTATGTTTTTTTAAAATCACCGAATAAACACAAAACAGATGCTAATGTGTACAGGGAAGCTAAACATGGCAAATAGAAACAAAGACTGTATGTAACCTGTGCTGTGCTGGCCTGAAGTCGTTTTTGACTTGCTCAACCATCCAATCCATGACTTTTTGTGATTAGATAAAATGCGTTCAATATTGGCAAACATGACTTTACAACGCGTGTAGTGTACTAACCACAATGGAGTTATATTACTTATAAAAGCGCGAAATCACTAGCTTTTAAAGTCGCCAGCGACACCTTCTGGTTAAGAAATGTTATTGCAGTTGTATTTCGGGCTCATTTGTTCATAATGACAAGAATTATTAATTCATTCACCCAATTAATTCATAATTATGTTATCCTCTCTGACCAGAATTGTTATTTCTTAATTAAGGATGATTTATTATATCTTAATTCAAATTAATTTAAGTCTTTTCAATCTATAATTCACGTTAATTCAAATGATACCTCTAAGCATTACCTAGTAGCTAAATGATAATGGATGAATGAATGAATGAATGAATGAACACACACACACACACACACACACACACACACACACACACACACACACACACACACACACACACACACACACACACACAAACTCGACTCACGAAGCATGATTCACGATTCGGTACACAGTGATTCAGTGTTTCAGTTTCCATGAGTCCTAAAAAGGTTAGTTTATAGAGAACCGAAAGCAAAATAGGAAAAACAAGTATTTTGCACTTTCAGTCCATTATTCACTAAATTACACGAAGTCTTTCAACACGTTATTATAAAATAAGCGTTGTGTTAATGATTTAGCCATCTGTAGGTTAATGTAAGTGATTTAAACATTAAGTTACTTAAATCATTACTTATGAAGAGGCGGAGAACTCCATCTACAGGTGGTATAATGTAACTGCAGACATTTAAAGTGGACCGGAAAATGCAGCCTCTTCGATACGCCAACACAATCGTTAAACTCCTCATTGGATGAGTTAATGTTAGAGTTAAGTTATGATGCATTTGTCGGAACATACCCTCTTCATAAATTAGGGAGGTGTACAATACAACTCCATTACTGCATATAATGCCTTATACAGTGTGGATTTTCTGGGGGTCTGGAACGGATTAATTCAATTTACATGATTCGTTATGGGAAAAATCTTCTCGGTACTCTCTCTCTCTCTCTCTCTCTCTCTCTCTCTCTATATATAGGTCTGTAATTTTCATCATAGGTACACTTCAACTATGAGAGACAAAGTAAGAAAGAAAATCCAGGAAATCACACTATAGGATTTTTAAAGAATATAATTTTAAATTATGGTGGAAAATAAGTATTTGGTCAATAACAAAAGTGCAACTCAATACTTTGTAACATAACCATTTTTCACAAGGACAGAAATCAAACGTTTCCTGTAAGTCTTCACCAGATTTGCACACACTGTAGCTGGTATTTTGTCCCATTCGTCCATGCAGATCTCCTCTAGAGCAGTGATGTTGTGGGGCTGTCGCTGGGTAGCACGGACTTTCAACTACCTCCACAAATTTTCTATGGGGTTGAGGTCTGGAGACCGTCTAGGCCACTCCAGGACCTTGAAATGCTTTTAATGGAGCCACTCCCGAGCAGTGTGTTTGGGATCATTGTCATGCTGGAAGACCCAGCCACGTTCCATCTTCAATGCTCTCCCTGATGGAAGGAGGTTTTGGCTTAAAATCTCACGATACATGGCCCCGTTCATTCTTCCATTAATACGGATCAGTCATCCTGTCCCCATTGCAAAAAACAGCCCTAAAGCATGATGTTTCCACCCCCATGCTTCAGAGTAGGTATGGTGCAACTCAGCATTCTTCTTCCTTCAAACACGATGAGTTGAGTTTTTACCAAAAAGTTCTATTTTGGTTTCATCTGACCACATGATATTCTCCCAATCCTCTTCTGGATCATCCATACGCTCTCTGACAAACTTCAGACGGGCCTGGACATAACTGGCTTAAGCAGGGGTATACGCCTGGAACTGCAGGATCTGAGTCCTTCTCAGCGTAGTGTGTTACTGATGGTAGTCTTTGTTACTTTGGTCCCAGCTCACTGCAGGTCATTCATCAGGTCCCTCAGTGTAGTTCTGGGATTTTTGCTCACCGTTCTCATGATCATTTTGACCCCACGGGATGAGATCTTGCATGGAGCCCCAGATCGAGGGAGATTATCAATGGTCTTATATGTCTTCCATTTTCTTACAATTGCTCCCACAGTTGATTTATTCACAACAACCCTGCTTGCCTATTGTATATTCACTCTTGCCAGCCTGGTGCAGGTCTACAATTTTCTTCCTGGTGTCCTTCGACAGCTCTTTGGTCTTGGCCATGGTTGAGTTTGGAGTCTGACTGTTTTAGGCTGTGGACAGGCGTCTTTTATACAGATAACGGGGTCAAACAGGTGCCATTAATACAGGTAACGAGTGGAGGACAGAAGAGCTTCTTGAAGAAGATGTTACAGGTCTGTGAGAGCCAGAAATCTTGCTTGTTTCAGGGTGACCAAATACTTATTTTCTACCATGATTTACAATTAAATTTGTTAATATATATATATATACCTCCGCGATTCCGAGAAAATTTCCTGTAGATTGGGATTTTTGCCACTACTGGTAGACCCATATGAGCATACACTTCAATAAACCTGCAGATTCAGCTACTTCCTTCACATTATAGCTTTTGGCACGCCCAAATGTACTCACTCCTTTTTTTGCCAATCTTAAACATCTGTTTTGTGACCCATTTTCCACACATCAAACAAGACATTCACTGCATTGTACCACCTCTTCTCAATCTTTGAATCCCGATCATCCTCCTGCAGGAGCCTGAAGTTACTACCACCTTTTGACTCATTTTTTTGTCTGGGGAGTATAGGGGTGTGTTTTGCTTATAAATATGATTATTATTATTTGTAATAATACAAGTATAAAAATGATTAATATTATTCATTTTTATAATATTGATTATAGTTAATGTATATCATATTAAGTATATAGAGTTGTACGTATGACGTGCGCTGATGATTAGTAAAATAATCTTGATTAGCATTTAGCGTGCAGCTTTCGCACATTATGTTTATGTTACACACTATATAATCTCGGTGCTTAGTGCACTATATAGTGCACTTCAACAGGCAATAAATGGATTCAGCCAGATTCTCGCCATTTCCGTGGTACTTCCTTGTTTTTCATCTTTCAAATGGACCAAACTTCTGGATGAGAAGTTCCTGCTGTTTTCCGCTTGGGCTGGGTCTTAGTTTAACGTGAATTCACTCTCATGGTCCGTCAACGGAAAGCCCGCGAGTGGAAACACAGTTTAGAGCTGTTACTTTGGGGTATTTTTTGTTTCAGCACTAAATATCAGTCACGAGCCTGACGAGAGTGAAAAAGTGAAAAGTCGCGCTGCCGTACTCTCCTGTTCCTCGGCTGGGCGTTATAGCTTAGCATAAGAGGAGTCTAGTGGTTTTAACATTAAACAGTACGATGGCAGAGTCGAACGGAAACCAAAGGGCGGACGACAGCGAGCTGATAGGTGCTACGGGTGGTCAAGGTAAGAGCAAAAATAAGCAGCATGTCATGTTTTAACTTTTCCTTCCGAGCAAAGCTTTAGCACTGGAGTACAGTTTTGACGTCACCGCAGAGGAAGGATTCAAGAGTTGGCTAAACACTCCTCGATGTTGAAAATCAGTCGAACGAATCTTAATTTACTGTATTAACTATGTATTATTTTGACGTTAACACCAATAATAAGTCGCGCGAATTAATGTGGACCTCATTTGGAATTTCCTCTGACGTCATTGCCGGTGACTGTCTCTCTCTTTCTCGGTCTGTACCTGCACGTCTGCAACACAGAGGTTGTTTTCCGAGAAGTGAAGGAAAAAAGGTGCAAAAGCGATATAAACAGTGCGGAGGACGAATTTCTGAAGAATGAAAACACAACGTGGCCCATAATCACAACCTCATAATAAACAACAAGGCAAAACAAAAGTTGCCTTGTCAGAATTAGCTCAGTAGGCCGACTATTGGCCAAAATGTACAAATGTACCGTTTGTACAGTCAGCAAACTTATGTAGATCATGTTGAACCCTCAAAAATATATTAACTCAACGACACTGGGCTGGTGGGTCACCATGTTCGCAGTCAGAGCACATACCATCATGAACCATGTTATTAGAGACACCAAAGCTATGTATACAACTACTGACTGCACCTACTGGCTTTGCATGATTTGTCAGCTACCCTGTGCAGAAGTTAAAACGAATCACCTCTAGATATGATGTGGTTGGTGGACACTGACATGGTATGATTGAACACCTTCTAGAAAACCAGCAATATTAAACTATACATGTCCCTGCTGCGAAACTCACCAGGAAAAGTGGAATGAATCTGAGTCTGATCTGAGTCTAACATTTCAGATTCAGCAGTGAAACTTTATTATATACAAGAATGCAACGTTTAGTGATCATCTGCTTCAATGTCTGAGGTCTTAAGAATTGTAACAGGGGAAAAAAAATCTGTGGTAAGGTACTGGACTATGGATCAGAAGGTCCAGGGTTCAAGTCCCACGTCTGCCAAGCTGCCACTGTTGGGTCTTTGAGCAAGGCCCTTAACCCACAATTGCTTGGATTGTAAGACTGTATCAATTGTAAGTCGCTCTGGATAAGGGTGTCTGCTAAATGCTGTAAATGTAAATGTTGTATACAGGTGATACCTCAGTTCTCGTCATTAATTAGTTCCAGAAGGCTTGTTGAGAACCGGAAATGACGAGTACCAAGGAATAAATTGAATTAATCCATTCTGGACCCCCAGAAAATCCACACTGTATAAGGCATTAATGCATTAATGGAGTTGTATTGTACAGGTAAATGAGGATCATTAACTAAGGAGTTTTGGTAGTGTGTTTGGTGGAGCGGTCTATACTGTATCATATATTAAGTAAGTTAATTTTAAACATAACCTACTATTGGACAAAATCATTAATACAAAGCTTATTTTATAGTAAAGTTTTAAAAAATCTCATGTAATTAATTTAGTGAGTAGTGGATTGAAAGTGAAAGTAAAACACCTACTCTCTTGCTGAACTCTGGGCCCTAGCATAGCCGCTAAACTAACTGCAACCTGTGTTTCCTTTCGGGTTTCTCTTCTTATTAGCCCGTCTAGGACCCATGGAAATTTGTTTGGACTAAGAATGCAGTACTGTAGATGTAAAAACAAAGAAAAACACACTAAACACATTGGAGGTCTTCACTGAGGAAGGGCTATTGTGAACCCACTTTCATTCATTTGCAACCTTTTACCTCTTGCTTGTTGCAGATGTAGTGGACGATGAGATCGTAGAAGAAGGTGCCATCGTACTAAGAGGGTACATCCGCTTCTATATTACATGTTCACGTGGTTTTAAGACTTGACGCATGACTATGATTACCTGTACGCTGTTTTCATGTAGTTATGTAATAGAGCGGATCAGTACGGAGAACCCTAACATGCATGTGAGTGCCGAGGACCTGGGTGGAACGGCGGACGAAGCTGCTAGTCCTCACGTGAAAGAAGTTGTAGAGCAGCTTCTTAAAATCGCAGATGACCTTAATCGGAATGCTGAGCTTCAACAGTAAGAATTCCGCCGGTCTTTGCTCTACAGTTCATCGGGTGTATTTTTAAAATATTTTCAATACCATGGTGTTAATACAGTCATAGATCGGGGCTAACAGCGAACAGATTTACCCAGGGGAATAATTTCAAGTGATTCCACACAGTTTGCTGCAGGTCCTCTGGTGTGCAAACTGAATTCAGTGAAGCAGAGTGAAACAAACCAGGCTTTTAAGTGACTTTCTAATTTTTATCACCAGGGAAATGATTTTTAAAGTGTCCTTGAGACCTTGAGTCCTTTCTCACTCGTCATATCTAAGTAGAGACCGTGTAATCACATGTTTAATTTGTACTGCCCAAACATAAGCCTTGAGGTTGCGTAAAGAAGTAACCCTAGAGTTATATTTTAGTTGGTCGTAGCACATCATTAAACATTGCAGTACTAGCAGTCCTTCTGTTTTATATGAACACGTTAAGACTGGTGGTTTAAACACTTGTAGGAAGAATCCCAGACTAAACTTACATGGACTGCTTAATTTTAGTTGCGTTTGATGTATAGTAGTGCTCAAAAGTCTTAGGCCGCCATTGGATTTGGTGTTTTAGCAATAGTATAACGACCATATATAACACATTGACGACTGTTTGACCTAAAATTTTCAAACTTGCATTCGTTGGTCCAAATAGTCTTTTCTACCGATTCTGAAAAAGTGCCAAAAATACTACTCCAGCTTCTTTGGACTGTACAAGAGTCTTGGAGTTCTGATGAAGCTGCCAGATGTTGCTATAGCCCAAGTGTAAAGGGAGTTCACACGAAATACCAATAAAGTATTCCAATAAAGAGACTGAAAAATAATTATATATGGTCATTATACCATTGCTAAACAATGGCATATCTAATCTAACATTGTTGGAATATCCAAATGTGAAGATCAGTTTTCTTGAAATACCACTAGAGGCACAAGGGATCCATTCTTCCCTCAGGCACGGCCAATTGTGCCCGTGTGACGCCCAACTCTGGCCAGAATTTGCTGGGACTCGACCCTGAGTTACCCCAGTGGTGGGCTAGCAGTAGTTATCATATTTTTCCTTATGAAATAATGTAATGCTCAAAATAACTCGAATGGATTTACCTCTGAACAGCTTAATCAACACTGTGGAGGCGAACTGTGCTCAGGAAGTGTTCATGACTGTGGCCAGGAGCATCTTTGCCGATGGTATTAACTGGGGACGTGTGGTAGCTCTCTTTCATCTGGCATATCAGCTCATTTACAAGGTAAAACTATTTTTACAGTTGCAAGCTGAAAAAGATAATTGTGTATTTTAATGTGTCTGATTTTTGCCAAACTGATAACCAGCCATCATTAGCTCATCGTCCATCGTCGACTGTTAACCATTAACGTTGTAGTTCAGCGACTAGGCTTTATTGAGATTTTAAAGCAAGATGTGGCACAGCTGCATTAACTGTAGTAAAACCAGTATAAATGCCAAAGAAAACGAAGTGAACAAAGGTACCAGATAACCTTCTCCTGGATAGCTGGTCACTGTGTGTTTCCAAGCAACGCCCTAGCGAAACAAAATAGCCAAATCGGCATTCTTAAAATAGATCTCCAGATACTCAACCCCACTTTCAGATACAGCCCTTGCAATAAAAGCTGTCAAAAGGCCAAAATGGCAAGATGAATGGACCAAAAGTTCCATAACAAAGTGCATGAAATCCAGTCGATGTAAATGTTATATGATTAGTCTTGATATACCCTTGATGTACCTTGTGTGTGTCGCTAAAATGGCCACTAATGCTGATAGGAACGTTAAAAAAACCAAATAAACAATAACTCAGAGCTGTGACAGTGCTAACCACTCCACCGTGCCACCCCTGATTTGAAACATTCTGTGCTAAAATAATGGCGAAGTTGTATGCATCATTCATAAGCCGATTACCTGTGACTCACGCTGAAATCTAATAAGCGTGATTTGTTTCTTAATCAGTAATTAAGCTCATGGTGGTTGCTTTCCATGATGAGGATTGACAGTAACGCCATTGTGTTGATGGTTATGCAGCCCATGGTTATCCTGAACCGTGCTGCTAGAAGGTGGGCAGTACCACACAGACACTATCCATTTCACCCCACTCAAGTTTCCCCTGGTCTCTAGTCTCGACCGTTTGGATTGCTTTGATGAGGGCGGGCATCTGTGTTTTCTGAGCTTGAAAGCCTGAATGGTGGTCATGTTTAGCCAACACTTACAGGAGTGTAGTGCCGATTCATGCACAACAGCGTGCCAGTTGTGACTTGCATCTAATGGAATCAGTTGTTATGATAAAGACGATGGTTCATTCACTTTAAACAATTCATTTTAAGGTTTGCTCAGACTAGGGGGTGTGCAATATGTATTGTCTATGAGGTACCAGCCAAGGTACCAGCACAAAAAGACACTCAGCAAACTTTAGCGGAATCATTCTGCAAAAAAACCCCCAAGAAAAGCAATAGATGGCAAGACATAAATGCTGTCACCAGTTACATCAAGAAAGACGCAGTGCCAGTTCGGTAGGTCGAGAGAGACAAATTCAGACAACTTTTGAATACTTTAAACCCAAGATAAATACTTCCTAAGTAACGTCTAATTATCGTTATGGACAAAATACTAGAAAATACCGAGAGGTCAGTTTTTGGTCAATATCGCACACCCCTACTGTTTTTACTGGAACACTGGAACCAATTAGAGCAGAAATCAAAGCTCAAGTCCTGCTCAGCACTAATGCTATTTGAATAACAGGTCATTTAACAGCTAAACAATTTAATGGTTTATTTAGAAAGTAAACCTTTTTTTTAAACTGAAAAAAAAAAACTTGGTCAGCTTATCTCCTGGTGAGGGAAACTGTTCTGGAGCACTGAAGCTTATCTCTGGAATTTGCAAGCCGCAGGCGATCATGTACCCTTAATGGGCTGCCAGTTCCCACCACCAAGTGCCCCACAAACCTTATGTAGATGGTAGGGATGGGTGATATGGTTAAACATATCATATCATAATATTTAAAGACATTTTCACTGTACACGATAGATGTGATCGAAGACAAAATGCATCAGTGGCGACAGATTCTTAAAAACTATTATTCAAATATTCTCCCAAAGTAGTTTTTATGCAGAATATGCTGCACTTCATCTAATTAAACATAACTAATTACACTCTGTATAATGAAACATGCAGTTGGTCAGTGTAATATCCACCGAATGCACAGGAAAGCATATCGACTATCACAATAACAAAATTGATCATGATACTATAAAATATTGTCATATTGCTCACCCCTAGTCGGCGGTATATAACTTGTTTTGCACTCCCACCTCGCCACACGCAGTGGATGACCTGGAATGGTCAAATTTCAAGTCGTTTTCCTAGCTATGCACTGATCTGATACTCTGGATCAGATCTGCACCGATACTGACCGTACTGATACACATTCTGTGCTGTCCCTAACCCATGGCTTCTCTTCACTTGAAGTGTGTTATTCTATAACGAGAATAAAAATGAAACACTTTTTGCATTCATTAACAGAACAGAGCTCATTCATGTAACAAATTTCTTTGCTTAAGGAAATGAAGATGGCAGGTGTGAAATCTGCCACGGCTGTGTCACTGTGCTGTGGTGCGTCAGGATAAAATCCCAGTGCAGGAACTTTTCCCTCTAAAGTTACTGGATCAGCTTCCATAAACCAATTTCAATAATTTTATCAGTTTCTGGTAGGCTAAAAAGTCACTAGAATAATGCAGTTAATAAGTAATAAGTGCCTCATTTTAAAAATCCTCAAAGGTCAAACAAGATGAGCAGTATGATTCATGCCTGTTATTATCAAAAAGGTTTTTGTTTTTTTTATAGCTGTAGTTTAACCCTACTCTCTATGTATATTTATATCTGATATTTATGTATATCTTGCGCTTGCTTTCTGCTTTTTGTTGGACTCATGCCGCTGTAACACACGAATTTCCCTCTGGGATTAATAAAGCGATCCATCTATCCATCCATCCATTCATCCAACAAACAAACAAACAATCAATCCATCCATCCAACAAACAATCAATCCATCCATCCATCCATCCATCCATCCATCCATCCAACAAACAATCAATCAATCCATCCATTCATCCAACAAACAATCCATCCATCCATCCAACAAACAAACAAACAATCAATCCATCCATACATCCAACAAACAAACAATCCATCCATCCATCCAACTAACAATCCATCCATCCATACATCCAACTAACAATCCATCCATCCAACAAACAAACAAACAAACAATCCATCCAACAAACAATCCATCCATCCATCCAACAAACAATCCATCCAATAAACAAACAATCCATCCATCCATCCATCCAACAAACAATCCATCCATCCAACAAACAATCCATCCATCCATCCAACCAACAAACAATCCATCCATCCATCCATCCAACAAACAATCCATCCATCCATCCATCCAACAAACAATCCATCCATCCATCCAACAAACAAACAAACAAACAATCCATCCATCCAACAAACAATCCATCCATCCAACAAACAATCCATCCATCCAACAAACAATCCATCCATCCAACAAACAATCCATCCATCCATCCATCCATCCAACAAACAATCCATCCATCAAACCATCCATCCAACAAACCATCCATCCATCCATCCAACAAACAATCCATCCATTCATCAAACAATCCATCCATCCAACAGCAAACATCTGCAATTTGGAAGGATTTATAAAAAAAACTTCTTTCTTATGAGAATGACGTTTTCATTTTAATGACTCTCTTACTTCAGCCAAATATTTTGCCACAGCCTTGTTAGTCTGAGTGAGATATAAAGAATTTAAATAAAATACAAAAACCACACTGATATTCTGAGTTCAGATATTAGAAGAGGAAAACTATTTGGTGCATCTCTCTCTATTATATTTCTCTGTATAAAGTTATATTTAAGTTTGTTTCCGTGCGAAGTGCTTTCATTTGAACAAAAACTAAACATGTAAGTAATATGTGGTACCCACGAAGTAGCATGGCATTTAGAGAGTTTTCATTTTGTAAGAATAAACTGCATTGCCATGAAATGACCTTGTAATTAGTCACATGTAGCATAGTGATGCAGGAAATTGACTGTGTAGACAATTTTGAGGCTACTGGAGCAAAAACCCTCTGTTCTTTGTTTCCCCTCAGGCACTGACTCAAAACCACTTTGAAATCATCAGGAACATCATTAGCTGGGTATTGCAATTTATCAGGAAGCATATTTCCGCCTGGATCAGACAGCAAGGAGGATGGGTAAGTCGCTGCCGTGTGTGTGTGTGTGTGTGTGTGTGTACTCAGGCTTTTTCCGGCCACCCATACAGAGCCACACAGGTCGACCCAGACACAAGCCACCGCACACAGAGGCGCACCCACTCGAGTGCCAGGAAGCATAGGGGCACAAACTCAGACGCATTCCATACACACTTGGGAATGCGCGTAGCCACTGTACACATGGTCACAGATACAGTATAATACAGTAACCAAGCATAAAAAGTCACATGTAAACTGTATTTGTGTGTGGGACAACTTGGCAGACGATGATTCAGCATCCTGCAACCACCATTATCACTGCAGAGACTAATTACCGCTAATTTACTGAACTGTACACACATATACACAACAAAGGAGGCTGCTTGTCATCATAACAATTACTACATGGCAGACAAAAGTGGTCTGAGGGCGGCTGAATTTGTAGCTTTGCGGTCCATGTTCAAACCGTATCTCGTCTTGCTTTTGGTTCTGATTGAGGTTTAGAAGCAGGTCGTTGCGTCTTCCGCTCTGTTTGTGCGACCGTGTCCGAGGGCCATCATTAGAGCGCAGCGAGGTGCAGTGAGCATGTGTGGCGCAGAAAATCCTCCAGGCTTGGTAGGAGTCCGCTGGCGAGTTTTTATAGTGCAGACGGGATCATAAAGGCCGTAGTAAGCACACTGCCGAGGTTTCGACTTCAAAAGGCCAGGCGTCATGGAGCATGCTGTGGTTTATGCGGTTACAATTGGGGGGCCTCGGTGAACACGTGACGGCGCGAGTGCGAGAGAGGCCGGTGAAGGCAGGCACAGGTGGAGAAGGACATGGCTTACGTTGCATTGAAATGGCCTTGTGTTTATTTAGAAGTTGGTTTTCACAGCATTTCAGTCCAGATTTGTTTAGAACTTGTCATGTAGTGCTGGTGTTTTTCAGTATGAAGAAACCCATGCTTGTGAAGGCCAGTATTTCATCCTGCTCCCCCACGGCACAACTGGCCAAATGATACGTTTTGTATTTTTATATATGAAATGAATGCAAATTGCCGGTGGCTCAGTGCTAAGAGCCAGCTGCTGGAAAGAGCTGAGGCCCTTGTATAAAATCCCATCTTGGGCTTGCAATGAGAAGGTTGGCTGGTGCCTTTACAGATCCCTGCGATGGACTGGCGCCCTGTGCACGGTGCTTTTCAGTTTAGGCTCCTGTGTCACCATGACCAGGATGAATGTAGGTAAAATGGGAATGCAGGAAAAAAATCCATACTGTTTTGCCATGTGTAAAAGTTTAACCTCCTAGTGTTCTTTGTAAGCTCTCAGAACTTCATTATCTTTTTAGACCTTAATCCAAGTCAGATGTAGACAGTTCCAGAGCTTAATAAATTCTGTGATCTTTTAAGCCTCTTGGGGTTCCTCTAGTTAGTTGACTTGGGATATAAAAATAAAGATGTTCGAGCTGGAGATGGCAGTAAAAAGACGTTTAAACGTTTTTGATTTCCACTGGCTGAAATGTCAAGCAAAAGGAAAACCTGCACATCAGTGCCAAGGACCGTGGGGAGGACTGACTGATCTTAGTGTAGTAGCGCACCTGTTTAGTGTACTGCGTAGGTTACGCAAAATATGGTCTCCTTGAGTCGGCAAAAGAAACCTTGCCTCATCACCGAACTCAGTATCAGAAGTACACATCAAAGTACTGAACTAATCTGGAGGTATTGTGAAATAAGGAGCTGTGGTCTGATGAAATGGTCTTTCAAGAAAAGGGCACTTTGCCAACGGTTAAGCATGGATCTGTTAGATGCATGGATCAACTCTTAAGTCACGTGATAGCAGTGGCACTGAACTATATATATACTTACATAAAGATAATTGGGATCGGCCGATATTTCCCTAATTTAACCGATCCTGAGAGTCGATCAATGGCAATAAACAAATGAGCGATATTTCTGTGAGGTAATTGTGCGAACCCCATTTCTGTATATCGATCTACTGCTTCATCTAGGGAGTGCAGCCTGGCGCGAACCCCCTCGCTTTCAAGTCTCTGCAGTTCAGTGAATGGATAACTTGTTAATCATGTTTCAGTAAAGAGATTTATTTGGAACTGTAAGCCCATCATCATACACTTGCACTATAGCAAGCTTTTTTTGTTTCAATATTGCACTGGTGTTATAAACGAGGGACCTCAACTTAATGTTAAAGTTCTTCCGCCTCACCAAATTTGAGTGTGGTACTCCAATTGATAAGATGCCTGCTTTGCGACAAGCCAATTTATTTCCACCTAGATATTCCAAAATCACCTGTGAGTGGTTGTTGAAAAGTGGAAGTGTTTAGGAACCACAGCAACTCAGCCGTGAAGTGGTAAACCAACGTAAGGTTACAAAGCAGGGTCACCGAGTGCTGTGGTTCATGGTGCGTAAAAGTCACCAATGCTCTGCTGACTCTAACTGCAGCGTTCCAAAAATCCTCTGGCTTTAACGTCGGCATGAAAATGGCCGAGGGGTTCCAATGCAAGCCTTACAACACCAAAGGCAATGCCGAAATGTCGAGTGGAGTGGAGTAAAGCACGCTGCCACTGGAGCAGTGAAAATGTGAAACCGCTTCTCTGTCTGGCAGACTGATGGACCAGTCTGGGTTTGGCGAATGCCAGAAGAATGTTACCTGCCTGACTGCATTGTGCCAACTGTACAGTTTGGTGGAGGAGGATAATGCTATGCAGGTTGGCCTAGGCCCCTTAGTTCCTGTTAAGGGAAATCTTAATGCGTCAGCATACCAAGACATTTTGAACATTGAGATGCTTCCATCCAACTTTGTAGCAACAATTTGTGTCCTAAGGCATGGTTAGGTAAGTTTGGTGTGGAAGAACTTTACTAACCTGCACACAGCCCTGACATCAACCCCATCTAACACCTTTGGGATGTACCATAACTGAGATTGTGAGCCAGGCCCTCTCATCCAGCATCACTGTCTGATCTCACCATGCTCGTTTGGATGAATGGGCAAAAATTACCACAGACACCGTCCAAAATCCTGTAGAAAGCCTACGCAGAAGGGCGGAACCTACTGTAAAGGGACCAACTCCATATTCACGCCCATGGCTTTAAAATGGGACGTCATAAAAGAGGTGTACTGTGTAGGCATCCCAATACTTTGTAGCCTAGTGGTTAAGGTACTGGGCTATGGACCAGAAGGTCCAGGGTTCAAATCCCACCTCTGCCAAGCTGCCACTGTTGGGTCCTTGAGCAAGGCCCTTAACCCACAATTGCTTGGATTGCAAGACTGTACCAAGTGTAAGTCGCTCTGGATAAGGCCGTCTGCTAAATGCTGTAAATGTAAATGTACTTTTGTTTATGTAGTGTATACCGTGGTACTGCCCCGCCCTAGTCTTAATCTAGCTTTCGTGCTCATTGTCTTGCTAAGTGCTCCAAGAACATTAAATTTGTCTGGCATGAACACTAGGCCAGAGTTTTCAAGAATGAACAAAAATGTTAAAAAACAAAGCTATAACAGTCTCTCAGATACGTGTATGATCAATATGTAAAATGACTGAACGTTACAAGAGATTCTAACCTGTTTTTCTCAGATCAGCTTAGCTGAGAATAGTTCCGTCTGTGGTTTGTGGTGGAAGTGAAAAGGGAAGTCTGTGAAGGGGGGTGTGAGCTGCACACGGCTTGTTCTCTTCACCAGTATGCGTGCCTGTCATTGTGAGCGATTGGCAAAATCATTTCGAGGGGAACTTGCTTTGCACTTATGTTAACGCTCGTGCTGCTCCATGTTTTGCAGGAGGGCGTCATCCGCAGCATGTCGAGATGGCGCACCGTGACTGTCGTCGCCGCAGTGGTGTTCGCCATGGCTGCCATTTACTGGAGAAGAACTCGCTGAATCCCGGCCGCACGTTCTCGAAACAGCCATTTTACAAACCTGCACAAGTGGAAATGATCAGAAAGCAATAATCACACTTCGACAATGTGTTGACCAAACGTCAGCGGATTAAAAAACAGTACCAAGTTGTAGATCAGGAATATCAGCGCCAGTGCAACCAACACTGTAACCCTTTTTTGATATTTTTTTCGATATGCTTTTCGCGAGTTTATACCGCGATGTGACGAGGCACAATTATTTATTACCACCAGCGTGGCCTTTTACGCTTTCCACTGTAGCAGATTCCAAACCTTTTCCTCCTCAGCTCATAGCATTTTAAGAAGTGCCAATAAATCATAACCCTACCTCCAACTGGTGAAATATTCAGCAGCAGTTTCACTTTTTTAAAATGACCTTAAAGGTGCAGTATAGGAGTTCTACATTCAAATCTGTTTTGCATTCAAAGCTGTAAATGCCGTAGCTCTTCGTGTTGGTTCAAAACCCGCTCCTGGTTAAACGTAGTTTAGGAAGAGTTTCTAATTGGATAGAAACAAGGCTTATGTTGCTGACGTAATCATGCTCTTGGACAATCTGTGAAACGATGCAGCACGTAGTACTGGTACCACACAGCACCACTGACTCAGGTTCGATCCCTGCTTCCTGCGGAATTTGCAAAATCCTCCCCATCAGTTACAGGTAACAAACCATTTAGAAGGCGTTAAACAATGTGCATGCATTCCCTCTAATGACAAATCAAAGCAAGTATGCAGGCAAACGTTGGAGCACCCATCATCAAATTGTTTTATTGTTTTTTATTATTATTTTAAATAAATAGAAGTGAACACAAGTTCTGCAGGGAACAAACTTCTTCAGATTAAACTGCTAGTGTTTTTCCCTCACTTCTTATTCTGGTCAAGTCAGTCACAGGGCTGCGTAGGGGTAGCTGTTGCAATACCAGGAGATGATCCCCTCTCTGGCTTCTGCACCCTTGGATATGGTTAGTTGTACCTCCAGGGTGGCCAAACCCCACCAGAAGGCCCCACCATGACTCAAACCCAAGTCATGGCAGTGGCGAGCTGGTGTATCACTGCTGCCGAGCATGTTTATGATTAACAACGTGCAGAAAGCTTGTTCCTTGCAGACGTAGTTGACTTTTTTTCCATTTTGAAAATTAAGCGGGTCCCAGCAGTGCCTTCCAGAAAGCTCAGGCATCATAGACACGATTGAATGATTGGAAGGGTTGGATGAGGGCTCGTCCCATCGGCACCATGCCCTGTGATGGACTGGTGTCCTGTCAAGGGCACAATTTGAAAATGACCCAGTGCTCTTCATGGATAGACCTGGAAATATCCGAATGAATTTAACCATGACTTTATATATATGCAGAACAGATTTTGGATGAGCCTTTCATTCTTTAGTGCATAGCTTTAGTCCAACACTAAAGGGGCAAACACTGGACAGACTGACGTCTGATGAACTGTATGTTTAGTATATTTGCTAAATCGTTCTCATAAGCAGGGATGGTGTAGGATAACAGGGATGGTTCATTCATTCATAGGCGAATTTTCAACTTCTGTACTAACAACAAAGAATGGAAGCAGCAATTTTATTACTAAAAAGGTCCTGCTGTGGTTGAAGGACTCGCGTGTGGAGGCTGAAGGGTTTAAAAACACGATGGCAGCTTTTAACTGGAGCGATATGCAAGCTTTTACACTCCAGACAGGTGGAACTAATGTGAAAAAGAGTGACTCACTAAATGGATGACTAACTAAACTGTTGAAAATTGGCGTTAATAAATTGTACATTAATTATTGTACTTTGAAAGCGTTTTTTTTACTTTTTCTTACTTTTTTTTCCAAAGGGTTATTTTCTTTCTGGTGGATGACTTGGGTATGAAAAAGGGACTTTTTACTTTCTGTGCTTGGTCATTGTTTACATGGAAATAAATTTTATGAGGTAATACTATAATGAGTTTGGCTGTTGTTTTAAATTGAAGATTTTAATCTCCTGAAGACCTACAGTGCTCTTCTGCATAGAGATGCAGCTGCAAAAAAAAAAGACTATATCTGTGTTAATTACTCACAAATTTTATTAAACGGATCAAAGTCATAATAAAACAGGTAATAGGTAGGTTTGTAGGTGGGTAAGTAGGTGATAGGTACATTTATAGGTGAGTATTTAGACAGTGGGTAGGTAGGTGTTAGGTTTATAGATGGGTACATAGGTGTTGGGCAGTTATATGGGTGGGTATATAGGTGGTAGGTAAGGTAATAGGTATGCAAGTGGTTTTGGGAGGGTAAGTAGGTGGTAGGTAGGTTTGTAGGTGAGTGTATAGATAGTGGGTAGGTTTATAAATATATGTAGGTGGTAGGCAAGTTTATAGGTGAGTGTTTAGATGGTAGGTAGGTTAGTTTATAGACGAGTATTTAAATTGTGGTAGGTTTAGAGGTGGGCATGTAGGCAGTAGATAGGTTTATAGGTGAGTGTGTAGATGGGTTTAAAGGAGGGAATCTAGGTGTTGGACATGTAGGTAGGTTTTTAGGTGGGCATATAGGTGGTGGGTAGGTTTAAAGGAGGGCACATAGGTGTTGGGCAGGTATATGGGTGGGTAGGTAGGTGGTAGGTAAGGTAATAGGTATAAGTGGTAGGTATGTTTTTAGGTGGGTAAGTAGATAATAGGTAGGTTTGTAGGTGGGAAAGTAAGTGGTGGGCAGGTATATAGGTGGTAGGTAAGTTTAGATGGTAGGTTTGTAGATGGAGAAGTAGGTACTGGGTAGGTTTAAGGGTGGGTAAGTAGGTGGTGGGTAGGTTAGGTTTACAGGTGAGTATTTAGATGGTTGGCAGGTTTATAGATGATAAGTATGTGCTGGGTAGGTTGGGTAAATAGGTAGTTAGTAGGTATATAGGTGAGAAAGAAATTAATGCTGATATGTAGGTCATTCTAAAGGGTTCACAAATTCTCTCTTGCAGCGGATTATCTGATTTGTTCTCCGACCTGACATCTTTACCCTGACACTGAGCTGTTCTCATGTTCACACTGCAGCTAAACAAACCGTAAACACGGCCTGCACACTTCAAACCCACGCAGGACTTCCTGCATGCCGTACTTTACAGGCCTAATCTTGCTTCAAGGCAGTTGGAGATCTTCACAAGACAAATCATCTCCGAGCAACAAGACAGAGCAGTGATTAGCGGTGGGTTGTGGACACTCATTGTTTCATCATTTCCTGTTGTAATTGGAACCACACGTGTTCAGACGGGAGAAGGCTCTGCAACGTGTCCACGAGTCCATTATGTTTGGGGACCACTAGAAAGAGACTCCATGTGCGTGTGAGCTGCAGGGAAGCCGTTTCCTCCCTCGTCTTGCCTCTCAGCCGCCCCGCAGCTCAGCAGCTCTCCCCTAAACCGAAGCATATGGGCCTGCGATTGGGACTGGGGGGGATGTCTGTGCACGCTAAGAGTTTAGTCATGGCACTGGGAAATAACAAGTGTAGCCCTTAGTCATAGACTGCTAATGATTAATAGTTTACAAGGTGCACAGAACCCAGGTGTGAGGGCAAAACTGATTGGCGTTCGTCACGTACTCAATTGGCTCGTACCTGGATGCAGTGATTGGCTTTAACCACAAGATGTCAGGTGAAACTCACGATGGAAAAAGGCCACACTTTGACTCTGAACAGGGCCTGCACTGGAGAAATCGCTAGTAGTTAATGAGCCGATGGGTCACACCACCAGCATGTGCGACAGTTAGGAAAGCTGTGTCCTGCTCAATGCCTCGACACGGTTACGCATAAAGGAAAAGCCTTATTAGGGGGCATGGAGCGATTTCCCTTCCCGCATGGTATGCAATAAAGATGTTTTCCCGGCTTTTATGAAACAGCAAGCTTGAGGGGAAAATGAGCAACATCCAAAGATCAAGTACCATCATTTGCTCATTATGCCTTTAGTTCTTGATCTTGGTTTGTTCCCTTGCCAGCATGACACATTGCCAATTCACTGGACGCAATCCATACGTAAAGGACTCCTATTACCAGAGGCAAGAAACTGGATATTATATCCACTTTGATCAAGACATTGCCTTGTTTTTTCATGCTAGTAACCATTTGCTTAATCTTGACAAGACAGTGTGTCTGACATGGTAAGGGTTGTAAAAGTGTAAGAAGAAACCTTTACAGATCATGATGCGTTTGAGCAAAGAAGAATCTAGACAATTCTACCAATAAGTCAAAGCTGAATTTGCATCCAGACCATGATGCGGTAAACCTGAGCAATCCGTAGGCACCTTATTTCCTCTGACCCAGGACTTCTGGGACACCCTGTAGACTGATTTGAATGATTTAAATCAAATGCTTTTCAAAGTGTCTCCATAACGTCAGCGTTTGTTTATAGGTTACTATGGCCTCTAGGAGTCGCGGCACGGCTTTCTGACGTCATTGTGATGCACTGAACGTGCTGCCGTCTCCCACCGTGAATTAGTTGCAGGGAATTCAGTGGAACAGTCTTACGTAACAAGATGACCTGTCTAGTAGGCTACGGCTTTGATGCCAAAGGGTTAAACACAAGTACTTGCTGTGTTTGTTGCATTTAAGGAGTCAGGTTGATGTCATAGCACCAGTGACACTCAGCAGTCCACTCCAGAAACATCAGGTTCACACATTCTGATTTCTTACTATACAAGGCAATACAAGGCCATGTGTATGGGAACCCTCATACAGTGGTGCTTGAAAGGTTGTGAACCCTTTAGAATTTTCTATATTTCTGCATAAATATGACCTAAAACATCATCAGA
The DNA here is from genome assembly GCA_025084515.1 of Ancistrus triradiatus. Taxonomy (NCBI): domain Eukaryota; kingdom Metazoa; phylum Chordata; class Actinopteri; order Siluriformes; family Loricariidae; genus Ancistrus; species Ancistrus triradiatus. The sequence goes on along the minus strand of JAJAGP010000030.1, from coordinate 340,727 downwards.
TAAAGTAGATAAAGAGAACCAAGTTAAATAAAGGGGGCCAAAATGTTATACTTGGTCATTTATTTATTGAGGAAAATGATCCAATATTACATATTACGGGAGGAGGGCAAAAGTACGTGAACCTCTAGGATAGCAGTTAATTTGAAGGTGAAATTAGAGTCCAGGTGTTTTCAATCCATGGAATGACAATCAGGTGTGAGTGGCACCCTGTTTTATTTAAAGAACAGGGATCTGTCAAAGCCCTGCTCTCACAACAACATTTGTGAAGGGTATCATGGTACGAACAAAGGAAGATTTTCTGAGGACCTCAGAAAAGAGTGTTGATGACTCAACAGGTTGGAAAAGGTTACAAAACCACTCTAAAAGAGTTTGAGATCCACACCACACCACAGTCAGATGCAAAGGGCGGTGTACAAATGGAGAAATTGGGCAGGAAATTGAAACAACCGCGGGCGTGATCGCTTCTACGTTACAGGTGGGAGTGGTTTGACCAACAAAGATCACTCCAAGGGACCAAGACGTGTAATAGTTGGCGAGGTTACAAAGGACCCCTGGGTAACTTTTTAAGAACACAATGAAGGCCCTCTTCTCACATTGGCTAATGTTTAATGTTCATGAGTCCACCATCAGAAGAACACTGAACAACGATGGTGTGCATGGCAGGGGTTGCAAAGGAAGAAAGCCACTGCTCTCCAAAAAGAACAATGGCTGCCATCTGCCGTTGCTAAAGGTCCGTGTGACGAGCCAGAAGGCTAAATTGGGGAAGAATGTTTTGTGGACGAATGAGACCAAAAAGTGAACTTTTTCGTGTTTAAAAGAAAAAGCGTTATGTTTGGAGAAAGGAAAACACTGCATTCCAGCATAAGAACCTTATCCCATCTGTGAAACATGGTGGTGGTAGTATCATGGTTTGGGCCTGTTTTGCTGCATCTGGGCCAGGATGGCTTGCCATCATTGATGGAACAATGAATTCTGAATTCTATCAGAGAATTCTAAAGGAAAATGTCAGGACATCTGTCCAGGAACTGAATCTCAAGAGAAGGCGGGTCATGCAGCAAGACAACGACCCTAAGCACACAAGCCGTTCTACCAAAGAATGGTTAAAGAAGAATAAAATTCATGTTTTGGAATGGCCAAGTCAAAGTCCTAACCTTAATCCAATTGAAATGTTGTGGAAGGACCTGAAGCGAACAGGTAATGTGAGGAAACTCCCCAACATCCCAGAGTTGAAGCTGTTCTGTACGGAGGAATGGGCTAAAATTCCTCCAAGCCGGTGTGCAGGACTGATCAACAGTTACAGGAAACGTTTAGTTGCAGTTATTGCTGCACAGGGGGGTCACACCAGATACTGAAAGCAAAGGTTCACATACTTTTGCCTCTCACTAATATTTAATCATTTTCCTCAATAAATAAATGATCAAGTATAATATTTTTGTCTAATTTGTTTAACTGGGTTCTCTTTTTAGAACTTTTTTTTAGAACTTGTCTGAAAATCTGATGATGTTTTAGGTCATATTTATGCAGAAATATAGAAAATTCTAATGGGTTCACAAACTTTCAAGCACCACTGTATGGTCTGGAATGGGACTGTGGTAACCTAGTTATGTTAAGGTACTGGACTATGGACCAGAAGGTTCAGAGTTCAAATCCCACCTCTGCCAAGCTACCACTGTTGGGTCCTTGAGCAAGGCCCTTAGGCCAGAATTGCCTGGATTGTAAGTCACCATGAATAAGAGCATACATAAATGTAAATGAATGCCATTATGAACATATTGGTAGAGAAACATTCAGATGTACCTGTAGATGGACAGATGGAGAGATGGCCAGAGAATCTTGGAATTCAAAGTTCACAGGCAAGTAGTATACTTAACCAGGCACCAGTCCATCACAGAACTGGGTAGGGGTCTCTATTGCATTGTCAGACAATGATTCCCCCATCCAACCTCCCTATTCTCAGATATGGAATATCTTGGAAGCAAGGCACAGCTGGGACCCGAATCCAGGTCATAGCAGAGATGAGTATATATGAATATTAACACTTGGTAGAGATATTACAAATATTTTTGCACACTTTAACTTAAAAGACTCTGATACATTCTCCCAGTGCCATGACAACAGTTTGCCAGTATCAAAGTCACCAGAGATATAGAGACTATATGGGGCAGATCAAGATTCCACAGTGCATGAACCAGATGCTGAAGCCTTTATGCCTAGTTAACCTTATCCAATAGCAGTCAGAATTAAATTATCTGGTCAGGAAGGTAGATTTGTCAAAGGCTAAACCAGAATTACTCGGTACTAGATTGAAATGACTGGGTTTGCTGTCACCAGGTACAAAAAGTGATGCAGCAAAAAATGTTGTCCAGTGTAATTAAAAGCTGTGTGCGGAGAAATGATCCAGATACTGAACCCTTTATGATTCATAAACCTTATCTAACAACAGTCATATAACAATAACAGGATAGTATAGCATACTAAACAGTATGCACTAATTAGTATACCAGTAAAATGGTGTTCTTATGATTTTGGCACAAGATTTTTACATATGTCTGAGGTTGGGTTTGCAGCCTTATTACAATCGTGTCATTGATTATTGCTATTAACATATAGTATTCATTTCCATTGAAAAGCAGACTTGTATTGATTGGTAGAATAGATAGCATTTTAGTGCCAATAGCTTGGCAGAGCTTATGCAGTGTTGTCTGGTGCAATGCGTTTGGCTAGTTTGTTGTGTTCATTTTTTTAATCTAAATCTGAGAAAAATAATTGACTATATTTTATCAGATAACCTTTGGTCCTATAAGAGAGAGTATATCAGGTACAGTGTACACTTTCAGAATTTACTTTCTAGGAGCAAATGATTTTCTTGTACACTGTATTCCAGTATACTGACGTCAGAAAGCCCAGCATTTCAGCCCAGCGTATTAGGAATTTCAAAGTAGATCCTTGCTTTTTGTTTATAGTATCTGTTAAGGACAGTAAAGGTCGACATTGTCTGAATAAACTAACAAAAATGCCACATGAAAAAGCAGCTTGACTTTGAAGGGACTAAATCACAATTACAAACACAGCTGCAAAGGTGAGCTCCATCAGGGTGATTGTCAATTAACAGCATGTATCAGTTATAAAAGAGTTCTGACAATAAGCACTTTGATATCTGAGATTTCAAAAGCAACGTGAAGCAACTAAAGAGGCCCGAATTGCAGGTGCATCAGTCACACAAGCTGGAAAATTATAAGTCATGGCATGGGCAAAGAGCATAACTCTTTCTCAAAGAGAAACGCTGGTCAAAAGTCAACTCAAAAGTCACTGACAAGGAGAGACAAATATTTTACAACACAGCTGCCAAAACCATGAACAGCACAGCAACTAAATACCCCCAAAATAGAATGACCCAGTTTTATAAACCATATATGGAGCATTCTACAGAACTGAAAACATTTTGAAACTTGTATGGCTGTTTCCCTAAAATCTAGAACTACTGTCAGTTTTCATATAATATTTTTGTTTCAAGCTTTGGCATTGACTGTTTTAGTAATGACAATTTACTGTATATCATTTTGAACATGACCCAGAAAAGCTAGCAAACATAGCTTAAAACAGCTTTAAACACAATGTTTAGTTAAAACACAAAAAAGATTATTGCAAAAAACACATACTTAATCAATGGAGTCTTACTACTCACCATGTGGTCATGGGTGACAAGAAAACATGAGACATTTTTAACTTAGGTTTAACTTCAATTTAACTAAGGTTTTTTTTTTTCATTTAACTTTAGTTAAATGTATGATAATTCTAAATATTGTACATAAGATATTATTTTAAAAAAGTTTGAAAAACACTGACACTTTGAAAAATGCAACATTGGGACAGCCAAATACAAACAGAAAGATGTATATAAATTATGATTTTGTATATATATATATATATATATATATACATATATATATATATATATATATATATATATATGTAGCTTGTTACTATTTCAGTTAATACCTTGGGTTTAAATACAAACCTTAAACATATATTCCTCTAAATTATGGTTTGAAAAATGAATTGTTATTTAATAGTTGGTTTTTTTTTTCTGTGGGACCTCAGTTTGAACCAATCTGGTAGAATGGTCCATATTTTCCTACATCTAACTGAATTTCTGTTTGGCCGAAGCCAAAATAATTCTTCAGTCTTCAACTCACAAATGTCTGCTGCCAATTATTAAGTGGGGCAACCACAATGGCATTAGCAGCTGCTCATGGAACTCATTCGTTCTAATGATTGCTTTTAAGTTGTATAATAGCCAACGATGAGCTAATTTACAGGACCGTGTGCACCTCATATATGCAAAACCATGATGTTTGTGATCCTAATTGTGTTCTGATAAGATATACGATTCAAGACTGGTTATATGAACACTAGTATGAAGTCAAACACCCTCCAAGGCTTCCTCAACCTCCATATTTAAACATCATTGATCTCCACCTCTTCATTCCTCAAAGAGCAGGAAGATTTTCCTCTTGAATTATGGTTCACCATCCCACCACAAACCATTCAACACTTAGATGACAGTGTTTCAAGGTGGAAATCAGTTCTGGAGGTGGCCCTACTTCTTATAAGCTTTTTGGTTTTGGGTTTCCTTTTTTATCGACCCCCCCTCCCCCTCCCCCTATTTGTGGGTCACTGACATAGTTTCATAAGAGATCACAGAACTGATATAGGAATGTCTGACAGAATAGTTAAAAAGATGATACATTTGCAAATGAGGTACATCTTACTATGGTCAGCAGCTCCACAGACAAATAGTTCAGGCCTCAATCTAAACATAAGTCATGGCAGTTACGGAGAATTATTATTGTTCCATGAAGTAAACTGTTCACTGAGTTTGGGAGGACTCTGCAAATACTTCCCAATCTAATACCAAGTACTTAGCAGACCATAAAGTATAGGCTCAAACCTTTAGACTGTCTATTAGGGTTCCCATTGAATAAGACATCATGAAAATGGTGAAGATTACAGCTAGGGCTTCTAGGTATTACCATCAGTCTCATCTCTTTGTGCAAAAAGGCAGCAAAGTGTTCAAAATATAAAGAATAATCTTGGAACAAGAATAAATAAAGAAATGGGATGCAATGGACTGGTGTCATTTAGATTTTTAAACATACATTCAGTTTCTTGGTCTTAATTTATTTTCCAGAGATAAATTGTCCTCAACTGTAGGTGGTTGGATAGGTCGGTAGTTGGGTAGCTAGGTGGGAAGGTACATAGGTATGATGTTAGGTAGATGGGTGGATAAGCATGTAGTCAGGGTATGTTGGTAGAAAGGAGTGTAGGTAGGTACATATTGTATGTAGAAGAGATGATATGTAAGTTGGTAGGTAGATGGGCTAGAATGTGGTTACATGGAGAGATAGGGGGGTGTAGGTGGTTGAGCATGTAAGTTGGTACATAGTTGGGTAGGAGGAAAAGCAGGCAGGCAGCCAGCCAGTAGGTAGGTAAGTGTCCAAATAGGTTAGTAGGTGGGTTTCTCAATAAGTATATAAGTTGGTGGGTAAGTGGGTGTGTGATTATGTAAGTAGTTGGATTAGTGGGTATTTAGGCAGATATTAAGACAGGGAGGTATGTACATAAGTGGCTGCATAGAAAGGTGGGTGAAGAGGTGAGTGGGCTTGTGGGTGAGTAGGTAAGTGGATGGGTCGTTGGCTAGGTGGATAACTAGGCAGGTAGGACACTGAGTGGTTACATAAGGACATAAGAAAATAGTTAAATGGATATGTAGTTAGATAGGTTGAGAAGTAGGTAGGTAAGTAAGTACATTGCTGGGTAGCTGGGTAGATTGAAAGCAGTTTTTAGTTGTAGACTGTTTTGCCATTTTCCCTGCTTTCAAGAACCATTGTCTCTGCGTGACCAATACCACAAGGGTTGTGTTTGTTTCTAAACAAATCAAAACCTATTACATTAGAATAATTAGAAAGTTGTGGATGAATTTGCCTCTGGAAATTCCCATTTGCTCAATGGGGGCGATCTGTGAATTACGCAGATGATTGTTCCTAAAGCCAAACAGACGTGTATCTTTCGTCACGACCCGTTTATGTGCGTTTAAGGACTCACTTGATTTGCTCCTTATGGGAGCTGTATGCCATGGGTCTCTCAGTAGGAGGTGGACAGAAGTTGTCCTACTAAAAGCGTCATAAATGGTGGGGGTCCTCTTCTGTATGGATGATGGTAACCAGAGAGGTGTCTCACCAGGGCGTCATCTCTGAGTCACTTCTGCGATTAGCCTTAAACAAGGACAGCAGAGTTTCACCAAATTGAAAGGTTAAGGCATAGAATAACCATCTTCTGCTGCGACCTGAACGTAATAGCTCATGACAACTGCCTCAAGCCCATAAGTTCTCTTTAAGCTCCAATGGCCTGTCTGTACAAAGGTCACTGACTGCACAATTGCTAACTTTTCTAAAAATGTACTTGCATGACTAAACTGAACATAGGCAAATATGTTTATAATTAACAGGCACTGATTTATAGTTACAGTCTTGTTCACATTTTTGATGAATTTCTAGATATTTCTACATATTTCTAGATACAAACTTATTTTACTAAGACTAGACACCTTTCCAGATGTTTCCAAACGGTTTTTGTAAAGTCCCAAAACTTAACAGACAAAAATAATGACAGAAACATGTTATATTGAATTTTACTTTCCTGCTGAGGTAATAGGAAATATCAGGCCAAATCATGAAAATATCAGGTGCTGATAAGGGCTGGTAAGTTTATTGGTCCGTAGCTGGTTCCCACTTTGCACAGGTGCAAGTCGCATTTGTACAGCTGTGTGTGCAGATCCTTAAATCCACTCTGAACCAGAACTCAGTGTCAGTGTCAATGTCACTCCGGTGACGTGAAGGCCAAAACATCAATATGATCGTGTTGACAAGAGATTTTTAAAACTACTTAAGAAAAACTATTTCTAGGTATAAAATGGTTTTTAAAACACCATTAAAATGTTCAAACTACTAGATACGACACTGGGGACTGAAGTTTACAGAGGCTGGCTTTGCACGTCTCCACCTGATCATGCAGTTTTTGTATCAGGCAAGTTTCAAAACAGCATGTGATAAACTGAGCATGTTCAGCATTGTCACTGAGCAGCTGAGCTAACACTGGCACATGGCCGGCCTCTGAGGGGCTGCCAAGTTCAAAAGTCACTGTAGTTACTACATGGAAGTGTTGACTTAAAGATCGAACACTCTGGCAAAGAGCTAATTAATTATCTCAAACGCACATATTTTCAGTGGTGGCACAAATCCCTGTTTTTTTGGTTAACCAATTAAAGAAGAATATTTAAGTATTTCAGATTTTCTAGTGACTGTATTGGGATTGCATGTGCAAAAGAGTAAAGTAGATATAGTATGGTATTAGTAGCGTTAATAAGCATCAGAACACTGAATGTGTTCAAATGCATATACTAGCATAGAATATGCTAGCTTTCGTTTAGCTTCTTATAAACATTTAACGTATGTCTACGGTTTCCCCCTAGAGTCTACGTATTTTTTATTTATTCATTTTTTTGCACAAGGGTGTATAAAGTAATTTGTAAGAAAACTTAGGTATTCATAAACAGTTTCGTGATATCAAAAATTTGAAGAACGGCTTACTTCACGAACCACTAGATGTCACCATGAACTACAGTCTAAATGGTCCTCATGAACTAGATAGCATTCAATAGGTGAGTTAATGAAGCAGCTGACTGATCTAAATCATGAGGTAGATCTGCATTTTTGGCCACACATTATTGTATAAATGTATTAATAATATGCATAAAATCTCTAAAGCATTCCAGAAATGTGGAGGAGTGGACATTTGACCAATTCAAACAAAGCCGGTATAAAATGAATAGCAATGGACAGCTTTTATTTCCCATGTGCGGGTTAATGAAGTACACTTGATTTTGTTGGTCTGAATGCTCCTTGACCTTTGGAGGTAATTACCTGAGCACAGCTGAGTAAGGCTAAAGCTTGGACTCTGTGCATTTTTACATTCCAACGCGCATTCCGACTCCTGAATGAATGTATAGAACGTATAATTCCTGAAACGATAAAATCTGCTAATTGTATGAACATCTGGCATGGCATATAACAAGAAAAGATGAAAGCTCAGACATTGCAGGCCTACATGACCATCTAAACAAATGTGGCCGATTTGAATGACAAAGTGGACCTACCTGAGGCTTATGTAAAGAGCTTGGGAATGCATGAAGGAAAGATGAAACTTATGAACATAGCTCGCTCTATACTGAGCAGGAGAGACATTCACGAGCTGGACAACTGTTCTGTGGTCACTCCAAATTCCATTCTGACAGCAAGAGCCCTTTGAGCACACTCGAGTGCTCCTTCGCCATAGACCTACAGCAATGTGGGTTTGGCCAAAGGGTTTTCTTTTGCTTTCTTTTTTCCCCATTTTAAAAGGCAAGCCGTTCAAGGGAGTTATTCTAGACAAATTATCGACACTGAGAAATCCTTCAAGTAAAATGTCCTCTGATGGGGTACTTTTAACCCTTTGTGTGCCTTTGGGAACCACCCTTCACCTTTGCCTTTGTATTACCTCAAAAATGTCTTGAGCACTCTGCAGTGAGTCTTCCAATGTATCAATAAAGATTCACAATATATTCCTGGTAGTACAGTGGGTACAGGCAGGGGTAGGTTTTTTATTATTAGAAACCGTTATTGCATTTCTATTACAAAAGATCTTCTACATTTAGCAACTTGGAAGATATTTGGAAGGCTGCTTAGACTTTGATGAGCATTGGCAGTGTGACTATGTTTCAGACGGGTTAATATTTTTGGTGGCAGCATCTATTTTGTATACGTTACACAGCAAAGACAGAATGTATAGTACTGTGCAAAAGTCTTAGGCCACCATTACATTAGATATACCATTGTTCTAGCAATGGTATAATGACCATATATAGTTATTTATCAGTCTCTTTACTAGGATACAAGCAGAAGATACTGAAAATGTGTATGCAGTATTAAAAAACTGAAAGAAAATCAGAAAAACATAGCTTCTATAGGCTAAAAGGGCAAGTATTTTGTGTGACCTCCATGTACACTTCAGAAAATGCAGCATTTGGCAACTTCCTCGAGATGCCAAGTTGACCGTTCTACAGTCTGAAGTAACTTGATCAGGATTGGTCTTTTTTGGAAGGGAAACCACTTATTTTTCAGAAGGGGAATAGGGTGAAACCACTAAGATATTCTAAATCTCACAAAGCTTGGATTGAGAATCTGTGGAAGAGAGTATTATATAGTGACAAATCCAAGTTTGAAGATTTTTGGGTCCAGTCATCGACAATATGTTATACATGGTTATTATACCATTGCTGAAACAACAAGTCTAATGGTGGCCTAAGACTTTTGCACAATACTGTATGATCATTTGGCATAAAATAGTTATCATGATCCCTGAGAGAATTTGGGGATCTGGGCTTGAGATCTGGCACTGTCTTCTGTCCAGGTCAGGCATCGCATTCATACACGATTCAGAGGATCATCCCCAAGATTCCAAAGATAAAAATAAGCTCTAAATGCACAATTTTTAGGTTTTAATAAACCAGCCGTTAACAATGATCTGTAATTAGGTTCTGAGCTGAAGTAACCAAATACGTTGAATGCCAAGAAATTGTGGGAAAATTGTTCTGTTCACAAACAAAAATTGCTGATAGAGTTAATTGCAGTCAGAGGAGTGCGAGTGGCATCCTGCAGAAACAAGGAGACAGTGGTTCAATGAAGGACAAAATGGCAAAAGAGAAGGAGCTGCAAACATTTAAGTGGAAAGAGCAGGGCTTAATAATGATTTAAACAAATCTTGCTTATAAGGGGTGAGTGGCAACAGTGACCCCAAGAGTTTCAGAGGGTTAAAGCTAGGAAATACTGTTTATAAACCAACAAAAGCAAAATATACAGGGTATTGTAGCAGGTTTGGCATGAATTAATATTGGCCCGTAATTGTCTCTCTCTACATCTGACCCTTCTTTCTCTCTCTTACCCCCTTTCACTCCCTCACTGTCTGTCTGTCTGCTTCTCGCTCTCTGAATGGCGCTTGGGAGGTGGGCTGAGTGATTGGGGGAGTTGTTGTAGGCTGACCAAAGCTTGCTTTTCAGCCACTGTCTCCAAGCCTTTAGCCAGCTGTGAGGGCCAGTGTTAGGGGATTTGGGATAATTTTTCCCCTCTGTGCCCGGGCCTCCCTCCTGGTGACTGAGCACTAACTCCCAAGCTGGAGGAGAATATGGCCCCCTGCCTCCTTACAATAGTTCTGTTGCTGACTGCTGGGGGCCGATATTCTGCACGGTGGTCTTGTCCAACAGACCCTCTGCTGCTTTCCCAGGTAATACCTCAAAAGGCTTTTAAAATTGAGGTCAGACCCTCTTATTCCAGTGGATATAATACTTATGCTTGGGACAATTGGAAACACAATTGCTTGTTGTTTTCCCTTTGCACAACGATAAACAAGGCTTTTGTAGGAGGTCTGAATGATAAGGACAGGTGCCAAGTGTAAGTAATTGTATATATCGGTGAGAAGTCAAGATATAACTGGAAATGACTTACTCTCAATGCAACTTGTTTATAATTAAATTTGCCATTCAGTCATTTGTCAGTGAATGAGCGTCTCTATTCTTGTCCCTGTGCTCTACACTCAACAGGCACAAACACAGAGATTCAGTCACAGCACTGAGTAAACATTTTTAGAATGAGGGCTAAATCCGTATTTTCCCATTACTCTGACAAAAGGCCACTCTCCTCATCCTGACTACCTTCTTGGTTTTTGTCCTCTGAAAATCCCAAATCAGATGACAAAGCCTGCTCTAAACAAAGAGATTATCACACCCCTAATCCGGTCACAAAACTCTGGGGACATACTGCGTCTTATTTAGCCCTATTCCACCAACAAGATGCTGCTGCTGGCACCAAAGCCAGTGCCTAACCTTGAAAAAGCAAATGAGACGGTTCTCGGCTTAAATTGGTTTGTTTCATTGTATCGCCATGACAGTGTCTGTCATATTCAATTGACCAAATTTAGATGTTGTCAGTGCCCACCCACTCACTGAATCTCCCCACTTGACAGCTACCAACCTGCAAGTGTGAGGGCACACAGCTTTTTATTTGCAATCTCTATGGGGAGCACATCTAAGGAGGGTCCTACCTGCTGCCATAACCTCATAGCTGGCTAGTAGTATTTCCTCCCACCCAGTTATGCTCTTGAGTGCTTTTGGACTTGACTAGAGCATGGAAGAAACTTACTAAGACACCGCTGAAAATACTTAAATATTGCAACCAATAATCGGTAGTCCAAGAAAGAAACAATTTAGAGTCAATGCTAATGTTACATATTAACCTCATGCTAGTACTTGGTATGAAAATACTGTATACTAACACCAATGGTGAAGAGGGCAACATGGTGGCTCGGTTGGTACAAAACAGCAAGACGATCGATCCCATGTGGAGCAGTCTGGGCTGGCCCATTCTGTGTGGATTCTGCATGTCCTCCCTGTATCTGCTTGGGTTTACTCCGGGTACTCTGGTTTCCTCCACAGTCCAAAGACATACATTAGGTTAACTTATTACGCTAAACTGGTCCGATCTGAGTGTATATATGACTAGTTTTGATGTAACCTTGAGTAATAAACAAACCAGTGGTAACGGGTACCAATTTCACATACTACTCAGCCTTCCTTTGGGCAGTTCATGCTTAGCAAAAATATTTATTTTGGATAAAAGTTCTGCAAATATTTAATGGTCTGAGGAAGAACCACTGGCAAAATCAACAAATCAAATGTGGGCGAATCTGCTGAAAATGTACTTGTCAATGCATCTCATATCCGCTGTGTGATCACTGTTTGTTGATCTCTTCCTCCTGTTTAGAGGATGTTCAATGATTTGACTTTGAATGGTTAAACATGTACTCAATTCAATAGCTATTAGAAATACTACATTTACATTTAGTCATGTAGCAGACACATTATTGTGGGTTAAGGGTCTTGCTCAAGGACCCAACTGTGACAGCTTGGCAGAGGTGAGATTTGAACCCTGGACTTACTGGTCCCTAATCCAGTACCTTAATCGCTAGGCTAAAACAGTCCACAGATACTACTGTGCATTAATAAACCAACATCTGATTGTGTCCTTGTGTTAAGACTCTTAAACTGGTGGAAACATCTTCCAGTTTCTAAGTAAGGCTCACTGGCTTTCTGAATGAGCCCCAGCTCTGGCAACAAGTCAGTGCATAAAAGGGTAATTCAGGCCAGAAGAGCAATTCACGTCCTTCATCGAGTGCAGTGGTACATAGGTGACATGGAAGAAGAAGATTTACTATAGCGGTTTTGTAATACTTGGCCTTCATCAATTAAACCTTTTCTTATTGAATTGATTTGTGGTTAAATAGTCTGAGCTCATGGTCTGAAATTAGCAATCAAGGCATCAAGTAAATAAAATAAATATGGTTCTCAATCTCCACGTATGCACTAGACTTATTTCTGCTTCATGTCCCATTACATTTTAAAAATGCCTCATATCTGCCAATGCACACTACGGATGACGTCTGTCTTCCCCACTGTTAAAATGAGTATTTTTAAGGCTATCATCCTTGCCCTGCCCTTCAGAAAGGACCTATGAGGCCTACATGGTGTATTTTTAGTAGCCGGGGGCTAGTGGCATGTAGAACCTGGGAAAGTCCTGGCAATCAGGAGAAGACCTCTCGAAGGACTGAGAGTCCATTTTAGCACCCCGAGGTTGTATTAGAAGCCAGAGATTTCAATTAGGAAAGCATATTTACAGAGTTTATATTTAGGGGTGGCAGTTCAGTGGGGAAACAGTGCACCCCCTCCTGTAACCAAATTTAGCTGAGTGTTGGCTGCTTGCCCTCAGATCTCCATAGTCTCTATCGGCAGTGCTTTCTGTTTTCCCGTCAATACGCAAATGTAACCAACAGTAGCACATGGTTATCGAAGACTTCATCTGTGAATCAAAATGGCTGGTATGAACAAACTTAACGTTCACAAGTATGATCATGGATATGCCAGCTAAGTAGAGAAGTAATCTATGATAACACCCTCTGTCCCCGCCAGCTAACAGCTTACTTATCTGCATGTGACTGCGATGCATGGGTCACTGCCATAAGCAAGCTATGCTGCTGATCTGGGTTGTATGCACCAGGTTTGTTTATATTCCTTCTTTTAAAGTGGTGGCAGGTCTATCCGGCTAACATGGATAAAGGTGGCACCATTCTCTCAGTGACCACTGATGGACTCAGCAGGTCGTGACCTTGACAAGATCCAATGGATGACCCAAGGAACAGATCACAAGCCCGTTATGGGCCAAGACAAGGTCCTCTCCACCTTCCCCCATCAATCCCCACTCTTAACAGAAACGGCGCTCAACAAAGACGAAACAATTGGGAAACAAGAATGCCGAGGGTCAGAAAGAAGGTGTAGGGGGTGCTGGGGCTTCAAGCAAATCACATTTGATCCAATGCTGGTCAATGGCTATTTAGCTTTGAGCATGCTTTGAGGAGTATATGGACTGTGACTTTCAGACCCTGTTTGCACAAAAGTGATGCGCCTTTGAAAGAGCCCCCCGAATTGACAGCTTTTTCTCGCTCTGTGTGGTGCGGCCCAGGGAGACCCGAGACACTCATATCACTGGGCCGTGACAGCAAGGAGAAGTTACACTTTGAAAACACACACTAGGTTCTGTCGATGCTAGCTTTTGTTCCTTCAGCTCGCCTGGCCACTGTTCCTGCTCGTCGCAAGAAGACAAAGAGAGGGCAGCTTCTGAAATGGTCGTTGCCGAATCAAATAGCAAATGGCTGCCGATGCAGAACTAATCTGTGAAGAGGTCTTTCCTGTGTGATAACCCCCCCACCCTCTGCTGCCCAACCACCGCCTCCCCAAAACCACCAACCTAATCTTAGATGGAAAATCACAAAAAAAGCCCTCTCTAACCAGCTTTAAGCAATGGTCCATTTTTTTCAGCAGTTGGAAGGCTCCCATTCGGAGTTGCTCCTGCTTATTTGATGTGGCAGCAATTAGCGAGAGACTTTTGTGCTCGGCGAGTACGGCGCGGCCCACTTCAATGATCACATTTATGCTCTGAATAGGATACAAAAAAGCCAAGGAGACAGATAACGTGGGCACATCAAACGGCCATGCTGGTTGCACTTGTTACTGTTATGGCTCCTTCTCCTCTTTTATGGCAAGCGAAGAAGGAGTGTTACTTTTCCCATGAGAAAGCTTAGTGGCGGCCGGGTGACATCATAGGCTGCCCCCTTTGCACCCATCTCCTCAGACGCTAGGCTGATCTCCCATTTATGTGGGCACCTTGCATTCCACTGCCGCCTGACCTCTTTGATTTCTCCTTGCTCTAGTGGCCCCATTGAGCGATAATAACAATTAGGGAGTCCCTTTTGAAGCCTCATACACTCAATCAGGGCCAGACAGGGTGTTTATTCTTAATGACAACGTTTTTAATAACAAGAGCCAGGAGTCGCCCACCTCGGTCTCTGTCTCTGTCAAACACACACGTGTACTCTCTCTCTTTCATTCTTTCCTTTACACTCTCTCTCTCTCTATCTTGCTGTCTTACTATGGGAGTCTGCAACTCTCTCACCCTTTCTGTTTCTCCGGCTCACAAAACACACACAAGTCCTTAAGTACAATGCCATTCAGTGTGGCCCATCTTTAAAAATGTGCTGATAATCATTTTTCCCATGCTTCGCATGTGGTATACCTCTGCATTCTTTGCCTAGCTATAATGGGCATACTTTAACAGTAACTCATGTAGCCCTGTCTTCTCGTTCCCCTCTCATAAAATATCTGATGCCTGCGGACAATTACCAGCATGCTGTTATTCAACTTCCAAGAACAGCGCTTAATGATGGAAGCATTTCTGTCATATTGTCCAATACGTTACCAGAAATTGACACCCAGCTTCCTAAAACACAAACACAGCTTGGGTCCTTGTGTACCAAATTTCAGCTCCAGGATTAGATTGCGACCTTCTGTAACCCAGATAAATCATGCTGATTGTAATTAGGAGCCCCCCAATGAAAGCGACAACCCTGCTGAAGAGGGATAAAGGCAGGCCCCTTAATCACATAATAAAGGATTCAAAGATTTTGGAAACACCGAATACACAAAACTCATAGCAGCAGCTTTGTCTTAACTGTTAATCGTGTGTATTCCCTGACCAAACTGCGTTGTGCTAATTGCAAGGCTGACTTGTTTCTTGTGTGACATGAAATGTTTTTTCCTTGAGTATGTGGGATCTGGCTGGAGCGTACGTTGATTTCATTTCGAGGTTAGCACAAGTAATATAATTACAGGCTTATTAAGGCAACCTTTAAGACCCGTCTCATTCGGCCAGTTTTATCTAAAGTACCGTGTTCTGATCTCTACAGAGGTGCTTTTCCCATCTTGCCTACTTTGTCTTGATGTTTAAACATCAAGAGGATGTCTTTACTTATAGAGCTTTTGTATTCTTACCACTTCAGCTTATAATTTCCAAGGGGAACGGAGCTGAGTGCACAGACTGGTCAAAGAGCAGAAAAAGTCAGCATATATCCGAGTCTGCTGCATTCCTTTCAGGAATCGGAGAGCTGAAGGTCTCATTGGAAAATCTGAGTTATTATTACAGACATGACTGGCAAATGTGGCTCATAAAATAGGAAAAAAAGATGAAGGTGGGCCTGTATTCAAATGCAGACCATGCAACAGCTATTCACCAGAGCAGGGCTTGTGCACGTGTGGGGTTCCAGAGTTTCCACTTTGCAAGTTCAGAGAATGTGCTTCTTGTACTCTAATTTGGGTCAACAGATCACTTATTGGGTTATTCTGAGCACACAGTGCTGGGTAATACGTAGAACACTGTGTTCTGGTTTAGGACTTTAAAATTGGTTCATTATAACCCAGCAAAATGGAATGGGTTTATCCTCTTGCTGGGTTTGGGAAACACATTAAGGATTTGCGTACACCCTTTAATGACCTTTCAATAAAGATATACTATAATAACTTGAGGCTACAACGATCAGACTTCAGTTTTGCAAAGAACCCCAGGTTAATGTTAATGTTAGATCCCTTCATCTTCTCCTAGTGAGGGTCACCCCTGAGGGTTATGCTTCATTTACTTTTACCCAATGCAAACGTGCATCATTTTGAATTGTTCAGTTATGTCACTTGTTACTATGGCTTTCCAATGGGCACATAAAAACGAAATTCTTATTTTTCCAAACAAAACAGCATCGTTGGTTATGCACGCATGTTGCATTTGAAGTATGCTTTAAACAGCTGAATCATACCACCGTCTACATGGCATACAAAATGAGATAAAGCCAATGAGACAAAATGACAAACTTCTTAAAGTACTAAGCAAAGAGCAAGCCAGCAATTTGTCTTGTAATGGTAGGCTAGTTGTCTTGTTGGTTTGTAACATTGCTCTCCTTCCGATGTAGGTAGGCAGCTGTGTCTAGGATAGAGGGAAAAAAGAAAAAAAACATAAAACATCTTAATAAAAGGGGTAAATACTGTAGTAACAAATTACTAGCTTTAATAAACTTCAAATACATCGTTGCTCTTAAATCCTGGGTTCAGATTAGTTAGAGGGTGGAGAGTCATCTTCTGTCACAGCAAAGCTCTAACTGAATCTTCTATAGTGGTGCAGGTTGCAAGATGCAAAACAGATTATTAGAATGCGCTTGCTTTGATAGGCTATTCATTTATCATTTCCATAGTTTATTTCCTTTCTCTCCGAGGTAAGGTGTTAGTAGCGGGGTGACACAATGTACTGACAGTTTGGGGGATATTCATCCTGGTCTGGGCTCCTTATAGTGTCTGTGTTCTGTCTCTACTTGGCCTTGCTTGGTGCTTCATGCAGCACTGGTGCTTCACAGCAGAGATATTATGACAGTGCTACCATTGCACAGATGGAAGTGCTTCTTCTTTGGTCAGTAAAAGTGAAATCAGTAAAGCAATTAAATTACAAGCACAACTAGAGGTGAGTAGATGTGGACTGTGGTAGCCTAGCGGTTAAGGTACTAGACTATGGACCAAAAGGTCCAGGGTTCAAATCCCACCTCTCAATTGCTAGGATTGTATCAATTGTAAGTCGCTCTGGATAAGGGCGTCTGCTAAATGCTGTAAATGTAAATGAGTGGTTAATCTCTGTCTTGATGTTTAAAAGTCCCTATATGAGGCTTTCTAAGACCTGCAATCATAGAATGTAGCACCCCCATGATCAATCGGGTTACGGGACCAGTGCGTGAGTGGGTGATATGTGGCACCAGATACATTTGGCTTCTCAGAGTCATCATCAGCGTGTCAGCTGTATGTGTGCGTGTGTATGCGTGTCTTTAAGGATTCTATTTTTATTGCTGTAGCTCATAAAAGTTTCCGTCGACAGCTGTCATGCTAGCTAACATTAGACACCAAATTTGAGTAATCTTGGTAGTTAAAAACAAATGAATTATGAATCTACTGTAGCACGTACTGGTTCCAATAGGTCAGTTCTAGCTATATTGTACTGTAAGAAAAAGCACTCTGTTGGCGGGCTAACTGTTTTAGCCTAGTCTGCGCTTGTTATGTAACAGTCTAATGATCGACACTAATGTATGACTCCTGTAAAGACGAGACATGACATAAAAGTAATAAGATACATAAACATAACTGAGTTTAGTCCTGAAGATGTCCCAGTACCCGTTTTTGTGTGCTGAGTCAGAAAATGCATAATTTGCTGGATTTCAAAAGAGTTAAATAATTGGTAGTGGAAATATACCATTCATACAATCACAGCTCTTTTTTTAAAGTTTTAACTTACTTTCTTATACTTTACTTATAAAATAATTCCAGCAATTTTCACGAAGGCTGCCTGTGGAATTAGAGGCAGAGTTTTCCGTTACGTATCATGTACACATTTGTCTCACAAAGAAAGGACATCAATCTATCAGAAGCTTGGCAGAAATGGCAGGTCAATGAAATGCTTTCTGATCAGATCAATAAAAGGGCTTGTTGTTCTCCAGAAGGAGGGATTGGGAGGCTAGCTCAGGCTCGGCCCTCAGGCAGACCTGTGTCTTTAACGCTCTGAACGTGTGAGTGAGGGTCTCAGTGGGGTTCCGCTCCGCCCGGCTTTAGAACACAAATTTGCCACCTCATTACCAGCTGCAACCACTGAGGGATGTGCTGCTATGCTGCCTGTCAGTCCAGGCCTTCTTCGTCTCTCTCTCATGATGGATGACAGGAGGGAGAGATGAGCAGTATGCATAATAAAGGTTGTGGGATTAACCCTGCTGTTACTCTGGCAAATAGATTGAAAGCTGCCCTTAGCTGACATGAGTAAGTTAAGCTTCAGATTACGCAACACTTTGCAGGGGCTGAATTCTCAATCAACGTTCATTTCGGCACAGTGTGTTTGGAGGCTGAATGGTGAAGAGTCTTTGTTTTAATTTCATGGCAGACAAAACAAAGGTCAGATCCAGTAGGGATATCCCAATCCTACAGTTTACTTTTTTTAATATGTACATATATATTAAGTTGTAAATTATATAAATTATAATCATATAAATTCTAATCTATATAAGAGTCTCCCATTGGATGATTACTGCGTTGGTGATTATGTTGCAGTGAGCAGCTTCTCATTTGTTAAACAACCATGTCGAAAGACCCATCCTGTGGTCATGGAAAAAATGTTCATCTGTTTCAGAAGGGTCAAATTGTGAAAGAGCGGTTCAGGGAGCCTGAGCCATCATTATCACTCATGGATTGTCCACCACAGAGTCCAGAGCTGAACCCCATTGAAAACCTTTGGGATGTGCTGGAGAAGACTTTGTGCAGTGTTCCAGATCTCCCAACGTCAATACAAGATCTTGGGGAAAAATGAATGCAACTCTGGACAGAAATAAATGTTGTGACATTAGAAGCTTGTGGGAACAATGCCACAGCGAATGCGTGCTGTAATCAAAGTCCAACAAAATATTAGTGTGTGTGACCTTTTTTTGGCCAGGCAGTGTGTATATATAAAGGTGATGTGCGGCTTATATATTTTACTAAAGCAGAAGTATAAATGTACATGCTGCTAAATGTACTTCAAGTTAAAAAGTAAATACATTTAATTATAAACTCAATTTTAAGGGTAAGTGGTGCACATATTTGCAACTACATGAATCTGCAAAAATCATACATATGACATCATCTATAGCTAACAACAGCAAACACAGAAGAAAAACTTTTTTTAGACATGAGGAACCAAAATATACAAAATATTTTGGATTTTTTAAAATAATAAAAACAGTGTAAAGTGTATACAGTTTTTTGAGGGAGTAGAACGCATCATGCTGCACATGCTAGAAAGACTTAATAAGTTTTTACTTTCACACACAGTGCATGACACAGCCGTTGTTGCAGTATTACCCGAAATTTTGAGTTGGCTGACTGTCTCTGTGAGCTGTCATAGATGTATCATATACATTGATTCATAAAATGAGTCAGGGGCCTTGGATCCAAACTGAGGCTAATATAAGCTCCTACACCGATAGCTACTTTGAATCTAATTACGTCAGCAATCAAGAGAAGCTAGTGTAGTCCAGTACCAAAAGTCTGTAAAACAATTACATTCTAAAAATTACATTATTAACTTCTTTAGAAAGTGTAGTCAGTTGAGTCTGGTTTTTGTTTGAGTGTTGATCGACCATTTAGAAAAGGAAATATAGCCTTAGCATGTGTAATTTACATTGTTAAGTGTTTTTTTTTTGTTGCTATTTGTATAAATGTCACAGACCATCCCCAACCCAGAAAAAATATTATTTTCTAGTTGAAAACATAATGGACAACTGCATGGTAAATGTCTTAAAGGGTTTGAATATTGTCAAAATCAAAAGCCAAAATGTTCAGAGCGGACCCAGGCTCCTAAGGGTTAAATTACTGAAAGCGCAACAACAAGTGCTGCAAGCTAAACTTCTCGAGGCATACATTTTTATGATTCTGTCACAAGCAACCAGACTATGTTATGTGTCCATCAACAGGTCCAAGGGAACCTGAACTGTCTGATGTTCTGCTGTTACAGTGGACAAGCTCACATTAAGGACATGAGGAAACGTGATCATGATTGAGACCCGACTTGCTGCTGTAAAAGAGCATAGTATCAGCAGATTGAAATGTCTTTGACACGCAACACACACACACACACACACACACACACACACACACACACACACACACAGTTGTCTCTCTATCCTTGTGAGGACTTTTCTTTGACATAATGATTACTGTAGCTAATTAACCTACACCTATACATACCCTAACCACAACCTTTGAAACCTGAAACAAATCTTTTGGCTCTTTTGGATTTTCAAATAAAAGCAATTTTTGTTCAAGAAAACAAAACAAAAAAAACAATTAAAGAAGTGACAACAGGAAACACAGTCCACAGTCACAATTGGCTGGTTTTCCTATCATTGTAAGGACATTTGTTCCTCACAAGTATAGGAACACACACACACACACACACACACACACACACACACACACACACACACACACACACACACACACACAGAGATTTGTCTTTCTATCAGTGAAGACTTTCCAGTGACAGTACTTAATATTATGATAGCTACATAGTGCTACAGCTATACCTAATCTCACCCTTACCCTCAGTAACCTCAAGCTAATATTTTGGCTCTTTTGGTTTTTCTCTTTTGGAAAGCTGTAGTTTTTGTTAAAAGAAAAGAAAGAAAAGGAAAAGAACAGAAAGCAGATTTTCTTCTAGGGACCAGCAAAATGTCCTCACAATGTCCTCTCCTTGTGGGGACAATTGGTTCTTACAATGACAGACAGACAGACAAACAGACACACACACACACACAGAGCTATTTCTTAAAAGGTGTTACAATTAGGTTATCTGATTCATTTTTATCACCAAAGCACCCTGATCCGCAGTGTGTAATGTGATGCTCCATGACATACAAGTTCACCTCCAGATTAAACAAAGAGGTCAGTGACCTTTAAACATCACTACCTGTGTACCAACATGAGAGGAAACTCAGACTACCAGCATGGCTACACGGGGGCTTTTTCAAAAAAAAAATTATCGTCTATTGTACTCTCAACGAACTTAAAAAGCCTGAAGGTTATACCATCGGATCAATCTCCAAACGGGCCAAATCCATGTGTCAACTTCCTAAAACAATGTAAAGTGATGTTTAACAAAGCCCCTGAGCAACAAGTGGCTGAGTGCACTCAACAAGAAATGACCCGGCTCATGCCTATAGGGGTGAACTGGTGGCTGTTTGCATTAAAGTATGCTTTAAGCACGCTAAACACACACACACAAACACAAACACACACACACTTGTTATCAGGCCAGCTGATCAGATGCTACATCCTTCCTTGTTTTGCCCTTTTGCTCGCTTCATTAACACCCTCTGACTGAAGCTGAACTGAGCAGAAAACAAACAGATCAGGAAAATAATCTAAAGAGAAAAGAGGAAAAGATACAGAGTGTTGAATAAGATTACCTATTCATTTCTAAAAATCTTTTATCATTTATACACACTACTATGACTTGCGTCCAACATCTACCAACATCTATATACAATAAATGTACAGTACTGTGCAAAAGTGTTAGGTCACCATTAGGTTTGTTGTTTTAGCAATGGTATATATAATATACATTGGTCACTCTATAATACTCTTTCTTAGCATTTATCTATCTCTCCCTCTCTCTCTCTCTCCCTCTCTCCCTCTCTCTCTGTATGTATATATATATATATATATACATACACATACAATGGTCTGTAGAGAGGTCTGTAATTTTCATCATAGGTACACTTCAACTATGAGAGACAAAATGAGAAAAAAAAAATCCAGGAAATCACATTGCAGGATTTTTAAAGAACTTAATTGTAAATCATGGTAGAAAATACGTATTTGGTCACCCACAAACAAGCAAGATTTCTGGCTCTCACAGACCTGTAACTTCTTCTTTAGAAGTTTGTGTGTCCTTCACTCGTTACCTGTATTAATGGCACCTGTTCGACCTCATTATCAGTGTAAAAGACACCTGTCCACAGCCTCAAACAGTCAGACTCCAAACTCAACCATGGCCAAGACCAAAGAGCTGTTGAAGGACACCAGGACGAAAACTGTAGACCTGCACCAGGCTCTTAAGAGTGAATCTACAATAGGCAAGCAGGTTGGTGTGAATAAATCAACTGTGGGAGCAATTGTAAGACATACAAGACCATTGATAATCTCCATTGATCTGGGGCCCCACGCAAGATCTCATCCTGTGGGGTCAAAATGATCATGAGAACTGTGAGCAAAAAGACAGAACTACACGTACTTGTTGAATGACCTGCAGAGAGCTGGGACCAACGTAACAAAGGCTACCATCAGTAACACACTACCCCGAGAGGGACTCAGATCCTGCAGTGTCAGGCGTGTCCCCCTTGCTTAAGCCAGTACATGTCCAGGCCTGTCTGAAGTTTGCCAGAGAGCATATGGATGATCCAGAAGAGGATTGGGAGAAAATATCATGTGGTCAGATGAAACCAAAATAGAACTTTTTGGTAAAAACTCAACTGGAGGAAGAAGAATGCTGAGTTGCATCCCAGAACACCATACCTACTGTGAAGCATGGGGGTGTGAAAAACCCTCATGCTTTGGGGCTGTTATCTACAAAGGGGACAGGACGACTGATCCGTGTTAAGGGAAGAATGAACGGGGCCATGTATCGTGAGATTTTAACCCAAAACCTCCTTCCATCAGTGAGAGCATTGAAGATGGAACGTGGCTGGAACAATGATCCCAAACACACCGGTCGGGCAACGAAGGAGTGGCTCCGTAAAAAGCATTTCAAGGTCCTGAAGTGGCCTAGCCAGTCTCCAGACCTCAGCCCCATAGAAAATTTGTGGAGGGAGTTGAAAGTCCGTGTTGCCCAGCGACAGCCCCAAAACATCACTGCTCTAGGGGAGATCTGCATGGAGGAATGGGCCCAAATACCAGCTACAGTGTCTGCCAACCTGGTGAAGACTTACAGGAAACGTTTAACCTTTGTCATTGCCAACAAAGGTTATGTCACAAAGTAATGAGTTGAACCAAATTTATTGACCAAATACTTATTTTCCACCATAATTTACAATTAAATTCTTTAAATTCTTTAATTTTCCCTCATTTTGTCTCTTATAGTTGAAGTGTAGCTATGATGAAAATTACAGACCTCTTTCATCTTTCTAAATAGGAGAACTTGCACAATCAGTGGCTGACTAAATACTTTTTTGCCACACTGTATATATTTATATAAAAAATATATAAAACGCTATATATATATTCTTTATCAAACAGACCTTTGTCTCTGATAAGCTGAAAAATGTAAAAAAACAAAAAAAACCTAGAAAGAATATTTGGGGGTGGGGGTGGGGGTGGGTGTTTGCTGTTCTCAATGGGGCAGAACAGCAATCCTAGAATTGCCCCTGGATGGATGGATGCATGGAAAGTTGGGTATGGCAGTAGAACTTAAAAGGCTGAATACACAAAATAACCTCAGAATGTATAACACATAATTACACAAACTACACATATTCACATGAACACAGCATGGCAAATGACACCTATACAGTACATTCAGCCCAGTGTGGTTTGTGAGGTGAGAATTAAAGTTTATGTTATGTGTAAAGTATGTCCACGTGCAAGATGTTTGTGCAAAGGTCTGCAACGAGTGATTATGATGTCCTCTGAATGCTCTGTGCAAAAGTGGTTGCTTATTCTGTCCTATTGTTCTTTCTGAAGGTCACAATGCTGGGTGGAGGCTTTGTGGAGTCTGATGGCAGTGGGCAGAAAAGATCACCAACAGTGCTTCTTTGAGAGATTCGGTTGGATAAGTCAGTGGCTGTAGGAGCTCTTAACTATTATGCCATGAAGGCATATATACACTGCTGGCAAAAAAAATGGCCAGACCTACAATTCTGAAACATTAAGCTGTTAATGGTCCTAAAAACAAATCACTGGTCAGGAAATTAGTGAGAGTTTAATAAATAGATAAAGTAACTTAGTATGGGATACACTGTATCTTTGATGTCATTGAATGTTTAAGTCTTGTGGTGAACTTTCAGGCAGCTTTTTACAGAAAGGGGAGTTAATGCTGTTCCATAATGGCTTCAAACAGTTGATGAACAATGTTTCCCAGTTAGTTGGAGTTTAATGTGAGACTAAGTATTCTCTACACTGTTCAAATCTGGACATCAGCCTGGTGGACTTGTTCTCAAGCTTGGTGGTCTTCACAGTTGTGAGGAGCATTGTCTTGTTGAAAAATATCACTTGATTGTTCGTCTTTAGAAAACAACATTTCAATTGTGGGAATTTTTTCTGCTATATTCTTCTGTAAAGCATTAATTGGCTTTCCACAGTGAAGCAGCTCACCAGTACCCAGAGCTGTAAAGGCTCCCCAAACCATGACAAACCTCTGCCTCCATGCTTAATGGTTAATTGTCGTATTTCTCAGCAGATCTTCAAACAGAACACTCTGAACCAGCACCATGCAACTCAAACCGTGACTTAACAGTCCACAAAACTCTCCTGAACCACTCTTGAATCAAACTTTCCATATTCTAATAATATTCATTTCTGAGGTCTTGCTGACAGTTTTTGAAGGATTTTTTCCCTAACATTGACAAAGATAAGTTTCAGTTGGTGGTCATCTCTACTTGCTGAAGCTTTGGGCTTTCCAGATCCTTTCCTTGTGGCAGCATCACCTGTTGGTTCAAAGCGTTGGCCTATTCTCTTAATTCTCAATTCTCTTAAACTGATAGTGAAATAGGGATTTGCTGTGCCTTTAGGGTCTTGAACATGTCAGAATAGGTACAGTTGGTCTGACAAAGACCAGCTATGTGTTTTCTGCTTGATATTTTGCTTTTTTTGGTGGAACAGATTTTCTCACTCGTTTTGTCTCTCGCTCCTGCTTGTATTTAAGAGATTGTTTCAGGTTTGTGATGGGCTGCAGCAGGTGTGGCAGATTACCAACCAGCGACTAAAGACATAATGAGAGAAGATATTTTGGAAGATTTTGAACGCCCAGAAATGTGTTAGCTTTTTTAGATTTTAGTTTTCTGCTAAAGATTTCAAACATTTTGTGACTTTATCTTTATGTACCTAAAGAAATTCAATTTGTAAGTGAACTTCCTTGTTTCCAGCTTGTTTCCCCCCTGAACAGTTCACTGTGGTAACAAGCAGGTTTACTTTGTATACTTTGCAAATTGTATATAATTTTCATATCATATATATTTTGTATAGTACATTTTCTACCTACATATTTTAAAGTGTGTGACAAATCTGTGTGTAACATTTATTCTGTTTTTCCCTCTTTGCTGTAATAACACAAATTTCCCCTTGAGGGATATTAAAAGGCTATCTTATTAATATTAATGTTATTCTTATCTTAATAATAAGTGTATGTATTCATACACAAAGAACATGATACAAATGAAAAAAATGGACATTAAGATTTGGTCTAGATGTTTCAGCATTTCTTGAAGACGAGCGTGCATTAGAGCCAGTGGTCTCTTTTTACTCACAGTCAGTGAGAAAGTTAAAAAAAAGAAAAAGAAAAAGAAACTGGCGTTAGGTTGCAAGGTGGTCACATTTGAACTCCTTTGATCAATGGTAGGTATAGGGCTACCTTTGACTGCAGATAAAGGGTTAAGGGGGCAATGAGATATCTGGCCGGGTGCCAAAGGGAGGGGGGGCACATTTATTTCTCTTCTGGTAGCAGTGCATGAAAATGGGAAGCTATGTGAAGAATCCCCCACTTTGTTGTAGGTCCCATTCTCCCACTGATGCGGAGAGAGGTGCTCTTTTTTCCATGGGCTGATATAGTCACTCTCCCATGCCATCACCGGGTGTGAGGCATCTTGTAGGACAAGACTGATGACACGCATAGGAGGGGCGGGCCCGTCCGTTCCATTCAGAGCTACTCGTTACGGTGATCTGCTGATCGATTAGTGGAACAAGAGGAGGATCACTGACTCCACTGGCAAAATGCCTGCTCTCTCTCTCACACACACACACTTTGAGTAACACACATACATGCACCCACATGAGGTCAATAAGCTCAAATCATGAGCACCAGATCTAAAGCTGGCCTCAATTAGTAGTGCAGATTTCTCCTCTATAAAACTGAACCCTGATGAAAACCGGCACATGGAGCCAGAGGTGGTAGAACGTGTTTTCCCAGACCTTCTAAAACAAGATGCTCAGAAAAGGAGGAGGTACTGCATTAGTCTTCCAAACCAAGCTGCCTAATTGTGCTGCCTTACTTTCTAAAATGATTCAGTCAAGTAAATCTCTATGATCCATGCAATGCTGTTTCTGAAAAACACACTCCAGCAAGAAGACAGTCATCTATGCTCATGCCACTGCCGCAACTGCTCTCATCTATTGTAACAGATGACACGCAAACAAAAAGTTTCCCAGGACCACCTAGACATGGGCATGCTGATGTAAGGAGGATGGCTAGGCCAGTATTATTTATAACCCTCAGGCACCAGACATCATGCCACGTTCTCCTGATGTGATCAGATATTGGACAGGACCAACAGTGACTTCAAACACTTTAATCAAGGGAAAGCAGGGGCCATGTCCCCCTTCGTACTGTTTTTAAGCTTGGCCAAAGTCCCAAATTTTTTTGGCTTGGCTTGGCTGTGCTGTAGTACAGACACAATTAGCAGTGTGTGCCTTCCCATGCTCCACTGGCTGGCACAGTTTGTTTTGTTTTCACTAAAGCTAGCCCAGGTGACATGAAGTGCAGCCTAATATTATGTGTCCAATCCATTAATGCCTCTATTCACTGACTGGATTGGGTGAGGCAACTAACCTTGGGGATGAATCCTTGTAGAAAATGTAAGGCAGTGCTTTAAACCATCAGGGGGCACAATGCTGCTATCGGTGCAGCTGTACGTTTGGCTTTCGTAACATTCTTGCTGTAAAGATTGGCACACTCTGTTACTGTTTAGAGTCATGTTTGTGAGACATGGCTTCCAGATCACGACTCACAAGTGTGCACAGCTCTTTGGTTTTAGCAGATGTCAAAAGATAGCTATGTCACGAAGCAGAACTAGTTACACCCTGTGAAGAAACACATTAACACCAAGGGACAACAACAGCAACAAAAATCAAGTGGTTAGTATGGTACATGGGAGCATGATTAAGCCCTTTTATTGCACATGAGAGAGCTTCTCTGAAGCCGTTTTCCACAACTTGTGACCGTTTTCCACCGATTTGAAAAATAGCTGAGAGTACACTGCTGTTTTTGTCTTGCAAATTGTCAATTAGTCGCTCTGGTTTTGGCAGAGGCTTGGCTCGAATGTGCCGTAGCACCGATCCGAGAAGCCAGCCCTGGCCACTCTCTGCCTTCAGGGAGTGATGCATTATATTAGTGAAACGGGACCAAAAATCGCTGAAGTCTACAAAGACAATGAATGATATTCGGAAAAATATGAGCTGTTCGATTAAGAAATGCCTTGAGCACTGGCTTATTTCTTGTGGTCTCCTTGTTAGAGGTCTAAACTGTCAAGTCGGGAGGAAACATGATCTTTGGTTTTGATCTTCTAAAGTGAAGATTCATCAAAACACCACCATCCCTCTGGTCGCGAGGTAAGTCGAAGATGATCCGCACTGTGTGTTTAGACTTGGTGTTAACCAGAGGTTATACAAGCTTAGCACTGACCCTATTAGCCAAAACACCGTGCCTCTTAATAAAGAACATGCTAAACCAAATTCAGCAAGAGCAAAGCAGCTCAAGTATAAATAATCCTGCTGAAAGATCCTCCGGCCTCGTGGACTAAGGTCAAGTGATGTGAATACCTGCTAACAGCCGACACTTTCCACTGGGGAAAGAATGAATGTCTTATCAGGAGGCCTCTGTCGGCAGCCTTATCACTGTCTCAATGGAAATGGAGAGGGAGAGGGAGAGAGGTGGGAGAGAGCTGACTGGCAGAGGAGAGGGAGAGACAGAGAGAGAGAGAGAGAGGAAAAGAGAAGGAGCTCTGTGATGGAGGAATTAAGCATTTGACGCGCAGAGGTGTCAATGTGTCTTTCTCCTCTTTCTCCTGGATAAGATAACAGTGACCCTTGGTGATGGAGCACTCCCAGCCTCGGCTGCTTTTGTTCCTTTGTGTCTTTGTGTCCACTTATCTAAGGGCATTTATCCAAAGATCCTCCAAAGATCCTTGCTTCCCCTCGCTTTTAAAGACCCATATGTCTTTGATTTTAGCAGGGTAAATAAATAGGTAAACGGGGGCATTCTGCCTGCGACGTGAAGGGGAAAAAAGGCTTCTTAGAGAAAGAATGCTTTTGTATTGTGCTGAACACCCACAACACCTCCATTACATCTGGTCATTGCGGTATACCATAAAACGAAGAGCCCACAGCGGGGAAACCTGAGCGCTCAGAGATTAGGAATGTGACAAAAAAGGTCAAATGCAACAACATTCCCTTATGGTAATATCATGGCACAGCAGATACAAGACACGCTGCATCTGAACACTTCCGTAATTGTTTGCTAATTAACCACAGGAGCGTTTTGTTGTTTTCTGACAGTGGCGTAGTGTGTGGGTGGGTCATGTTTATACACCATTGTGAGGACCAAATGTCCCCACATGGATATTAAGATCTGTTTTTTACCCTGTGGAGACATTTTGCTGTCCCACAAGGAAATTATTATTATTATTATTATTATTATTATTATTATTATTATTATTATATTAAAAACTGCAACTTTCTTTTGAAAAACCAGAAGAGCCAAAAGTTTGTTTTAAGGTTAGGGTAGCTATATGTATAGCATTAATTAGCTACAGTAACATACTCACCAGACAAAAAATTTGTCATCTCTGACTGAAATGTACCAAATACCATATAATACCTTCTGTGGACTGGGATTTTTGCCACTGCTGGTAAAGCCGTGTCATCGTCCACTTCGATACACCTGCAAACTCCACGTCTTCCTTCACACTATGGCCTTTGGCACACCCAAATGCGGTCACTCCTTTTTTCCAATCATTTCCAACATCTGCTTTGTGATCCATTTTCCACACATCAAACGAGACATTCGCTGCACTGTACCACCTCTTCTCAATCTTTGAATACTGTCACATTTATAGCCCGATCATCCTCCAACACCATCTGCAGGAACCTGAAGTTACTACCACAAGTTTTGTCTAGGGAGTTTATTAGGTCAATGGAAAGTCCTCACAAAGATAGACAAAGGTATGTGCGTTGCCCTGTTTACATTTGCATGGTCTGATCGTATCTGTCTTGACTGGATAATCATAATGCTGTGACACCAACAGGGAAGAAGCAACAGCCTGTGCATTCCACCCAGCTTTCCATTCCACCCATTTGGCCAAGGAGAGTCAAAATAATGACACACAGCCGGCACGTAGACAGCAACTATTGCAGCACAGCCACATGGGTGAGTCTCAGAGGAAGACACAGGGTCGGAGAAAAATATGGACCTCGGCGTGTTTACTGTCTAAACATTGGAACAGAATAGAAGCTATGGCTTCTTCTGGCCCTACCACCCTGCCCACCTGGTACAGTCTCCGATGAGACAGCTGACATCGAGGGCAGCAGGCAGGATGGTTCAAATTAATGTATGTGTATGGGGATTCTTCTCTGGTGCTGGGCCTTGTGATTTACACGACTGGTGGCTGCCAGTGAGACTCTTAACCCTGCCAGACTGGCCCATTGCCATGACTAATATCAGGGGTTGTTTTCTATTGTTCTAGACAGATTGTTAATAGCAGGCCATGCCCTGTCTGCAGACTTGGAGGGCCAAACAGTGCCACATTTTGACTTCCAATTGGTTCAACCAAAGCACCAGAAAGAAGCAGTGGAACCAACAGACAAAATAGACCATCAAAAGGACATTCTTACATCCTATAGCACTGTTTAGTCCTTTTGGGGCAAATTAGATTTTTTTAGGTAGAATGCTGGAATCCACAAAGCAATTTTGAGACACAAAGACCTTTTTCTCAGGAAACCTTTCCATTTGTCAGCTCTTCAAACAACAATTGATCTATGTAGAGCCATTCCAACCTAAATCCCATCCTGAGCATCTTTTCCATTTTTTCTTTCCCTTAAGATTAATTATAAACTTGTACTAGGGTACTGAAGATAAAAAATGGACAGCCTCTTTTTATTGAGTATGACATACGGCTCTTCACGTCATTTGCCCATCGTGTGCCGTGACTCATAGCTGCTCTTTGACGTCTGCTTCTCATCATTCCATTGTATTGTTCAAGACACTTTTGTACCTGCCCACCATTTTATTCACCAAGGTTACTCTCCGGAGCCACAATAAAAGAACCAAATAAAAACAAACAGAGCCGGACTAAGGGCTTGTCTGCTGCTGAGGTGGCACACACGTGGGCACTGACCACACGGATCCCCCACATTCTTGTTGACACTTTGGAAAACATACTTAGCAGCGGTCTCCCATGCCAACCCTCCAAGGAATCCATGGCATCATGAAAGAAAACAGTGCACAGTAGTCATGACCTAGACACACTACTGTAACTTGTGGTTTCCTTTTAAATGCCCCCATATGGCATAAATAGTTGAGCAAACTGTAGCTATTAAGCGTGACCAAGAGAGACATTTTTGACATAACCATTTGAGCAAGGAAACCAAAGCAGTGCTTGTTGAATGAAGTACTGGCAAAGCCTGCCTCTGCAGAAATCTAACAAGACCAGTAGGTAGTCTTCAAAACCAAAGCTAGGTGGCACAATATGAGCACAGGGAAAGAGGACAAACACTTCATCCTGACAGATGAGAATGCAAACCATTTTGTTATAACCTCTTAGGAAATTAATGGGCCACTAAATAATTTAGACACTTTACATGCGATGGTATATCACATGTACTGTATTATCCATAGAGTCTTGTAGCTAAATCGGTTTCTTAACAAGTATTTCCCCCAAATGGTTCATCTTGCCATGGACAGTTTAGATCCTTTTTCAACACTGGTGTCTCAGTGGTAAAGTCTTAGTGCTGGGACGAGGCAGTCAATCATTTTACACTTGTATATACGTACACACACCAGCCACTTTATAAGGTCCACCTTGCTAGTAATGGGTTGAACTGCTTTAATTCTTCATGGCATGGATTCATCAAGGTGCTAGAAACATTGCTCAGAGATTGTGGTTCATATGGACATGGTAGCATTAGCAGCTACTGCAGATTTTTCAGCTGCACATCTATTATGCGAATCTCCTTTTCCACAACATCCCAAAGGTGCTCTATTGGATTGAGATCTGGTGACCGTGGAGGTCATTTGAGTACAGTGAACTCATTGACATGTTCAAGAAACCAGTTTGAGCTTTGTGACATGGCGTGTAGAAGATGGACATGGTCAGCAACAATCCTCAGGTTGGCTGTGGTGTTTAAGCCATGCTCAGTTGGTATTACGGGGCACAAATGTGCCAAGAACATATCCCCCACACTGTTATACCACCACCAGCCTGAACTGTTGAAACAAGGCAGGATGGATCCATGCTTTCATGTTGTTTAGGCCAAATTCTGACCCGACCATCCAAATGTCACAGCAGAAATCGAGACTCATTTTAACAGGCAACGTTGTTCCAATCATTTATTGTCCAATTTTGGTGAGCCTGTGCAAATTGTAGCCTCAGTTGCCTTTTCTTAGTTGACAGCAGTGGCACCCGGTGTGGTCCTCTTCAGCTGTAGCCCATCTGCTTCAAGTTTTGATGTGTTGTGTGTTCAGAGATGCTCTTCTGAATCTCTCAGTTGTAAGGAGTGAGTATTTGAGATACTGTTGCCTTTCGATCAGCTCGAGCCATTCTCCTCTGACCTCTGGCACCAACAAGGCATTTTTGCCCAGAGAACTGCGCTCACTGGATATTTTCTCTTTTCGGACCATTCTCTGTAAACACTATAGATGGCTGTGCGTGAAAACCCCAGTATATCAGCAGTTCCTGAAATGCTCAGACCAGCCTGTCTAAGACCAACAACCATTCCATGTTCAAAGTCACTTCAATCACCTTTCTTCCCCATTCTGATGCTCGGTTTGAACTTCAGCAGGTCCTCTTGACCATGTCTACATGCCTAAATGCATCGAGTTGCTGCCATGTGATTGGATGATTAGATATTTGTGCTAGCAAGCAGTTGAACAGGTGTACCTTATAAAGTGTCTGGTGAGTGTACATCTATATACTGTAGTATATCAAATACATATACTTTTCCACCATAAACCCTAAACTGACATGGTACTAATTCAAGGTCAGGATTATCTGTGAGGTATCTGTATCTGTTCTCTGGAGGTTGTGAGGTAGTGACTAATCACAAATAGTCCACTAATCTAGTACTCATTCAACATCCACCTAATGCAAACAAACAGGCCACTTCAAATAATCAAAATATGTGCCATGGTGCTCGTGTGCCTCCTATTGAGCATGATGAAAAAGTTTGTTGGCATCAACCACCAATGCCAAGTGTGGGGGAAATGAAACTATAAAAAATAAGAGCAAACTGTACCTGACATTAAATACAACAATAACCACTCACAAATGTGATTTTATTTGGTGCAGAGTGGACTGCATTATGGTAAATACTATAAACAGAAATTCATTTTTGATATTTGATTTAACAGTTTTATGATTTGTGATACTGGCATGTATGGCTTCCAGAAAAAAGGAAGTTGCAGTTGCTGTTTCTTGATGCACCCATATATCGCCATGCAATACTACTGGCATAGACATGTCTAGCCCCATTTTAGGGATGCTCAAGCACCCCTAAATTGATAAAATCATAAAAAGTATTTTTTGTTATTGTTGTTGTTATTATACTCTTCATTTTCTCTAAAATATTAGTTTACACATTATTATATTTTATTTTAATTATTATCATTTAAATAAGTTCTCTCAGTTGATATTTATTTAGCTTCTGTTGATTTAAATTATTGCTATATACTTCATAATTAGGTAACGTAGTTTAATTCTTTCATACATACTCTACACCACTCATGGAGATTGGGTACCTTTTTGAGTCCCAAGTACTTTTTTGGGTACCTTTGAGAACCAAGGTGTCTTCCGTATAACATTTAGGGAGTTTTTCCTTTCCACTGTCACCCTAGGCTTGCTCAGTTTGGGATTGGCCATAGACATTAGAAGATAAAACGAAATTGTAAAGCTGCTTCGGGCAAAGCTCCTTTGTAAAAAAGCGCTATAGAAATAGATCTGACTTTGACTTGTTTTTTTAAACTGAAGTTTCTTTCTGACAAGCTAAAAAATGTTAAAACCACAGAAAGCACATGGTTTAAACATAACATTTAAACATTGAAAATACAGCAATCCCCATTGCCTCGCAAACTGCATGATCCAAGAGATGGCTTTGTGGAACACAGGCTCAGCATTAATTAAGTTTGAGTCCAATCACAGTGTTTCCACTAACAAAAAAAAGTCAAATGTTATTCCTTCACAAGTGTGGGAGTGACAGTCCAAAATTAGGTTAAAATGTACGTTTTTGGTAAAAAAAAAAAAAAAAAAAAAAAAAGGCGAGATGGGGGTCTCATTGGTCAAGTGTCTCATTGGTCTTATCCCTAAAGCTCAGATCCTAGAATTGAGCCTGACTATTGGTAGGATGGTAACCATATTTAGCATGGATCATAGTTACAGTACTGGACATTTGGCAATGGAAATGATGACAACATGCTGTATCATGGATTTATAACTGCACTGTGCCATACTACACAGTGGAAATACACTATTAGTGTCTTTATTTGGGGGAGCCTCCCTTGTTTGAGTCTGAGTCTAGCAATGTTTACATTGTGCCAAAGAACAGGACTAATGTATGCTTTTCCTCCCCCACAATTAGAGTCAGATTGGTGAGGCACACCTTATTTACAAGAGTAAAACTTTAATAGAAGAGCTTAGAGTTATGCAAAGATGCTTGAAACGCTTTCGGTCTATCAGTGGCTGAGCTTAGTGTTTGTTTATTTCACACTAGACATACTGGTAGGACTGGTACAGTAAGAGCGAAAGTACATGAGCAGAGATCTGCCCCTTCGCATGGTATTCCTGTAACATGTGAATAGCATATCCTCGCTGATGGGTCACCTATGGGTGAAGCACATGAAAAAATGTCCACAGTGTTTGCTCTGGTGGAGAACACAAACAGAGAACTTCCCTTAGATCCTCCAATGGTTGAGCCGGAATAGTGTTTAGTGCTTTGTATCAAATAATCGTTGACGGAGACAAACAATGAATCAAATAGGAAATTAGACTGGTGAGAGCATCCAGCCACAGGCTATAGAAGTATGAGTGGATACAATAGGAAGTAGAGCACTGGAATGATGGAGAAAAAAAACCAAAACAGCCAATCGATGTTTCTTCCAAATTGCACACATAAAAATCGCATTGATAACTTAGAAGAAGGCTTTTAAAGTTCAGTTACATCTGGCATAACCCCTGTCAATGCTTATCACTTAGGGCTTTACAGTGTGGCAATCCTCAACCACCGCTTATGTCTGACTAGAGGGCTATATAGTAACACCTGCTAAAAGCCACAAAGCTACAGCCCAGGGACAACAAACAAACAAAAGGTAGAGAATGAAGGAGAGGCCGGCTCCCGGAGATGAAAGACAACAGCAAGGAGGGCCTTTCTTCTTTTGATGAAAACAAGAATCAGACGATGGAGACCAAAGAGATCTGCCATGTCGTGGCTTCGTTCAAAAGCCACACCTGCTGTTTGCAGTGGCTGTCTCTCCTCTCCCGCCGCACTGAGACGAAACAACGCAGGCTGAGAGAAAAAAAAAGGTTCCGAACTTCAAACAGTTGGCTGGTTTCTGCTCATACTGACACACCCAGCTAAAAAAAAACACTGTTCTAATGCTATGTATAGAAATGATAGAGCTAAAGACAGGTTGTTATCAGAGGACATCAAAACCTCATTTAACCTGTAGGTGATAAGTCTGGGGCATTTAGGTCTAACTCTGTACAGGCATCTGAAGTAGCCTAATAGCTACTGGCTGTTAGGACTCTGAATTTCGTTGGTATTTTTGGTGCATTTAGAATAAACTTTGTAGTGATTCACTGAGCTGCAGTTCATCGTATAACCAGTCACCCATGCTCATATGATGTGTTCACATGTGAAGAATGCCTAGCAGTTAAGGTACTAGACTGTGGAATAGAAGGTCCAGGGTTCAAATTCCACGCCTGCCAAGCTGCCACTGTTGGGACCTTGGGCAAGACCCTTAACCCACAATTGTAGCAGTTATAATTGCTAAGACTGACTCAGTTGTAAGTCGCCTTAGATCAGGGTGACTGCTAAATGCCTAGATGCACATGTAGCATAATGGAGCAAAGATAACTTTGTCCATGGCGTAAGTGTGAATTTTGGTTCAATGGGTAGCATGATGGAAGAAAGGTCAACTGCCCCATCTAAACTCTTACAGGATTACATTAATAATGGGACTGTGTTGGCCTAGCATTCAAGGTTCGGGAGTCCGGACCAGAAGAGCCAGGGTTCAATTACCATCTCTGCCAACCTGCTACTGTTGGGTCCTTGAGCAAGACTCTTAACCCACAATTGCTTGGATTGTAAGACTGTATCAGTTGTAAGTCACTCTGGACAAGGACATCTGCTAAATGACATAAATGTAAACGTAAATGAATTTGTCAAGTAATTGGTCGATTCTCTTCTGGCCGCTGTCTTGACTTGTCAAAGTTAACAAGCGATTTACTATTCTATAGAGCACCAGCACGGTCTCCTGTAAGAACACAAACAAAGCCATGGTACCACCATTCAGAACAATGACAAAGATTTTAATAGGTCAGTTGCCAATAGCCAGCTGAATCGCTCATAGTGCAGAGGGTTGGCATGCATTCCTCTGCCCAGGTTTGTTTCATGTTGTAGACTTTAGAGAACACACGCTCACAGTGGCGGGGCTCACCACATCAAGAGCTGCGTAGTTCAATCATCATCATAACTATAAAGGAAACAGGGATCAACAGACAACAAGAGGCTATAGATGAACAAGATGTTAATGCAAAAAGACAGGTGATGGTGTTGCAGTAATACCCCTGACTTGTAATTTAGCGTGCACCTATGTAGACCTAGAAGCTTCCAAATATAAATCATTTTAATGGAGTTTAAAGGTTATTAAACGTCTCTCAAGTATGTTAAACGTATCTGAGATGAACTGAGTTTGCATTTGTGCTCATCTGAACATCTAAACTGTGTCCTCTGCAATGATGTACAGCAGATATCAGAAGGGTTCCAAAAATAGAACTGGAAGAGATCAGGGAATGGAATATCAGATACAGTACTTTCAGTGAAAGGATCAAGTGTGACTGCACAGGTATGTGATACTCTCAGCCCAGTCATGCTCTTTTGTCTGTAAATAATGTGGGACATTGTCTGTAAATGCATAGATCATTTCCCAATGTCACTGCCACAAAGCCCTGCTGCTGGATAGCGCACATTTATATGATGACGTGGTGGTGGGCGCTGTTATGATGTTCACCCACCTAAACATGTGCACACCCCTCCCCTTCTGGCCTGATGTAATTGTTTGTGTGTGTACACAACAGGAGAGGAGAGAGATTTGAAGGGAATACTGGCAGGGGGTTCCGTTTGCTCACTTTGGTGTTCTGGCGTCTGAAGGGGTTCCGCTTGCCTTCGGCAGGAAAATTAATTTGTAAGCAAAATGCCCTCCCGTGCACACTTTGAAAGTGTGTGTTCCTGGCAGTGGGACTGTCCTAGAACTGCCCCACTGCCTTATCAGACCCCTTGGTTACCCTATCAGTGAAATGCAACCTATTTGCTAAGTTTATTTCCAGTAACCAATCTGACCAAGCCAAGGACCAGGGCATGGTATTGGCCAAGATCTCTTTTGTCTCTCTCTCTCTCTCTCTCTCTCTCTCTCTCTCTCTCTCTCTCTCTCTCTCTCTCTCTCAAGTTGAGACAAAAAAGACCACATTCAGGTTATGTGTTTCAAAATTTCTCACTGCCTCCATTCTGCTGGAGAGCTTTGATTCCCCTCTCCTTCCCCAGCCTCTCCTGTATAGGTTTTTTCTTTTTTGTTCTGCCTCAACCATGTCAGCCATTGATGTCCCACCCAAACTTTTTTGTCTCCCCCCCCTTTTGATTCCTTTTTGATCCATGGCTACCTGCATGGGGCTGGCTAAAGAGAGGGGGCAGAGAGAGGGAGAGGGAGGGGATATGGCGTTGACACATAAAACCTGCATTTCTCAGTTTTCAAATGTCTCATTGAGCCTCTCGCTGGCTTTGATATTTTAAGTAGGTATCACAACAAAAGGGAAACAAATGGCTGGAAAGGTAATGCAGAATATTAAGGCGGCTAATGGCCCCGGCCCTCTAGAGTGGAGCTGGACCAAAAGGAAAGCCCTGTCCCACGAGTCCTATTCCATTTCCAAGGGGTGGACCAACCAGCCTTGCTGCTTGTTGCCACTGGTCTTTGCATGACAATCATTTGGACATTTTTGCTCTTTTACCGAACGGGCACAACCCACCTACCACGGCAGCTTCTGTTGTCATTCCCATGAAGTGCGCTACATTCCATGATATTCCATACAAAGGCTCACACAAAGATTCATTGCATGCGACTTGTGATTTATCAGGCCGTGAAATGGAGGTAAAAAGAAGAGAAAGGTCCTTTAATTCAAAACGTGCCCCGAGGTGTGGTGTCAGTACATACTATTGTTTGATCTGAGTGTTTTTTTTTTCTTCTGAGGTATGATTTAATTCAGGATATCAAATGACATTGTCAATGACAGCATAAAAGGCATGACTTGCTCATTCTGTGTAATGTCCATTAGTAATGCCAGGTCAAATATTGTTTACTGTAACAAAAATATATAAACAAAAATAATGAAAAACAAATTGGACTTTCTTATAAGATACACAATACATTATACATTACTCACACAATACACAATACATTTCTCTATACGTGTGTGTATACACATATATACACACACACACGTATAGAAAAATATCTATATATTGTATATATATTGTAGAAAAATGTATAAATGTATATATATATATACACACACAATTGTTTCTGTAGGAGCCTGAAAAATTTTTTACTCTAGAGAGCTACTCGAGACAAATATGAACGAAAGATGAAAATCTTATTCCTGCAAAGACGTCTGTGTGCAATACAATTGCAGCTGCTTTGTGGTACTCATAATCCAGTCTGTAGCTATTAGTTTGATCCAACTTGGTACTCTTCTACTGAACATACCACATGGGAAAGTAGGACTGTGAGCCTCTCTAGACCTCTGAACATCTGGATGGTCTCTTGCTCCTTGTGCTCTTCGTTTGACATCATGATTGCAGTGCCCAGGCTGAACATTGCTTGATTCTAAAGACCTCAGTCACCTCAGGGCTACTACTACTACTGCTGATGGCATCAGCCTCAAAGGTGAGGACACGGCCCAAAGCCAACATGATATGGGAATAGAGTCTTCAAACAGGATGTCCCGGACTTTATTGGGGTATGCTAAGCATTACAGCATCACACTTCCTCACTGTGAGTTTGAAAAAGGGATTAGTAGCATATGGCTCATTGAACAGAGCTCTGCTTTTCATTAGCTAGCCCACCACCCAGCAGCATCTTTGCCTGGCAACTAATTTCTGTCTGAGAAATGCATTCCTCATTTCTGTGTGCATATGTGTGTAAGTGTGTGTGTGTGTGTGTGGTGTATGTTTGGGCATGTGCGTTTGGGAGGTGGTCCTGTTTTGGAGTGGTGGGGGAGGTGTCCAAAATGGCACTGACAAAAGGAAAAAATCTGGTTTTGGTTTGTGTTTTCATTCTTTTTCCAAAAGCAAAAGTGTGACACTGCCAGAAACACAGTCCCAGCACTGATGTATACAAATATTAAATACAACAGTGGTGCCATTGTTTCAGGACATATCGTGTGCAAAGCAGAGTAGTGTCTCTTGTAAAACATGGGGACGACCCAGGACGTGAAGATGTTACAAACATGTAGGGGAAGAGCTTTCTGATGCGAACATTTGAAGACCTGAGTCTGTGGCTACGAGAGCTGAGATGAAAGATGTTAAAAGGCGTAAATGTCATTTACAGAGACCTGAACTTGTCAGACAAGTTGCTGTAGTTGGGTCAGGAAACCAGAACATTGTGTTACTCTTGCAAGAGTAAGTGGCAGGCACACATTGCACAAAAGCCAATTCCCAGGATCTATTTTTGGGGTGAACCAACAACACTTAACCTCATCACCTTTGCTGATGTTGACAATGATTCCCCGCCTCCTCCGGGTCTCGGTGTCAGTCAAAGTGGAAAGCGCTATAACTAAATGCCCCCACCGACACGGTGGGTGACTTGACGCTGCAGCATGACTGCACTGACACATTTAATTGGCAGTAAATTCAGGAACCTCCCTGCAAAGGATCAGTGAATTACGAAGTGTTTTGTGTACAAAGTTTCTGGTGAGGGCTGGCGACGGAAAACATTAGCATTGCTGTGGTTTTCAGCACTTATGGTAAAATATAATCTCCAGGCTTTCACAGATGGGCTGCTGCATTTAAAGCTGTTCCTGCTGCGTAGTCTTCCCAAAAGGAAAACAACGCTGCCTTCAAATCAGCAGGAAAAACACAAAAATCTTTTCACTTTGTTTTCTTTGCGTATTTTTAATGGTTGGTATGATGTCAGATCATACATTTCCAAAAACAGACACGTCAGAATGCACCATTCTCTTTTGCAAACACTGACTGGTAAAAGATTTGTGAATGGGTTTCTTTGGAGCTGTGAGTACGTGGATGAGTGTGTTTGAGGCCGAAATACCTTAAAACCTCTTAGGACCACAAATTTACTCACCCCCAACCATTCTGACATACTATTTGGTAAGCATTTAAGGAAGAGGTGTGGGATGTAGCCTCTGATTTTAGGAAAGGATGGCCCATAGTTAAATCATAGCTACAAGTACAGGCTTGTTTGAACAGACAACAACAGACAAAAACAAGGAGTTTGGAAAACGCAAAGCATGGCACAGTGGTGGCACAGGGCTTAAAGAACTGGACGATTGACCAGAAGGTCCAGGGTTCAAGTCCAAGCACTGTCAAGCTGCCATGGTTGGACCATTGAGCAAAGCCCTTAACCCATAACTGCTTGGATTGAACCTTAAATTGTGTCCGTTTTGCAGGAAACTGGAGTACCCAGAGTAAACCTACGCAGACACAAGAAGGATGTGCCAACTCTGCACAGTCCGAGGTCGGGATCAAACCAGGGATCTCTGGAGCTTTGTTCAGCTTAACTACTGTCTACTGTCTAAAAAGCCCATACCCTATTAGAGACTTTCCTGATGAACAATGCAGCTTAAAACAGTCACTAGGATCAATAATAGACTACTCCTAGGTTGTGTTGTTACAATAAGACATTTTGTTTGCATTGAGCACTTTAGAATTTCCCACAAGAAATACTCTTTCAACTTATTTCAACAGTCTTCTTCAGTCTACCCCACCCCCTTCTTTGATGGACACCAAAGAACCTCCTACAGTTGTGCTAAATAATTAAAGCGCTTCCCAATAATCTTGGAGGTCTCTCAGAAGCACTACTGAGACAGCGCAGTCCAGGTTGAACGTCGCTAGCTCTTCTGTTAGCATGTGCTGAGAAATCCGCATACAGACATGTATTCTAGGGTTACCACCCAACATGTCAAAAGTATCACAAGACCTCATGCCCCCTTCCTACCTTGAAACCAGAGAGGAAGGCCAATGGCCTCTAGCTTTACAGTCTGCAGCTCCACAACACCTGTTCTCAGTCTGACTGACAAACAATTGTGTCATTATTCACGGCCCAAAAAGGCAGTCTAACCACATCCCCCGTCTTCTCTGTTGGTCCAACCCCCTGTTTGGTCCCAGAGCTTAAACAGAATCCAGGATTTAGATGGCACAAGTTCGGTTTACCGATATTTTTGCGTTAGCAAGTCGGAAGCAACATAATACGAGCAAATATGTTACAGAAACGAGGCTACAAGCACTAATTAGGAAATGAGACTCTGATTGGGTGATGGCTGATAATGGATGTGAGTTAAGTTTAATTTAAGATTATCTAAGTCAGTCTTACCACATGGCCACCCACAATTTAGCTCATATTAAAAGTGCAAAAGTCATGTGATAATGCTTGCACAACAATGCCATTATGACAAGAAGTTATTCAGAGGGAGTTCAAGTTGAAGGTTTTTCAAAGCATCACAAGCGAGGGACACAATAATAGACCAAAATAAAAGAAATCGTTTCTTTTTTTCCAGCCTTTGTCGTGAATGGGGTAGGAGAACTTGGGCGGCTGGAGGTCTTATTTTTTGAATTAAGTCAAAGACCATGGCATACTTTTCATCAATGAATTAACGCAGCAACATTAGCTATTCTTTTGGTTTTGACAAGTGGCTTCGTCTCCTACAAGAGTTCTAGGTCAAGTCTTTGTTAAATTGTGAATTCAATGTTAATCCTAATCCCCTCTTCAAAGCCAACATTCAGGCCAGTGTGGAGGCAGAGCTCTTGGCTCTCGACTGAGGCAGCGGCCACATGGAAATGCATGTTCAGCTCTGT
Source organism: Ancistrus triradiatus (assembly GCA_025084515.1). Taxonomy (NCBI): domain Eukaryota; kingdom Metazoa; phylum Chordata; class Actinopteri; order Siluriformes; family Loricariidae; genus Ancistrus; species Ancistrus triradiatus. The sequence continues at coordinate 299,092 of JAJAGP010000030.1, read as the reverse complement.
AAGGAGTGATGAATATTTCATTAGGATATTTCAACAGTTGCAAGAGAAAGTATGTGAACCCCTTGAATTACTCGCATTTCTGTACTAACTTCTCATAAAATACAGTCTGTTTGTCATATATCAGAATCACATTAACAGAACAAATATGACACATACAGAGTCTTCTGGGCAAACAACGTCTAAAGAGGTGTCCTGGCATTTCAAAAGACATTTTATTAAATGCCTGAGAGTCTGAGAAAATTTTTGTCACAGGACTGTAGAGGTACTGAAGCTAAAATCGCTACAAATGTAATTGTGTTCTGATCTGCAATAACAAATCATTTATATACAGAGAAAGTTCAGCGGCACCTCAGTTCTTGGCCACCTCAGAACTCGTCGAATTCGGTTCTCGATGCATTTTGACCAGAAACATTTGTCTCGGGTTTGCTCGGTACTCAGTGAACTTGCTTAAACTTGTATCAGTTGAGCCACACCACTCACACTGATTTGTAATTCATGATTCAGTAGACAGTGATTCAGTGATTCAGATTCACAATAGCTCTCACTCAGTGCAGATCTTTGCATATTTCTTAGTGTTATTCTTTATTTTTACATCTACAGTACTGTATTCTTAGTGCAAATAAGTCTCCATGGGTCCTAGAATGGTTAGTAATGACAGCCAACCGAAAGGAAACCAGGAACTGAATCCTCTTGACTGTCAGGCTGTAGTTAGCATTAGCAGCTATGCTATTGCCCTGAGTTCACCAATAGAGTAAGTGTTTTGCTTTTGCATTTAACTTTCAATCCATTACTCACTAAATTACATGAGAATTGTCAACACTTTATTATAAAATAAAGTTAATGTTAATGCTTTTGGAAAACTGTACATTAATATAAGTGTTAATGTAAGTGTTGATGTGTAATAGGCTCAGCTATGATACAGTATAAACTATATTAAACTCCTCAATTCATGACACATTTAACTTATGATGGATTTGTCTGAACATATCCCCATCGTAAATCAGGGAGCACCTGTACAACACAACTCCATTAATGGATATAATGCCTTATACAGTGTGGATTCATTCAATTTACATTATTCCTTATGGGAAAAATTTGTTTTTTTTCGTTTTCAGTTCCTTCTGGAATGAATTAACGATGAGAACTGAGGTACCTCCATACTGTACTGTTGGTACAGCCTTGGAATGCATATCCTGCAAAGACCACACCTACAACACATTCTGCAATACTGGACAAGGCTAAACAGAACCAAAGAGTATCAGAAAAAGAGCTACAGAAGTCTCGAGAATTGTCTGTGCAAAACATTTGTGGTTATGAAAGGGACACCACAGTAAAAACCACTGCAAGAAAACATTGTTGCATAAGGATGATCCACAATACTCCTAGGGCAAGGTTTTGTGAACAGACGACAATAATAGTTCTCATCTGATTCAGTTATTTAGGCTCTATTTAAAGGAATAAAGCACTGTGCAACAACATTAAAACATCTTAATTTTCTTTAATATTATCCTAACACTTTGTCTGGTAAAACAACTTATTAGTGTCTTGCTGTATTCTCTAGACATTCAGTTCGTGGACAGATGTCCTAGGGCATGTTAGATTAGAATTTGCTGGTATAATTCAGAATTCATTGTTCCATCGGTGATGGCAAGCCGTTATGTCTCAGATGAAGCAAAACATGGTACTACAACCACCATGTTTCACAGATAGGATAAGGTTCTTATGCTGGAATGCAGTGTTTTCCTTTCTCCAGACATAACACTTCTCATTTACAGGTCTGTCCACAAAACATTGGATGAGTAGCCTTCTGGTTCATCCATGTGATCTTTGGCAAACTGCAGACAGACAGCAATATTCTTGGCTATATATATTGGCTTACTACTTGCAACCCTGCCACGCACACAATTGTTGTTCAGCGTTCTATTGATGGTGATCTTGAACATTAGCATTATCCAGTGTCATAGAGGCCTTACATTGCTTAGAGGTTATCCTGGGTTCCTGTGCAACCTTGTGGTCTATTACACACCTTGCTCTTAGAGTGATCTTTGTTGGGGAGCGTAACTGTGGTCTTGAATTTGCTCCATTTATACACAGTTTGTCTGAATGCGCACTAATGGAGAACTCTTTAGAAATGGTTTTGTAACCTTTTCCAGCCTGATCAACAACCCTTGTTCTGTGGCCCTCTGACATCACCTTTGTTCTTGCCATGATACACTTCCACCAGCATGTTGTGAAGATCAGTGTTTGATAGATTCCTGTTATTTAAGTACAACAGGGAACCCAGTCACGTCTCTAATTTCAACGTTCTATTTTCACCACTTACAGCTATGTAACATTGGGTCATATTCCTCAATTAGAATTACATATTATATATATATTTTTTATTTGTGTTCTCTTTATCTACTCTGAGGATTTGTCTGAAATTCACATGGTGTTTTAGATCACTTGGAACCCACTACGAATATCTAAGAGCCTGCACACACAGACAAAATGAATAAAGTGATTCATTGCAAATCTTTATTGGCAAAAAATAACATAAATTATTGCTTTTTTCCTTTTCTCTTGAGTTTTTTTATAAAGTTATTTAATTTAAGTAATTTTATATACAGATTTTCTTTCCAGTGAGTGTGTAATTTTAATTTGATTTAATTTGTGGAAATTGTATTTGGACAAACTCAGAGCACCTCAGAGCAGGCAAAGCCTCACCCACCAGCTGTGATGATTGGATCCCAGGTTGAGAACACATGGAGAACATGCAATCTCCACACAGGTTCGGACTGGGAAACAAACCGGGTACTGGCTGAGATACTGGTGAGATGACATCATTAATCATTTGCACCACTGTACCACCAAATTGCATACCAATGAGTTTAAGCCTTAGAGAAAATGCAATTCAATTCTCTCTGATCTCAGTACATTAGGAAAAGGTTAATTTATCTCACTGCATTCTCTGTGTGCATGTGTGTGCATATATTTGAATAATCTGGATCTACATCTCCTGTAGCATACCTCGCTGTGTCTTTATAAACCAGGTTTCAGTGTATGTGGTGAGTAATTCTTAGTGTCATCTGCTGGACTTAGGCCAGGAATGCCTCGAGGAGGCCAGAGAATGGGCCAGCACTGTCTCATGTCTCGCTGCTTCCAGGCCTGCTCTTAATAAAACTTAATCAGCAAACTTATTTTTTTTAGATAGCACACAGCTATTCCCTGCAGACTAAATATAAAATGACATATCTTGTTTCATGTATTTTAAGAGCTACATTGAAGCGGGCTTGTAGGACTACATACAGTGTCATTAAAAATGGCCACCAGAGCAAATGTTCTCATTAGAATTCTTTGTTGGGAGGTAAAGACTGGGCAAAACAGTCATTTGTCACTCATGAGATTGGCGTTTTGAAACAGATGTTCAGAAGCGTTTTAGCCAAGTATACATGCCTACCTGACACACCACATGGACTCTATAGAGGTATTCAGGACAGAAAATTAATTGTCTAACAGTGTTCGACATAACATTTAAAAATATTTTACATATTCCATATATCTCAACACATGTATACACTGACCAAAACAAAGACCATTCCTAAATTTCTGCGTAAGATACATCCAAAGTAAGTGTCTTGTGTAGGACAAAGGCACATGTGGAAAGTTCAGTAGTTTATTATTCCTTTGAGGCCTCACTTGAAATGGACGTGCTTAAGTGTATGGGGCAGGAAAACACGGGAAACCACCCGCCACATTACACGACCCTGGTGTAAACTCACTAGGCCACAGATCAAACAGGAGGCATTAACATAGTTGTTCCTTCTTGGCTTTAAGAACCCTGAAAGACATCAGCAAATGGCACCACAGTGATAAGTGCCTTCAAGACAGGCTTCTGTCAGCGGACCAATTTGCCCCACACGAGTTCCTTGTTTCTCTCACACTCACTTCCAAAACTGCCACATTCTGCCAATACCAACTGGCCACAAGGGAGTTTAGTTCACAGGAGATACTGCAAATATTAATACCCCCAAGGACTAATTTGGTCTCTAAAGACTTTCAAATTGTGTTAGATCCTAGACATTTCTAATAACTATGAGCTATTGCGTCACAAGATGAACAGGAAGACCATCAAAGACAAGGATGGATGGAAAGGACTCATAAATAGCCACTAAATAGCTGTAACAAGAATATTCTGTAGAAACTCTATTCATATATTGACCAGAAGATGGAACTGACTTGACTGCACTTGTCATATGACTAGGAATGAACATTGAGTGGTGAATTTACAGTTTTCTTAAACTGCTCAAATAACCTTTGAGCTGTAATTATTTCTAATAATGAACATCCCTAGAGCTTCTAAAGTTACAAAATGGATGGTGACATGAACGGATATTAAACGGTTATTTTTATAACTTCCTATTATTTCAAATAGGGCTCAGTGGCGCAGTGGTTAAAGCTATAACCACACAGCTCCAGAGACCTGGGTTTGAATCCTAGCCCTGCCGCTGCCTGTGTGGAACATGTTCTCCCTGTGTATGTGTGTCTGCATGCATTCATTAGATATTGAGGCCTGACTAGATAGACACATCCAAAGTTTGAAATTGTCTTGTTTTTAACATAACCAATTTCTTATTTTCTATATTAAATTGATCAGCTGTTTTCATAAATACATTAAAACGGTATATGATGTACAGTGCCCATAGAAAATCATCATACACCTGTCAGTTATTCACTTTGTCCCTTCGTAGTTACACATTTTGCCTTACACCATCCAAGTTAAATAATGTTATTAAGAAAATGAATAGAAAACGAAACCTATAATATCAGAGTTGGAACAGGGAACAATGTTTGTCTTGAGTCAAGTGTTGCAAGAGATGCCTGTTTCATAAACTCCACACTGTGGTAGCCTAGCGGTTAAGGTACTGGACTCTGGACCAGAAGGTCCAGGGTTCAAATCCCACCTCTGCCAAGCTGCCACTGTTGGGTCCTTGAGCAAGACCCTTAACCCACAATGGCTTGGATTGTAAGACTGTACCAACTGTAAGTCGCTCTGGATAAGGACGTCTGCTAAATGATGTAAATGTAAACAATTCTCTTCTTGTGCAGTTGTGCATCTGGATGTTCTACTTCTTTTTCTATACTGAATGCCTACAGTTTGCTCTTGTTTCTCAAACACTAGTGGACACCTTTGCAAGAAATGTGTATACTCAATAATACCCCAGTATTCTCATTCTCTCTCTCTCTCTCTCTCTCTCTCTCTCTCTCTCACACACACACACACACACACACACACACAAATCCATCTAGAAGTTCAAAACTTAAAATGAATTTCTTAAGCCCTTTTCAAGCCGTTTGCAGTAAAATGTTTCATCACCTGAATCAGTTGCTTATTTTCACCCAATACAATGTGATCATCTTGACATTTTATAGCTCTATTTAGTGCCATTTAATTCAACTTAATGTTCCAGTTGTTTATTTTGGTTTTTCCCAGTTGCTTACATGGAACATATTTCACAATACCTGAAGCTCTTTCTTGCTGAAGCCAATGATGCAAAACTAAACACATTTTATTGGATTTCACTCCTGTTATTAACTGCTTACACATGTTTTGCACAACACTACATGCAGTTTCCATCCCTAAGCCCAAATTTCATGATACCTCTCATGCCATATGGTAATACTGGGAAGAAAAAGATAGACAGTTTTTAAAAAAGGAAATAGATTTCCTTATCAATTCACTATTGTAAAGGGGCCAGAAGGGGGTTTAGGACCCAGGTGAAGAGCAGTATTGGTTTCAACCACTGGGCAGCACTGGAGGCAAAATCCATTTGTTAGGGAGGTCCCAGAGATGAAGAACCTCCCTTATAGTGATTATATTTTATTCTTTAACTGTGGGACCAAATTAAGAATAAAAGAGAAAAAATAAAAGAGAGCAATGTGAACAGTATAAATCAGATTATGATATAGCTGCTTTGCAATGTGCAACCATAATAATAACTGATAGAATCTGAGAAATGGGAGGCATAGGAACTGTATTGAAATAGAGCCGAAGTGTTAAAGAGAGAGCTAAGGAGAGAGCTAAAATGACAGAAGTTGTTAACCAAAGAAGGTTAATTAAACAGAAAAGATATTTCATATATGGACAAATGTAGAAAAAAATACTAAAATTTTAGATTTGACAGTGGTGGTCACATATAGTACTCCCCAATGGCTGAATCCAGTACTGTAATGGATCTGGGTCCTAAAATACCTTCTGGTCCTATTAACAACTATAGCTCTGTTCTAGACACTTATATAGCATGTGAGGATTGAAAATGTCATGTTGTGGATATTGCATTGTAGGTTTTGGATATTACAAGAAACAATAATAAAATTGTCTGTGAGAAACTTCTTAAATCATTTAATAAATTATTTTATGCAGACACTTCATTGAATGAAAGGGCTTCACCTGCCAACATCCAAAAAGGATGACTAAATATGAAAACACAGAACGTGTAAATAGAGAGGCGAGTGTTTCTAACTGCTGTAATGTGGAGGCAGAAGGGATTCGAGACAGAAATGTAGAAAGAGGAAGAGTAGGAGGAAGGCCTCACCCCAATGAGACATACTTGCTTTTGAGAGCTGGGAGGAAACCGGAGTTCCCAGAAGAAACCCACACGGACACAAATGAACATGCCAAACTCCACACAGATAGTTAGCAGAATCTGGTCGCCTCTAACTGAACAACACCAGCGCTTGCCTGTACCTGCTGCACCATTATTCAATCTCAGTCTGGCATTTTACAGTACTGTGCAAAAGTTTTTGGCCACCATGCCACCATTAAATTTGCTGTTTTGTTCGTGGTATAATGACCATATACAGTGGGGCAAAAAAGTATTTGGTCAGTCACTAATTGTGCAAGTTCTCCGACTTAGAGAGGTCTGTAGAGAGGTCTGTAAATTTCATCGTAGGTACACTTCAACTATGAGAGACAAAATGAGGAAAAAAATCCAGGAAATCACATTGTAGGATTTTTAAAGAATTTAATTGTAAATTATGGTGGAAAATAAGTATTTGGTCACCCACAAACAAGCAAGATTTCTGGCTCTCACAGACCTGTAACTTCTTCTTTAAGAAGCACTTCTGTCCTGTATTAATGGCACCTGTTTGACCTCGTTATCTGTATAAAAAACACCTCAAACAGTTAGACTCCAAACTCAACCATGGCCAAGACCAAAGAGCTGTTGAAGGACACCAGGAAGAAAATTGTAGACCTGCAGCAGGCAGGGAAGAGTGAATCTACAATAGGCAAGCAGGTTGGTGTGAATAAATCAACTGTGGCAGCAATTGTAAGACATACAAGACCATTGATTCTCTCCCTCGATCTGGGGCTCCACGCAAGATCTCATCCCGTGGGGTCAAAATGATCATGAGAATGGTGAGCAAAAATCCCAGAACTACACTGAGGGACCTGATGAATGACCTGCAGAGAGCTGGGACCAAAGTAACAAGGCTACCATCAGTAACACACTACGCCGAGAGAGACTCAGACCCTGCAGTGCCAGGCGTGTCCCCCTGCTTAAGCCCATCTGAAGTTTGCCAGAGAGAGCATATGGATGATCCAGAAGAGAACTGGGAGAATATCATGTGGTCAGATGAAACCCAAATAAAACGTTTTTGGTTTAAAAAAACTCAAACTCACAAAACGTGTTTTTGGAGGAAGAAGAATTCCTGAGTTTGCCTGGAGTGAGATTTTAAGCCAAAATCTTTTTCCATCAGTGAGAGCATTTTGAAGAATGGACCGTGGCTGGGTCTTCCAGCATGACAACGATCCCAAACACATCGCTCGGGCAACGAAGGAGTGGCTTCGTAAAAAGCATTTCAAGGTCCTGTAGTGGCCTAGCCGGTCTCCAGACCTCAACCCCATAAAAAATGTGTGGAGAGAGTTGAAAGTCTGTGTTGCCACAAAACATCACTGCTCTAGAGGAGATCTGCATGGAGGAATGGGCCAAAATACCAGCTACAGTGTGTGCCAACCTGGTGAAGACTTACAGGAAACCTTTGACCTCTGTCATTGCCAACAAATGTTATGTTACAAAATATTGAGTTGAACCAAATTTATTGACCAAATACTTCTTTTCCACCATGATTTACAATTAACTTCTTTAAAAATTTTACAGTGTGATTTCCTGGATTTTTTCCCTCATTTTGTCTCTCATAGTTGAAGTGTACCTGTGATGAAAATTACAGACCTCTCTCATCTTTCTAAGTAGGAGAACTTGCACAATCAGTGACTGACTAAATACTTTTTTTGCCCCACTGTATAATTACTTCTCAGTCTCTGTATTAGAACACAACCAGAAGATGCGGGACAAAAAACAGCTTTAGATTTAGTGTGTATTAAGTGTCCCTTATACTTGAGCAATAGCAGACAGCTTCATTGGGATGCCAAGCTGACCCTTCTACAGTCTGAAAAAGACCAGGAATGGCCTTTTTGGAAAGGTAAAAACTGACTTTTGCTTGCAGAAGACATTATGTCCTGAAAATTGTCTTTGTGTACATATTTCTTGTATTTTGTTTGTATCTTAATAAAGACACTGAGACATATATACCATACCACTGCTAAAAGAACAAATCTAATGGTGGCCTAAGACTTTTGAACAGTACTTTTATTTATTTTTATGTTACCTTATGTGTTACTAGATGAATTTGTGGTGTACATTTTGAGGTCACTTAATAATTTGTTTAGAAGTTTGTCAAGTCAATTAAGTGTGCTTGGCATTCTTTTGTGGCTATTTCATTTTTGGGAATGTTTATAGTTTTGAGGGCAGCCGTTCATTGCCCATTTTACATTTGCAAAATGTGTGTATTGTTTTGAGAAACAGGTTTATGCATTTAGTAGCAGAGATGCTGTTTCCAGAAATATGCAAGCAATCAAGGAAAACTATAAATGGTTTTAATATAAAATGGCAGAGGCATGGCTTAATAAAACAACACCCAGCTGAATGCATGCACAGTAACAAGTTTACATGAGGATTTGGTTAAATGTTGCCCAGTCTAACCGAATAAATTCAGTGGCGACTGTCAACTTACAATTCACTACATAACTGCTGCTACAGCTGTGTAATCAATATTGCACTGGGCAGTTTGATAACTGCCCATGTGGTCTGTGAGTGTGAGCGTGTTCAGAAAGCAAGGCAAAGACAAAGAGAATCTCCGAGTAAAAGCCCGGAGAGGGTCCATATAAATGTCACCATGATGTTTTCAAAAGGAGTCAGTGGAACAATAAAGCTCGCAGCAAAACACTCCTCCGCCATCCATCTTTTACACTATCAACATGCACCTTTCAAATGCAGCGGCCCCTGCTGGGATCTCCATCCCCTGTGTCAATGCCCTTATATTAAAGGGAAATTAGGTGACATTGAGTTTCAAATGAGCCAGTGACAGCTGCTCCGTCACTGTCGACAGACCAGTGACAGCATATCCCTCCTTCGCTGTCCATCACCCAGAGATCCACCAAGCACTGATGTACAGTGGGGCAAAAAACTATTTAGTCAGCCACTGACTGTGTAAGTTCTTATACTTAGAAAGATGAGAGAGGTCTGTAATTTTCAGCATAAGTGCACTTTAACGATGAGAAACAAAATGAGAAAAAAAAATCCAGGAAATCACATTGTAGGATTTTTTAAGAATTTAATTGCAAATCATGGTGGAAAATAAGTATTTGGTCACCCTCAAACAAGCAAGATTTCTGGCTCTCACAGACCTGTAACTTCTTCTTTAAGAAGCACTTCTGTCCTTGACTCGTTACTTGTATTAATGGTACCTGTTTGACCTCGTTATTTGTATAGAAGACACCTGTCCACAACCTCAAACAGTCAGACTCCAAACACAACACAACCATGACCAAGACCAAAGAGCTGTCGAAGGACACCAGGAAGAAAATTGTAGACCTGCAGCAGGCAGTGAAGAGTGACTCTACAATAGGCAAGCAGGTTGGTGTGAATAAATCAACTGTGGGAGCAATTGTAAGAAAATGGAAGACATACAAGACTATTGATACTCTCCCTCGATCTGGGGCCCCACGCAAGATTTCAACCCATGGGGTCACAATGATCATGAGAATGGTGAGCAAAAATCCCAGAACTACACAGAGGGACCTGATGAATGACCTGCGGAGAGCTGGGACCAACATAACAAAGGCTACCATCAGTAAAACACTATGCCGAGAGGGACTCAGATTCTGCAGTGCCAGAGAGCATATGGATGATCCAGAAGAGGATTGGGAGAATATCATGTGGTCAGATGAAACCAAAATAGAACTTTTTGGTAAAAACTCAACTCGTCGTGTTTAGAGGAAGAAGAATGCTGAGTTGCATCCCAAGAACACCATACCTACTGTGAAGCATGGGGGTGGAAACATCATGCTTTGGGGCTTTTTTCTGCAGAGGGGACAGGACGACTGATCCGTGTTAAGGGAAGAATGAATGGGGTCATGTAAGGTGAGATTTTAAGCCAAAACCTCCTTCCATCAGTGAGAGCACTGAAGATGGAACGTGGCTGGGTCTTCCAGCATGACAATGATCCCAAACACGTGGCTCGGGCAATGAAGGAGTGGCTCCATAAAAAGCATTTCAAGGTCCTGGAGTGGCCTAGCCGGTCTCCAGACCTCAACCCCATAGAAAATTTGTGGAGGGAGTTGAAAGTCCGTGTTTCCCCAAAACATCACTGCTCTAGAAGAGATCTGCATGGAGGAATGGGCCAAAATACCAGCTACAGTGTGTGCCATCCTGGTGAAGACTTACAGGAATCGTTTGACCTCTGTCATTGCCAACAAATGTTATGTTACAAAGTATTGAGTTGAACTTTGGTTATTGACCAAATACTCATTTTTTTACCATTAAATATTTTCCACTTATTTTCCACCATGAGAAATACTGGCTCTTAGGTATTTTGACATGGTCCAATCTGGACCCCTTTGAAAGAGATGGACACCCCTGCTGTAGTCCATCTGTTTCTTTATGTACTTTGTTCTCTGTTTCTCTATGTACTCTGTTCTCTAATGGTCAGGACCACAACAAGACCACCATAGATCAGGTACTATACAGGTTGTGTATCATTCTGTCACGGCAGTGACACTGATGTGGTGGTGAAGTGTTAGTTGAAACGCTGTGTTCACTCATGGTGCACTCTACCATATTGCTCTACCTTGTAGATGTAGAGTCAGAAAGAGTAGCTCATCTGTTGATTGCCCAATTTGTGTTAGTCATCCTCTAATCCTACATCAACCATCACAGGATGCTGCCTACAGGATGCTGGAGGGCGGACTATTTTTAGTCCAGCACTGACACTGAGGTGTTTAAAAGCTCCAGCAGCACTGCTGAGTCTTATCCACTCTTACCGGCACAACCCACACTAACACACCACCACCACCACATCACTGTCACTGCAGAGCTGCGAATGATCTACCACCCAAATAGTAGCTACCCTGTGGTGGTCCTGTTGGGGTCCTGACCATCAGAGAACAGTGTAAAGGGGACTAACAAAGTATATAGAGAAACAGACAGTCTTGTGTCTATATGGTAAGTGGAACTGATAAAATAGACAACACATGTAGAAACAAGGAGTTGTACCTAATAAAGTGATCGGAGAGTGGATATTATTTACTAAAATCTATTTCATGTATTAAGGAATATTTTTTTCTGAATTAACTTCCTATAAGTCTTTTGTACTTTTTGTGGTGCTAGTTCATAACAATGGTGTACCATCAGAGCCCTACTGTGGGGAGCTAAAAAAAAATGTGATTACAATATGCTAAACGCTTCCAGTTACCTTGCCACACATACTGCACAACTGCACCCCAAGTTCAAATGGAGATACTAAATAGGGCCATTAGAAAATGTGCTGGTACTGACTGCCATGCTGTTCTTAGCCACTTTTCATCCCTTAGCACACCCTCCCCTGAGCATTCAGTGTGACAGCCATTGATGGCTTATACAGTTACAGGCCACCACAATCATTTTACTGTTAGAAGGTGCAGAGCGCTCCACTGTCCTCCCAAAAGGTATTTGAGACCTGCAGGTAAGAATCTGTCCTCCCAAAAGGTATTTGAGACCTGCAGGTAAGAATCAAAGGCTCAAACAGGTATAAGAAAGCCAGATCTGGTTTCAAGAAGTGTGGGAGAGAGAGAGAGAGAGAGAGAGAGAGAGAGAGAGAGAGAGAGAGAGAGAGAGAGAGAGAGAGAACGAACTTGTTGAAGTGCTGCTGGCCAACCCATGCAGATCACACACTGATCTGTCGTTAAGATTTATGAAAATTTGTGTGTCATGGGCAAGATAATCCTTCTCAGGGCCACTGGAACCTGTTAAATCTGATGTATCTAAATTGGTTCAAAGCAAATAAAGAGTATCCTTCGGCAAGTTCAACCACAGAGAAATTGAGCATGACCTCACCGCAGACAGAAAAGAAGCCAGCACTTTTGACATCACAGAGTGGGAAAGGGGGCAATGAGGCAGCAACGCCAAAGTTGATGATTCTCTTTAACATCATTTGCACCTTTCTGGTTAAATTTGACCAGCCCCCATGCTGACAGTTCTTTGGCAGCACAAAAATTAGAATTTTTAAAGGTTCCCTATCTCGGCAAAATATTGCTTGTGAATTTTGTCCCAATATGGCCTACTTAAATAACTTTGTATTTTACTGTGGCGTTTCCTTGCTGTTTAAACATTACTTTTTAACTTTATGTCCCATGTTTTGTATTTTGCAATCCTATTAGATTGTAACTGGGTGCAAATCATTTGCATTAAAACATTTACAAAAACAAAACAAAACGCACAATGTATACACAACTGACCGCCTCAATGTGCCAAAAGCAGTTAACCCGGGTTAATGAGGCCGTTCTATGAGAACAGGCTGTCTCAATAACTTGTTTGCAGTGCATTCTGACTGTACATGTTTCTTTTTTCTGAGCGCGCTGACAGGCAGGTGAGATCAAAGCGCAGCAGACAAAAGCGACTGAACGGTGATTTGTCGCGCGGACGAGAAGCAGGGGAGGCTGGGAAAGCGGGTGCACCCCGGACCCTCACAACACTGACAGAGCAAGACTGTCTTCTTAAAATAGGTATATAAAAGTAGTTTGGTTTGCAGATTATGGGTCTCCTTTTCTGATAGAGCAAGAGAGAAAAATGAAAGTACTACCAATTGTTGTCAAAATGGGAAGCCGTTGTGTGTGTAAAAAAAAAAAAAAAAAAAAGGGGGGGGGGGCTGGGGTTGCCGGATAATTAGTGAATGTGCTCCAGTTCTAGCTTTTTGGTTGACTTTTTAATTGTACTTGATCGGCGTGAATCACTAATGAACTGCTCAGTTACTGACTGCCAATGACAATAAATGATCAAATCATTAATATTAAGGAAATTCAGCAAAGGGCAAAGATCAATAAAGGAGCAAATAGTCCATCAGGCCCAGTTTAGATGGGCTACTAAGATAAAACTGATGTTTGAGTCAGTGAAGACCCTCTAATTGGGAGGAAGTGCGCACTTAACCTTATCGCATCTCTGTCGTCTTGAGTGGGACCAATAAGCATTCAGAAACCAGCTTGCTTTTACTCTACTTTTTAACTCATGTGGGAAAAATATATGAACATTTCCCGTTTATATATAAGTATCTTCAGGACGACAGACTGTGGGCTACAAGTCCAGTGTCTACCTGTCTGTTGTGATCTCCAGTATAAGTGAAATGCCTTCAATTTAATAAACGCAGATCACATATTAAAGAAATGACGCTATTTAAGCGTCTAAGGTACAAATATTAACAGATATGATATACACGCTCTGTATATGGGTTAAATTTTCTCGCTCTCTCTCTCTTGCTCTTTCTTGCTCTCTCTCTCTCTCGTTCCGAGCCCGCGCAAAATCAGACAGCTCCTACTGATCATTACTGCGAGGCTTTGTGGGCGGCTGTGGGCTCGTAATTAAAATGCTTCTAGAAAGAAACAGACCGACCACATCTGAAGTCCCGCCCTCTGTCAGGATCAGACCACATCACAGGAGCGTCTCTCTCACACACACAGATGCACACACACAGACACGGTCATGCACCCACCGGTGGGTCGATGTAGTTTATCCGTGCGTTCTGTTCCAATACTATAACTTGTTTCTAAAAATATGACGTGTGTGATATATGAACGGGCAAGGGCCAGCTTTAGGGGCCCGCTCCCTGGAGGTTTTCAAAGCATGCCTACTCTCCATTGCAAGCGCCGGTGTTGCGCCAAAGGGCAAGCACATTTGTAGATGATGGTGCTAATTACGAGAATGGTAACCATAATGTGACCAAGATGGAAGCAATTTAGGCAGGAGCCATTTGCGCGTCGCGCTTCCACCCACTGCTGAAGCTTCAGCCTCAGTGCTGCTAAAGCGTTTTGGGGTCGTGTTCGTATAACCGAGCATGGGAACTCCATAGGAGGGAGAAACGATAGGTAGCTTGTCAGTTCTACGAAGAGCACAGTGACGAAGTGGCTGTAAGTGCGCGCGCGCATGGATGAGGACTAGTGTTTCACCAGTTCCAGGGACTATATCTAGACAGCAAGTCTGGACTGCACGGCCGGATGTTCTCGCCTCACATGGCAAGGATACACGCCTGCACTTTGCTCTGATCCTCTCCGGACTGTCACGAAGGACAAAAAAAGGTCTCGATCGGTCGATTCTGTCCAGTAAAAGCATCCTACACCCCCCTCCCTGCATCCCTCCCTTCCTCCCTGACTGGGCCTTTTATGTGTAAGAATATCCGACAAGATACTCAACGGCGGAATGCAAAAATGTTCTTTAAAGAGCCATTGCAATAGAAGAGGGCAAAAAACCGACTTCGAATTCCTGTGCGCCGTTATTTCTGCGAGGGAGTGTTTTTAAGGAAATGCAAAAATGCACCTCAGTAGTTGTTTTATCGAATACATAAATATGCTGCATCCCTATATGCTGTATGTCATGGCAATAATATAGATGCACATGGTACCAAATATTGGAAGAAAAAAAACATGCAGAAAATGCTGCAACGACGCACGGGGAAACTACACCCACGGGCGTGTTAAAATAACAGAAACATTTAATGCGTAATGAATGACGCGCCGGCGAATAGTGCATTCAGCAACGTGGACTGGTTGTATTGGAAACCTTATCTACCTAATAACACTGCTTATTTTTGGTCCCCCAAGCATCACGCTGGCAATTTCAAGCGCATCTGTTTGACATATGTAGCAACCCACGAAAGCCATGCATTCATACGTGCAACCATCCCTGTTCATTAGAAGCAAAAGTGGCCAAATTGATTTTTGATAGTGCTGGAGGGCGTGGATGATGCACGCGCACGTACAGACCGTTGTGTATGATTTGGGGATGCATCTGCTGTAGTTTTCAAAAAGAGAGAGAGAGAGAGAGAGAGAGAGAGAGAGAGAACTGTGTGTAATGCGCGTTTTTGCATTGTGTGTGTGTGTGTGTGTGTGTGTGTGTGTGTGTGTGTGTGTGTGTGTGTGTGTGTGTGTGTAAAACGCTGTGTAACACTATCCTCAACGCTGCAAACCCTCTCGGTTCACACAAGACTGATACCTTTGCCTCCCCTTTTTCTTTGTATCAATTGGTCGGGCCTCGGGCTATTGTTGCGGCGGGTTCCCTTTATTTCAGTGCGCGCACACACACACCGTCGATCATTTGAAATCTCACGATAGGCCTCCCTGTGAAATCCGCTGGCTCTTTTTTTCCTCCTCCTCCTCCTCCTCCTCCTCGACCAGATTAGTCTCCACAGCTTGCTTGGAAATAGAAAGAGAGAGAGAAGAGAGGAGAGCAGGAGAGAAGAGGGGAACCTATGACCACCGCGGAGAGGAGCCCACGCTGCTGTCACCACGCCGGCTTTAATAAATGGCCACGGCCATCCCGGGGCCAGAACACGGCAGATTAAAGAGGACACGGTGACACGCGTAAACTGTTACCGCGTGTTTTTCACGGAGCGGCTTAGTGCGCTTTGGCCGTCACGGGGCGGGCGAATCATGATGCTGCGTCTTTGATGGGACCCCGACTGGAGGCTCTCTGCGTTCCTGCGAGGTTTTGCCCGTGTCCTACCATGCCACAATGCTCGTAGTTCAGCTCTTGGTGTTGCTGAGCTTGGTCTTCGCTTGCGGTGCGCGGGACTCGGCGGGAACGAGAGCGCAGCCGTGTGCCGGGCCACAAGCGTGTGACCCGCGACAGCGGCGCGACGCCGGAGGACGAGGTGGTGTTTACGAGCATCTCGGGGGCGCGCCACGGCGCAGAAAACTCTACTGCGCCACCAAATACCACTTACAGATTCACCCGAATGGGAAAATAAACGGATCTCTAGAAGAGGACAATCCTTTGAGTAAGTAGTCGTTACTTGATGTGTAACAAAATTGTGTGAGGTTTTTGAAGCGTTTAGTGACATCGGTTAGGTAAAGTAATAGGATATTTCAGATAATAACGAGGAAAAACACGAGCCTCTATTAAACTTTCCAACATAAAGTGTTAGAAAAAGGAAACATTAAAGAAAACTCATAGAGGTAATGATGTACAAACAGAAATCTCATTAATACATGAGCGTTGATTATTTAAAACGTTAAGCATTGAGATAAATTATGTTGGAAATGGCTGAAGAACCCAGTCGGTGGACTTTTGAGGCGCATTAACACTTTGTTACACTGTGTAACACTGTGTTTTTCTTAACTCTTTCTTTATCTGCTTATTTCCATCACCACAGAACACCGTTTCTGCATTTAGCACTGTTTTAGGAACAAGATTCCTAATATAACAGCTTTAGTGTCTGTCACCTTAGAACCGCAATTTAAGTACAATTAAATTAGTTTCACATTGTCTACATATCTTTACATATATAGGCTACAGCATTTAGCAGATTTATCACTAAGGTCTTACAGGAATATTCTTATTAATAAGAAAGAGCATATAAATAAAAAACAGACCATGAAAACGGTGAGACAATTCTTAACACGTTGGCCTGACTATTTTACATACTTATTAATATATTTTCCAACCTGTAAGAAGTGATTTTTTGCCCCTCTCTGCAACTCTTGAGGTCATTTGTCAGGCGCAGCTCTCTCAATTAGTCCAACGCAAACAGGACGCGCATTTCCATATGAAAATGGGATTTAGCAGACAGTTTCACATAATGACAGAGAGCGGATGTGTTTATCCAGTAAATGGGATGATTATTCAGTAGGGCTGGAATGAAGAGGGGCCATTAATCACTGAATAAACATGCACTTAAAGCGGCGCTCCGTGTTGGTCTATCTAATCTGTCAGTGCATTTGCCCCTGGATTGGTTTTGTCGGGAGTTGCTCTGTAGACTGTAACTCAATCAGCGCGTCTAGTATATGAAAATAAACAAGATAGGTCTGTGATCATGGTAGAACACGAGTTCAAAACTTTTTATTTATGAAAACAGGATTAGATTATATCTGGAAGCGCGTAGTGTTAGTGTCAAGAAAACCTGTGCTACGTCAAAGTCAGTACGGTTATTTTCTTTTCGTTTTTGTTTGTTTTTTTTCTTTTCTTTTTTTGATCGCAGATCTCTTTGACCGTCACGAAAAGTTTGATTAAGCTCCACCAAACCTTCAGTAAACCGTGACACTGGCATTGTGGGACCTCTTTTCAGACTCATAATAAAACGAGTCATTTGAAGTACTGGTTCTGTAGGCCTTTAACAACTACAGAGAGAGAGAGAGAGAGAGAGAGAGAGAGAGAGAGAGAGAGAGAGAGAGAGAGAGAGAGAGAGAGAGAGAGAGAGAGAGAGATGTTGAAGGGGTTGGTGGAGAGACACATGGTATCTCAAATATCAATGTTTGATTAATTTACATCTAAAACTTCTGAATTATGACCTGTCTCAATAGCATGGTATTATTCCTTTCAGGTATTCTGGAGATCACAGCAGTAGACGTCGGAGTGGTAGCAATCAAAGGCCTTTTCTCTGGAAGATACTTAGCTATGAATGACAAAGGTCGCCTATATGCTTCGGTAAGGATTACATAACACAGGAAAACAATCTGGGAAAATATTAGTCCAGTAATAGGCTCACATTTCACTTGAGCAATTTGATTCCATCGCCACATGGTGGTGTTTTCATGGCTTTCATGGTCATGCCCACATCTTATTCTATCATCGATCATTTGACAAATTTTAAAAGTCTCAAATCTTTAAACTACGATTGTAATGAATTTAAAAATCTTCAGACATTTCGATTTTCATTTACATCTGTACAGGCTGTTGGTGGTCATTGAAAATGTGAAGAACAAGAGGGTGTGGTGAGCGTCTGGTTTGTGGCTTTGTGGCCACATCCCTCACATTCACCATAGCAATTATTAATATAAAACAAATGCGACCAACAACACAAACGCACTTCCAAAATTCCACTTAGTATATCTATACTTCAAATATGTATGTAAGAAATCTGGACAATTGTCTTTATTATTCTACTATTACATATAAAAATAATCCATGCATGAAAATGTTTAAACTACTTGTGCAAGCTAAATAGTTTTTGTGAGGAGAAATTCATCTTATGTTCATTCCAAAATGTTAATTGTTGTTTATTCTCTGCCTATTTTAGGAAGTCTTCAACAAAGAGTGTGAATTCCTGGAGCGCATTCATGAGTTAGGCTACAATACTTATGCCTCTCGCCACCACTCGACTCCTCAGCACACAGGACCCAGTGGACGGGGCAACAAACATCGGGCCCTCGCCAAGAAGCAGTGGTACGTTTCCATCAATGGAAAAGGTCGGCCCAGATGGGGCTTTAAGACAAAGAGCACGGACAAAGCTTCCCTCTTTCTGCCCCGAGTTTTGGGCAACAAGGACCATGAGATGGTCTCGCGCCTTCTAGAGAGGAGAAATGGTGACAGGAGTCATCAAAGATCTCGCGTGGGTCGTGCTGACCGAAAGAGTCGAAGGCACAAGAAGCCCAAAGGCCACCACCGAAGGTCTGATAAACACAAATCTGACCACAAACGAGAGACTTCAGCCACCAGACTGGCCAAAAAGTAAATGAGAACCTGCCTGTGAAGAAGACTATTTCGTGGTGGATTTTTTTCCTGTGATATGCTATCTTTCCAGACTTTTCCTTCTATTAAGAGAAGCATTTCTTCCTCAACTTTCTTCCTAAAAGTATTGCGTTTGACATGTAAAGACAGTTAAGATGCATTTATATGGCCAAAACTGGATACTGCTGGATGGTCTCAGACATCAGGAAGATGTGTAATTATTGTATATAGATGTATACATCATCTTCAACATTTTTTTTATTATTATTAAGCAAATCATTTTTTTCTGAAGATAAAGTAGGACTTCTGGATAAAAGTGCTTGACAATGCGGAAGATGTGTTATGTTGTTGGACTACAGGACATAGTTACAGATGTCCAGTAAAGCACTTTTTCAGATAAACATATATAGTAGGAGAAAAAGGTACACATAAGACAAAGGGATTTAAAAAAACGTACATGTGATAGTCTACTGTCCTTAAACTGCAATGAGAAGTACTTTGTATATTACTAATGTTATCCATATTTATTTTGTCCATGTGTTAAATTATTGCTGACATAGTTTCTACAGTTTCATGTGTAAAAAAATATTATTTTGTTTAATAATAATCACTGTTAATGCCATTAGAAGAAAATAATGTCATTTCTGTCACAGGAGCAAGAGAGTATGGACACTGATATCCAAAATCCCTTGTCAATCTAGAACTGAGAAGTTAATATATCATTGGTCATCTGTAAAGTTGTGAAAGATACTTTTTCCTATGTATTGAACACTGTAAATCGTGGCAGTTATGGTAAAGATGTGCTATTCAACACTGAAAGCTAAACATGTGGAGGAATGTCATCAATAAATTATATGGAAATATAGATTATTTTCACGCACATTGCAATTCAATTGGCGGGGGAGGGTATTCATTTGGTTTTAAATGTGCAATGTAAAAGAACTAAAAAGCAACTCATCTCAAACTGCTCAGACTACTGAGGTTCTCTCTTTAAAACCATTAATCCATTCATCTTTTCCACTATGTTTGGGATGTGTAAGGTATTACTGATTTGCTAGATCGTTGAACCACATTCAGTGTGTGAAACATAATTCACTCTCAACTATGGAAAGCAACACATACAAATTCTTTTGGTCAGTACATATCACTTGATATTCTCAGTTACACTTCTGAAAGTAATCACAGGCAAAAAGGTCCCTAAACAGGACATCGAAATGGGACACACTCTTGAGGAAACCCATTCTGTAAAGCACTTCAGCTGCAATAAAATTCACTTCTAATTGTTTGAAACGACCCTATAAAACTTGTAACCTCTAATTCTAACAGCACAGACATTTCATGCTTGATTTAAAGTGGAACCGGTGGAAGAAAAAGTTCTAAAATCTATAGGAAAGAAGAGAAAGGTTACCCTATACTTTTGCAATGTGCAAAGCTTTCCATGAGCGACAAAGGCCCATCTCAGGGGGAACCTGGGAAGCTGTTCTTTCTGAGGCATTCTTTAGCCTTTTTGAAAACGTCCAAACCTGAGATGAAGAAAACAAGGCGAATCCCCAGAGAAAGAAGAAAGACAGTACATCATAGAAATGGCTAAATATTACTATAGCTTGTCATAAATGCTATCTAGTAATGTTAGTTAAGAGGTATGTTGGCAAACTGCATATGTACAAAATACTCATTCATGTGGAAAAGTAAGAGAGTTTAAGAAAATGACTCAGGGAGAGGTTAAAATATCCCAGTGTAGCTAAGCAGAAGTGTTGAAATGATTCATATTGTTTGTTTGTAATTACTCACGAAACATGAATGTTGAAATGGTGCTTAAGACGTTCAGTGTGACCTGGTGTAATTGTCATACAGTAATGTAATGTTACTATGGGGACTTTACATGAACGTCCATCCAGATTCCACCTGTTATATTGAAAGAGCTCGTAACATATTTTCTGGTAACGGTCAGCTAGACTGCCAGCATTAGCAACACTTACAAGTCTTTAAGAACATTTTACCTCAGTTCATCCACAAAAAGTAGTTAAGAAAGTGTCGAAGATATTTTAAGAAATATATCGGAGTAAAGTCTCAGGGTTTAAACAAATAGGATGTAAAGTAGAAGTGTGAAAGTGCAGAAGTGTCTTTACTCTAAGACTAAATACCCCAGTATCACGTTCAGTAAGGAAAGTTTTTAGCAGCGTTCCTCTATATTTGGCAACATCTTAATGACCAACGTCTTAACATCATACCTGCACATCTGTTGGGAAAACCAACAAAAGCATAACACTCAAAAGATCTTGAGCTCACCTCTATAGAGGCAGTGTATGTGCTACTATTTTAATGTTATGGTACTCATACACAACATAAGCACCTAAATCAATGCCTTCTTATTTCTTTGTAACATGTAAAAGAGGTGAAGAGGATCGTTAATAAAAAAGTGGTGTACGAAAAATGTTAGTGAATGCAGAGAGTCGTGACAAAATAAAAATAAAAAGGTAATTATTTGAAATGGTCGTCCAAAGTGGAAACAGCTGATCATCTAACAACAACGACAACAACAAAACGTTTTACTGGTTGGTCCTTGAGTTTTTTTAATGCAGATTCAGGCACACGACTCTATTGAGTGCTATTAGTTCAGTGGCAGACAGGGCTAAGCTGAGGTCCAGGGGTGACGGCTTCAGCTGACCTGAGCTCAGTAATGACGGCTCTGCCGCCACCATAAATTGCGACCGAGACACTCATTAGCTGAAAAAAACTTATTCGGGATTGTGTCTTCACCCGCCGCGCCTGCCAACCAAAACGAAAAGGAAGGGCTAACATGTTGCAAATGAATCCCCAGCTTCTGGAATGGCGCTTTGCATGAGCATTCAGAAACAACAGGACATGACTTTGGTCTATACAGCAAGTTTGTGTGGTCGAGTAGTTTGACTGTGGATTTCTTCCATTTAGGACAATTATTGCAATGTGTATATACATGCACTATAAGATATGCAAAATATAGTTAAACCACACGGGATTCCACTGGTGATGTTTTCAACAATACCTGAAAATGTTTAAGCCTTCATAATTTAATGCCATGAATTATGATGGTCTCAATTATTATGGAACATCAGGTAATACAGATCACATGAATGCATTGATTTAAGCAAGTCCCTACAAACAAATACTTTAGTACACAAATAAATACATATTTGAAACTGTGAGTGCGTTAGTTGTATTCGAAATGTTGTAGCTAAATACCTACTAAAAGGCTATTTGTGATGCTGGTGTTTTAAATGGAGGAATGTAACTTACGTTTGCAAGAAACAATCCTAAATCCGAAAAAAAAACAGTGCGGACACTTTTCCAGTAGACCCAAATGCGCCATTTTTTACCACTTATTAACCCTAGAACTGATTTGGGAAATGTTAACAGACATTTAGGAAAACTTGAAATTTGTCATGTTTACTTTCTTCCCAAACCTAGATCGTGTAATTTATTTTTTCCATCTAGTCATTCCATAGAACATGTCATCTGTCAATCGGTACTCAAACATTTGCTACCGGAAAAAATACACCAATAAGCACATATTGTCCGACCAGCTGCAGCTACCTGAAATTGCTTACTTAATAATTTACGCTTATGGAGTGGTTCATATTTCAGCTAAGACTGAATGCCAAATATCTTCCTTTTGGACACTACACAGAACATCCCCTTATATCCCATGCAGACTGCGCACTCGTGCACAAAGTAAGAAGGTCTCATGTGAGGATCCCAAACCAGCATATCACTAATTTCTTTAATAAACAGTAAAAGAAGGTTTAGGAGAATTGAAATTGGTCCATTGAAAATCTGTGCTATTCAGGCTCCTTCCCCCGTTGCCCGAGGGTCTCGGAGTGCTGGTCCTCGTGTCTGTCTAATTGGTATCGTCAGGAATTCCTGCTATTGACCCACCAAGCTCTGGGGGGTGGTTTGGTTATAACAGACAGGCCTCCTACCGGCCATGTGTATGGAGCTCCGAGTGCAGCTGACCTCTACACTGCAGGAGTTATTATAATATCAGGCCCAGGACCTTAAAGTGGGGTCTGGGGATAACCGACATAACAAACCAAGATAACGTTAACCTGAAACAAGCACCAACTGGAGTAAAAAGGAAATGTATTTATGATATCAGATACATATTTCTACATTTCTATGGTATATCTATAACTAGTTTAGAATATGTTAAAGCTTAGAAATGCTGTAATACGTTTACTTTATGTTCGTATTCAAGTAGATCAATCGCACTTTTAAAAACCCATGATCTGTGCTGCAATCTCTCTCTCTATCTTAGTTAATTAATGAATTATATCTCAAGTAAAAAATTGTGGCCTGTTGTCAGTCGGACCCAGAGTATAAAGTACGTCATTTAATTTCTGCATTCCCTCAGCCATTCGACCACTGACCATTATGGTTTTTGTTGGAAGTATGGAAATGTACATTTCAAGAATGATGTGTACCAGCCAATTATTATTATTATTATTATTATTATTATTATTATTATTATTATTATTGTCAATAAAATTATTACCAACCGTTGCCTGCAGTCTCGTGAACAGCGCATGTTATTCTCTGCAATTGTATTAAATGACCTATAGAGGGCAGCACTGTTTATCAGATTTTGAGCAGCATCCACAGTGACAGTCCTGTAGGTGCGTGTAGCTGAGGTAGAAAAAAAACAACAAAAAATTCTGGCCTCAAACATCGGGTGCATAGGGGCAATAAGCGCCAGCTGCCTTTGTAAAAGATCAAGGGGAAGACGAGATGGAATGGACGTCTATGTTTTCCCTTTCCAGGCATCAGTGGTACAGTCTCTAAGGAGGGTGATATAACAAAGGCTTGCTGATTGCCATGGACTATAATCATCCTGTAGAATGGAGAGGAAGATCGGAAAGAGGCATTGCTATATCACTGTCTAAACAAACAAAAACCAAATAAAATAAAGGCAAAGCGTTGGAATAAATGTTCTATTTCTCGTATTCTTTTTTGATTGCATTACACGGACACTACAGCTTCTGGATTCACATTTCAGTTGATTTACTGCTTAATTATTTAGGTTAGGTTTATTATGAAAATCTGCCTTCTATGAATTTAGCAGTAATAATCGTTACATGTTTTACCTGAAAAAGAAATGATTTCACTGAATATCACCCTGATCAGCACATCAAGATTGATTTTAACAAACGAATAAGCGTTAACCTTTTCTTGCACAAATACAGATTTTTTTCAACGCTATGACCTTAATGTTGAGAACAAAAAACAAAACAAAAAAAAACAAAATTCATTCTCCTATTAAAAAGATGCTTTTGTGTGAAGTTACTTTTATGCTGCTACTGATTGCAGCACCATGGAGAGCGGCAGCGCGCAGTTATTATTATGATTATTAAATGTGAAATGTAAAACAAACATAACCTTTATAAAATCCTAGATTGTTTTATGTTAATACTGAATTTAATGCATCCACGTACATGGATAGAAATCGATTAAAATGAAGGTTTTAAGTTCTTAACGTTACCCCATATTATTTCAGCCTACAATATTTATTAAGGTTAATATAATAAATTTAGTTACACGCACGGGACTCAATATTTTTTACCCATCATACTTTCCTGAGAAGGAATCATAGATCAAACCGGTCAAGGGAGCGTGGCGAAAAACAAAACGCCTGATCGGTATTATAATCCTTGTACCCCATGGAGCACTTTTTTCCCATTTGGCCCGAGACTTTGTACAAGTGTCCCAAACAAGACAAACGCGTAAAGATCAAACGGTGCGTTTTTGTGTGCAGAAGACCCCCATCACCGGACAGCATTAGTGAAGCACCCAACCTTGGATGGGAGGTTGAGCAAACTCGGTCAACAGTCTGAAATCTAGAGGCGTTTGAAAATTTTGGTTTGAAGCCTTGAAATAAAGGATGTGTAACCAAACGTGAACGTGAGAACGACGTGACTTTTTGTCTGATCATGACAAGGGGTCCAATTGTAATGCATTATACATTTGCGCGTACATTTTTTTTTAAACCCATGTTAAAAAGCAATATGCATCTACCACCAGTCACTGACCAGCAAACACGACCTGTTTCTCGAATGCCTCTGTCCATGTATTCCACAAAATGACGAGTGTTGGCAGTGGATTTACAAATATAGGAAGCACATATTTCCACATATGTCCACACATATGTCCACAAATAATCACTTCATTGTACTGGCTAGCCACAAATCGTGGATTCTTACATCCCTCCAGTGGAGCTGCAGTTAGTTCCGTTGTCTAATACAAAGTTATTTTAACTTTGTTGTGTAAATCAATTGTAAGACTTACTGGCGCAGTTTGAGAAGCCAGCCATGTTCCAGATGCCCGATTTTCTTTTAGGGCGACCAATCATCAACCAAGAGCTTCAGGGCGGGAGCTTCAGGGAGGGAGCGATAGAAATGGAACTGTCCAATAAACTCAGGAAATGTTTATTGCTGTGCAAAAGGCCCACACTCAATTCATGTCGGCGAAGCCCGTATTGTGGGGCGTGGCTCAAAATGACACATTCAAGCCATTTGTCCAATGAGTTTAATCTTTTGTCATATTCAAAACAGTGGCCATGCTAAAACACCATAGGCATACAGAGACGTGAGGACATCAGTGAGTGTCTGTTAGAACTATGTCTGGGGATTCAAGCCAGTTTTCATATGCAGGCTGCGCTGTTCACTGTGAGGGGTTTGAGTTTAATTAACAAACAGTGCAATATTGCATTGAGATATTTAATCATTTGATTCATAAACATTGAATTCCATCAAGGTTAATTAATATTATAAACTCATTGATAAAAAAAAAATGTAATGGAAGCCAGAGTTCCAGTGTAGCCTTATAGGAGTGGACTGTGTTGAGCTAAATTAGCACCATAACGTCTTAAGTTTCAGATAGACAAACACAAAGAGACAAGTAAAATAATATATACACTTCAATTATGCTGTGATGTACTATATAAAGTAGGCTATAGTTATGTAAATACCATTTTGTTATTATTACTATAAACTAGTAAACTTGTTGAAGATGCAAAGTGACAGTGATGTATAGCCTATATGTTTATAGTGATTTTATTCTCCCCAGTGGTTGTGGGTTTTACGTTGCTGCAGCAGCAGGGAGCGCACATAGAGGACGCCACACTAGCCAAAGGCGACACACACAAAGCTTGACTCATTCTGATATTTCCAGCGGTTTTGTAGAGGGTTTTTTGGACCCCATGCTGCAATGACGCACAACATTCACGATTTGACCACTCGTGCGAGGTGCGCTCTTGGTCGATCTGCATTATATCCATGCTTTGACCATCTCAGTGAGTAATTGAGATGTGCTTCTCTGAGGGCTATACTTAACGCTTTACAAGTGTTGTAGACATTCGGCTGCCCAGTGATAAAGCACCACTACTCTCTGTGCGTTGTCTGAAAAGTTAGATACAAATATTTGTTTCCATTATATATGGGAGCAGTATTGTTCTTACGGATATGACGGAGACATTATTTTTCTTTTTTTAGTTCTCAGAATTTGCAGTACATTGAATCTGACTTTTGCTTTTTCCTGTTATTGTCCATTTATAGAACTGTCTCCTGCCCAGCACGACTGTCAAGTTGGCGAGTTCCGATTTTGCATCCTCCCATACAGGAATTATTTCATTTCTCTCCCACACTGAAGAAAACAGTCCCTGGTACCCTGAATGCGTCAATGTTCTTTACAGAATGCTAACATTTTATTTAGTCCCTTTGCAAAGCTTTTTTCAGTGCCTTTTTCCAAGCAGAAAAGCTTATATCTAACAGTACACCCTTTAAAATTGTCCTTTGGTTAGACATTAGTATGCAGCACTTTTTATATACGGCCCAGCTCCTTTGAGAATATACGTGGAGACGCGTGGCATAAATATGCTGTCCGTATGCTCAACGAAGTGCGTGCGTTCTGTTCACAGACATGTCTCTCCGAAGCCGCTTGAAAGTTTCACATTTAAATAGGCGTTATGACGTTTGTTGAATGGGAGCGCGCACTCGCGCACAAAGCTTCGCTCGACCAATCGTTACAAGGACTCTGTCCGCTCTCAGTGGTTCAGGTCTCCCCGTGATGCGCGCTCGGCGTGTGATGTAATTTCTCCACACGTATAAATAACGTCGAGCAGGCAAAACGGTCAGCATGGCTGAGTTTCTCTGAATAGACGTGGTCAAACACTTTCGGACTTGCAAGCTCGAGTGTGATTCAGGCGCCCGCGCTGCCCAAGCGAGCGCGACTTTATGTCGCTCAACAGGGCGAGCCGTGGCTTCGCCTCTGCGTAAGCGCTTTTGCTTTTTTGGAACCAGTAGGGGGTATTTTTTGGAAGGCAAGGGGGGTCAGTGGACACCAAAATAGACAAAGACTGTATTTTTAGCGTTTTTGAACTCCGTGCGGTTCAGGAGGATGAGTGCACAGTCGGTCCTCTTGCCGTTGCTGGTGTTGGGACTCTTGGCGAGCACGATGCGATGCGCACCTCTCCCCGTAGAGCGACGCTGGGAGACTCTCTACTCGAGGTCTTTGGCCCGGATCCCCGGGGAGAAGCGAGAAGTCGGCCAGGACAGCGACTACCTCACGGGCATTAAAAGACTGCGGCGCCTCTACTGCAACGTGGGCATTGGGTTTCATCTCCAAGTATTACCCGATGGTAGGATTACTGGGGTGCACAACGAAAACCGTTACAGTAAGTTTCATCATATATAGGCCTGTGTTGTGTTTAGGACATATTTAGCTACTTTAATTCGCACTGCTTAGAACAGGAGATGAATTTAAAACATAGAAGACTGTTTAACAGAGGAATATAGTACAAAAATACTGGCTACATAACAATGTAATATATAAACCATGCAGCACAACAGGCATTATAAATAAACAAATGATTTGACCAAGGGTCTCTCTAGTGAACTGTTCTGATGTAGCCTATCTTCATGATCTGGTAAGCTTTACCCCGTTGTATTCTTTCTATTTAAATAATGCACTGAAAGAGTATATTACTAATCTGTACTTTATGCCTTTATGCGAAACACACGTAGAACGCACTCAACATCTGGGTCCCGTGATTTCTTTCCACACCACAATAATGCCACACAGGTCTTGTAAGTGGAGATGGGTCGGAACCTGGCCAACATCTTAGGCCCGTCTCACAGTTAGTGCAGAGATAAAACCCACCTGTTACGGCAGATTATCTCAATGCCTTGTGTGCGTCTAATTAATGGCCAACCCAGATTAAGGTGTGTACGACCGCAGACGCAGGGTATAATAAGCGTATGTCTGCTATTACTACATGCTACTGCAGATGGCCCAGGAGTGAAAGAGAACAGAGGAAGGGCCCTGTGTATCCAGCATCCATACAGAAAATTGTTTTGTGTCCACATGCACTATTTTAAGACATGGCATAAACTGAAACGGGGATACATTACATATGCGTTTTCATGACATATGCTGGGGTATACTCTTGCATACTCGTACTGGGCCATGTTCTTGCCAAGTGAGGACGCAAATGGAAAGGCAAAGGTGTACAAAAAGGTTTTGTGTGTGTGTTGGGTAAGAGCCATACAGACTATACATCCTTGTGCCGTTAAGTTTCAGAGATCACTTAGGTAAACACTAAAAATGTACATGGATAATTGTGAATATCCTGTGATGGTACAAAAGTCAAGTGTATGATGCAAGTGCTTGAGAGTTGCTGCATGGGCGGAAAAGCTGAATTTCCTCTAACAAGGATGCTGTAGGGACCTAACATGTAAACAATTCCATCACTTTATAAATACAATCAGCCTGGGTAGTCGCCCAGATATGGCTACTGATACGAGTCCACCAAGGTCATGTGTGTTCTTTGTTCGTTGCAGGTCTTCTTGAGATGTCTCCGGTGGAGCGCGGAGTCGTGACACTGTACGGCGTCCGGAGCGAGCTATTCGTGGCCATGAACAGCAAGGGGAAGCTTTACGGATCTGTGAGTGCAACTAGATGATTTATGGCCGTTTTCCGGCTGTAGATTTGCTTATCGGTGCCTGATGACACGTCACCTTGTTCTTGAGTTATAGCCAATAGCTACTCCACTGGCTCCTTCAGCTGCAAAGCAGCCCCCTCATTATCTTAAGATCGCTCATAGTCGTGTTTTGATGGTGGGCCCAGAAAAAAAACCGGGAGCAGTACATTATTTGCACTCGAACATGCAATACTTCGCATTACGGACCAGAACGATCACCTACCGTTCTGCTCCAGAGTAAAAATGAATTGGTTAGAGTGGCGCACCCACAATGGGTGTATAACCCATACACACCCCAGCCAGCCCATTCCACACCCCATAAAAGACAGAAAAATACTCGTTTAGTCCATGTTTGGTCTCAGATTGATTCATGTTCGTGATTTAAGGACAATAAATACCGTAATTAATTAATTTTCATTTTATAGCTACATACGACTGTTCAAGATGCACATACAACACACATCTCTACTATTGGTTGAATGGTTTATTTTCGTATTACAACCTGCTTCAGTATTAATAAGCCAATTGGAAATCTGCCCCTATCTATTGCTGCATGATTTGCATAGGTGCAATTGACCATGCAGGTTATGCATCTGCACGTTTTCTGTTTTAAGCCTGTTTACTGGAGTGTTTATGGCGACAGTCAATAACTGCTGAACAAAAGTGTTTCGTCAGATTTTGCACACAGTTTCGGGAAAATAATAACCGAATATTTATTTCACCAGGCGCAGTACACAGACGAGTGCAAATTTAGAGAGACGCTCCTGGCAAACAACTACAACGCGTATGAATCGGTCGCATACCCGGGCATGTACATCGGACTGAGCAGGACAGGCAAAACAAAAAAAGGAAACCGGGTGTCAACAGCCATGACGGTGACACATTTCTTGCCGAGAATATAAACGGACACAGATTGGAAAGCACAACAGGAGTCAAGGCGGTGGAAGCCCGGACGATGCACTTTCTACAGAGCTTACACACGAGGTCAAGTGTATCGCATTATTATTATGATTATCCTGTATATTAGCCTATTTATAATCTTTTCGTTTTATATTTCCTCTAAACAACCTCTTTCTATGTGCGAAGAAGACGTTTAATTTATTTGTTTATTTATCCTTTCTGCTGCTACCGAGTGTTTATTCCTACAAATGTACATGGATTTTGCACTGTTTTGTTTTAGAATAACGTTTTGAAGGAGTAATAGTGGATATCTTTGTTCCTGGGAAGGAAATTGTACAAAAGCATAGGCTATATGCCCAAACCAGCATACTACTGTACTAAACAGCTGGCAGAACCATATGCGTCCTGCTGGTATCTTAACGAAATTACTGACGAAATACTTAGTAAGCTACTATAGTAGTATACTACTCACCCAATGGTGAGAGCAAAATCAGATCAACAAACCCAAGAAGGGCTTATTTGGTCATAAAATATGATTTACTATCAAAGTCTGTGAACTATTGCGAGATGATTGGAGCAATTTTGACACTGTATTTTTTTTTCAAAATGGTGGAGAACCAAAAATGATATTACTTTAATTAATGACACTCTCAGAAAATGTTTGTCCCATTGGCCCAAAAAGACTTATTTCAGTTGACTGGCACACACAAACCTATGCCAGGGCCAAAACCAACCCAAAATCAATAAATCTTAGACGTTATCAGCAACTTAAATGTACACTGAGCAACAAATGTGCTTTTGCTTTGTGAGTGTTTCCCAAAAGCTTTATTTTTAATCACAGACTTTACGAGTGAGGTTAAAGTAGTCAGTTGATGACACCGCCCCAACACCGATGAGCAATGCAAACCTATATCAAGCATTTTGCTCTGTTTCTTTTGGATCAGTTTAAGGGGTTATTGATAAAACACCATATCATAATTATTGTTATACATCAAATACAACATTCCATAAATCAAGCAAGTAACTGGAAAACCAAAAGTTTTAGGCACCCCAGTAGGCTACAACACAACTTAAACTTATTCAATTATTGATATGATTTCACTCCACTGATCACTGATCTTTACATTAGTTGCTGAAATGTACCAATGTTTTATGTCAGTGTCAATTTCTGACACTTTGCAGATTTTTCTTAGAACTTTTGAACGGCACTATATAGGCACATAACTGCATGGGCACATGATGCTTCTGATTTAAATAATCTTTGCATCGCTGCCATGGTGGTTGGGATAAGTTTGTTTATTTAGAGTTTGTGCTGCTTTTACTGTGGCTAAGTTAACGACACCATATCACTTCTTGGTCACATTATGAACGTGTGTAACACATCGTGAAACACATCGTGAAACACATTGGAAAGTGTTGGGAGGGATGTGTGCACAAATAATGCAAGTTATATGCACTTGTCAAAGCGAAGCAAAGCGTCCTGTTTTACCCCTCCTTATCCTGGTCAGGATTATATGAGAGGGTTGGGAGCTTAACCCAGAATTCAGTGGGCACAGACAGAGGTACACCCCGGGCAGGGGACCAGACCATTTACAGGGTTCTGTAACCACCCATCCTTCACAATGAAAGCTGGCCCAGGATCTGAACCCAGGTCCTCAGGAGCTTTGCATTTTATGAACATATGTAAAGTAAGAACACATTCACTGATAAGTGTGTCGCCCATATAGCGAGGTATACTGTGCATACAATGTTGATTTCATCTTTTGTCACCCTCTAGTTGCAGTCCGATGCAGCATAGCCACAGCCATGTTAGGATTAAAGAGTGCCTCGGGTCAAGACGTTGGAAATAACATGACTGTAATCATAAAGGTTTTGGGAAACACTCATAAAGTAATGTTAATCTCAAGATGGAGTTTACAATGGTCTTAGCATTATGATGTCCTATCAGCATCTTGACTTGATTACTATGTGCATTAACACCAAGTCATAATTAAAAAATTGTAGCTGTGGGTTGCAGGATTAGCATGAACACAGGTTTCCTAAGTTATGACATTGTACCCACCCCAGTGGTATTACGTGCTCAAACCATTGTCCAATGTCCGAGCTCTGGGGGTCTAACTGAAGCAGTATCGGTTTACTCTCGGCCACTGAAAGTGGGACGTTGAAGTCCTACACCCCTCAAATCTGTTTTTAGCTCTGCTACATTGGGGGTGGTTGGGGGAGGGTTGAGCTCTTGAACGTATCCGCTGTCAATCTTTGTCAAATCTATAAGGCCCTGGATAAAGGAATGCATCTTCCAGTGAGGGACTAAAGTGGAAAAATGTTGATACTTTGGCCCTTTAAAACTGCTCAAAAGAACCACTCATGGTAACATAAGTAAAATATTTCTCAGTGATATTCAGGGAAATGCTATCAAAGATCAGTGTTGATGTGTACTGACATAAAGAACAGGAAAATCAAATACAGAAATGTGGACATGCTCTTTAGAATTGATTCATTTTTACTTCGTATACATTAGGCTAGTGTTTCGAAACACAGTACTGAATGACCCCGAGATGGACATATTGCTTAATCCAAGTTCCCACCATACCTACACCAAGTATTCAGCATTCTTGATTTCTTGCTTCAAATTAGTTCAGACAAGATAGAGCAAAAAATATGGCCTCTCTGGGACGCCTAATGGTTTAGTCTATTCATATATGTAAAAACAACAATATGTCAAAAGGGACAGATGTCCCTTTCAGTTGTTCTCTACCTCATAATGTTGTTGACCGACAGACTCCTGTTTCCAGTTTTGCTGATGGCAAATGTTTTTCCTGTTGCTGCGTCGCCCCTCGGCTGAAGTCCTGGAAGGCCACTAGCTGCGCCTTGTCACGTTTGAGCTATCTTTACCCTGTGATTTACTTTTAGAAATGATAATCATGGTGGAAATATTTGAAGACAGCTGTGAGACTGCACTATATGTTCAACTGGTAACCCTATAGTTTCCCTGAAATATTTTGTCAAGTAGAACGTTGCGTAATTGGTGAAATGCCGAGAGGCTGCTTTTGAGCCTCTGTGTTTCAGTTTGACAAACGCTGAGGTGATGTACAGTTGTTTCTACACAGAGAAAGGATTATTAAGTCCATTCAGAACAGTTTTCAAAAATGATTGAGAGATGTGATCTCAAGTAAAGCATTCCTGTTTTGTTTGTTTGTTACAGGTACACATTTAGATTAGCATGAAAATCATTCAAATCAAGTCACATGTTTTGTGGTGAATGTGGATAGATGGATGAATGACTGTGATGGATGACTTACTTTATTAAAATATCTTTCATTTAGAAGAGACAGCTTTAATATGATCAAAAATGATCAGAAATCACTGCAATCATGTCAAAATTTGCCGAAATTCACAGTATGCCTCATGTATTGGCAATGTTAATGTTTTTCTCCCAAAGATAATTAGTTCTGCTTGATTTACCTCAACTGTGTTCAGCTCACCTTAGTTCTGCCTGTTCTAGAGCTGTGTCAAACCTCTTTCCAAATGGAGCTGTTTTGCATCATTGTGGATATTGTTTACAATTGGCTGGATGCTCACTGAAGGCAAATAGCTTCTCTGGCCCTCATCACGATCTGGAACAGATACAAATCAACTGGACTGGATTTGCTTAACCAAAACGTCCAGCATCAACACGCACTACTATTTGCTCTGATGCTAGTGAGAATATTGCAACAGAAATCCACCATTGTCTATCTAATCGGCCACTTAATTGCAATGGTCCTGTCCATTTTGGAAGGTGTATGTGAAATATGAACAGTATGGAAAACAACTGTTCATTTTATTGCCATTGCCAATCCATTGTTGGTCAATCATGCATCTATCTGCTGTTTTTATTTTTATTTTTCCAGCATCTCTGATGGAGTTGTTTGACTGTCAGTCCTGTGGTGGTGTGCTCTGAACTTTGTTGACATTTACCAATTATTGTCTGTAGTTTTATACAGGTCCTGTTAAACATTGTGATGTATGTGCTGTGCACATGAAAATAACCTGACTTAAGTGGAAGTTAATAAAGCTCAGAAAAAAAAACGAGCTGTGTGCTTTCAATGCCTCCCTTTTAGGAAAAAAAAAACCCAAGGCTGACGAGATGCAGGGCTTAACCCGTTTCCACAAACCACATCCACAACAGGCACGCTGTACATCCTGAACTGCCTTCAATAGTCCTTGGCCGCATAAAACACCAGTAAGAATAGAGTGTAACTGTAACAAAGGAGCCTTTTGGCAAGCCTAAAAATATGCACGCAGACACTGCAACTTACGCAGCTAGACTGTGGGTGAAACTTCTGCAGGGGCAGCAGTGCCAAGTCACCATCTTCCCTTTGTTTACTTCGGCCAGGGCCTGGTTTGCAGATTGGGTGTTTTTTAGCAGGCCAAATGTTCACTCCCAGAAGTGGAATCCTCCCCCTTTAGTTCAGCCTGCATCAAGCAGTAGACGCCTGGGAGGGTGCAGGAGGGGACAAGTCTCTGCCCTTTCAGGCATGCACTTTCCTGAAAGGGGAGACTGTTTAAAGTGGAAAGGGCCCTTCCTTTTGGTAAATGTTGGCTAAGGACAGGTTCAATCAAAGTGAATATGCAATAGAAGACTGCATGAACTCCTCCTCTGAAATTACTGTCTTACTTCTTGCTTTTTCTTACATCACTTTCAAACCATTTCTGACAGTCTGCCTGCCACCAGTTATCTCCAAAAGCATTTGCTAAGGCAACAGGCATGTCACATCTGCCATTTTGACATTTACAGACCAATTGGTTCTATGATCAGAGGAATTTCACCATCATGGTGTATAAGCTGGCAGGCTTGTCTCTATTTACAAGGATCAGCATATAGAAATCCATGCAAAGCTCAGAAGTCTCTCCGTCATGTTAATGTTAGCTCATGCCACCAAATGGTCAACAGAAATAGATATAGGGTCAACAGCTCACTGACAGTAGACTTGATTAACTACAGAGACATCACATCTTCGGCTTAAAGTGAATAGGATTAATGCTGAAGGGGTGTCTAAGTATTATGAAAAAAAAAACTTATTTTTTTGGAAATTCATCAACATTATCAAGGGACTTGCATCTTCAAGGTAAGTTCCAAATTCCAGAAGCCTCTTTTACCAATGACAATGAATCTATGGCCTGTAAATGATACTATTCAAATAAACATCTAACCGCAACAAAAGGGTAGGCAAAGGGAGACAGGTGTGGTCACTTAATACACAAGTATTCCTGGCCATGACTGGAGCTAAATGGAGGTCTGTCATTGCCGAAAAGAATGACAGCTTTCTGCTCCAATAAACAGAATGTATGAGGGTTGTAAAGGCCCCCCTTAAAATAGCTGCCTGTTCCACCTACCTGCATCAGCTTCATCGTCTGTCAACCAAATAAACATCCATCTGCCTCTCAAGTGCCTCTTCTGCATTAAACAGTTTGGCCCCCCGAAACTCTCTTTATATCACAACAGGCCTTTCAAGTTCTCCAGCACAAAGACTTCACAGGGCAGTCCAATGGCTGAAACAGCTCGCAACGATGTGTTTACTAACAGGAAGTGTATTTGCTGCTAATTGCATTGGCAGTAATTGGTGCTGTGGGTGAACAGCTCTGGCAGATGTGGGCTTTGGGTGACACAGAGATGCAAGTGCTGCCTGAAGCTCAGTGGATATTGCACATATTTACTGCAACAAATATGGCCTAATGTCTTGGAATGGAGTATAGACCAGTTCATATCATACCTGTAATAATATGTACAGTATATTCACTTCAAAAACTGCATGTGCTAGGTGACAAGTAATCAATAACCTTACATTTTTACTTTTTTTTTGGTATTACTCCTAAATTCTGGAGCACAAGCATCACGGCGCTAAAAAAAATCCAAATTAAAACCTTGGCTTAGTGATAGTTTTAGGTCTTTCATGTCATTACAAATAGCATCAGTTACAAAGTTCCTTAATGTTTGTGGGGTATTTTTTTTATGTTAACTTAATAACCTTAAAATAATTTCTATTATATAACAGATTATTATATAAATGTACTATACATTATTACTGTTACTATCAAATATTCATGTATACCTTAAATTGCAAAAAAAAAGTTGCGTTTTAATACAAATGCTAACATCCTGAAAAAGTTACTTTTTGTTAGTTATTATTGTAAAGTAGCATCCAACCTACTGCTGTGTAATTATGTGTCTTGTGGTGTG
Organism: Ancistrus triradiatus; assembly: GCA_025084515.1. Taxonomy (NCBI): domain Eukaryota; kingdom Metazoa; phylum Chordata; class Actinopteri; order Siluriformes; family Loricariidae; genus Ancistrus; species Ancistrus triradiatus. Next base: position 262,953 of record JAJAGP010000030.1, on the reverse strand, counting down.
ATATCATGTCTGATGCTCATTCTAGTTCCTTCCTAGATGCATTTAAAATATTTTAAAGCAAGCATGATGATTGGGGCTTCTCATGTAGCTTCCAGCCTCCACCTTTGCATGGACTCAATTATTGAACTTTTTTGTGTGTGTGTGTGTGTGTGTGAGAGTGTGTGTGTGTGTGTGTGTGTGTATTATGATTCATTTCCGATCTAGTAATACATCAAAAGTAGTAATACATCAAACAATTTCATCACTGTAAGAGAAATGACATTACATTAATACTCCATTCTGTTTGGATCTGTCTGTCTACTGGTATCTGGCTGTATGTGTGGAACAGAAAAGTTCATTTAAAGTAGTTAAAATACCATACACAGACACACAAGTGCACAGCACAACGTTACAGTTTCTCTTGTGAAGGTAAAATGGAAAACAATGGCAACAACCTAAATGATAATGTCTTTTGACAGAAAATAGCAACACGAACGGTCAAGAGATGTACATAACTGGGGGATGGGTTGGGATCAACTGAAGCAAATCAGCCTCAAGCATGAATTCAAATTCCTACACCTGGCCTGTGCCACAAGTAACCACCACCGAGCACCTGCTCCACCCTTGAATGACACTGCCTGTGAAACACTGAATCCTACCAGGTAATCTCAACACACTCCTATATATACACCTACACAGAATGGCACTAATAAGGTTGGGAAAAAGGCTAACCGACACATTGATGTATCACAGAAAATGTATAAAGAGTTAGAAACTGAACCGTCAACAAGCAAATGGTCCTACTGAGGTAAAAGCAGTGCTTAACAAGGAAATGTGATAAGCAGCCTGTCCATAGTGTCTGCTCTGGGTGCTACGAAATTCTCTTTGTTGAGTAAAAGGGATAGCTTTCCAGTACATTACCCATGTAATATCAGAATACAAGCATCAATATGAAACTTTTATAGCTTTCCATCTCACCAACAAGTCAGTTCCTTAATATTTCTGCTTTTCCATTAAAAAAATCCATAAAGAAAAGGTTTGTCAGGTTTGATGGAGAACTTGTACATCATTACCAAAGGACCAAATATCTCAAGACGGAAAGATCTGACATTTTTTACCTCATGTGGACAATTTGCTGGTCCCAATTGCATTGCACTTTTCAAAACCTTTGGTATTGAATTCATAAATGTATATGTTACAGACAAAGTGTGAAATTAGGCAATGTATAGAATTTTCAGTATTCCTCACATGCCTAAGCTTTCTATTCAATGCCTAATCTTTAGTGGTGGACGAAGTACACAAACCATGTACTTGAATTACAGTAGAGATACCCAAGGTAAAATATTACTTCAATAAAAGTACTCCCTTTAGACCTGCACTTGAGCAAAAGTACAAAAATATTTACCTTCAAATGTACTTAGGTATCGAAAGTAAACGTACCACGATTTATTACAGCTCTAATGTCCTATTATCATTTCTGTAACTAGTCTATGGCTTAATCAACTTAGTTTAAGGGACTGTGGTAGCCTAGTGGTTAAGGTACTGGACTATAGACCAAAAGGTCCAGGGTTCAAATCCCACCTCTGCCAAGCTGCCACTGTTGGGTCCTTAAGCAAGACCCTTAACCCACAATTGCTTGGATTGTAAGACTGTACCAATTGTAAGTTGCTCTGGATAAGGGCGTCTGCTAAATGCTGTAAATGTAAATGTAAATGAAAAGACCCTAGTGTCACTATTGGTACACCAATCTTTTAACAGAATGCCATCAATTATTCCAACAGGTCAAAACAAGTTTAAAACAAAAGTGTATGCTACACCCTGATTGGAGTAAGATATCTGACCTAAAAATGTAGTGGAGCCAAAGTTAAAAATCACCCCAAAAATGGAAATACTTAAGTAAAGATACACAAAAAATGGCTTAAGCATTGTAACAAATTACATTCACTTCGTTACTGTCCACCACTGCTAATCTTACACATTGCCTGTAGCATATACACAACCAGCTTAAATGAAACAAGGTCACTATGCTACATACAGTGTTCCATACAATTGACTTTAACAGGCTTGTCTTTGGTTTCATCCAAACAAATGGCAGCTCCCATCTTTATTTCTCTATGTAACATGAGTTAAGTACTGAAGGGGTGTTTATGAGAAGGAAAAAAATGGCAACAGGTGAGAAGTTTACAGATGGACTGCTGTGTACTGAGTATAAGAAATCTTTCTCAGTTTTACCTTCATCGCCAATGAAGGTACCAGAATGGTTACTTGGTTATTTCTTGATATGAGCACATGTAATAGCTGGACATGGATGTGATGATGAGTGCTGTTTTTATTTTATGGGCCATCACAAAACAAAGGTAGGATGGTGGCACGGTGGTTAGTACTGTAGGTGTGTGGGCATGAGGGATGAGCAAGTTTATATCTCACATGGATTGAAAGATCTGATATTTTTACTTTGTGGGGACATTTTGCCAATCCTATTAAGAAAATTGTTTATTTGTTTATTAAAATGACAATTTCTTTTGAAAAGCAAAAGGTACCAAAAGTATGTTACTGTGGTTAAGGCTGGGGGTAGCATTACTACTTTGTAGTAATCATTATGTCAATGGAAAGTCCCCAAAACGTGTGTGTATGAGCGTGTGTGAGCTCTGTAATGGATTGGTCCCTGCCTTGAATCCTATGCTGTTGGTTAGGCCCCGGCTACCTGTGACTGAATTAGATTAAGCGAGTATGAAAATCAACGAATGAACACTAAACAAATGAGGGCTTGAAATGCAGGTAAGTGTTTGCAACTGCTAAAAAGCACAAGCCATAACTAAAAGTTTGCAGCCAACACAGTGCATCACAGTTTTGATTAGCAGTGAGCTGGTTAGTTTGGTTATTTAGTATAAGAGCCATTCCACCTAATGGGTGACATATCCATCCCCAGGATACTACACTTATATCATTAATATAATTAACTGTAAGAAACATTGTATTATTAAACAACGTGCCCTGCACAGTGATGCGATTGCATACTTAAGTTCTATAATTTAAAACACAGTATAATACTATATTTAAAACTACATAGAACACTGAAAATAGCATTTGTGAGATGTCCCTGGTCTCTGACATTACACGTTACAATAAAATATAATTATTCAGCAATCTTATGTTTTTTTGCATTGATGTGTCACACATTGTAAGGCATCCCATCTATGCCTTAAAAAATCCATAATAAATTTACCTTAAAATGCATATTTTAGCCATGTCCCCACGTTTTCACCACCTAACATATTCCCACTGCTGAAAATGATGGAACATGGCACAAGTCACCTGTTCAATATGAAGATCTTCTTAAGACCATGGGAAGACCAAAAGTAAGTCTTCTCTTATTTTGTTCTGCCCAGTCTCGACTTACTATCCTGTTACCAAAATTATTTTTAGATTTTATTTGTTTATTGTAAAAATAAATTGTTGGTAAATCATTAGAATGTGCTTAGTGCCCTAATGCTATTCCTACTGGCAATTAAATGAATATACAGTGGGTCAAAAAAGTATTTAGTCAGCCACTGATTGTGTAAGTTCTCCTACTTAAAAAAATGAGAGAGGTCTGTAATTTTCATCATAGGTACACTTCACAAATTTTCTATCGGGGTTGAGGTATGGAGACTGGCTAGGCCACTCCAGGACCTTGAAATGCTTTTTACGGAGCCACTCCTTTGTTGCCTGAGTGGTGTGTTTGAGGTCATTGTCATGCTGGAAGACCCAGCCACGTTCCGTCTTCAATGCTCTCACTGATGGAAGGAGGTTTTGGCTTAAAATCTCATGATACATGGCCCCGTTCATTCTTCCCTTAACACGGATCAGTCGTTCTGTCCCCTTTGCAGAAAAACAGCCCCAAAGCATGAGGTTTCCACCCCCATGCTTCACAGTAGGTACGGCGCAACTCAGCATTCTTCTTCCTCCAAACACGGCGTGTTGAGTTTTTACCAAAAAGTTCTATTTTGGTTTTATCTGACCACATGATATTCTCCCAATCCTCTTCTGGATCATCCATATGCTCTCTGGCAAACTTCAGACGGGCCTGGACATGTACTGGCTTAAGCAGGGTGCCCATCCCCTTCCCTTCCCCTCCGTTCCTCCCTCCTTCCCCCTCCACTCCTTCCTCCTCCCTCCCTCGTCCCTCGCTTCCTTCCGCCCTTCCTCCTCGCTCCGCCGTCCCCGGGTTGGCGCCCCTCCATCCTTGCGCACCCGCCCAGTGGCCGCGGGTTTCCCTCCTCCGGCGGGGTGGTCCCAATCCTCCTCCCCATCCAATCCTCCCTTCCCTTCCATCCACTCCATCCTCACCCTTTTCCATCCATCCATCTCCTCCTCCATCCCTCCTCCCCCTCCCTCCATCCATCCTTCCATCCTCCTCCACAAATTCCATCCTCCCTTCCCGTCCTTCCCGTTCCTCCCTTTCCCCCTCCATCCCTCCCCCTCCTTTCCCTCTCCATTCCGTCCTCCTCCCCCATCACTCCCCTGCCATACATCCCTCCTCCATTCCTCCTCTCCAATCCAAGCCTCCAATCCCCGCCATCTCTCCATCATCCTTCCCTCCATTCCCATCACCTCCACCCTCCATTCCTTCCTCCACCTTCCCTCTTCCACCCTTCCTTCCCTCCCATCCACCTTCAGATCCATCCTCCCTTCCTTCCATCCCTCCGGTCCTCCCTTTCCTTCCATCGCCGGCCCCCCCTTCCTCCCTTCCTTCCCACTTCCATCCCCGTTCCTCTCCCCTCCTTCACGTCCTCCCTCCCTCCCGTTCCATCAGACCTCCCCCGTCCTCCTCCGTTCTTTTTCCCTCCCTCCTTTCCTTCCCCGGTTTTCCCTCCGTCTCCTCCTTCTCCGTCCTCCTCGTTCCCATCCTTTTTCCATCTCCTTCCTTCTCGCTCCCCTCCTTTTCCCACCAGGTTCCTCCTCCGTTATCCATCCTCCTCCAAGCGGGGGCGTTCCATCCTCCCTCGGACCACTGCCTCCGTCCTGTCCTGGGTATCCATCACTCCTTCCTTTCCTCCCTCCGTTCCTATCCACCGAGGTCCGTACCCCGATGTACCCTTTCCATCCACACCCCATCCACAAGTGCCGCTCCCCTCCCTCCAGATCCCATCCTTCCTCCTTCCAATCCATCCCTTCCATTTCTTCCACTCCTCCTCCAATCCTCCCCCTCCTTTCCATCCCCTCCTCCCCTCCTCCATCCCTTCCTTCCTTCCATTCCCCCTCCCTCCCTTTACCCTTCCCCCTTTCCTCCTTCCAATTTTTCCCTCGCTCCTCCTCCCCTTTTTTTCCTCCTCCCCCTTTTCCTTCCTCCTTCCTTCGTCCCTCCCATCCTCCCCCTTTCCTCCTCCCCAGCCGAACCCTTTCCGAGCTCTATTCACCTCCCTCCTCCCTCCAGTCCCCCCCCCTGTGCATCCCCAATCCGTTCCCTCCTTCCCGCACCTCCCTTCGCTCCTCCGCATTCCCTCCCCTCCGTCCGTCCATCCGGGCCCCCCTCGCGTTCACAGTCCTCCATCCACCTCCAATTTTTCCGAAGCTAGGTCCTTTAGTCCACACCTGCCATCCCTCCATAGTCCGTCCACGTCCCAGCTCCCTCGCCGTTTTCCTCCATCCTCCATTGTCCTCCCTTCCTCGCGGTCCTCACATCCGACTTTTACCTCCCCCTCTCCCCCTGGTGAACCGTAAGCAAGTAGCAAGTGGCATGAGAGCTGGGCGAAGAGAAAAGAGAAGGGGAGCGGAAGGGGGGAGATGAAGAGAAAGAGGTCGAGGGAGTGGAGGGGGGTGGGGGGAACAGGCATAGAGGTGAAAGAAGGAACAAGAATCGCGGGGGAAATTAGGAAGTAGTAAGTAGAGAGAAAATCCATACAAAAGGCTGGGAACAAGGGTGAGTGTAGAAGGAGTTTAAAGGAAAAAGTAGAAGTGGAGCAAACGTAGGTGGTAGAACTTGGAACCAGAGGGGGGAGGACATGGAGCTCAAGAAAAGGCGGTTCGCTAGGGCGTGAATGATACCGAGGAGGACACAAGGAAGGGTAAGGGATGTAGTTTGAAAGGATAATATTCAGGCAGGATAGGGTTAGTTGAAGGGGGAAAAGTGACACAAACATAGACACCGCCAGGTCTTCCCACTTCTTTCCTTCTCCCCTCCCCTATCTTTTTCTTCTTCCGTCCTCCAAACACGGCGGGTTGAGTTTTTTACCAAAAAGGTTTCTCATTTTTGGTTTTATCTGACTCACATGTATTCCCCCATGCCTCTTCTGGATCATCCATAGCTCTCTGGCAAACTCAGACGCCTGACATTACTGGCTTAAGCATGGCAGGGGGACACGCCTGGCACTGCCAGGATCTGAGTCCTCTTGGCGTAGTTGTGGTAGTTGATGGGTAGCCTTTTGTTTACTTTGGTCCCACTCCTCTGGCAGGTCATTCATCCAGGTCCCTCCGTGTAGGCTCTGGGATTTTGCTCAAACCGTTCTCATGATCATTTTGACCCCACGGAATGAGATCTTGCGCGTAGCCCCATATCGAGGGAGATTATCAATGGTCTTGTATGTCTTTCCCATTTTCTTACAATTGGCGCCAATAGTTGATTTATTAACCTGCTTGATTATTGTAGATTCACTCTTTCCCAGCCGGGGCAGGTCTACAATTTTCTAATTTTCTTCCTGGTGTCCTTCGCAGCTGTTTTGTCTTGCCATGGTTGAGTTTTGGAGTCTGACTTTTGAGGCTGGTGGACAGGTTCGATTATACATATAACGAGGTCAACAGGTGCCATTAATTACAGGTAATGATGGAAGGACAGAAGAGCTTCTTAAAGAATTAACAGGTCCTGTGAGAGCCGAAATCTTGCTTTTTTGTGGGTGACCAGTCTTATTTTTCCACCATGTTTTACAATTAAATTCTAAAAAATCCTACAGTGTGATTTCCTGGATTTTTGTCTCATTTTGTCTCTCATAGTTGAAGTGTACCTATGATGAAAATTACAGACCTCTCTCATCTTTCTAAGTAGGAGAACTTGCACAATCAGTGGCTGACTAAATACTTTTTTCTCAGAGGAGCTCTGTGAGGAGTCGTTCCTCACAGATTAGTCCCTAAAACTGTTTGGTGGGAAAGTGCCTATAGTGAAATGCCAAATAATGTTTGAAGTTAATTTTCTGGATTAATATTTATTTGTTCTGCAGGTGTGACAATGTGTGTGTGTATTGGTACAAAATGGGAATCTGAAAAAGATCCTGATATTGTGTTGCTAAATTGGGATAGATACAAAACACAATTCCTACTTTCAGTGTGCCTCCTTAAATGATCTGTAGCCTTCGGTTAAAAGACAAACACCAACTATTAGTTCAATAAAGCAGCCTTTAAACATAGCACTACTAAAGGATAGAAGGGCAAACCTATTTAAAAATATTTTGCGATTTCCATAAGCAAATCAATACCCACACTCTGATATCAGGTTATTCTGTTATAATACCATGAATTTTTCATACCACTACTCGGATGTACAATTGTAATGTGGTACTGTCCACTGCACAGCTCAGTGTACTGGCTGGTATTCATGGTGAAGTGTGTTTTTTGCATGTTGTTGTGGACGGACAGAAGAGGGATGCCGGTGCCTCTGGCAGCCCTGCCGGAGGGCAGCACTTAGAGTGTTTTTGCCCTGCACTCTTTGTAGGGCCAGCTGTTAGGTGTCTGTTTGGGACAGTCCAGATGTTTGATCATAAAGACAAGGCACTTTAAATGGCTGTGAACATCCTAACCAGCCCCTTCAGCGTGAACCATGAGATGTGTGCTGGGGCATTAGGAGAGGGGAAACGACATGGGCCCTTTCCCTGTAATCATGCAGCTGGCTGCTTTAGGGGCTGGGCTAGGTCTGCCAGTCACTTTCAGTGTGACATCTTCAGGCAAAGAAGCAGAAGACTGAAACTTTGCTTTCCCTTGGGAACTTGAACTTGAACTTGGGCAATCAAATTCAATCATTGCAAAAAAGAAAATGTTTTACTACTTTAAAAATTATTTGAAGCCCTTACAGTTCGACTACAGCTTACTTTATTATTAATGCAACAATATAATTAGATGCAACTCTCCAGGATGATAAATACTTTTTCAGTTACGCCACCATTAAATCTCATTACCTCTGTAGGTATCTGCGGGGGGAACATGCAGCATTTCTCAAAGACATTATAGCAAGGGGTACTTTCAACTTGTGCTGCAAAAACTTGAATGTAAGACATTAGAAGAGCAATAAAGCACCCTGAATTTGGCAGTAATCCCCGTAGCCATTAGGCTGGGCACTTTAAAGAGAGAGCGAGGAGATTTCACGTGGTTTTAATCAAAGTAGCACCAACAAAGTGGATCACAGCACCACAAAGAACAAGAGGCATCATAGTCAAAACACGGTTTGCAGCTTCAAAGTGAATGCTGAGTGCCTGCATACACAGCCCTGATGAGGCATCGGTGAGGGAACATGCAAGCAAATCAGAGGCCTAATCAGTCCCTTAACAGCATCCCCAGACAATCTGCTAAGTGTTTATGTGGGTCTAGTCAGCAAGCACAGTGAGAGATACAGAAGGATGAATAGGTGTATATGGAACAGAACAATTACCATTACAGATGTAGTCTGATCAGTGGGTACCTTCTTCCACATTACTGTGGGTATTATGGATTCTGATGAAGATTTCCACAAGAGGGCAACACACAGGCAAACTGGTGTACTTAATATGTAGATTTAAGAGTATACACCAATTTTAAGAGTTTAATAATATGGTATAATAATTAAACACATTTGCTTTTCTACGTCCATTTGCTTAAAAGCAGGGACATGATATATTAAAAAGACTTTAATATATTAATATTACTTGTATTTTACTTCATGTCCCATTCACAGAACTAATACAAGCCACTTATCTGAATTGCAAAGCAAAACAATATGATTAGGCGGCATTGGTCCAGATTGGTCTGGGTCCTTTCTGCATGGAATTTGCATGTCCTCCCTGTGTCTGCGTGGGTTTACTCCAAGTTCTCCAGTTTCCTCCCGCAGTCCAAAGACATTGGTGTTAAGCTAATTTGTGTCTCCAAAGTGCCCCTATTGTGTGTGTGTTTGTGTCCTATGATGAATTGGCACCCTGTCTAGGGTTGTTCCTGCCTTCTGCCGCCAGCTGGGCACCGGCTTTCCCGTGACCCTGATCAGGAATAAGCGGTTAAGTACATGAATTAAAGAATGTTATTTATTGTTTAAACCATTCTTGTAGTTTTTCATAGTTTCACGACTTCATGTCCAAACAGTGTATGTTGCCACAATTCAAAATGTTCATTTAAGCTAAGCACAGAGAGTCAGCGCACTGAGATGTGCATGGCCTACATTTATTCCAAATATCCACCGTCTCAGCAACTATCAGCTCTGTAGGTTAGCTTGCATTTGTTACGAATGATTCCCTTAGAAATTAGCAACCATTTCAATTCTTTTTTTTTTTGACAAAATAAAAAATGTGCATGGTGAAAAGTTTCTTTTAATATATTTTAGTCCTAATAAGTTCCAGCAGTTGTAAGAGAACAAACTGCTGTTTGGGTAAAATGAAAGGCCTTTGGAAAAAATTTTAACAAATGGAGTTGGTCAAGAAAATGTAAAAGTGTGACATCATTAGTGCACTATAACACCTGTATGGAAATCTGTCAGTCTTTGCAACTTGACCACTCATGATTTTGGCACACCCGCGCACACACACCTTTAACAGTTTTAACTGCACAAGTGTTATCAAAAATCCAATAACTTGCCTGAAAATACAGGGAAACAAAAATGTGATCCATATTATTAATGAAGCAAATGATAAGGGATTGTACAGTGGTGTGAAAAAGTGTTTGCCCCCTTCCTGATTTCCTATTTTTTTTGCATGTTTGTCACACTTAAGAGTTTCGAAATATCAAACCAATTTAAATATTAATCAAAGACAACACAAGTAAACACAAAATGCAGTTTTTAATTGAAGGTGTTTATTATTAAAGGAGAAAAAAAATCAAAACCTACATGGCCCTATGTGAAAAAGTGATTGTCTTCCTTGCTAAAACATATGCTAAAAACTATGGTTTATCACACCTGAGTTCACTATCTCTAGCCACACCCATGCCTGATTATTGCCACACCTGTTCTCAATCAGGACATCACTTAAATAGGACCTGCCTGACAAAGTGAAGTACACCAGAAGATCCTTAAAAGCTACACATCATGCCGAGAGCCAAAGAAATTCAGGAACAATTGAGAAAGAAATGACTTTCACACAGGGCCATGTAGGTTTTGTTTTTTTTCTCAGTTCATAATAAACACCTTCATTTAAAAACTGCATTTTGTGTTTACTTGTGTTGTCTTTGACTAATATATCAATTGGTTTGATGTTCTGAAACACTTGTGTGACAAACATGCAAAAGACTTTTTCACGCTGTGGTGACCCCTGATAAAGGGAGAAGCCGAAAGAAGAAGAAGATATATTCAATAGCATATTTGTAGCAGGTCTCTTCTTTAGAGGCTTTAACACAAGCATGAATGACACAATGAATGAATGAAACTTTAATGGTGAATTAAAGTCTTAAACACCAAGTTCAGGGTGTACACGAAATTGTTCTTAGTGTGGTGTCACAACGAATACGAGACAGAACAACAGTGTTACGCTAGCTATAACAACATAAATATAAAAACAAATAAACTAAAAATTCACACATGCATAGACACTACCTATACACACACAGTCTTCTTCCCTTTGGAGTCGATGCAGTATTTACAGTATTTTGTGCAATAAAGGTGTTGTGCAATTTGAAGCACACATGTGCTGGAAATGTTGTGGGAGGAGTCCTGGTTTAGGAGGTTTGTGGCCTGGGGAAAAAAGCTACACAGGTGTCAAGTGGTGCAGCATTTTAGGTCTCTAATTTGTGATTTCCATTCTGAAGGGAAGAGAGAGTAGCTAGGGTCCATAGGGTCGACCATGATTTTCTGTGCTCTCTTTCTCGCCCAGACTGTCTGGTCTTATTGCTTACAGTGCTTGAAACATTGTGAACTTTTTAGAATTTTCTATATTTCTGCATAAATATGACCTAAAACATCACCAGATTTTCACACAAGTCCTAAAAGTAGATAAAGAGAAGCCAGTAAAATAAATGACAAATATTATACTTGGTCATTTATTTATTAAGGAAAATGATCCAGTATTACATATTAGTAAGTGGCAAAAGTATGTGAACCTCTAGAACTACCAGTTAATTTGATGGTGAAATTAGAGTCAGGTGTTTTCAATCAATGGGATGACAATCAGGTGTGAGCGGGCACCCTGTTTTATTTAAAGAACAGGGATCTATCACAGTCTGCTCTTCATAACACATGTTTGGGGAAGTGTATCATGGCACAAAAAAAGGAGATTTCTGTGGACTTCAGAAGAAGGGTTGTTGATTCTCATCAGGCTGGAAAAGGTTACAAAACCATCTCTCAAGAGTTTGGACTCCACCAATCCACAGTCAGACAGATTGTGTACAAATGGAGGAAATTCAAGACCATTGTTACCCTCCCCAGGAGTGGTCGACCAACAAAGATCACTCCAAGAGAAAGACGTGTAATAGTTGGCGAGGTCACAAAGGACCCCAGGGTAACTTCTAAGTAACTGAAGGCCTCTCTCACATTGGCTAATGTTAATGTTCATGAGTCCACCATCAGAAGAACACTGAACAACAATGGTGTGCATGGCAGGGTGGCAAAGAGAAAGCCACTTCTCTTCAAAAGAACATTGCTGCTCATCTGCAGTTTGCTAAAGATCATGTGGACGAGCCAGAAGGCTATTGGAAGAGCCCAAAAATGAGACCAAAAAATTTTTTTTTGTTTAAAAGCAAAGCGTGATGTTTGGAGAAAGACACTGCATTCCAGCATAAGAACCTTATCCCATCTGTGAAACATGGTGGTGGTAGGTCTGGTTGGGGCCTGTTTTGCTGCAATCTTGGCCAGGAACGCTTTGTTCAATCATTGATTGGCACATACATCTGATTATATCAGAGAATTGTAATGAAAATGTCAGGACAAAAGCTTCCATGAACGAACTCAAGAGAAGGTGGTCATGCAGCAGACACGCCCTAAGCCCAAGCAGTTAAGTTCTACCAAAGAATGGTTAAAGAAAACTAAGGTAATGGTTTTTTGGAATGGCCAAGTCAAGTCCCTGACTAATCCAATTGAAATGTTGTGGAAGACCTGACGGCGAGCAGCTAATGTAGGAAACCCACCAACATCCCCCAAGCTGAAGCTTTCTGACGGAGGAATGGGCTAACATCCTCCACAGGCCGGTGTGCAGGACTGATCAACAGTTACAGGAAACGTTTAGTTTGGCCGTTATTGCTGCACAGGGGGGGGTCACACCAGATACTGAAAGCAAAGGTTCACATACTTTTGCCACTCAGTAATATTGGATTATTTTCCACAATAAATAAATGACCACGAATAATATTTTTGTCTCATTTGTTTAACTGGGTTCTCTTTATCTACTTTTAGGACTTGTGTGAAAATCTGATGATTTTTAGGTCGTATTTATACAGAAATATAGAAAATTCGAAAGGGTTCACAAACTTAAGCACCACTGTAAATAGAATAATTATTTATGCATTAATTAACAAAAAGATATGTTTTGGACAATTTTAACCCACCTGTTTTAAGATTTAAAAAAAAAAAAAAAAAAAAAAAAAAAGTTAAGTGGCCATGCTGGATTTATAAGTGGTTTGTATTGTCACCTCACAGTTCCAGAGAGCCCAGGTTTGAGTCCTGGTCTGGAGTCCTCTTGTGTTGAGTTTGCATGTTCTCTCCATGTACTTTCTCCGAGTATTCCGGTTTCCTCCACAGTTCTAACGGTCTAGACTACAACACTAACTGTTGCAGTAACTTTTGTTCATGTCTTTCTAAACTCTAGTTCATTTAGTAATCACTATTCATGTTGACTCGAAACTTTTCATTATGTTTTATTAAACATTTTATTATGTTTTCCTGAAGTTCAAGAAACAGGTGCGTCACAGAGACACATCTGGCTGTTTTTGTAAATAGTACACAACACATACCAGTGACATCTGCAACAAACAAAACAACTCAGGGATGCTGCAGCCTTAGAAAGATATTTAAAGAAAAAAAACATATGTAGAAATGCCAAATAAAAAAGATATATGTACAATTACGATATAAATTATGAAAAGAACACAGGTTGGTTGGTTGGTTGTTTGGTTGTTGTGTTTAATGCCATGTCAGCACATATAGGCTATACACATGGCAGTGATAGCACTGTATAAAATGCATAATGTCACATCATATAAATTGTTTGGGATTTAGTAAAAACTTCAATATCTTGGTGAGAGGTTTTAAAAAAGAGACATTGAACGGATGACTGGAAGAAGGAAGAAAGCTATTGAGATGACGCAAGATAAGCTTCAGTGTAAGGTCAGAACTATCCAGTTGCACCTATGGGTGGAGCTGCAGAAGCTATAGGTTAAAATTTTGTCTGCAAACACTGGCAGGTAAAATGCATGTTTGCAAAGTTGTAGTGGTAGCAAACTGAGCATTCATTAATGAAGTCAGTACTCAAAGTTCTATCTAAACTAACAAAAATCACAAACTTTTGAGTTCTGCTGTATCAGTGCTGGTGTTATTCTCTGAGGTAATTCTCATAAAGCAGTTTGATATAACATGGGTTATAAAGTGGTGTAAAGCAGCCATTGGTTATGGAATAGACTTTCACAGTATAACATTGAGTGTCAAACTGCAATATTTTTAAAAAACATGTTCAATGTTTTAAAGATCGTCAATGTAAAGAGGATCTCTTGAAAGAGCTGTTAGCATAGTACTCCAGTAAAATTCTTGAGTGATAAAGAAACTAAGGATTATGTGCCGCCCAAATATGTCCCAGAAACAAAAGATAAGGCTCATATTTGCCAGTTTTTTATCGTTTATCATTATGAAGCTACACACAAAGGAAATACACCAAATATATCCACTTATCTACCAGGATATCATTATGTAAGCAATTATAAATAGACATGCTCCAGAGTACGATGTGATTGGGTAGAGCTAACATTTTCATGAATGGACTGAGGTCATAAGAATGCAGAAGATGAATTATGAAGGCACTTTTTGTAAATGACTGTTTCGGGGTAAACTGCAATGACTGAATAGGTCAGTGCTGTGGCTGAGATGAGGTCAAGACACTTAGCAATTCAACCAGACAGCAAAAAGTCAAGCTTCCGCTTACATATGCTAACAAGGGGCAGTTGTATTATATCCGACACTGCAAATGGTAATACAAAGACATTTACTGATATCATCAGTCGGACCCTGTGACTCTGTCGGACCCATCGTGCCAAAAAGTCATGTGCAAAATTAGGACACCCAATTAAAAACCTTTGTTTTTTAAACATATTTAAACATATGGACATTTGATCTTCATTAAAACAATATTAAGATGGAGCTGATATAATTAAACATAGAGCGGTGCTTGAAACCCTTCAGAAATTTCTATATTTCTGCATAAATATGACCTAAAACATCATCAGATTTTCACACAAGTCCTAAAAGTAGATAAAGGGAACCCAGTTAAACAAATGAGACAAAAATATTATACTTCGTCATTTATTTATTGAGGAAAATGATCCAAATGTTACATATTAGTGAGAAATAACAGGGATCTATCAAAGTCTGCTCATCTCACAACATGTTTGTGGAAGTGCATCATAGCACAAAAAAAAGGAGATTTCTGAGGACCTCAGAAGAAGAGTTGTTGATGCTCATCAGGCTGGAAAAGGTTACAAAACCATCTCTAAAGAGTTTGGACTTCACCAATCCAGTCAGACAGATTGTGTGCAAATGGAGGAAATTCAAGACCATTCTTAACCTCCCCAGGAGTCGTCGACCAGCAAAGATCACTCCAAGAGCAAGGCGTGTAAAAGTTGGCAAGGTCACAAAGGACCCCAGGGTAACTTCTAAGCAACTGAAGGCCTCTCTCACATTAACATTAGCCAATGTTCATGAGTCCACCATCAGAAGAACACTGAGCAACAATGGTGTGCATGGAGGGTTGCAAGGAGAAAGCCACTGCTCTCCAAAAAAACCATCTCTACTCAACTGCAGTTTGCTAAAGATCAAGCCAGAAGGCTATTGGAAGAATGTTTTGTGGATGGATGAGACCAAAATAGAACTTTTTGGTTTAAAAGAAAAGAGTGATGTTTGGTGAAAGGAAAACACTGCATTCCAGCATAAGAACCTTATCCCATCTGTGAAACATGGTGGTGGTAGTATCATGGTTTGGGCCTGTTTTGCTGCATCTGGGCCAGGACGGCTTGCCATCACTGATGGAACAATGAATTCTGAATTATATCAGAGAATTCTAAAGGAAAATATCAGGACATCTGTCCATGAACTGAATCTCAAGAGAAGGTGGGTCATGCAGCAAGAGAACGACCCTAAGCACACAAGTCGTTCTAACAAAGAATGGTTAAAGAAGAATAAAGTTCATGTTTTGGAATGGCCAAGTCAAAGTCCTGACCTTAATCCAATAGAAATGTTGTGGAAGGACCTGAAAGTGAGCAGCTAACGTGAGGAAACCCACCAACATCCCCAGAGCTGAAGCTGTTCTGTACGGAGGAAATGGGCTAAAATTCCTCCAAGCCGGTGTTTGCAGGACTGATCAACAGTTACAGGAAAACGTTATTAGCTGCAGTGATTGCTGCCACATGGGGGTCACCCCAGATACTGTAAGCAAAGTTCACATACTTTTGTGCCACTCACTGATATGTAATATTGGATCATTTTCCTCAAAAAATAATGACCCAAAGTATAATATTTTTGTCTCATTTGTTTAACTGGGTTCTCTTTATCTACTTGTAGGACTTGTGTGAAAATCTGATGGTGTTTTAGGTCATATTTAGGCAGAAATATAGAAAATTCTAAAGGGTTCACAAACTTTCAAGCACCACTGTATAAAAAGTTAGCTTTAAAGACAGTTGTGTATCTTTGTGCATTTTGTAGTGACAGAAGAAGTCGGATGTCGTGTCACTGATTTTGTATATCAATGTATTACTAATTTCATCAACATCATAATCCTTGAATTCAAACTTCATTATTTCTGGAATAGCAACCGTTGTGTTGTGATAGGTTGCCAGGTTTGCACACATTGAAACAAACACACACACACAAAATGCAAATATTGAATTTAAAAAAAATTAAGCAAAAGTCATCTGTCTCAACTCTAAGTCAAGTCTCAAGTCATGAATACCAAATCAAAGACAAGTTTTATCAGTGCCAGTCAAGCAATCTCAAGTTCTTAAATTTGCAACTTCTGAATTGAGTCTGACTAAAGTAAAGTCATGTAACTCGAGTCCCCCAAATCTAGCAAACAGGATTGTGATATGAATGTAAGAGCAAATGTTGCATAGTTTTGTGTTGTCCGTGCTCTAACATTTTTAATGATCCAGGCAGTGGTAACTTGGTGGTTAAGGTAATTGACCTTTGGCCATTGAGGGCTGCCCCTGCTTAAAGTGTCATAAGGTGATTAGGGAGAGGGTGGCTCAGTGTCTAATGCTTTGGGCTATTTATTAGAAAGTTGTGTGTTCAAATCCGTACTTAAATATGACATCACTGGATAGCTGTATCATAGCCATAAATAGATATTTTGAATGAAGTTACTGACATTTGCAGCAAAGGAAATGAATCAGTCAGTAGTGAACACACAATGGGTACAGTGCTATACACAGCTGGGGGGGGGGGGATTATTTTCTGAACATATGGAATTATTTTATGAACATATCGAGGAGTCAGTGCTTAAAGAACAATGACCAACTGCATGGTTCACTATGAAGAGTGTAATTAGTCCTGTTTAATGTGATTTAAAGTGCAGCACGTTGTAAATAAAAACATGTCACTAAGTATGGGATAATTTTGAATAGTAGTTTTTAAGAATCTCTCACTACTGAGGTATTTTATCTGCGACCCTGTATCATGATTAATATCGTGCATCGTGAAAATGTTCTTAAATAGGCCTATTGTAATACACCTTTACCATGTCACCAACCCACAGAAATTGTTCATTCAAATGTATATGCTTAGTAGCATACACTTTTGTATATTTCTCTTAATCTACAACACTATTGCTCATTAGGGGATTCATAGTTGAATGAGTCAATGAACGAGTTGTTCTACCTATCAAAATGAACAAAACTTCCCCGTCTACCTGTGAAGCGCCATCTTAAGAACCCTTTTTCCAAACAAAAATGTAGACTATATATATTTACACTTGCTGGTTACGTTTGCACTGCTCAGCTTCACTGTATAAATGGATAAAGGATATACATAAATAAAAAATATATAAATAAATAAATAAATAAAAGAACGAGTCAGGTGAGATACTTGAGGGAAACCGTCGAAGTGTGCAGAGCAGAGTTAACCTAAGTAGTATGAAGCCACGGAATATTATTATAGGGCGCCATCTACTGAGTCTGTGTGGAAGGACAGTTACGCAAACATTACGGGCAAAAATCTCGAAAAACATCTCGGCACCAGTCAGCCACTCAGACCAATGAATTTTCTGCTGGGAGTGATTTTAATGGACCGTTGCCATGCTACTGCATAACCCTGTGGGGACTGTATTACAGTTCGTTAAAAAAGACACAAGGCGCAAAGAAAACTCTCACAGAAAAGACTTATTTGTAGGCTACTATTTGACCCACAGGTGCAAGGCCTGTCTGTCAGCTCTTACCCAGGTACACAGGGGGAGGGTTTGTACTTCCACCCAGTTATCGAGGGCGCTCGTCTTTGGATTCTTGGGAAGTGAAAAAATACACTTATTTGAGTCGTATTAGTAATATTATATATAAAAAATGAAAACTGCAGCATACGTGATCACTGAATTTACTGTCTGCACAACGTACCTTGTTTTCCTGGTAAACACCTGAATTATATTGAATCTCAAAAGAGACTCTCTCTTTCTTTATGAAGATGGGGTTCAAAACAGCAGGCAAGCAAAAAAAGTTTTCTGCTAAGTTTTCTGCTTTTCCTAGCCACTGACAATACATGAGACTAAAACTTCAGTGTTTGTGCTGAAATAAATGCTTTTCATTTGAGTGACATCATCATTGTGGTTGTGTCCTGCGACTTTAAGACAAATTACTTACAAAAGGTAAGTGATAAGGCTATGTTCACATTTAAAACGCTATCAAATGTCCATTCGACAAATTATTCAGCCAGCTGCACTTCCACTTTGTAACGTTGCCATTTCTTCTCACAACATTTAAAACACATTGTGATTCCAAAGGTAGCCTACTAAAGATACTAACATTTTGCCATTGACACGGATACCACCACTTACCATGGCTGACCCTGGCTTTTGAACGTGTTGCTGCTGATAGTCTTGATGGTCTTTTTTGTGGAATACTGATTCGTCTGAACACGTTTCCACTGTGTGATGCTCCATCCAATCCATCCCGCCGAGCCCAGAGCATTTGACTCAGCGTTTCGTGGATACCGCTTTTGTACCAAATCACATCATTATTTAGTTTCATTACCTCATACTAGCATTAAATAGCCACCGTCCCAACTTGTTCGGAATGTCTTGCAGGCCTGAAATGCAGGAATGGACGTGTTAACAAATGAAATTAAGTTGATCAGACACAACGCCAAATATCTTGGGTTCATACTATCTGCAATTAAGTAAAAGTCAAAGTAAATGTAAGACACACTGTGGATTGTTTTTAAAATTGCATTGTCCATACTCTCCCAACTTTTTATGGTTTGGGGTTGTATTTGTGGAGCCCATATGTCCCCAGAAGGATAGGCACACTGGATAGTTCTGACATTATGGGAACATTTTGCTGGTCGCCACAACATTGCTCAAAACTGCAACCCAAAAAGGTTTGCTTATGGAGACTGGGGTTAAGGCTACAGTGAATGTACGGAAAGTCCCCACAAACATACGATTACCAAGACCATTTGTGAGTGTGTGTGTGTTAGAGAGTGCGTGCCCTCGCCATCTGTTCGATGTCCAGAAGGTGTGTTATGATCCCGTTCGCAGAAATGGCCAGAAAGGGGGGAAACGGTTGATCGATCGGGCTGATAAACGAGGAGCATTTAAAAGGCAGATGCGCGTGCTGAAGCAGGTCAGATCAGATCAAGCATCGTCCTCACGCGCTGGAACGCACATTGACGGAGATACAGAGGCATGCTGCTCGTGGTTTTAATCACCGTCTTCCTGTTCGGAGTTTTATCGGCCGACTCTGGACCGCATTTGGCCAATGACTGGGGAGAATCAGTGCGTCTGCGGCACCTGTACGCGGCCAGACCCGGACTGCACCTGCAGATTAGCCAGGACGGAAAGGTCGGAGGGTCGCACTTGCAGAGCTCGTACAGTGAGTAAGAGCACCACGGAGGTCGTTTATGTGGCCTAAAACATCTCACTCAGGGACACGGCATAGCCTCCTGTTACCCAGTGAGCACCGACTCAAAAACTACTTGAACCTCCATTAGGACCAGCGTGATTTGGCTTGAATTGGTTACCAAAAGCCCTTGTTTTTGATCAGTAAAAAGTCAGTTTAGCTCTTAAGACCTTGCACACCAATGACTTGTCTGTAAAGGTGGTAAAACCGTTGCATGTGTCAAATATTGTTTCAATTTTTAAAAAATATGTGTTCCAATTGCAAAGCATCTGCAAAATGTCACGGATGGTTCGATGCAAGTTTTGCTGTTTTATTTTCATTTAGAAATCAACCTGGGTAGCCAGTCTGTTGGACAGGATTATATGCCTTGGCCATAATACTCTTTTCTACATTCTCAAGATCAATTCATGTTTGGAAAAGTAGCCTACTTATTGCTTATTTGTTGTTGTCTGTTTGACAAGCATGTGATTGGATAGTTGTACTCTCAGATTATTTTCTAAACTGAAATATTACATATTTTGTGCAACCTATAGCTCAAAACTACACAATGCAATCAGTATACATTTCATTAGCCCATTACTATGACTGACAGAAGACTTTGGACCCTTTTCCAGGTTTGGTGGAGATTCGCACCGTCGCCACTGGCTACGTGGTTATTAAAGGTGTTGCAAGCTCTCAGTATCTGTGCATGGAATCCAACGGAAGGCTGTATGGCTCGGTAGGTCATTTCTCCATCTTGAACTTCACCAAGACATTGGTTTCACTTACAGTAGCGTACAGTTAATGTTTATTCACATTTACAGTTTGCTCACTTGCATGTACTGTGTTTGTACTTTGGAATTTAATAATGTAATACTACAAGAACATATGAAATATGTGAAAACGTGTATATACCTATGAAAGCACGGGTAATGGCAGTTTCCCTACTGGTATCATGTACATTATTCGTGACAAGTCAACCAACACTGATCCCAACAGACATTATTCGAATTGATCAACCTTTCAAGGGTTCATTCTGCCGAGTAAACACCTGCCCATCTTCCGAAGTTTGGATAAACATTATAAATACTCAGGTCCATCACACTGGCTTGATCTGAGATATCATCATATTAAAAGTTAATAATACATTAATGTTATATTAATCTAGTTTTGGAGAAAATAACATTTATTGTCAGAGCAGTTTCTTTGTTTAAAATATCAGTGGCATTTCTAAATAAAAAGCATGTCCGTTGTGTATTCATAAACAATGTATTCATCCTAAATGGCCCAATACTGTGAAATCATCTTAGGGCACCATTAGAGTTCTCGTTTTAGCAGTGGTATAATGACCATTGTCAAACAATAACATATTGTTGACAATTGCACCCAAAATCGCCAAACTCGGATTCGTTATTCCATAATACTCTGTTCCACTGATCTTCATTACAATCTTTATGAGCTTTAGCATATCATAAGCATATCATAAGCTTCTTTGGACTGTAGAAGGGTCAACCTGGCATCCCGAGGAAGCTGCCAGATGCTGCTATTGCTCAAATGTAAAGGGAGGTCATAGTAAATACTTGCCACTGTAGCCGATAGAACATATTTCTTTTCCTGAATGTTTTCAGTTTTTTAATCCTGCATACAAATGTCCTGTATTTTCTGGTTAAACTGAGAAATAATTATAAGTCGTCATTGCTAAAACAATGGTATATCTAATCTAACGTTGACCTAAGACTTCTGCACAGGATGGTATGTAGCGATGTCATCATAGAAACCTTTGTCCTGTTGGCTTTGCATGGCTAAAAGCAGAATGAAAGGGATCGTGACTAACCTTGACCAATGTATATATCTGGCAAACAGCCATTGAAGAACACCTAATAACTGGGCCAGTGGAGTTCATTTCACGTCTGACCTCCTATATATGTTTACTTAAGTCCTCTCATTTTATTTCTCCCCACAGCACATTTACGTGAAGGAAGACTGCTCTTTCCATGAACAAATTCTACCAGATGGTTACAACGTCTACACCTCAGGCAAACATGGGATCCTCGTGAGCTTGGGTGGTGGGAAGAACAGACGTCAAAATTCTCTTTCGCAGTTCCTGCCCATGCTCAATATGCTGCCACAGGAACTTACGGACTACAACTTGAGAGAAGTGCATTCTCCAATTGACCCAGAACAGGATCTTCCCTTAGGTGTACAAGAAGACAGCATGGAATCCTTTGGGAGGATCTCCCAGATTGTCATTCAAAGCCCCAGTTTCAACAAAAGATGAGCAGAGTTAAAAGAGCTCCAAAAGATCGGAGTCAAGATTTCAATCTCTGACGCAGAGGCAAAAGGCTGAACGGTACCAGTCTGGCCTGAAAGTCGAGCCCAGGCAAACAGACAGAACTCACAGACTGTTCTGGTACAAGGAGGATCAGGTTCCCTAAAGATCAATTTTCCTTATGGACACATGGGGGATACCTAAATGCTTCAAGCCAACCCACACCAAATGTTAAGGCAAAAAGAACACCACACTACTTGAGCATTATTGGCAAGGTTTATTTATTTTTGGTAATGAACTTTTTTTAAATGTCTTTATTTCATTGTAATGGCTTCGCTGCTTGTGTTAACATTATTTCCGTTATACGTGACAGAATTTTATACTGTTGTATTTATCTTAACTATTTGATGAAAAGCTTTTGTTAGGATAAAATAAATATGTATTTAAGTCCTCTCACAAGGTGTTGTTTTAGTTTTATGTTTCTCAAGAGGTACTACCATTGTTAGTAATTCAAATAACCACAAATATTTCTAATTAAACAATGTGTGTATTAAAGACATAACACTAAACATTCACTGCACATCTGAAAACAATACAGCTTCGTGAACGTTAATATAATGTAGAGTAATAATGCAATTAAAGTGTCAAGAAGACTACTAAATGAGCAATGCAATTAAAAATAATATTTCTAAAATATCTTGTTTGAAACAAAGTACATTACTGCAAGTCTTAGGCCACCATTAGATTAGATATACCATTGTTTTAGCAGCATCTAGCAGCTTCATCAGGATGCCATGTTCTACACTGGATTCTACACTGGATAAGCTTGATCAGGAATGGTCTTTTTGGAAGGGTAGCAGCCAACTTTTTTGGAAGGGGAATAGGGTGAAATGGCTGAGTTATGCTAAAGCTCACAAAGATTGAAATGAATATCAGTGCAAGAGTATTCTGAAGTAACGAATCAAACGTTTTAGCGTCCAATCATTGGCAACAGGTTATATATGGTCATGGTACCATCGCTAAAACATCAATTTAACGGTGGCCTAAAACCTTTGCACAATACAGTATATTGGCCCCTAATAGCATATTTATCACACACTGTCTTATATTGCATTTAATTATTAAATATCGGGCTACATGGTTTTAGATAAAAGTATGTATCATGGAACTCAAGCATTTTATAATTGTTCACTGGATTGTTAAGACTTAACTGTTGGTCATTTATTTAGATTTTTATTATTATTAATGACATGGTAAAGACATCAACAAACAGAGCTTGAATGTGTGCTAATTTAGCAAAAAATGTACGCAAAACATAGTGGAATAAAAACCACAACATAAGATGCACCGCTCTTCAACATCTAAGACCTAATGAAATGCACTGAATAAGACAAACATTGACTAACTGTATCGGGTGATATAATGTAAGAGG
Source organism: Ancistrus triradiatus (assembly GCA_025084515.1). Lineage (NCBI taxonomy): Eukaryota > Metazoa > Chordata > Actinopteri > Siluriformes > Loricariidae > Ancistrus > Ancistrus triradiatus. The sequence continues at coordinate 239,860 of JAJAGP010000030.1, read as the reverse complement.
GAAAAAAGCATCTAATAAACAATGCAACACAATCTGTTTTACCCTGCGTATCCAGGTCAGGGTTAGAGGGAAGAGCCTGGAGCCTAACCCAGAATTCTTTGGGTGCAGGCATAGGTATACACTGGACAGGACACCTGTGCATTACAGACTTCTGTAAACACACACTTCGATCATCCTGTTGCAACCCCTATCCAGGATTTGAACCCGGGCCATGGGGAAGCGCAGTTTCCAGCAGCTGGCTCTTACACTGAGACACTCAAGCTGCCACAATAAGCGTAAGTTAATGCAGTGGTCACATCTATTGCATGTCGATTTTTAACAATAAAGATCAGTCAAAACATTAAAACCACCTCCTTGTTTCCACACACACTGTCCATTTTATCAGCTCCACTTAATAGTAGTACTACAATTACAGACTGCTGTTCTCCATGATTTGTTAGCCCTCTTTCACGGCGTTTTCCAATGCTTAGGACCTCCACATGGCCACCACAGAGCATTAGCATATCCACTGGCGAAAAGTGGCCACAACATGGCCACTGTGAACCAGGCAGTATTTGGGTGATGGATATTTCCAGGACAACAGTTGTAAGTAAGTTGTATGTTGAGCTGTGATTTTAAAACACGCAATGTTTTAAAAAAGAATATATTATTTTCTGTCAGAATCACTGAGAATGTCAGAATGTGGTAACCTCGTGTAACCCATTTAGAGAATATAGCAAATAATCCATTTGTACATGCTTACATTGTTGCCCTATTAGATTAATGCTAAATTTTCACCAAAATACTGGCGCGCTTCTTTAGCATTTAATAAAGGACAATCTACTGCAAATATTATCTCAACTTAATTGAGGTAATATTCTTCTTCCTCGGGTTAGAACACATAACCCGTAACTAACAACCAGTAGCGACACTTCATTAGATGATGTTATGGCTCCATCGAGTGGTGATAAGTTGTAACTGCATTTATCCAAACATCGTATATACTGTACTGTGTACGGCAAAAAACGTTTTGAACAAAAAACCAAGTACAACTACACTTTCAGGAAAAAGATAACGGGCAAAAAATCTCTGTTTAATTTGAGCATTATATTGACCTGTATCAAATCTTGACCGTTTGTATACGTTCCTGATTTCAAAATGTCAAGATTTACCAAAACCTTTCCTCATGATTATTGATATTATCTTGGTTTTGTAAACACAAAACGAACCATTAACAAAACCAAAAGACAGAATAATCCAAAAGCCACTGTGCTAATCAACCTGCTAAAAACAGCGATGACCAGAAAATGTTGTGTTTTTGATGATGGTATGCTGACCAATTAGCAAAACAATACACATTCCATGATGACCCAAGTTATGCTAACTTGACTGGTCTTACTGGTAAAGAATGACTAGCATACAAGTGTCCAAAACACAACATATACTAGTATTGGCAGTTTGTTTTCAGGAAGGCAAGCCACTCAAGTGATTGTGAAAAGAAAACTGAGAACTTCAGCATTAGGATTGGGATATACTAGCCTGTTAACATTCTGATTTTGGGAGCAACGTGCTGAGCTGGTGTAGTTTGTAAATAAAACCATCCATATGTATCTTGAGCACATTTAATAAAGTACACTTTACTTAACTGCTCTTTTAAAGTCTTTTATGGCAAAAAAACAGACTTTTTAGAAGACATATTAGACCAAAGAGATGTTACTTATTAGCTAGTTGTAGTAGCTAATATTTTAGTAATATCTGTTATAATATTGACAAAGTGCATTCAATCATCCTTCCTTTTTTATAGTTTTGCCTATACCCTGCTAATAAAACAGTACATGTGTTTTTGATGCTGGTATACTGCTCATCCAGCAGCCATACGGGTTTCATGTTGGTCCAGGTTGGTTTATAAATGAATGTATTAATTCAAATATGTGTAGCCTAATATTTCTGGTACCCGTTCTTAACTTTGAGCTCAGGGTCGGGCTGGGGCCTAACAGGCAGCACAGTGTGTAAGCAAGTTGCAGACCATAGACACTGACTGGATAGCAAAATCATAATGTCATTTTGAAGACAATCTAAACTACACACTGGAACCCTTACCTGATAGGAGTGATGCAGCTCCTAAAACGGGGAGAGAAGTTCACTGGATGAAAGAAGACATGCATTTACATTAGCTCCGTTCCAAGAGGTGGCGACAATCAGTATGTGTTGAAAGGCTACATGTGGAAGAAGAAATGAACATGGAAGTTTGTAGTCTTGTTTAGGAGTCAGTGTTGATTTTAATGGTAAACTTTGCGATTTACCATTTTCGGATTTCGGTTTTTAAACAGAAATGGAGGTTTCACAGTCAGAGGACTTATTCGACTCTATTGTAATGGCAGATGACAGGTAATGATCGGATTGATTGGGATTGTCTAGTTTACGAGAAGTGGAGTTCCGTACAGTTTACTTTATTATTGAGTTTACGTTGATCACGTCAAGGTTCCTACAAATTATATATCAGAAGAACGTTTGCAGATCCACCAAACAAATTGCAATTCTCCTTTCCCCGCTGTAGTCTGAATAGCAGTGGAGAAGCTTAAGGTCAACATGTTCCATACAGTCTAACCACTCCGTACGGGTTTTGACGTCACATATTAGTGTGACGAAACAGACATTGAGTCAGTGGACTCAGATTAAGGGTAACTTCCTTCGAAGGTGTCATTTATTCAGGTTCGACCAGTACATACGTAAAATAAAGTCCAATAATCATAATATGTGCACCACCGCAATCCGGACATCTTTATTACCGTAAATCCGCGGTCTCGTGCGTTAAACTTTTCATACTAAACCTTCCGCCATGTTGCTGTTTTTACTGCTCATCGATTCTCATTTTGTACTGACATTACACAGAGAAAAGGACTGCGACTGTTGTTCATATACTTGAAAATAGACATTGTTTTTTCACAGAAAACTTCACAGATTTAATAAAATACTCTAAATAAGTGATATTTAAACGCCATCACCTCACAGAGACCCATTTTGAAGTACCACATGTTTGGATAATACATGTCTCATAACTGCAGGTTCCACATTGATGGTTATCGTGAAGGATATGAAGAAGGAACACGGCAAGGCATGAGAGAGGGCAGAAACCATGGCATGCTTCATGGTGCCAAGCTCTCAGCTGAGGTAAACACACGAGTACTGCACAGGTGCATGAACTGGGCCTGTTTTTTACAATATACAAAAATTTGTATCACTTTTTTTGTGAAGATTACCGGTGTCACTATATCACAGGGGTTTTTTTAGGGGTTGCATGACTGGGCTTTTATATGGGTTTGTAGTTTATGCTACTGTCAGGAATACATAAAATATATAATAAATATCATCACACTATATACAGGAATCAGTATGCGTGAAACTGTTTAGCTACCTGGCTAGCTAGTGAGCTGTACCCAGAATGCCATTTGGCGATGCTGATCTACACAGTGCTCTGTAGCACGTCTTGTGGGGAACATCATTATAAACTTAGCTGCCTTTTGAAGCCGTACAGATCTTGTTTCAGCTGTGCTATGGTGTGGCATTATCAAAGTCATACATAAGGGAAATTAAACATGCTATACCATATAAATCGCCCAGCACTAGGTACGTGTATCATTCATCTGCTATTGCAAGTTAATTTGAAGCCATATCTGTCTTTCCAGGTTTCTTTTTACCACGGCTTTGCACTCGCATGGAAATGTCTTCTTCAAAATGCTGATGAGGTTAAAACAAGGTAGGACATTTGGTGCTTGCCTGGAGCAGCTCGTATGCCACACCTTGACTGCATTCCATTTATATTATTACTATTTTTATAAACTTTTGGTTTATAGGTATGTATGTGGAACGTTCCTGTACTCGCTTAATCAAATTATTGAGTACTCTGTGTTCTTGAGATAATTCTGTTTTGGAATGTTTCCCCAGAAAAAGGTTGAAAGCTGTTGAGTCTCTGCTTGCATTGATCCAGAAGTTTCCATATGAAGACCCACAGTATGAGAACCTCCAGGAAGAAATGGAAAGAGTGAGGGCCAAGTTTAGACAGGTAATATCGCTCATTACCTTCCTTATTTTGTAATACTTCTATGATGCGGTGGTAGTGTGTCAGTTTCTGAAGTATTTGCATCCCTGATAAAGGTGAAAATGCTTTGAGAAATGATTTAGTTTAAGCTCACACTGCGGTAGCTCACATGTCGCCCCACAGCAAGAAGGTCTGCTAGTGGTTTTCTCACCATTCTTTACTCTTTTTAAACGCTTCAGATTTATAAAAAGAACTAATAGGCTGTTTCTTGGTTCTACAGGTGTGTTCTTTGCTGAGCGTGGCTGCAGACGTCCGTGAGTATGTATCTGGATCAGCAGGATTGTCCTTCTGAAATACTGCAGAGACCCAGCTGTGAACTACTCCAAAGCCCCCAGTGATGTGGAGTACAGGAATGAGCATCTACTGCACACAGTCAGCAGTACCAATATGCTAAGCAGTGTAATGGTGCAAATATGCATAGTCGGGGCGTCATGGTCTGAACAACGCTGTTAAAAATGTCAATGGAAAAGGCTGTCGCTGCTGTGTGGCATGGGAACGTTCATTAAAACAAGAAATTAATCGGAGAATGAGCAGTATGATCCTGAAAGGGAAATCCTCTGGGAATTTGAGTCGAACTACTCCATCTTGTGGTGAGAAAACGGACGTCTTCATATGTGCTGTTCGGTGATGCTTGTCTCCCTCTGGTGGGGTAAAACTAAACTACAGTTTGAGTACAGTCTTGCTGACTGTAAAACATACTTTTTTCTTTTTTTAAATATGAAATTTGGGGGGTACGGGTCTTTTTTTTTGTGAAATGAATTTCAATGTTGTTTGTATACATGGGATTCCTGAACATTTTGAATCAGTTTATTCCCAACAGTTTAATCCTGCTTCTCCTAGTCAGGGTCATTGGGTGCTTTGGAGCCCATTAGGGGGATGATTCCTCCATCTGGTTTCCCCTCCAAGCCCGTCACCAGAACTAAATAGTGAGTGGGACATCCAAAAACCACGGGGGGTACTGTATTTACCCCTTGAGGAAAATAAGTAGAATTAGCCAGCGGTGATGGAAGATGTATTCTAAAGTACTTTACAGTGTGCTAGAGTACACCAATTAAGTGCAGCTTCCAAAAGTATTTGGCAGAAATTTTGTAGTTCTGACTTTTCCACCAGTCAAAATTTTAAAAGACCCGAGGACTCATTATGTAATTCTAAAATATTTAAGTTGCCCTGTGGTTAAGCCGACATGACATGTAGTGCTCTGTGAAGGTTTGTAAATTATTCCCAGGTACGTATGCATGTTGCTTCCTTTTATATTCCTTTTGCCAAACACCCAATGGGAACCATAACTGTAATTTTCAATTTTATAATAAAATAAAGTCTTATATTTTTCTAGAATGTATTCTCATCTTTCAAAGGTGTGTAGGATTTCAGTAGAAGTGCCGCCACGCTGGATCATTATTTACCTCCCTCTCCCCAAGAGAGCCAGCGTGATTTTTATCATGCGAATGCTTACACCTGCTCTTGGCCCAAATCCTAGTTACCTTTTGTTAGTTTTGGTTAACCAAGCCTGGGCCCCATGAAATTCCTCCGCTGGGTCTCTCAATGCCGTTTCATGGGTGGTCAGCAAAAGTCCGCTGACAGATAGCGTTCGGCTGCAACAATGCCACGCTGGGGCCAGTGTGAGAGGGCAGGGGCCGGGCAATCCACTGGCGTTCTGTTGTGCACTGTGTGCGCTTTGTGGCAGAGGTGCAGCTCTGAAAACAGCCGGCTTGGCAGAGAATGAGAGGGTGGTGTTGGAAGCGGCAGCTGGTCTCCGCTCTGTGCAGCAGCAGGTGAACACGGGGCCCGATGGCGGCACCTTCAGAGCAGTGACAGATAAAACTGAGCTCTTCCCTAAAGGCCTGCAATCACTACCTTGTTCCTGTGTGACCTGACTCTATGGGTTTGTGCTGTCAGTGCCAACACGGTCAAACATGTATCATGGCTACTGTGTGCCACTCTAAATGGTTTCGACTTGTGGAAGGGATTGTGTTTTATGGATTGTGTGAATTGTACATGCCACAGAATGGTTTAAGCATAAATCATTACTTTGTGTGCGTCTGACTAATTCACAATGCAGCAGTGAAGAACGTGAACATGAGGAGGGGCGCCGGAGAACGGAGGCTAAAAGAAGGCTTGAGGAGCGATGTTTCTTTGGTTTCCTTTTAGCTGGCGGAGCCGAGTGGCTGGGGCCAGCGAGAGGGAGCGAGGCTGAGCAAATGAAGGAGGACGCTGGAAGGTTTCAGAAAATGTTCAGGAATTTCAGGAGCAGGTGGCGAGTGGTGACATGAAAGGAGGACGTGACAAATGCAACCGGCGGGCACTCCAGAAAAAAAGGCCCCTGGCTGAATGGTGGCATAGTATCTCCCTTTTTTTTGCCTCAGTGCTCCGTACCCCCCACCCTCGTGCGCACACACACAGACGCACAAGCTCCAATCGCAGTATTGAGCCGCTCGCTTGCTTGTATAGTTCATGATGTGGATGATAAATGCGCAATTCCTATTCACAGCGCAGACCATTCACTGCTGCTTCATTCGGCAGAAGTGCCACAGACGGAGATTGTTCTGCCCATGCTTATTACCCACTCTGCTTATTAAGAGATGTATAAAGACTGCTGTCTTTGGAATAACAGTATAATATTTAAAGAGCTTCAAAAGAACAGATGTTGGCCTCCAGACCTATTTAGGACAAAGACCATTTACGTGTGCACCGATGGGCCATAACAGTAAAACCACTGACATGTGGAAGAGAGTAGCACTGACAGTGTGATGGTCTGGCTAACGTTCGGGCTTTCCATTTTGGTGGATGTTACTTTGACACGTATCACCTGCCTAAACGTTGTTGGAGACCAGTGGCGCCATCAGACCGACTTTACAGGGCTCACATGCCCCAGTAAAATGCTGCTGTACCCCACTAAAGTTATGGGGGTAAAAAGTCAATTTTATCCTGGATTGCTGAGCAGACCTCTAATTCACCACAGGGACTATGTTTCCCATAATGCCCAGCATATTTCCAAAAGTCTGAACGCTTGCAGCCAGAACCAATAATAACTGGACTTTCAGAATAGTACTGGACATCCGGAAATATTCAAAATATTCAAAAGTCAGACAGGCTGCTGGCAAGGCAATGACAGCTCATTTAGCTCATTTAACCATTCTTTGTGTGCTTAGGGTCGTTGTGTTGCTGCATGACCCACCTTCTTTTGAGATTCAGTTCATGGACAGATGTCCTGACATTTTCCGTTAGAATTCTCTGATATAATTCAGAATTCATTGTTCCTTCAGTGATGGCTAGCCGTCCTGGCCCAGATGCAGCAAAACAGGTCCAAACCATGATACTACCACCACCATGTTTCACAGATGGGATAAGGTTCTTATGCTGGAATGCAGTGTTTTCCTTTCTCCAAACATAACGCTTTTCTTTTAAACCAAAAAGTTCTATTTTGGTCTCATCCATCCACAAAACATTCTTCCAATAGCCTTCTGGCTTGTCCACGTGTTCTTTTTGGAGAGCAGTGGCTTTCTCCTTGCAACCCTGCCAAGCACATCATTGTTGTTCAGTGTTCTTCTGATGGTGGACTCTTGAACATTAACATTAGTCAATGTGAGAGAGGCCTTCAGTTGCTTAGAAGTTACCCTGGGTTCCTTTGTGACCTCGCCAACTACTCCACGCCTTGCTCTTGCAGTGATCTTTGTTGGTCGACCACTCCTGTAACGTAGAGCGTAACAGTGGTCTTGAATTTCCTCCATTTGTACACAATCTGTCTGACTGTGGAGATGGTTTTGTAACCTTTTGATGAGCATCAACAACTCTTTTTCTGAGGTACTCATAAATCTCCTCTGTTCGTGCCATGATACACTTCCACAAACATGTTGTGAAGAGCAGACTTTGATAGATCCCTGTTCTTTAAATAAAACAGGGTGCCCACTCACACCTGATTGTCATCCCATTGATTGAAAACACCTGACTAATTTCACCTTCAAATTAACTGCTAATCCTAGTGGTTCACATACTTTTGCCACTCACTAATATGTAATATTGGATCATTTTCCTCAATAAATAAATGACCAAGTATAATATTTTTGTCTCATTTGTATAACTGGGTTCTCTTTATCTACTTTTAGGACTTGTGTGAAAATCTGATGATGTTTTAGGAAATATTTTTGCAGAAATATAGAAAATTCTCAGTTGTTCATGCACCACTGTATGTAGCACCCTTTGCTCTACCTTTGTGATGTTAACCTTGTGTGTGTCACTGAAATGGCCACTGATGCTGATAGTGATGTTAAATAAACCAATAAACAAACATTAACCAGCCTTATGGTTCCATTGTTGGTTAGAAAGCTCTACATGGAGAACGCTCTACATAGCCAACAAGGGAACTCAATAGGTATTGAGACAGACCAAATGAATACACTGTAACAGCGCTGGAGCGCTCAGGTCAAATCTCATCTCTCTCAAGTGCCATTCACATATCTTTAAAAAGAAGCCGCAATAGCGAACAAAACCCCTGCCCTGTAGAACCCTGATAATAATGCTTAATGTTACATCTCGGCCCTAAAAGTGACCTAATTTATATCTACTTGAAATATACAGCCCTTTTATGATCCGCTATGATGTCATTGCCTTGCATTTTATCAGGAGGAAGTGTTCACTCTTAATTTATGTTATGGCTTCAGTACGTAACAGATTTTATGCAGTCCCTTCGCTACAAAGTTCTCGAATACAAAGGTGCTTTGCTCATAGTTTGTAAATCTCACCAGTCCTCCATGTTGTCAAGAAAAGGCTTCTGGTCGGTCAGAAAACAAGAGTCCTCATGCCTAATAAACCACATCACTGAAGATGTGTGCTTTGTTGTCATGGCCCTGACTGAAGCCAAATTTACAGCCGCCAGACTGGAACCTGGATAACCACTCGAGCTCGTGCTGTGGAAGTTGCAGGTTCAGAGTCACCCTTTGCTCTACCTTTGCTGGAGGGTGAGAAGCAGTCTCGCTCCCTCCACCGAAACCGCAAACACGGGGACGCCAAGAGCCAAAGACACAGTATTATCACAGACCTCAGTCAATGATGAGTGTGTGTGAAATAATTGGAGTTCCTAGTCATTGGAATTTGCTTTGCTAAACCTAGCCAACCTGTTCATGATTTGATCTTAACGAGGATATTGCAGGATTAATTGTGCCCTAGGAAGATCTGTGTTCTCGCTGTGTTTGTAAAGCTTAGTAATATTCAGTGAGAGTGAAGGACATCTTTGAGTCATTATGCCGAATGGGTGCCATTTGCTTGTTGTAACTCTTAAAAATTAAACTTAATTTTCTATAGTTTTTCAACACTGAATCTATCAACACTCATTCAAATATTCATGAGTATTGGTCAATCTCAGGCAAGTTTATTTTATTTTACATTGTTTCTCCTATTTCTGATAGCTTTATATCAGCAACAGGACTGAGTTTTCAGCACAGAACGAACAAATCCATAAAATGTAACCACATGGTGTCCAAACAAATAACATTAGGACTGAGCACATTCTAATGATTTACTGAGCAATGTATTTATACAATAAATAAATAACCTCTAAAAATAATTTCGGTAACAGGATAGTAGAGTTGGAGGTGGCAGAACTTAAGATGTTGAGGTTCTCTTTAGGAGTGTCTGGGGTGGACAGGATTAGGAATGAGATCATCAGAGGGACAGCACAGGTTGGAAAATTGGGAGACTAAATTCGAGAGGGAAGACTGAGATGGTTTGGACATGTGCAGAGGAGGGAGAGTGGATATATTGGTAGGAGGATGTTGGAGATGGAGCTGCCAGGCAAGAGACGGAGAGGAAGACCAAATAGGAGTTATTTGGTTGTGGTGAATGAAGATATGCAGGGAGTTGGGGTGAGAGTAGAGGACGTGGAGGACAGGGTGAGGTGGAAACGTTTAACTCGCTGTGGTGACCCCTGATAAAGGGAGAAGCCGAAAGAAGAAGAAGAAGAAGAAGAAGAATTGTAAGTTGAGATTGACCTTCTCAGTCATAGGTACATTATCATCAAATATTCTGTATAGGAAAAAATAACAGAGAACTTACTTTTGGTCTTCCCATGGTCTTCAGATGATACAACGTCCTTTTAAACATCTGACTTGTGGTATGTTCCTTAATTTTCAGAAGTGGGATTATGTTAGGGTAAAACCTGGGGACATGACTGAAATGTGTATTTTAAAGTAAAATATTATGGATTTCTTGGTGGAAAAACAAGGCATAGATGGGATATGGAGCTAACAAATACTACTTTTCAGTGTTCTTGGTAGTTTTTGTTATTTTATTTTATTTTAAATGATATACCTTAAATATGCAGTTGCATCACTGTGCAGAACACACTGCTTAATAATGAGATGTTTTCCACAGTTAATTATATTAATTATCTATGTATTATCATGTAATGTCTTGGGGCTCCAAGTGGCACCCATTCAGTGGAATGGCTCTTAAACTATGAAAAAGTCTCAGGTAAAAGCCAAGTAAGATTATAAATGAATATTTTATGATCGTCTGGATCTCAGCTGACTTAGAAATTGAATTGACAAGAAAAAGGTAGGCTTGATGTTCCAAGGATCAGCAAGACATGAGAGAGGTTTACTCAAAAACCAGACTACTGTATCATGAATAACAATGGTATACCTTGTAGTATAGATAGGAGTTTTTTGTTTGGTTGGCATCTACTAGCCCTTCATCAATTGTCATTTTCAACTTACAAGTTCTACATTCTTACAATCCAAGCAATTGTGGGTTAAGGGTCTTGCTCAAGGACCCACCAGTGGCAGCTTGGCAGAGGTGGGTTTGAACCCTGGACCTTCTGGCCCACCATTGACAGTAATGGTGCAATTATAGGGTGTATCTCCATGGTAGATATGAGTTATGTGCTCTTCTAATCATTTACATTTATGTCATTTAGCAGACTACCTTATCCGGAGCGACTGATACAATCTTACAATCCAAGCAATTGTGGGTTAAGGGCCTTGCTCAAGGACATAGCAGTGGCAGCTCAGCGGAAGTGGGACTTGAACCCTGGACCTTCTGGTCCACAGTCCATAGGTGTCGCACTGAAGTTAAAAATCGTTAATTGTATTATAGTTTGTTACACATAATGACCACTTCAACAAACAGCAGCACACGTTAGTCTGTTTATGACTATTTGAACTATGCCAAATATTTACCATATAAGGAAAACACTGCTTAAACTGTTGTTACAAACGACGAAAGCAGACAAGTTCATTGGTTTTTAAAGCTCAACTTTAATTCTAGTTAACATCATGTCTACGATGGGTCGCCAAGTAAAGATTGTGCATTTCGGACCAACATCTGGTTTTTGAAAAAACAAAAATGAAAGCAAACAGACATGAAGTGACATTTCATTCCAGGTCATCAGCACATCTACTAGAATGTCCTTAGTTGACCTTTGACCATTCGTAATGAACACCATTCAATATGAAAAGACTAAGAGCAACTGCCCTCATTTACAACAGAATTGAGACACAAAGCCAGGCTTTTTAGGGTGTGGGGATGGGAGGATGCAATGACTTCTGCATCCTCTGAGTCAATATCTCCCTTTGCACATTCAATAGAAACACCCGGGTGAAAGCCTCCACACCGTCTTGTCTCTTCTTTTTGATTTTCTCTGCTTATACGCATGACAAGAGCCCTGGCGTGCGAGTCACACACCTCCATTAACTTGTTTTGTCTTGAGGTAACAAACATTCCTGATACCATACAGAGCATATTTTGTGGTTTTATCCCCCTGGGTCCTGGCCAGTAGCTCATCTTATAGCTCAAAGTTACACTGCTTTATATTAAATCGTTATCTCCAGTCACAATGCAGGACATATAGCAGCACCATGTCTATGGTTAAAACAGTGGGTGGGGGTAAAGGACCAGCTCTGGTTTATGTCTTGCTGGGCAACAAAACGCACATACCAGTAATACAGCTGCGACTTTGACTGGTGCACAAATTGTCAAACGGGTGAAATATGAAGAAGGAAAGAACCGCCGGTGATTGTTATCTACTTGCCATTTATTGTGATAATGACACATGTGATGGAAACATGCCAAGCTTCCTGTGTTGAGAACAAGACCTCCAGCTTCTGATACATTAGCATGGGATCTGCGTAAAATCACTACAACACGATGGCTTTGCAAATTCACAAACTCATATCTGCTTTCACTTTGAACAAAAGCTTCATAAATACATTTAGTTCAGACCACAAGAGGCCTAAAAAAGAGGGAGGGGGCATATAGTCTCTTTCATTGAAACAGTTAACAACTCAAACGAGTTATATTATCAAAGCTGCACCAATTTCATTTCATGTGCTCTCTACTTATATCAGGACCCAGAAGGAGAAAGTGTAATGCGTGTCCGTTAGCAGGACCAGCAGGCACTGTATAACCAAATAAAATAAAAGACAGAACTGATGAAAACAAACAAAAAAAATCATTGTGAAATCACGAGTGGTTGAGGTATTGTGGGTAAGACAGGAATTTTTGTCTATTTTTTTCTTTTTTTTTTTCCTCTTTTTTTGGAATAGCGCAGAAAATCACATTAATAAAAACTGATCACATAAAAAAAAACCTACCAAAAGAAACAGATGTCAATATCATAATTTTCTATGAGAAAATTCAAACCTATGGCAGTATATTGACATTTTACATAGACAAAACCAAAAATAGCAGCAAAACAAGACAAGAGAACAAAGCATGTCTTTTTGTTTGTTTTTTTCTTTTCATTTGAAAGTTTCATACTTGCAGGAAATCCCACCATAGCAGCTAAATACGAGGAGTGTGTGCTCCCATGTTCTCTTCTTTTCTCATTGTACAAACACCTTAGTTACTTTCTGATGTCCAGGCGTCACCCCTTTTTCGCCGTCTCCCTCTGCCACCTCTAACATCCCTCTTTATCCTCTTGTCCCATCCACCGACAGCTGAGAGAAAACAGATATCTTGGGGTTTGTGCAAAATCTTCTAGAGGCCACAGCACCTTGTTTTTACAATCTTTTGTTGTTTTTTTTTCCATTCAGATTCTGAACTACGATGTTTCTCTGGCCCTCCTACTGAGCTTTCAGAAATGGTCTTTTTCACACAAGATCGCAAACACTTCAGAACATGGGCATCCTGATTTCGCTCTCCATACTGGCCTTATAAGAGGGGAACAAAGCAAATAAATAGTTCTCAATCTTTGTTATAGCTATTTTAGTGTTTTTTTTTACGCAGCGCATCGATGCACCTGAAGCTATATGGATGCACGTAGCTGAACGGTGGCAGACTTGCGTGGGCCGCTCTCATCGGGATTGCACCATAACGTTCTCCAGCATCTGTCCATCTCAGGCAGTAGGATTGGCGGTGGCTGCTGTACTGCTCCTCTGCTAGTCTGAGAATAAGTTTCTTCTCCATCTCTCTCTAACCTTTAACACCATAAAGAGACCTGCTCCATGCTGCAGACAGGAAACAAGCCTGTCATTATCTCCTACTCCATTCCATATTTTTTTTTTTCCGTTTTTGTTTTACAAATGTCAATTTTTTTTTCATAAGTCAGCCTTACAAGACGGACTGAAAGTGCTTTTTTTTAAATGGAATGGTTGTAGATTATAATACATACATCTAAACAGAAAGTAGACTGTGGATTGCACTGTGAGTGTAACAAAGGAAGCGGGTAAGAGAAGCTTATTTTTGCCAGTGATGGCATTGGCAGTGATCGAACGAACAAACAAAAAAATGCGGGAGGGGGGAAAAGAATGTCAATGGTTCTGTCTGGTGTTAAGTTAAAGCCTCAGCTTTGGCAATCCACAGGCCTCTAAATCATAACATAGTATAACACATGCTTAACAAAATATACTAGGGTTACACAAGCCAATTTGAAAGAGAAGAGAAACATGTTAGGGATTTTTAGAAGTCTAGACAATAGAATAAAGTGACTAAACGCATAAGCAAGCGGGAATACATACACATGCCTAGACTGCAAAAAAAAAAAAAGGCTGGGGTGACTGTTAGCACGTGTGACATTATACTAGCTAAAAGAAAGAGTAAAAAAAAAAAAAGAGAAAACGCTCTTCTCTTTCAAATATTGGTTACTGATACACTTGAAATAAAATTATCAACCTAGCATCTTGTCTGTTTATCGGACAAGTCGAAGCTACGCGCGAGCAACGCGTGGCTGTTACAATTGAAAAAATCCTAGATTACCTATACAAAGTTTTGCGTCTATTTTGACTCAGCGTATATAAAGAAGGAGAGAGAGAGAACTAAGCAACATGGAAGGCCATGCTTTTCCTCCTTCCCATGTCCTCTTCTGGTGGTCCTGGCCTAGAACAGCCCAATCATGAAGGCCAAAGGGGGTGCCACAGAGGGGTCAACAGCGAGGGCACTCTGAGAAGCTGATTAGGATTGGTTGAGGTGTCGGCAGGGGTTCCAACGAGGGGAGGGGGGCCGAGTGCCATCTAGTCCCATGAAGCCTCTGGTGAAAGCCCATTACCCGAAACAAAAAGACTCTACAGACGAAGAGCAGCACCCTCAGATGTTAATGTCCCTGACGTCTGTCGGAGTGCACGAGAGGTCCACATCCTCTTCCACTCGCTTGCTTTCTGTCGAGATGCTTTGCTGCTGCGCCTGCCTCAGACTCAACTCCAGCAGAGACTCGATCTGCTCCTGACACGACCGAAGACAGTCCTGAGGAAACAAGCCCGACTGTTAGAAGGAAGCCCACTTTACTTGGAACGCAGTTTGGGAAAAGCGTTGACGGAGTGCAGAGGACTTACCGGGTCGCTCCTGATGACTTGTGACAGGAAGTTGGTAAGGTTCTGAGAGGAAAGAGCGCTCTCACTGCCTTTCAAGTACAGTCCCTGCACAGCCGCCGCCACGCTGCCCGCTGCGATCATGGAGGGAGGGTTTGCGATGAAGTTGACGTCTGCGAAACGAAAAATGACGTCAAGCCACGTTTTCCGACCAACAGTTTTTCAAAACAAAGCAAATCCAGCTCCCTCGGTCTTCTTCAAATTAACATGGAAGCATAGAACGAGAAATCCTACAAATGTGCCATGTTGGGAGGGATTATAATGAGCCATGGCATGACCAAATTATAATGAGGCCAGCTGTGGCAGGAGACAGTTCATGACATGTTGGGGTGACACCAGACTGGGAGTCCAAGCATTAAGGGGGTTTTCAAGGGTTCAAAGACTGTGCTGTAGGTCTTGGGCCTGTACCCCAACCCCTCACTGCTTTACTGCAACCCCCTCGCTGAAGCTCTCCAATAAATCAAAGCCCTCCCAGACTCACTCAGACATAACCGTCTTCCAACACACCTTACAGATTTCCATATTTAAGTTCCATCAGCTTGAAAAGAGCCCACTTTCCTAGAATGTGACTTCCTCCCCACACAGAGTGGCTGAAATGTGAGTGCTTGCTCAGTGCGAATTCGTCTTCCCACACTGCTTGCACGAGAGGGGAGATCATTATAAATCAAAGTAGGGACTTTTCCCCTCTCTCTCCCTCGCTCGCTCACTCACTCAATCACTCTCTCACTATGGGTTCTGCCCACACAGCGAGTGCAGCGCAACAGCCCCTCCCATAGGTAGCAGTCTACCATTGCCGGCTTAGTTAGGAGAGGGCAACTGTTAAGACAAATTGAACATAAAGGCACAGGAGCCATCACCTAAATCTATTCATGACCGCAGCTAGCCCCCTTCCTTGCTACCCACCCAAGCACAATCTTCCTGGCTGCCATCCCAGGCCACTTCCCAAAAGAAATGGAGGTCATAAACATAAAAAGGGCTAAACCGCAGATACCCCACCATGTCAAAGACGGAACAAAGGACGAATAAAAGAGGTAAAGCTATGGGATCCTTCCTGAGGCACTAAAGGCTACTTCAGACGGACGATAAACTGACCATGAGCTGACTGCAATGGGTTACATAACAATAGGGACTGACGGGGCTCCACATGTCACAAACCAAAAAAGGATATTTTAGGGAAAGAGTTATTGCCGGATGCAAAATAAGATGCAAACAAAGACAGGCAAATATCACCATACTGTATGTCCAGTTCTTTTTTTTTGCTTTTTTTGCATTGCAGCACTAGATAGCTTCCTTCTTTTTGTGTCAAATTAGATGTGTTAACACAGCATGCATTAGGAGGCCGTTCCTGTGAGGCACTTGGGCCTCTGCAGAGGGACAGTGCAGACACAGCAATCGCCACAAAAGGAAACAAACTTCCTCTCACTCGCAGACACTCACATCAGTTTATAATACCTCTGCACAAGGAATTAGGGCAGTCTGTTCCATCCCAATAAAAAGTCTTTCTGATTTCAGATCGAAACAGGCACGTTTATGAATGCGCCGATTTCGTTGTAGGCGAGCGTTTCGCAACAAAGGACAACCTGGCATGTCGGTTCCGCAAAGATAATTAGCATTAGTCTCAGGCATTAAAACCAGCCCGAAACTCTACAGTTCAAAGTGAAAGCATAAAGGTCAGACATACCTGTTGCACAGAGAGCCACAAATGTCTGGGCATGCTTGCGCAGAATCTGTTTGGTGCTCTGGTGGATTGGCAGTTTGGTGAGGAAATGTTCGATGAAGTCATGTGGCGTCACCGATGCTAAATCCCACTTCAGCTTATTCAGTACAAGCAGCTCCATTTGCTGTGAGGATGACATGACAGTGCAGGGATGGGCATTAAGACACTTCAAAAAAAGCTTTTCAGAACTATTTCGTTGTTCCCTGAGCATATCACCCAGTAACCTCTAGGTGGTGTACTGGCTCAGTTGCATGTACGTGCTCCTGTCTTAAGCTACTCGATTATAGAGCAAATTTCAGCCTACAATTTAAGGGATGACTTGTGTTTCAAAAACATCTAATTGTGCCTGCATGGATGTCATAACCCGTGCAACTAAAGGCAGTGCATTTCACTTAGCAAGCTTACAATTAACAACGCTTTTCCCATTAGAGAAGACAAGCAGCCAAGCTGCAACGAACAGGTAATTACCAATAGTTCGCAGGGGCGGATGGAGTTATCCGTGTATATACAAAGCTTCTCTGCTGTTAATGGCACAGTTTCCTTCATTTTGGAGGCCAAAAACATGCAGGCGGCTCCCAGCAGTTGCAGTCGAGTCTTTTTAGTGTGTTCCACAGATAGAAATCTGTCCAGATAGTTCATGGCCAAAGGGAACACCTCCTCTTCACACTTCTGCTCTTCACACACCTGGAAAGACATTTGAATGAGCATTAAGGAGCTTGAACAAAGCTTGAAAGCTAATTAAATAAGCAGATGTTTTATTTGCATACAAATGAAGTGCATAAACAGCCCAATTTGCCGCATTTGGCTTCATTTTAAAACGTCTACTTCTTGCACGTTGCTGCCTTGTGCAGATGCATGAGCAGTCCGCTTGAATTGGGGAAGGCTTCGCAATGGGAATTAGCAAATGAAATATATATATATTTCCATTTCAATTGATAAATCCATTAAAAAGGAAAATAGTATACATGCAGCAGTTAGCACTAGATGCTAGTGGTCGTTGCTTCCTAATACACAAAGGTGGCGTCCGGCGTGAGGCTTGCGGAACCAATTTCTAGTTCGTCATCTTTTCAAAAAATATTTAAAAATAGAAGAAAATTGTTTCGACGCTTATAAAGCACATGAAAATGTTCTCCCAAGTGTATTCTATCGATCCCAAGTTAAATGCGTTGAATTCGGAAACGAAAAGCGATTGAAATTAATTTAATTTCACGTGGAGTCCTGGCGGATGCGGAGCATGCGACATTTACACTCCGAACACATTTCAAAAATTAATATAAATTATTCCAGCAGGCTAAATCACACAAAAAGCACATGTAAATCCGAAACACGCTATAAGGTTCTTAATCCGAATATTTATATCAGGTTTATGTGAACGGAAACGAATAAAATATCTTATTTCTATACTCCGACCTTCAGGGACGTTGTGCATGAGGCATTGCAAACTGAAACAAAAGTTTGAAGGCATAAATATCTCGAACTGTTCAAGCAACCCATGCCAAATTATAGATATGAGTTAAAGCTCTCAGAATAAGCAAGCCTATTGGAGAAATGTCAATATTTGGGTTATTTAGGAATTTTTAAGATATTAAAACAACTTCTTCAGACGGCAGCAAAGATGGCGCATAATAGGCTACTGGCACGAGTGGGATTGCATACGTGTACATTGATATTAAATATAAATAAATTCGTATAAAATGCATTAAAGCCGACATTGGTTTCAAACGAAACGAACCATGTACGGTCCAACAAAATCCACACAATTCTGAGATGTTCAAGAGCAAGCGACAGCAAGATCTCGAGTGTTGGGGAATAACGCTTTAGCTACAAAAACAGATATTAGTACAAAACTACCAGGCTTTTAGTAATGACTGCAGTATTAAAGTGTCAAAGACATCGATGTGAAAAGAAGAACATTAAAGTTTATCCTCATTACTAATAGGCCTGGAGCTGATCGGGTCCAAAGAGCATAAGGGACAAACATCTTGAGACAAAGTTGTGTAATGTGAACAATAAGAAAAAGCTCGACTGATTACAAACCTCTAGCATCCATGTGGCGACGATTTTCCTCATTTTGGGAACTATTTCTTTTTGCATGCACTTGAAGTAATTGGGCGACGGCAGATAGTTTTCCTCCGCTTTGAGCATTGTGTGCAAAACTCGGTCATTCAACAAGTTGGTATCGTGGTAAGCTCTTCTTATGGTATCCACCTCGCAGCAGAACAACTGGTGCTCCATGACTTCGGTACTGCCTTCGGACTTTGGCACGGAGGAAGAAAAGTTGAGGAAAAGAAAAAGGCTTGTTTTGTCGGCAGGGACGGAGCTTTTCGCCGATGCCGCTCTTGCTGGCTGCAGGTCTCTGAACAACTGTGCCGCCGTCGCTCCGTCTGACAAAACTCCCTTTCGGAACGATGCAGCCTTGTGACGTGCACTGTTGTTAAGGGGAAGATCAAAGCGACATCAGCGGCTTGTGTGAGAGTGAGCGAGAGGGAGTGTGTATAAGAGAGAGAGAGAGAGCGCGAGGGGGGTTGTCTGCTTGAGCACAGAGATAATTCTTAAATGACTTTTTGCGGCCCTTCCTATTGCCGCCAGTGTGGAAATGGGAGGTCCTTTTACCCCGGGTGGCGAACGGGGGTGAAATCAGGGGGTAGGCGGCAGAGGAGGAGCGAGGGCCTTTTTCTAAACAGGGGGTTTAGAAAGGCTGTTTCGTGGGTATCCAATGAGTATGGCCAAGCTTGGGGTCTGACCATGTGCAGTGGTAAGTGACCGGCAGGGGGCGGTATACAAAATCTCATAATTGTCCAGTCTCATTAAGACTGCTCAGTAACTCGCAAGACATTGGTGAGCACTACGAACTCTCATAAGCCCTGCTGATAAAGTTATTTTCAATTCCAGAGCAAGGCTTAAACAGCCCAAAATAATGTTGACTAATAAAAGACAACGGGATTTTGTAAGCATAATGCTAAGTAGTTCCTCGAAAGGCATTATTGGCTTTGAAGTCCAAAATGGACCCAAAAGTGTGACTGCTGGTCCACTTAAGGTCCTGGACTATGGACCAGAATGTCTAGGGTTCAAATCCCACCTCTGCCAAGCTGCCGCTCTTGGATTCTTGAGCAATGCTCGTAACCCCAAATTGCTTGGATTGTAAGGTTGTATCAATTTTAAGTCGCTCTGGATAAGGGAGTCTGCTAAATGCTGTAAATGTAATGTAAGTTTGGCTGTTCAACACCAAAGATGGTTTGCCTAAGCCAGATACAATGCAAAAATCTTTATTCTGAAACAAAAAAGGCACCAGTGACTTCGTAGCTCAATTTAGGTTGGACTTGAAAAGTTTTCAAACGCCTCCGTTCAACACCAAGGAAGAGGAGGAAACAGAAATGAGTCTAAACCAATGAGGGGAAAGTTCAGTTGCCAGGCAGAACTGCAGCACAAGCTTTTCATTTGCCTTCTCGTTCCTCTCAATGTGTGAGACAAAACCACATTAAAAAAATAAAATAAAATAAAAATCACACACCATTTTACACATCATGTTTCGGATGTCACAACACTTAGTTAGCACTAAGATCTTATGACCACATTGGGCTATTAAAAACCAATACAGTATCTTAAATTCTGCTTGAATAGCCGAAATCCGTCTCTGACTGTTTTTCTGTTCCAAAAGTTGCATGACATGACCAGGTTTTGCTTTAAAAAAACGTTTTGCTTTAGTTTTCTTCAGTAAAAACTTCTGGCTGGTGTTAATCGGTTCGCTCATATAGGGGCGCTCTCTCTTTAAAGACCTCGCTGCTGTCGCTTCAGGATGAATTGGAGTCTTTCAAATTCCTCACATTCCTGTCGCGACACTTAGAAATACCGTATAACACGTAGTATACACGGTCCAGAAACTTATCTCTTTCTTTACAGACTATCTAACTATACAAATGAGCTTAGCTTAAACACAGAGTGTGCACAGACCTTTCTTCTTTTTTCAGTGCTACAAAAGATAAACTTGTAAGTACAAAGTACAGTATGGAGAGGGCAAATTGAATAATCATATGATATATTAACAAAGAAGTCCCGGTCCCTTTTCAATTCAACAGTGGTTGAATGAATTGACTTAAAACAATCAAAAAGTGAGAGTTTTTTGTCTTGCACTTCCTCCAAACGTCATGAACAGTACAATGAACATGATCATACTAATGTGTAATTTGGATTAAGTCGCTGTTAAAAAAACAAAAACACACACACACATACAAAAAAAAACAACTAAACAAAAATCAGTAAAGAGAAGCAAATATTGCATTGACTACTTTGGTGCATGGGACTTGTACATTCTTACTGACAGACCATCCAAAACAATTATATGCTGGTCTTTGCAGTTTTTTAATAGCAGGGTTTAAAACTTAAATATTCAAGTTATATATAACTGGACTTTGTTTAAGTTTATCATGTGTTATCATGTATTTAATGCAAACAGATTTCTTATTTACTATTAACAATCTTTTTATTTCTTATTCATAAACCATGCATAAATCAACTTGCTTTGCGTTGCCTCTATATAGACAGATAGAGATATAGAACAAGAATTAATATTATAAAGATATATTATACAGTTTATTATAAAGTTAAATAAACTTAAAAAAAATAATAATTCCATTTTGTTCTAAAAGTTTCCTACTTTAGCCCTACTCTATCCTACAGTCCTTGTTAGGCATTTCTTTTTTTTATTTCCTGCAGTGCTCGCATGTTTAGTTTACAGCTCTGATTAAAGCAACAAGAGCTGCTCCAACACTATTCAAGGCTTTGTTGAGCGAGAGGCCATGTGAGTTTTCGCGTTCGCTGCTTTTAACACCATTATGGTAATAGGAAGTTTAAAGGTCTTGCACATGCTCCTTTCAGCCGAGGCAAACTTTCTTTGAGTTCGGTTTTTTTTTAGATCTTAACCCAAAGCTTAAAACTGTAATAAGGCTTAGATTTATATTTAGTACATATTATATAAAAGGGTATTTTTCTATTACGTTAAACGTTGTAAGTACTGGTGATCAGGCTTAAAATATAATGGATAAACTCAGAGGGACCCCAGTGTCACTTTGATAAAGCTTCTGTTTGATGACTCAAAGGTTAAAATTGTTATAATGTTCTTCATACTTCTAAGACAGCCCTCACAGCAGCAACGTGACTGTTTTAAAGGATTGTGGTCATTAAACCTAACTCTAGTGTATTAAGAATAGAAAGTAAATTGGGTAATATATGGGTTTCACTACTGCCATTTGACATCTTGTGTTGTTCTGTCATAAAATGTTACTACACTGTGGTTATAAAGTACTAAAATAGACTGTAAACTGGAATAAAGGAACAAGAATATGTGAGGTGAGTGTAAATTTATTGCACATACATACAGTATAATAACATGGTCTATAGTTTACAACTTTAACAATTCTGATAACTTTTCTTCGGATTTGTCTTTCTAAATACAGTAAAAAATGTCCACAGCTTGATGCAAGAGGTCTTTACAACCAGTTCATGTTAAGGCCGAGGCTCCGTCATTAGCAGGATGTTTAAAGTAGCCATGCATGCCTGTGTTTCAATGTAAGGATGCAGGCATAATAAACAGCTCGCTCTGGATACCTAGGGGCGAGTGGCAGTGCTCAGACCTGGAGAGAGCAGAGATTAGGAAACAAAAGGACAAAACATGGTCCTCATTTGAGATTTCAAACGGGGTGTCAGTCTAATTGCTGCTGAGCACCCCCCTCTCCTCCTGTGGCCCCATCGTATGCCTTTCAGCCCCGGTTCGGACCCATTATTCGCACCACAATCTTCATGTAAATGAAATCATTCCCTCACAGAGACTCAACAAACAGGTTACTGTAAACAATACAATGAGCCTGCACTGTCTCCTGCTTTGTTTGCTCCACACCAACTTGTTCAGCCCTCACACCTCATTCTCACCTTTACAACATTATTAAAAAGTTGTTAAAAAAACATAAAAAATAAGGACAAAGTGTTGTGTTTGACACAGCATTCAGGTATCAGTGTACATTTGGTTTAGAGCCACAGAGAGAACTTTCAGAATCGCAAAGTGGTATCGACAGAACTGAAACCGTGTGGCATGAGAGCATAGTCCACTCTGAAATGCAGCAAACAGACAAGGTTCTCTTTTGCTGCTCGTTTGTACACAAATTACAGATATGTCATTCAAAGTATTTGGCTTTGCATTGCTAGAAAGGAGGCAGGTCAGAGCAGTATGGACTCGACTAGTGTCAAAGGTTAACCTACAATGTACTGCGTGTTTCCGCGATGCACAATACCATTATGATAGCATTCAACATTTGCTGTTTAGTTGTGCACAAATGACAGCTAATTCATTAAAAGACTTGGCTCTGCATTGCTAGATCGAAGGCAGATCAGAGGAGTACGGACTCTAAAAGTGTCAATAGTTAACCTGTCCATGTACTGTTTGTTTCCACAATGCGTACTAGAACTGGTTGTGAGTCAAGTTTGTCTTTGGCATTTGTCTGAAGTATTATGGGAGTATTAAATATGTATCAGGAGTAATGATAAAGCCTAATCTCACTTAGTATTTTATGTCTAAGCTATTATTAGGTCTACGCTCGAGTAAGTTTACAGGGCTTTCAATCGTAGACTGCTGGAGATGTGTGCAATTACAATGGTTGTTAAACCAGAAAAAAATTGCACACCGCAGGACTATCAGTGAGCTAATGAGAGCATTACAGCTCGTCAATCACCTGGGCTAATCTTTGCAGCCAGCACTATACCTGCAGGCCCCATGACCCTGTCCGATTCTACTCTGTACTGCTTCTCGTTAAGCTCCTGCTGGTCACACTAAGCCCATTTCATCTGTTCTGTGGAACTAAAGAGGCCAATTTCCTTTAATTCCACCCCACGGTAGTAAAACTGAACTTCTTATAAGATAGGGGTAATAAGTCATGTCGGTATAATATATGGCGTATATATAGTATAACACAAAAACCCACTTAACTTTAACTTGGACTTTATTACACACCGAGATAAAAGAAGGCTTTAAATAATAGCCTTTACTATCCATGCTAATGATACATCACTAAAATTACTACAAACGTAGAGTAAACACTACAAATTAACTGAAATATATTGTTTGCATTAAATGAGTGCTTTAGAGTGTTGTAGATAACGGATGGCTTGAGCGGTAAAGGTTGTGGATTATTAACTGAAAGGTTGCAAATTCAAATCTCAGCGCTGCCTAGCTTCCAATGTTGGGCCCTTCACCAGCTCAAATGATAATGTGGTAATGTTCTCTCGAAAATGTTCTCTCATTTAGGTTTCTATAATGAATCTAAAGCAATGGAGGCTTTGTTTTCTGTTTTTTTTCTAAACAAGTGGTTTAGATTGTTGTAGCTAATAGTTGATGATGAAGTAAGGTTGACTGGTTAATGTTGTGGACAGTTAATCAGAAGATTGTGAGCTCAAATTGCATCCTACTTCCTGCTGTAAATATGATTTCTGATTAAATTTATGTCTCATTTAAGAACCTGAATGCCATGTGGAGTCTTTATGGAGAGGTAGCAACCAAGAAGCCACTATTTCAGAAGGGGAACAGGGTGAAAAGGCTAAGATATGCTAAAGCTCACAAAGATTAGAATGAAGATCAGTGGAAAAGAGGATCATGGAGTGACCAATCTAATTGGAAATTATTTTGAAAATATTGGGTCCATTCGTCAACAGGATGTTGTATATATTACATATGTAATACACTGGTGCTTGAAAGGTTGGGAACCCTTTAGAATTTTCTATATTTCTGCATAAATATGACCTAAAACATCATCAGATTTTCACACAAGTCCTAAAAGTAGATAAAGAGAACCCAGTTAAAGAAATGACACAAAAATATTATACTTGGTCATTTATTTGTTGAGGAAAATGATCCAATATTAGATATTAGTGAGTGGCAAAAGTATGTGAACCTTTGCTTTCAGTATCTGGTGTGACACCCCTGTGCAGCAATAACTGCAACTAAACGTTTCCTGTAACTGTTGATCAGTCCTGCACACCGGCGTGGTGGAATTTTATCCCATTCCTCCGTACAGAACAGCTTCAGCTCTGGGATGTTGGTGGGTTTCCTCACATTAGCTGCTTGCTTCAGGTCCTTAAACAACATTTCCATTGGATTAGGGTCAGGACTTTGACTTGGCCATTCCAAAACATGAACTTTATTCTTCTTTAACCATTCTTTGGTAGAACGACTTGTGTGCTTAGGGTCGTTGTCTTGCTGCATGACCCACCTTCTCTTGAGATTCAGTTCATGGACAGATGTCCTGATATTTTCCTTTACAATTATCTGATATAATTCAGAATTCATTGTTCCAACAATGATGGCAAGCCGTCCTGGCCCAGATGCAGCAAGACAGGCCCAAACTATGATACTACCACCACCATGTTTCACAGATGGGATAAGGTTCTTATGCTGGCATGCAGTGCTTTCCTTTCTTCAAACATAACACTTTTCTTTTAAACCAAAAGTTCTATTTTGGTCTCATCCATCCACAAAACATTCTTCTAATAGCCTTCTGACTTGTCCACGTGATCCTTAGCAAACTGCAGATGAACAGAAATGTAGAGCAGTGGCTTTCTCCTTCCAACCCTGCCATGCACACCATTGTTGTGTTCTTCTGATGGTGGACTCATGAACATTAACATTAGCCAATGTGAGAGAGGCCTTCAGTTGCTTAGAAGTTACCCTGGGGTCCTTTGTGACCTCACCCACTATTACACGCCTTGCTCTTGGAGTGATCTTTGTTGGTCAACCACTCCTGGGAGGGTAACAATGGTCTTGAATTTCCTCCATTTGTACACAGTCTGTCTGACTGTGGCTTGGTGGAGTCCAAACTCCTTAGAGATGGTTTTGTAACATTTTCCAGCCTGATGGGCATCAACAACTCATGAAGTCCTCATAAATATCCTTTGTTTGTGCCATGATACACTTCCACAAACATGTTGTGACTTTGATAGATCCCTGTTCTTTAAATAAAACAGGGTTCCCACTCACACCTGACTGTCATCCCATTGACTGAAAACACCTGACTCTAATTTCACCTTCAAATTAACTGCTAATCCTAGAGGTTCACATACTTTTGCCACTCACTAGTATGTAATATTGGATCATTTTCATCAATAAATCAATGACCAAGTATAATATTTTTTGTCTCATTTGGTTAACTGGGTTTTCTTTATCTACTTTTAGGATTAGTGTAGAAATCTGATGATGTTTTAGGTCATATTTATGTAGATATATATATATATATATATTGATATGTTATACATTTATTATACCATTGCTATATCAGCAAATCTAATCAAGATCACCTCACCTTGCCAGGGGTGGGATATGAACCAGTGTAGTTCAGTTGGTAGAGCACTGGTTCCCAGTGCTGATATCCCATGTCTGGCAAAATGAAGTATGTCGTTTGGTCAGATTGTGTGTAGGTAGGTCACCTGGTGCTTGTACCATCCAGTTTCAATATCGCACAAGTCGTAGAGGCTGATTCTGTGGCATCACAAGTAAATCATGGGTGCTATCTGCATGATTCCTTAATCGGGAACTGCTCAGAAATCACATTGCATGACAATGAAGTGTCAGTGTCTGTGCTCTGGTGGCAGATAAGTTTCTAAATTTAAGGTTTAGCCGGAAAGTTTTCAGACAATGTATTTCCTCTTTTCTAGACAGTGTGCTATAAAGTTTTAAGTGCACCATGGTAGCTGGAAATAACCAAGGATGATCTGATCTGGCAAACACGTTTCTGAGCATGTGATATCACAGAGAATGTGTAAAACTGCTATTCCATGTTGGACTGCAGTATTCTAGCTTAGGATGACTATAACCCGTTTCTGAAGTAGCTGCTTAAACTTTGCAGTGTTCTCAGGAAATGTGCTTGTATTATTGACTGTGGTAGCAGCACACTAGGTAAGAGTAAGACCTCACCAGGGATGTAGATGGAGAATGGGAATGTGGCTTTCTCATAAATGCCACAGCCATGGTTTTCCACTTGGATTTATTGCCATTCGACTACAAGTCACCCTGGCACACATGGACAGGATTTAAGGAACTTCATCCCAGGTTTCCAAAGATGTTCAGAGCACATTTGTCTTAATAAGGAACGCGAAGGCTGAATGTGAGAAGTCATACATTGTAGCTTCACCAGTGTGTTTTAAGAACAGAATGACTAAGCCTGAGCTTGTAGCTTTCCCAGATGAATGTACTGTGGCATGACCGTGCCGAGCTGTGGTCCACTCATGGTTCTTGAATTGAGGTTCCTCTAGCACTTCAGCAAGAGCCAACAGGGAGGCTCCTAAATACACAGGGGAAGCAGTGGGACTTCAGCGCCTCAGTGCATTACCATTGAAAAGGTCCAGACTGTGATGTCTCTAAAATCATAAATCCTGGGTCCTGGAAATGTCTCCCATCACCCCCTTGAATGCTGTGATAAATCATTGCTATAATGGTGGACCAACTATGCAGGGAGTGGCAAAGAACTGTGTAACAGGTATGAAAGATTAATTACTCGGCTCATGGGATTTTGCTTAAGGTCCACATTTGCTTATTCAAAGTAGTGAAATGAAATAAAATAAATCCCAATCTGTAAAACCTGCGCAAGCCATGTGCAAGTATTACATTCGACTCAGTCTCCCTTACAATTTAAAGTAACTGAATGTGGTTCTTAATAGACCTATTTTGTTTATTCATGACCTCATATGCATAGAAATAGGATCCCCAATATTTGCATGACGTCTTTGCCACATTTACTGTACTCCAAAGCTAGCTTCAATTCAAAGCTTCAATTCCAAGAGAATGGCGTCTTTAATAACAAGCTTCCCTCTTAACATTGGAAATGCCATGTACAAGCATCAACCTGTTCATCGCCAGTTGCTCTTTAATACCATTCAATAAACCATTTAGAAAGAACAAAACATAATTTATTTAGAGGTTTGGCATTAATGAGCAGCATATGTGGCAACCGACTCCTTCCTAGTATATTATGCTTTATCTATAACTAAGGTGAAGTCAATAGTACAGTTAGTTTTGTTTTTTCAAGTTGTGAAAAGTCCATGTGTCTAAGTGTGCATTTCTGTGCATCCCCAGAGCTTTAAAGATGATCTTTATTGCTGTTCATACTACCTAGTTAAACAAGACTAAGGCAGCAATAATACATTCTACTATAGTATTTCATTGATATATTATCTGTGGTATCTCACCTGTTGTCATTCCCAAATGCCTTGAAACCCCTTTTGTCAGCCCCTTTCCTTTACAGAACAGAACAAATGCTTGGTGAACTTTCATCTTCCATTCCTTTATGAGGAGGCCTAGTGGACTCTTTGAGACACTTTGCCCCCAAAGCTTCATTGTAGGGGATCCATCCCTTCCAAAGCCAGTGCTTTCTTTTCCGATAGTCATCTTTTATCCCCCTAATGGCGATGAAGATTAATGTGGTGCCAAACGAAGGCAAATGGCTCTACCAACACTCACACACATATACACATGCAAACACACTCGTAGGCAGAACAGCAGGTTCCTCACTCTCAGCCGAGACAAATGGATGTGAAGACGTTTCCAAGTTTTCCCCATTTCCCTGCCTACTGTTCTTTTTTATTGTACTCTTTGATGTTGTCATCTTCCATTTGTGACACTGGCTGACATTTGATTGTCTGGAACTGACTTGAGCGTGCGCTCAGATATGGAATGACAGCAGCAAATAGTGAGTGGAAGCAATTTGATGTCAAAAGGATTTCCAGGAGCCATCAAGGAAGCCTCTATCCAGAGCCATGGACACTCGTGCTTCTCAACAATGACATACTGTATGACATGAACGAAGGAAAAGGTTATAAGGTTACCCCCTTTCTCTGCAGAGCTGTATCAATTAGCACACATAGAGGCAGCATTATCTTATAGCCAAGCTTTGACACGGCAACTATCCAGTGGTTCAAGGGCCAGAAATTGCACTCATGAAGTTCGTACATCATATTTCCAGCCTCTGACATATTGAAGAATGTGGGTTGGTATGCATGCGTAATTACATGGCTGGAGTGCGTAGTTTGTTGTATGGATTCTCAGAGTTGTTGCAGAGCACCCATCACTTTTAAACTCCCCACATAGGTAATGTCCCATCCTCCCGGTCTTAAGGCTTGGCTGTGCGAGTAGGAATGGTGAGCCTCTTCAAAAGATCTTCGTTTCCTATTGCTTTAGGCCATTTACCCCCAACCTATACATTAGGGAATGTTAATACATGTGTATTTACAAATGAAATACATGTAAATAGGTTCGAAAGCTGCATGAGAGCACATTGTCACAGCGTAGCAAATTTTGTATACTATTAATTACGTTGTTGGAACATGCGCAAATATGCACCAGTTATGCACAGCAGTTACACCATAGAGCTGATTTGGGAAATAACCAACAATTGTGGTTATACCCATGTTATGTCTGTACAACACAAAACGAAACTTGACAAAGTCAATAACGTGGTTTGATATAATTGCACATTGAAAATCCTTTAGTAGTGGATTAAAGTGAGCCACGTAAAACACATGGGGAAATACATATGGGTGGGTATGTGTGGGTACATTTGAGTGTGCACCTAAGGACATGTAATTGATATGCCACGAACAAAATAAATTATAATTGCCAAATAAAACGTATTACCAAGCCCTTGCTGACAAAAGATTTTGAAATCTTTCACTGAGCCCATCTGAATTGGGGGATTAGAGCTCTGGTGATAAGTGAAGCAAGAGGTGTCTGCCATTGGGTTTGTTGATGCGATTAATGTAATCATCACCAAAAAATAGATAACCCAGTTCAGGCTGCACTCATATTTCACACAGACAGGCATAACAGTGCTTAACCGCAGTGCCATCGTTTCGAACCCCCCCCCCCCCCCCCTCCTCCATTTAACCCTGTTCCCTTATTTGGGGGACGGCGACGTTCTCCCCCTAAGTTTATCTCCAGCTTTGAAGTCCTGACTCCTCTTCATATCCTTGATAAGTGCTAGAAAAGGGAGCGGGGCCTAGCCATAATGGACACAAAGTATGGATGGCGGGGGTTGCTCTTTCACGCCATCGAAATTCTCGCTTCCCACCCCCAAGAAAACATATCGAAAAAAAAAGAGAGGAAAGAGCGAGCGAGAGAGCGGGAGAAAAAGTTCAACTACTGAAAGAGTCCCTTTTCTCTAGCCAGGGTGGGCACCACAATGGCCTGTGAAAAGATGGATAGAGTGATTGTCCTGTTTAGTGATCCGCAAACAGGGAGAGCTGGGGTTCCTCTGCGGTGTAGGGGTGGCCTGTGCTGGCCCTTCACTCACTCTGCTTAAGGAATTGGGGGGTGTGCAGAGGGTCCAAGGGCATTGAGGAGAGGAAAAGACCCCTGGGACAATGGAGGTCCATGAAAGAGACAGCAGATCGCTAGGGGCCCAAAATGCAGCAAGATTCTGGCCTACAGAGGGCCAACCAAAAGGGAGTTTGATCTTGTTTTGCTAATAGTATGATATTATAGCATACCGACATACCAGTATGTTGGGACAAGTTGACTTGATTTCACTTGAAATATATCCACAAAGTTGGGTAACTGGTACAGCTGAAGCTCCCTATCTCTTTCTCTCTTTTACACACAGGTCTCACACACAGGTCATATTTACACATATGCTAGAGGAGCTCTGTGCTCTCTGATTGATCAGGCAGTCCCATTCTTTTGGCCAGCATTGGCACCATTCATGTTTCTTCGGGAATGTTGTTTACGTTGTCCGCATAGAAAGGGGCAGATGGAGAATTAAAACATTCAAAGCCAATAAGAACGGAGCAAGGCCATCATCCATCTTGTTTTCCAGCAACGCTTACAATGGCATGACGATCTTAAATTGAAAGCTCATTGGCATTTAGTATTTGAAATGTATCACAATTTGTAATAGCGCCACCATGCTGAGACTATCTCCTAATGGCACTTGTGGAGTTTACTTAAACATACAGTGGTGTGAAAAAGTGTTTCCTGATTTCCTATTTTGTTGCATGTTCGTCACACTTAACTGTCTCGGAACATCAAACCAATTTAAATGTTAGTCAAAGACAACACAAGTAAATACAAAGTGCAGTTTTTAAATGAAGGTGTTTATTATTAAGGGAGAAAAAAATCCAAACCTACATGGCCCTATGTGAAAAAGTGATTGCCCCCCCCCCTTGTTAAAACATGACATAACTATGGTTTTATCACACCTCAGTTCACTGACTCTAGCCACACCCAGACCTGATTATTGCCACACCTGTTCTCAATCAGGATATCACTTAAATAGGACCTGCCTGAGAAAGTGAAGCACACCAAAAGATCCTTAAATGCTACACATCATGCCGAGATCCAAAGAAATTCAGGAACAATTGAGAAAGAAAGTCATTGAGATCTATCAGTCTTGAAAGGGTTATAAAGCCATTTCTAAAGCTTTGGGACTCCAGCGAACCACAGTGAGAGCCATTATCCACAAATGGCGAAGACATGGAACAGTGGTGAACCTTCTCAGGAGTGGCTGGCCGACCAAAATTACCCCAAGAGCGCAGCGACGACTCATCCAAGAGGTTACAAAAGACCCCACAACATCATCCAAAGAACTGCATGGCTCACTTGCCTCAGTTAAGGTCAGTGTTCATGCCTCCACCATAAGAAAGAGACTTTTGGGAAAACATTCTGTGGACTGAAGAGAAAAAAGGTTTTTTTTTCACTCTTTGGAAGGTGTGTCCCCCATTACATCTGGCGTAAAAGTAACACAGCATAGAACACTATAGCAACAGTAAAATATTGTGGTGGTAGTGTGATGGTCTGGGGTTGCTTTGCTGCTTCAGGACCTGGAAGACTTGCTGTGATAAATGGAACTATGAGTTCTGCTGTCTACCAAAAAATCCTGAAGGAGAATGTCCGGCCATCTGTTCGTGACCTCAAGCTGAAACGAACTTGGGTTGTGCAGCAGGACAATGATCCAAACCACACCAGCAAGTCCACCTCTGAATGACTGAAGAAAAACAAAATGAAGACTTGAGTGGCCTAGTCAAAGTCCTGACCTGAATCCTATTGAGATGCTGTAGCATGACCTTAAAAAGGCCGTTCATGCTCAAAAACCCTCCAATGTGGCTGAATTACAACAATTCTGCAAAGATGAGTGGCCAAAATTCCTCCACAACGCTGTAAAAGACTCATTGCAAGTTATCGGAAACACTTGGTTGCAGTTGTTGCTGCTAAGGGTGGCCCAACCAGTTATTAGATTTAGGGGGCAATCACGTTTTCGCACAGGGTGATGTAGGTTTGGATTTTTTTCTCCCTTAATAATAAACAACTTCATTTAAAAAATGCATTTTGTGATTACTTTTGTTGTCTTGGACTAATATTTAAACTGGTTTGATGTTCCGAAACACTTAAGTGTGACAAACATGCCAAAAAATAGGAAATCAGGAAGGGGGCAGACACTTTTTCACACCACTGAATGGGAAAATCGAGGACAGAAAAACCTGAGAGAAGCCTTGGATTTCTTCTCTCTGGCTTGTATTGATCATATTTACTGACTATTATGGCCAGACCCATTTCGTACTGTGCAACAGCTGTCAATACAAGACTCTTCTCTATCCAGCGATGCTCTTTTTTTCTTAATACCTCCAAAACAAACTGTCAAAGCCATCATGCCTGATGGGATATATGCGATACACACGCCGAGCGAACAATAGCCCGTAATACATATTTATCTCCTCGAATAGCACAGTTGACCCACAGCCGTTGCGGCCGACTCGGCTCTGACTGTAGCGTCCCGCACCCCTCTGAGGCCTTTTCTCATGGACGTTCTATCTCCAAGCTGCTGGTCCGATGCTCATTTGCCTCTGAATGCCCTTCTAACCCTCCTTTCCTCTATGTGGAGGTACACACTTACAAAGAGACCTCACTTTCTGACACGCTGACACACACACACTCGCACTGTATGAGCATGCTGGGGAGCGGGTGGGGGATGGAGGCTGTTCCGCTGTTATCACCTGCTCCTTTTCCCTACAGTTATTTGTATGTGCTGCTCAAAGGCTGTCAGCATGGCCCCAGGTGACCTGACAAGTCTTTACAACTCTCTCTGGCTGCCCCCCCATCATATATCTCAAGTGCCTCCCAGTCTGCAAACTGTATTTGCATACATAATTCTGCTGACAGTGTCGAGGAGCACAAAAGAGCTTATTCACTAACAGATACAGCACAAAGCATTGGTATAAGCAATTTAAGAGCGTTTAGTGTTCAATATGTTTACAACAAAAAGAGTTATTACATTTCCAAAGCCTTTGTAAGGTCTGTGGCGTGAGCTCTAAGGTGTTCCAGTGTTCCAGTTCAAAGGGGGAAGGTCTAAAGGCCTATGAGATTAAAAATAATACTAATGTAAACACAAGAAGCATACACCCTGAGCAGGGTGGCAGGCTTTTATGTACTTACCCACAGACTCACACTAATTTACATTTACCTAGGCCATTCCATCTACTGCCATGTTTCTGGAGCTCAGTGGAAACCCATGACAGGAAGAACATGCCAAACTCCACACAGACTGTAACTTTAGTAACAGTGAGGATAGAATCTGGGACCCTGGTGGTGTGACACTGGCAAGCTATTAAAACAAAGATAGCACGTGGACTTGACAGTGGGTCCATTCTATTGAAACTACATATTTGTTATGTCAATTTCACTGTTGTTTCTTGATGAATTATTAGTGGCTGCTGAGTAATTTGCTGTAAGATGGATGGAAAACAAACCAGGTGTTTAAGGGATTAACAGTGAGGGTGTCAAGGGTGAGGAACAGGGAATATAAGAGGGTTCTGTTTGGTTAAGCCTAATGGGATACCATGATTGATTTGGACATCATTAAATGACCTCGAAAGAGCAGAGAGATATCAGAGACTCTTGGTGTTTCATTAATATTCAGCGCCAAAGTGGTTGTCACCAGCAGCTCGGGCCCGGCGAGAGTCTAGAAGCAAACAGGCCTGCACACTCAGTGCGTGGCTTTTGTGTGACCCTTCATAAAAATGTTGACGTGGTAGCGGCACGTTCCGGACCCATCATTTGCATAATTTGCATGGGTTTTGCCTTGGCTGATGCAAAAGACAGCAGCCTATTCCTGTTTGTGTGATTCACCCTGTGAAAATGCTGGAAAGTACCCTGTGTGGGAGACACCACAGACAGGATCAGCTTGTGTTGAACTGTAAATGAATATTTGAATCTAGGCACGTTAATCATTATTATGGACTCACGAAAACAATCTTGGCAAGGCAATGGGAATTTGAACAGAAAAACAACACAGTCGAGTATCTGTAACAGCTAGGGGGAAACAAAAGTGAGGGGTGACAGCAGATGTGAAACAGGATGTTTGGACTGATCTAGCTATATATTTATCAGTGCACGCAAACGGTATGAATAAACAAGCAGCAAGTTTTGTGTTAATAAAAGTGGCTTCTTTTATGTAAGGCATATTAACTCAGGCACACTAATAACTAGGTGCTCAAATTAGCCTGCCTGGGGCAATGGCTAACATCTGCTGTTTCCATTAGCAGCTTTCCTTTATTGACACAGGAGGAAAACTCACACCCTGATGCATTCTTTCAGTTTGTTCATAAAATTTCTATATTATGTCAGATCAGAGGCATAGGCACTGAACAGACAAGATGGACTATCGCCTGGGGCCCTGAGCTTTAAAGGCGCCTCCAAAGACTGACTAGGCTTGAATAGAGGTGGATATTTAAAAATCCATTGTTGTGAATTACTCTGTATTCCTAGTACCAGACCACATCACTCATGCTTTGTAATGTGAGTATAATCATGGTTCCTCTCAACAGTTTTATAGCTTCTTTATTCATTTTCATTAGTAATTTAGATCACTATCAGGTTATGCATTGCATTTGCATTGATATCATAAAGCTGTAACATTTAAGAACGTGTTTAAAATTCATTTTTAATTGTTGCACGTGACTTCTTGGTGGAATAACGCCCATGAAGGTTGGTCGTGTTAAAATAAGAAGTGGTGTGTCAGCTGAATTTGGAATATTTTAAGAACATTTCTATGCAGCTGCAACAAAATGGATGTTAAATTACACAGATGTGGGCTACAAAGGGAAATATTTGCCTTTTAGTCAAATGTCAATCACAAACATGGTATGTAGCACAAATGTCATTCATACAATGCATTATATATGTTTAATTTTTGGCAGTTGGTTGCAAGCCCAATTGACTTGAAGTTGGCTGCTGCCTTAACATATTTGGAAACACTGAGTAGGCTTGGGGGAGTTTGGTGGGGTGCGTGGTTAGTATTAGTTTTTAAATGGTGCAAAATCCAGTATAATGGCAAAACATGTAGAGGTATGAAGACACAACTGGAGATTTCTGATTAATTAAGTTGAGTTATGAAAATGAACTATGGTTTTACCATGACGGAAAGACAGCTATGAATGGTTACTATGGTACCTCTGTTTTTATCAAAGGACCGCAGTAATACCATGGCAGATTCATAGTATACACATCATAAGATACCTTAGTATTTCATAGTAGAGTCATGACTAACTATACAATAGACATAGCTGTTATAAGCTATGTAGTACATAATAAATTCATTTAGTTCTAGTTGACCTACTAAGGTATCTTATGTAACTATGTGTGTACTATGAATATTATGGTACTTTGGTAAAACCATGGTAGAGATACCATAGAAACCATTCATAGTTTTCTTTGCCGTCAAAAACCATAGTAAAACCATGGTTCATTTTCATACATGACCCTTGGGAATAAGGTCAGTGGTCAAATGATGTTATATGGAAGCAAGGGAACCACGAACTGAAAATCCTGGTGGCCTTGCCACTGTTCTTTTTGACTGAGATGATTATGAGTCAACACAACACAGCTGTTTCTTAACACAAGACAGCTCCAATGTAGCTGATTATTGTCTGCAATTGGCAAAACATGTGACAAATCATCAAGGTATTTAAGCTACTCCTGACTTGTAATCTGTAATGTAGCCGTTTTCTCTGAAGAACAGCTTTAATGCAGCTTTACCTTGCAGCTTAACTGTACAGTACCTTTAGAAAACAATCAAACCCTGTCAAAATCCTTTTCTTTTGTCACATTAAACCCTGAAAATGAAAATAAATGAAATAAAAAACTACACATTATAACCATGAAAATCAAATTGATAATAACATTATAAAAATCAGATCAGTTATTACATTTATTAGTTAAATACCTGGTTTGGATAAGCTCCTTTAGAGTAACCATTATAGACTTCAGGTACAAGGGTTCAGGTACACCAATCACCTTAGAGATCATACCCCATCTGACATCAGCTGTAGTGCATAGTGCATAGTGTCAAAGGGCCTCTGAGATAAAGTTGTGGAAAGGCACAAGTTGGGAGAAGGATACAACAAAAAATGAAGAGTCTTTAACTATCCCTTGGAGTACCATTAAGAGCATTATTAAGAAGTGGAAAGTGCATGGCACCACCAACATCTTTTCTACATCGGGTCATCTCTTCACAATGGATGACTGAGTCAGGAGGACATAGATCATGGCAGTTACCAAGAGGACAATGGCAACTTACAAGTCTTTATGGTTGACATTGGTGGGTCTGTGCATTTGACAACAATCTCACAAGCTCACGAGGTCAGAGGCATTAGCGACTGACGAACACCAGAATACACACCATGCAGGGAAAAGCGAATGCTGCCAATTACAAGTTCTTGAGGAAAACCTGCAATCCTATGCTAGACAGATGAAGATGGGCAAGTGGTTCACCTTCCAGCATGACAACAACCCTAAAAACAACACCAAACAAACAAACAAAAAAGGCGTGGCTTAATAATAGGACTGTGAATGTCCTTGAGCGGTCAAGTCAGAGCCCTGAGCGAAATCTGAAAGACAGACATCCAACTCTATTGCCACTTACCATGGAATGTGACTGAATTTGAACAATTTTGCAATCAATAATAGACAAATATTGCCCAATATCGGTATGCAAAGGTGGTACATACATATCTATGACTGTAATTAAAGCAGCAGTTGCCTCGACAAAGTATTACATTGAAAGCTGATAACTTTTCCAGCTCTGTTATTCTAGTTTTCAGAACTGTTGCCTTTTTTCACATTACTTACAAAATATGTATATAAAGCTGGACATTTTCATTTAAAAAAGTGATTACTTCAAAGGGGTATGGTGATTTTCTATAGGCACTGTATATATATTTAAAGTAGCTTGGCCAACATTGGTGAAACGGCCTGACAGCAGTATGATTGGAGTCTGTCAGCAAGGGAGGATGATCTGGGTATTGTGTGGCATGGGAATATGCATACTTATGGTCCCTCACGGAGAAGAAGCGGATCGTGGGCCTCAACTTTTGCACATCTCATAACATCACTCTGTTTCGCTCCCATAATATGCCCTTTATGGGAAATAACAGGTCATTAAGGTTTGGTCTCTCTCTTCCTTCATCCAGGGCTCCCCCTTTCTTCATCTTTCCCAGCTTTCTTTCTACTCTCTTGTCTTCTCCGGTACAATCAAGATGAAGCCCATTGGCAGACTCATTGTCCTGTCCGTTTGTGCGCATCTCCATCTCTCTGTCTTTCTCCATCTCTTCCCGTCTCATTCTAACATTCTCGCTTTTGCTGCCCAGTTGAAGCATGGCCATTGAGGGCCACTCCGTTCACGGGACCTAATCCCATTTGAACTCCTGCCTGGGTCAGGCACAAAAACGCAGTGCAAACACACAAAGCCGCGGAGCCAGGCACGCCACTAATCAGGTTAGCAATGTTCACGGCAGCGCGGCCTGCGGGATGCTGGGACTGGGGCAGATGAGCAAGGCAGCCCAGCAGAGACTCCATCATCCACACTCTCATCCCTCTTTATGCGCCGTAATAAAGCCCACAATGTGTTCATTAAAGAGCCGCTGCAGGAAGGCCTCATCGCCAGCAACCTCAATTATGTTAATAAATTTAAGAATTCTGCTAAATAGGTTTTGTTCCTCGCTCTTTAATTCACTGTAAGTATAAGCCAGTATAAACTGAATGAAAGTTGATTGTAAAGGAATGTCTGTATGGGAAATGAAAAGGTCTCAGGGGAAGAGTTAATAACAACATTTGATTGTTCAGTTTTTTGCATTTGTGTGGTGCATTAGCTAACTTGGCTGGTGATGAGGAAAACGCTGCAATGTAGTAATGTAATAACATACTATTTAGTATGACCGTATGTGTCTCGTGATGCAAACAAAATAATGGATGTTCTTGTCTCTCTGGACTAATAACATGCATGTTAATGAAGTTGAACATGTTGGCTGTTAGCCAGTTATAATGGGATGGCAAACTATATGATTCCACACACAAATGTAAGTTCAGGCTCTGATACTGATATCTCCATTTAACAAATGTGTGGTATTGTACTAGCTAATTTGGGTAGTGATGAGGAAATGGCTGCACTGTAGTAATGTAATAACATAGTAATTAGTACAGCCATATCCCGACGGAAACAAAATCATGGATGTTCTATAGATTTAGAGCTGGTATGAAATCACTGTAAATATGACAGTGCAAATAGAAACTTTGTCATGCACAATATGTACATATGTACACACACACACTTACAGTGAGGTAAAAAAGTATTTAGTCAGCCACTGATTGTGTAAGACGAGAGAGGTCTGTAATTTTCTTCATACGTACACTTCAATTATGAAAGACAAAATGATAAAAAAAAAATCCAGGAAATCACATTGTAAGATTTTTAAAGAATTTAATTGTGAATCATGGTGGAAAATAAGTATTTAGTCACTCACGAACAAGCAAGATTTTTGGCTCTCACAGACCTGTAACTTCGTCTTTAAGAAGCTCTTTTGTCCTCCACTCGTTATCCGTATAAATGGCACCTGTTTGACCTCATTATCTGTATAAAAGACACCTGTCCACAGACTCAAACAGTCAGACTCCAAACTCAACCAAGGCCAAGACCAAACAGCTGTCGAAGGACACCAGGACAAAAATTGTAGAACTGCACCAGGCAGGGAAGAGTGAATCCTCAATAGGCAAGCAGGTTGGTGTGAATAAATCAACTGTGGGAGCAATGGAAGACATACAAGACCATTGATAGTCTCCCTCGATCTGGGGCTCCACGCAAGATCTCATCCCGTGGGGTCAAAATGATCATGAGAATGGTGAGCAAAAATCCTAGAACTACACAGAGGTACCTGATGAATGACCTGCAGAAAGCTGGGACCAAAGTAACAAGGCTACCATCAGTAACACACTACACCAAGAGAGACTCAGATCCTGCAGTGCCAGGCGTGCCCCCCTGCTTAAGCCAGTACATGTCCAGGCCCATCTGAAGTTTGCCAGAGAGCATATGGATGATTCAGAAGAGGATTGGGAGAATATCATGTGGTCAGATGAAACCAAAATAGAACTTTTTGGTAAAAACTCAACTCATCGTGTTTGAATGCTGAGTTGCATCCCAAGAACACCATACCTACTGTGAAGCATGGGGGTGGAAACCAGATGCTTTGGGGCTGTTTTTCTGCAAAGGGGACAGGACGACTGATCCGTGTTAAGGGAA
Organism: Ancistrus triradiatus; assembly: GCA_025084515.1. Taxonomy (NCBI): domain Eukaryota; kingdom Metazoa; phylum Chordata; class Actinopteri; order Siluriformes; family Loricariidae; genus Ancistrus; species Ancistrus triradiatus. The sequence goes on along the minus strand of JAJAGP010000030.1, from coordinate 200,677 downwards.
GAATCAACGGGGCCATGTATTGTGAGATTTTAAGCCAAAACCTCCTTCCATCAGTGAGAGCACTGAAGATGGAACGTGGCTGGGTCTTCCAGCTTGACAGTGATCCCAAACACACTGAAGAATTGGCTCCATAAAAAGCATTTCAAGGTCCTGGAGTAGCCTAACCAGTCTCCAGACCTCAACCCCATAGAAAATTTGTGGAGGGAGTTGAAAGTCCGTGTTGCCCCCAAAAATCACTGCTCTAGAGGAGATCTGCATGGAGGAATGGGCCAAAATACCAGCTACAGTGTGTGCCAACCTGGTGAAGACTTACAGGAAACGTTTGACCTCTGTTATCGCCAACAAAGGTTATGTTACAAAGTATTGAGTTGAACTTTTGTTATTGACCAAATACTTATTTTCCACCATGATTTACAGTTAAATTCTTTAAAAATCCTACAATGTGATTTCCTGGATTTTTTTCTCATTTTGTCTCTCATAGTTGATATATATATATTTGTGCAACTCGCAAATAAACACTGTAATTTAAAGCAAACTTAAGTATTAATATCGTATATACAATAATATATACCATAAAAAGAAAAAGTATTTTTTATTTTTATACAGACTAGCTTACACCTACAGACTACAGATGTAGTATAGTCTGTGTGGCAATAAAAATAAAATCAGTTGTGAAGCTAATTACATGCTAACTGATAACACATGTAGCAATGCTACACACTTGCTACTGAGCAACATTGTTCGATAACCTGGCTATGAACTAACTTTCATCAAAACAACAGAATTTATTGGCTAATGAAGTAATCATTTCAAAGTTTTTGAGAGAATTACAGGCAATTGTATGGCGTTAGATTATTTTGTACATACTAACATGTGTGTGTGCCTGTGTGTGAGAGAGAGTGTGTTGGTGAGGATGTGTATCTGGCATTAAACCCTTATAAATATTAATCATGCCAGCCTAAAGCCAGGGAATGTGACCTTTGGCTGTGACTCTCACAAACCTACTTGGAGCGGCATTCAAGCCCACCCCAGTTCAAAGTGATCTAAAGACACATTCTAGCGCCTGACCCTCTTTCACTCTCGCTGCGCACTTTCAAACCGAACTCGCCTGGATTGCTGTAAACTGATAGTCATGTACCAGTATATACCCTCTTATTACAAATGTAAAATGCTTTGGCAGTGCTGATATTGTTATTAGGAGCATGTACACAGGAGCTGGTGGCAGACCCGAATCATGGTTTGATGTGGAGCCATTGATATTCAGGCACGTTAGAGAGCCGACAGTTGACAGAGCATTACAGAGCCATTCACGAGTCAAAAGCTTGTTTGTTTGCTTTATTTTTCCTTTTTAATAGGACTGTTGTCGCCCTGTGTGTGGCACTGCTGTCTCTTACAGATGCTGGGACAGGGTGGGAGGTGGGGGAGCGTGAACAGGCTGCAAAGGATACCAGCAGAGCTTCATTTTAACTTTGCATTTCACATTAGCATACAATTGGGGTAACACTGGGAAAGCGGCTACATCGAGCCTGGTCCTCCCATGTTATTTACATGCATAATGTGGCGATACTTTAAGACAGAGGTCAGAGAGGTATTAGGGGCTATACATGTTAATGTGTTTACATGCACACAAACAATTGGGTTAATCATCAGATTATTTGAGTAGTCATGTAAAGAGAAAACAGCAGTATTTTATTGAGATTTAAAATCTGTACCAGATTAACACAATCGATATAAGAGATGAAATGAATACAGTTTTTACATTCAAATGCAATGTGGGGCAAAATCGTAATTTTTTAATACAGCATTTTTAATTACAGATCATATAAGCATCATGAGTTGAGTGAAAAGTTGAATCTTTGACAAAAATAAATGACAAATGCCAGTATGGATTAGTTTCTTTGTATGTTCCCTTTTTTGGGGGACTTCACCAAACTGAATGCTTGGCTTTCTCTGTCTTCAAGTGCCCCCATAAATGCTCTATGGGGTTTAGATCAGGTGATTGTGGAGGAAAGACCATGCCAGTCAGCACTCCTTAATCTACTTTAGTCCAAGCTTTGAGGTGTGTTTTGGGTCATTATCCTGCTGCAGTACGAATCCTTCTCCACAAAGATCCAAACAAGCATTTTTACTAGTTGTCTCAGACTTTTGGCCTCTATTGTATATAAAAAATCCACTCCATACTCCAGTTTAACCACACTCCAATTATTAATTGTAAATGTGGATTTGCTTAAAGTTTATAGTTCTGCATAGTCTTAAGCAAGAGCTTGGGCTACCATTTGTTTTGCTAGTTTTCTAAATAATGCACAGTTAAGGTACTGGCTGAGAAGGTCTATGATGCACCTCCCACCTCTGCCAAGATGCCACTATTGAGTTCTTGAGCAATGCCCTTATCCCCCATTTGCAATTTTTGCAATTTAATAAAGTATTTTTTTCATTACAGATGATATAATTATTATAACAAGCTGAGTGAAAAGTTGAATCTTTGACAAAAAGGACACATTTCAATATTTATTAGTTTTTATTCCCCTTTTTGCTGTAATGACAATATAGACTTAAGCTAGAATGTTCTTCACAAGCATGACCTTACAATATTCCAAAGGGCATCTTGTGATGTTACGCAAAGCTTGACTTTCTCTGTCTTCAAGTGTCCCCAGAAATGCTCTGTGGGGTTTAGGTCAGGTGAGCATGGAGGAAAGACCATGCCAGTCAGCACTCCTTAATCTGCTTTAGTCCTCAAGTAGTTGCTGCAAGCTTTGAGGTGTGTTTTGGGTCATTATCCTGCTGCAGTATGAATCCTTCTCCACAAAGATCCAAAAAAGCATTTTCACCAGTGGTCCCACTTTTGGCCTCGACTCTGTGTTCCAAAACATGCTTAACCATACACCAATTATTCATTCTAAATGTGGATTTGCTTCAAGTTTATAGTACTGTATAGTCTTAAGCAAAGCTTGGGCTGTCATGGTTAAAATAATTGTTTTGTTGGTTTTCTAAATGGTGTACAGTTAAGGTACTGGACTCTGGACAAGAAGGTCTAGGATTCAAATTAAACCTCTGCCAAGCTGCCACTATTGGGTCCTTGAGCAACGCCCTTGTAAGATTATATTGTAGCATGCTTGTTAAAAGACTAAATGTCTAACACCGCATGTGTTAAATGAGACTCTGAGGCCTTACACTAACATTCGTTTTTGGTATATACCTATTTTTATGTATAAACATATCATATTTAAGTTTGTTCTTTTCATTGAGACATTCAGCAAAGTGTGCCATTTGACCAGGGGTGCTCAAACTTTTGCATAAACCTCTTTAGTGATGTAATTGCCAGTAAAAGCTTGTGACATCACTGTTTCTTGGTTTTGTACCAGAAGTATTTTAGTGCTGGAAACAAACCAACTTTTCTGGCCTGGAACCAGTTTGCAGCAGCTTGTTGGAGTAAAGGTGTTTCCTGAAGGCCTTTTTGCTCTTACATAATGAAAGATTACTTATTTTTTGGCATGCTGTTGTTGGCTCGTTATGTAAAGAACGTCTCGACTAGCCTTTATTTAAGTGGCACACATTGTTTTACGCAGAAACTATTTGTGGGTATGTGTTTATTGTACAGAGCTACAAAAAATTATTTAAAAAAGCAATGCATTAAAAAAACTGCATACATTTAGTTAAATATTTCTTCTATTCAATGGTCACAACATAATTTTATCTTCAATCATACTCCTAAATTACGTTTTTTCCTGGATTTTCTGCAGCTTCATTCAATTACAATATGGATACATTACACAGGTATGCGCTGTTTAATGTCCACATTTCATTCTGTGAAACAGGTCATTGACTGAAATGGACGTTGACCAGACATTACCATAGTCACACAGTATTTCAGGCTACTTTAATGTAAATATCAAAGGGTATTTTCACACACACACACACACAAAAAAAACTTAGTGCAAGTGATATTTAAATGTGTCAGAGATGCTCTGAAAATGAGTGGAACGCTACCATCTACCCATCACCCCTTACGCCATCGCATTTTTAACTTATGGAAATTCAGAATAGCTATAGAAAATACAGCGAGGTACTATTATGACCCTGTCCAGGGAAAAGCTGTAATACTTAAGAGGATGGTATGACCGACCTGATACTTTGTTTGGCTGACACCAAAAATGCACTGATGGACAATATTACGAACAGCATGGGAGATCGGCCAGGCGAAACAGAGACTCAATGAGTGAATGTGAACCAGTTTATATAGTTATAGGTTAGAGAGAATATATGGGTAGTGGGTTGGGGGCAAACAAAGGAGTACTACCTACAATAGGACAGGCACACACTTACGAACAGCATTTACAGATTGGTACAAATAAGTAGCAGAAAGTCATCCACTCAACCAAGAATAGCTTAAAAAAAGTCTCTAAACACATCAACTGGGTTAGAACAGTCTCTAGTCCAAACATGAGCTAATGAGCAAGCGAGCACAAGACTTTAGTTCTTTAACGCTAACTCCCGACTTTTAAGTTGACCAGCTGTATACAGAGGCAAGTCCAGATTTAAAAGACCGATTTTTATTTCCTGTTATAATTTATTATAATTTGAAAGACCTTGATGTTGACCGCATGCATACCTGTAGTTTGTAATAGTGTATATAGAAACCTGATTACTGTCCAACCCATGCAGTGTGAGGACTTTCCGTTTGGATTTTTTCCCTGCTCACTTTAGGGGTCACCACGTTGGCTCATACATCTCAATCTCTATCTCCCTCTGTCACACTAACCACCTGCCCTCCCTTTGGCCTTCCATTTCTCCAATTGCCTGACTTCATCTTAAACATCATTTTCCTGATATACCCTGGCACTGTAGTCAATAACTAATTTGAAATCTGGAAATAAACACTCCATATATCGGGGTTCTTGTCTAATTGTTTTTATAAAAAACAGCTTTGAAAGAGCTGTCAGATTATATAAAACTTGTGCATGATACATACTGAAACAAAGTTGGTTGACTAACAAGTCAGGTTTCTCTGTCTTCTGATCTCCAGAGATGCTTTAGCATGCAGCTCTACTCAATATTCTCCATTCCTAGTTGTGTCAAAAGGGTGAAAGTACAAAGTGCAGTGACTTGTACGGCTTAATAGTATGCCCTGATGGACATTTACAATGCCTAGCACTCGAGTGAAGCAGCAGCTAAAGCTATCAAGGCTCAGGCAAGACCCCCTCCCCAAACAAGGCTTTCGAGTTCGAACACAAACGACGTCTCTGACAGGAGCAATGAAAAACAGTTGGGAGAAAAATGCCCAGAGAGAAAACAAATGCCGTTTAGCAGCATCTGACCATTCATCTTGCCTCCCCCCCCTCTGATCTACCACAGTCGGTGAGATCCACCACTCCTCACCATCCAAAGGTCACCCTTGCCATAATGTCAGTGTGGAAACACAGGAATGTGAAGGTTATCCATTTTTTTTTGTCCAGGACCAGATTTTGGTATCAGAGAACCCTGAGAGCTTTCACTCCAAAAATGTAGAAAACCAAAAGAGTTATGTGAACTAATTAAGAATCTATAAAAACATCAGATCTAGGGATTAAAGACACAAAAGTGTGTTTGTTTATATTTTGGGCCCTGTGCTATACTGTGGTCAAAGCCTCAGGTAAAATCGGGAAGGTTTAGAAAGCACAAGCACCTGGTACAGCAGCCAGATGTTGAAGCAGCTGTAGAACCAGACTGGGCATACTCCCATAATTTTTTTAATCCAAAGATAGACGCTTCACACAAACTGTATTGCATAGAAATAACTGAGGCTGACCATACACTAAATGACTTTGAAAGTCATCTAGTCTTTCACACTTTACAGATGTTTTTAATCCTAGATTGGGGCTCCTGAATTATCACTAATTGCAAGACTGCAGCTAGATAGAATTGTTATTACTTCTCGTCATGCTGTTGGAGAAAACATGTATTGAGATATCATATACCTGCTATATGCTTACACTGTAAGTATTTCATTTTGTCAACATTATTCATATGATTCAAGATGTTCCTCCACTTCGGCTCCACCCGAGTTGTTCTTTCATCACTTTCCAGTGCACTGTTACAGAGACCACAGGGGGCAGTAACTGTCTCCCTTCACTGGCTGACTCAGCATGCCATGCCACCAAAACTTTCCCGTCGAGGACACAAGATCCAGAGTGACTTTTTGTGGCACACTAAATAATATTTATTTGCCCATTTTTATGTTGTTCTTTTCAATATTTTCATATCTATTTTCACTATTGTTTTTATTAATTGTTATATTTTTAAATATGTTCTCTCTGTTAATATTTATTTAGCTTGTGCTTATTTAAACCGTTACTATAAACATGTTTAAGTCTTGGTTAATGCTTAAGGAGATTTTTCTTGCCAGTGGCGCACTAGGCTTGCTCAATACGTATATATAAATATATATATGTATGTATATATATGTACATATACATATATATATATATATATATATATATATACACGTATATATATATACGTATATATACACGTGTATATATATATATATATATATATATATATATGTGTATACAGGTAGTCCTCGGGTTACGACGGTCTAGAGTTACGACGTTTCGTGGTTACGACACATCTCCCATTTACTGTATAAAGCCTTGTTTCGACTTAAGTGGTTTTGCGTCGTAAACGTCATAACGCGAACTTCGTGTTTGGTGTGCGCGGCGGAAGAATACACGGTTATGCGGCTCGTTTTGTGATAATTACTGTGTTAGGATAGGTGTTAGGATAGGATAAGTGCTTACAGTATGTTATTTACGTACAGTATGTACGTATGTTCCGACTTACACCGAAAATCGGTTTACGACGCGACGTAGGAACGGATCAACGTCGTAAGTCGAGGACCCCCTGTAAATATATATGTATATATATATACGTATATATATATATATATATATATATATAATAACTTATAACTTATATATACTAACTTATAGCTGTATGGGATTGGGGGACTAAGGCCATACACTAATAAATAAATTTATATATATATACATATACACTAGGGATTTGACTAGGGATGCTCAAACTTTTACACACTTGTATATCATGGACGTACTGACTGTATAGCATGGTGCCCTGTATGGCCTGTGCTGATAATACAGTGTGGGTGTAAACTATTTGACCACAAAAGGGTGTGTGAGTGTGTTATCTGAGCCCAGTCCTGGGTGTCTACTCTGGCTAAATAGAAAAAAAACCCTATCCAAAACACAGACAAAGCCCGTTTGTATAGTTAAGCCACATCAACAATGTCCTGATACTCTGCCAGTAAGACATATAAATAAATGCAAGTCCCCTAGATTTCTAGAGAAGCGTACACCTGAAAGTGTGGAATTTCAAACATATAATTATGAAGTATGACTGTACAATTGTATTTTTATCATGATAATAATTTCTGGCTGCCTCAATTAACTGAGCTTAGGTCGGCTAACTGGCTAAAATTATATACACTCCTCAACATTGAAATTGGAACAAATAAGGAAAAGTGATGGAATGATGGAAATCACAGGATCGATACACATGTTAATGATATGCAAATGTTAAAAAATGGAAATACAATATTCAAAACATCTCGATTCAACGTATGCATCACAGTCATTCCACACTCCGATGTTTGAGGTTTCATGTGACTAAAAAACTTTGCTTTCAATCTAATTTTAAAGGGGATTAATGCCCTTCCCACACGCCCCAGATTGGAGCTATAGGGGCTTGAAAATTTGATTGTTTGCGGATCTTGCCGACACCTGCTACTTCCTAGATGTGCATAACCTTCCTTCTTGGTGTTGCAATTTCATTGTTGAAGAATGTATAAATATATGTAGCGAAAGTGCACGTTTGGACAACAACTACTTGAAGACCAAAAAGAATCAAGCAGTGCTGTCTGTCATGGAATTTCCTCTGTGGTCACCACACCTGAACCACATCGAGCTTTTTATGGGGGCACTTGATGACGGAGAATGCCAAGTAATCAGTATTACCACAAGTGGCTATTTGGAACATGATGGGTAACATGGATCATCAGATTTGCACAAACTTGTTGAGTCCATGACAACTCGAGTGCATGCTGTCATGACAGCAAAAGGGGGAACATACCAAATGCCAGATAGAGTGCAAAGCCTCCCTGTGCTGGATTACAGAAACTGTAAACATAATGGGAAAACATAGCTTGTTGGCAAAGGTTTGGGAATCTTTACAGATGACCTGGTAGGTCTTTTTTTTGCAAGGTCCCAGAGTTTTATTGACTTGTTCAACCTGAATCCAAGTCTGAATATTCAATTATTTTAGCTATTATCATGCAGCCTCACTTCCCCCAGCAGCCCTCTGATCTAAACTTACTGACGTATTGCAGAATTCATGAATCCTTCAATAGAACGGCTACACAAACCTTCTGTGTTCCCTACCAGGGCTGAAGAGAAGCTGGCTCACAACGACCCTCCACCTATCACATCATACATCCAAGAGCGAGGGGTTTCTCTGTTCACCTCTGCTTTCAATTATGGTGTCCGGGAACACCTAATTCACACACACACACACACACACACACACACACACACACACACACACACACACACACACACACACACACACACACACACAATTACAATGACTGGTCAAGGTTATAATGTCATTGTAATACCCCCGTCTCTTTGAAACTCTTCAAACAAGAGCTCGGTCCCGGCTCTCCATAAAATTGGCATAAAAACAGCCCCTCTTAAACCAGGCCCGTTCATGTGTTACATTTTAGCCTCGTCTTCACAGCGGCCCCCGCAAAGGGGCCCTCAAAGACTGAGGGGTATTGCCAAAAAACATCTGAGTTTGGACAGATGACCTCCGAATGCCACCCGGGCTGGAGCTGAGCCGTAGCTGGGGGAAGGTGAGCGCTAGCAGCTTACAGGGGCCTCTCTCTGATTATGGCTGGGCCCCGAGGGACCTCCGAGCGGCGCTACTGTGAACTACAGCCTCACCAAGTAGCCCACAGCCAGCCTCGGCCACCCTGGCTACAGGCCTGGGGCCAAAAACGAGGACGCCTAATGTCTATTCATTTTTCATTGTTCATTTCAGAAACGAACACACAGAGCACATTCACCCGTTGGCATGCAGAGCACGCTTTTCTTGTTCAAGTAGACATAATAGTCACACACCAGTCCCTACAAGTGTTAATACCTGAACTATAAAACCCCACTCGCTCCTCTGTTAGTTTTTCCTTCTCTGTGTTTAAAATGAGATCAGTGACATCAACGTGAGTAATTCTCCAAAAGCGAGTCTGTACGGGTCCAGCTCTCTAGAGAAACTAGAATGTTGTTATTTTTGGCTGGCGCGATAAATCTTACAATATCCTGACGGACTTTGAAATGGGGGACCGATCTAATGAAAAAGGGCCAACCCCCCAACAAGTTCGCCACTCCTGCCAAGTCTGATGGTTTACTAATGGCAGCTTGGAGCTTTCTTTCCAATAAACTCTCTCGCTCGCTCATGGAGCCCCTCTAAGTGGTTTCAGATTCAGAGTCCTGTCTGGGGCACAATCTTAATCAGGTTTGCTCTGATGAGGGAAGGGAAGTCCAATCCACACGGTGCAACCTGGTGGGGTGCAGACAGAAAGACGACTCTTTTTGTGTGTGTTTGTTCAGGAGCCCAAAATTTGGAGGCGATACCTGAAGAGCAGGTTTTCATTTCAATTGCTAAATGCTGTTTGCATTTGCCTTTAGCTGTGAAGAATATTTGCTTTTAATGTGTGATGCCTAAACAAACCCTGTTTGGTCACTGGAAGAATTAGAATCATTCACCTGTAATGTCTTAGGGCTGCAGTATGACAAGTTTTGAAACGAACTTCAGTAGAAGTAACACCAACGAACATCGGCTCTAGCCTGCAGCCTCGCAATTACATAATCTTGCTTTGTGTTTTCTTTCAATCCAAACCGATTAGTTGATCCATCCGTAAAGTGATACCACCTTTGCACAGCAAATCAGTGGAATTTGGCAGGACGTTTATTATTTAATAATCCAAATAAGAACGCTTGAGACCTGAATAATCACTTGTGCATGTGTAATAGATGGCAGTGACATTCTCGTATCGCGTTCATTTTGGTATTTGACCTCAGGGCGTGTCTGCGTGACCTTTCAGCTACAGGAAGTCGAGGTGTGAGGCCAATGGCTGTTGGTGCTGCAGGGTGGATTTTAGTCACACCACATCCTGCTCGCAGATGATGTCCTGGACTTTGCGCCATTAAATGGACCTCTGGAGCAGGATGCAGGATACCTGCGGGGCTGATCTCAATCTCTTCAACCAGCCTCGAGCAAGTGAGCTCTGTGGCATTAAGTTAAATCAGGTACTTGGGATTGTACTACAACCTTGACATCTGCTGTTTGATGTGGTCTAAAGGTTTGGTTATTATGTGCTGACAATTTAATTATGACAAAAATGAGTCGTGTAAGGTGGTAGTAATTTCAAGACCATACAGATGGCGTTGCACGAGGATGATTGGGCTATAAATACCTGTGTAGTGTGTGAACGGATTTATAGATTGAGAAGAGGTGGTACAGTCCAGCAAATGTGTTGGTCGATGTGGGGAAAATGCGTCGCAAGGCAGATGTTAAAGATTGGCAAAAAGGATTGACTGCATTTGGGCATGCCAAAGGCCATAGTGTGAAGGAAGCATTCGGTCATACGGGTCTCCCAGCACTGGGAGAAAAACCTAATCTACGGGAAGCCCTCGTCAGAATTGGTTTATGTATTACATACTGTTAGGTATCTGTCACTGGTCACTAATTTTTTGTCCAGTGAGTATATACACATAGTCCCCAATTTATGGAAGGATACTTTCTGACAAATCTATTGTAACCTCATGCTGTCTTCACAGTTTCTAAATGCTTCTGAAATTCCTGGTCATGTCATAAATACAACAGGAACTATGTTGCACTGACACATAAAAGACAGGTTCTGATTCCATACATGTGTTTGTGTGGATGCATGTATGTGAGAGCAAGAAATTCTACCCTTCTGGGACAAATAAATAGTAAATAAAATAGATATTCAATATGTAGTCAATGTTCATTCATTCGTTCATTCATTTTCTAATCCACATAATGGTGGTCAGTTGTATTGTACGGGTGCTCCCTGATGTACAGTGGGGATATGTTCTGACAAATCCATCTTAAGTTCTGTGTATCATGAACTGGAGAGTTTAACGAGTGCTTGATAGAGCGGTCTATACTGTATCATAGCGGTATGGAAAAGTAATAAGTAATGATACGTAATTGAATGTTTAAAACACAAAGCTTATTTTATAATTAAGTGTTGAACAATCTCATGTAATTTAGTGAGTAATGGACTGAAAGTGAAAACTAAAAGCAATGCACTCTAATTCCATGGGGATTTATTTGCACTAAGAATACATTACTGTAGATTTAAAAATAAAGAAAAATACAATAAAAATAGGAAAGATCTTCTCTGACCTAGGGCTATTGTGAACGTGAATCACTGGGTACTGAATCGTGACTCGTGAATCATGAATCAATTTTCTAAAACGAGTTGTGCGGCTTAAGTTTTAGCAAGTTTAAGCAAGTCCCCCGAGTACTGAGCAAACGATGAGAACTGAGAAAATGTTTGTAGTCAAAATAGGTCGAGAACCGAGTTTTGAGGTGAGAACCGAGGTACCACTGTACTTAATTACTTGTAATAATATGAAATACTCGTCTGCAATTAGAAACATAAATGTGCACTTTGTATATTTCATAGTCATTAATAGTCAGTTCAATGATTTAATATCGCATGAGACATGACTTTCATCGTAATGTATGATCATGTGTTGGTTTTATCATGGCTGGAGTGGATACGATACATGGACAAAGTGCAGGCCACTGTGAAAATAAAAGAGACACACCTGTGTTTTGGGAAAAATGCACTCCGGTTGTGCAACCGTACATAATTGCTTAAGAGGTTCTTGAGTCAGAGATACTTCTGCAATCCGAATGCTGATGTGTGTCATGTTGGCTATAAATACCTCATGCATTCTGAACTGGACTGGCTAGAGACAGATGAGAAACTGAAGTGAGAAAGATTCTCATAAGAACGCAGAGCAAGTGTCATTTCTAATCGTCTGCTGATTTGTTCAGTACTTTTCACTTCTGCTCGTCTATATTTTTGTACCAAAATCACAGAGCAGACTGTTTAAACTCAAAGCTTTATTTATATGAAAATGGTAGATCCCAATACCACACTTACAACATCTCAAAATATACAATATACCACAGCATCCGGTGCTTTAAAAATAACACAGTTCTTTTTTGTTAAAATATAAACAGACTATTGCCAAGTCCTGGAATGGCTACATGTTTACTTTTAACCTGGCAACATCAGCTTTAGAAATCCTCAATGGTCATGAGTTCCCCAATGTCAATGATTGGTATGTTCAGTACTCGCTAAGAAAAACTGCATATGGCCATCTGCCACTTCTCATGTCAGACTAATTGGTGCATCTGAATTATCCTTATTGATTACCCTTGACTGATATTTCAATGTCAACGTTATTATTTAATAGCTTTCATTTCTTCAATTAATTTAGATGGTTTTTCAATCTTAAATGGAATTTAACCTAGTTAGTCTTATTTCCCAAAGTTTTAGTTGTATTTTGTTATATTTCAGTTAACAGCATCTGTGGATCAGATGTAGTTCTGATCTGCTGGGCTGCTGGGTCAGAGCCCAGCGCTGGACTTGGACATAGTTTTAGCCTGAATTTCGAGGACCTGAGCATTAGAAAGAAAGCATGAATGAAACACAGCACATAAATACATCAACAAATCACACGTACAACCAACAAAGGTGGAAAGCATAGTTAAGACATAAAATAACAATAAATTATATAATTAGTACTACAAAATGACAAAAAATAGGTATAAATGTGTTTAGAAATGTGGGTATATAATGTAATTTAATTTCATCTTTACATAAAAAAAAAATAAAAACAATAAAAAAAAAAAAAAAAAAAAAAAAAAAAAAAAATAGAGATAGAGATATATAGAGGATAGAAGATAAGGAGATAGATAGTAGGTGTGTATATTATATATACAGATACACATATATATATCATATACACATATATATATATAATATATATACACATATATATACATACATATATATATAATAATATTATATATATAATATATATATATATAATATATATATATATAATATATATCGATTACAGGAGTAAACTATATATTATTATCAATTAAATGCTAGTCAACGCAGGGCAATCAAGGGTAGTGCTGCCGTGCCAGGGGATTGATTTTGGTTTAATTTATAAGTATGTACCTTAACAGTTTGTTTTTGTGTTTTAATTTGTTTTATTCGTCAGTCTAATTGAGCCCACGCCAAGTATCGGCGCCCGTTGTTTTCGCTTTTCTTCCCCTATATATATATACGTATTAAATATATATTTATTATTCAATTAAATGCTAGTTCAACGCAGGGCAATCAAGGGTAGCTGCTGCCGTGCCAGGGATGATTTTTGGTTTCATTTATAAGTATGTTACCTAACAAGTTTGTTTTTGTGTTTTAATTTGTTTTATTCGTTCAGTCTAATTGTGGCATAACTTAAAACTAATATTTTAATGTTACATTTCAACATTATTCAACATATTTCTATTTAGGGATTTAACATCCAAGAACATGCAGACTGTCTTAGGTTGTACTTAACAACAGAGCTCAGGAGGGAAAGGTTATCTCAATTTCACGTCTGCGAGTCTCTTTCGCTCTTTCTGCGGCTTTCCAAAATAAAACAAGACTCTTATTTACTTCCACTGTCAGAAAATGAAATTCAAATGTAATCAAAAATCCCATATTTAAAGATACAGATCTGATTTGCTCCAAACAACATTTCAAGATGTCTCTTATCATTAGTCTGTCATTGCTACTTTTCAATGGAAGAGTAAACACTAAGCTAATCTGTGCAATCTAGTGTATGGATGACTTAATTGTGGAACGTCGCTGAGCATGGAGGCTGGTCAGGAAGAAACACTCTACCCTGGGGGGCTCTGTGTATCACTTATCATTTTCATTTTCACGGTGTTAAAACATATTTTTTCACTTTATTAAATGAGTGACAAGAAGGATTCTGACATTAATGTTAGTTTTCCTTTCTCGAGTGAAATGTAGTGCCATGAGCTGTCATACAAGATGAGCTCAACACACAACATTGCTTGCAGTGGTTTATACTAGACTCAATAATGTATTGTGCTTATCACCAGTGGGAGTTCTATTAGGGCAAAACACAATAAAACACACGTAGACACACACACACCTCTTACTTATGTACCCACTCCAATTGCAGATACACATACAGTGGTGTGAAAAAGTGTTTGCCCCCTTCCTGACTTCCTATTATTTTGTATGTTTGTCACACTTAAGTGTCTTGGAACATCAAACCAATTTAAATATTAGTCAAAGACAACACAAGCAAACACAAAATGCAGTTTTTAAATGAAGGTGTTTATTATCAAGGGATAAAAATCCTAACCTATATGGCCCTGTGTGAAAAAGTGATTGCCGCCTTGCTAAAACATAACTTAACTATGGTTTGTCACACCTGAGTTCACTGTCTTTAGCCACACTCAGGCCTAATTATTGTCACACAGACATCACTTAAATAGGACCTTTCTGACAAAGTGAAGTACACCAAAAGATCCTTAAAAGCTACACATCATGCCTAGATTCAAAGAAATTCAGGAATAATTGAGGGAGAAAGTAATTGAGATCTATCAGTCTGGAAAGGGTTATAAGCCATTTCTAAGGCTTTGGGACTCCAGCGAACCACAGTGAGAGCCATTATCCACAAATGGCGAAGACATGGAACAGTGGTGAACCTTCCCAGGAGTGGCCGGCCAACCAAAATTACCCCAAGAGCGCAGCGAAGACTCATCCAAGAGGTCACAAAAGACCCCACAATAACATCCAAAGAACAGCAGGTCTCACTTGCGTCAGTTAAGGTCAGTGTTCATGCCTCCAACATAAGAAAGAGACTGGGCAAAAATGGCCTGCATGGCAGAGTTCCAAGATGAAAACCACTGCTGAGCAAAAAGAACATTAAAATTCGTCTCAATCTATCCTGAAGGAGAATATCCGGCCATCTGTTCGTGACCTCAAGCAGAAACGACCTTGGGTTCTGCAGCAGGACAATGATCCAAAACACACCAACAAGTCCACCTCTGAACGACTGAAGAAAAACAAAATGAAGACTTGAGTGGCCTAGTCAAAGTCCTGACCTGAATCCTATTGAGATGCTGCGGCATGACCTTAAAAAGGCCGTTCCTGCTGGAAAACCCTCCAATGTGGCTGAATTACAACAATACTGCAAAGATCAGTGGCCAAAATTCCTCCACAACTCTGTAAAAGACTCATTGCAAGTTATCGCAAACGCTTGGTTGCAGTTGTTGCTGCTAAGGGTGGCCCAACCAGTTATTAGGTTTAGAGGGCAATCAGTTTTTCACACAGGGCCATGTAGGTTTGGATTTTTTTTCTCCCTTAATAATAAACAGCTTAATTTAAAAACTGCATTTTGTGTTTACTTGTGTTGTCTTTATCTAATATTTAAATTGGTTTGGTGTTCCGAAATACTTCAGTATGACAAACATGCAAAAAAATAGGAAATCAGGAAGGGAGCAAACACTTTTTCACACCACTGTAAATCGAACACACACCAGTGAAGTCCAACGTTTTCTTTAAAAGGTGCACTGATCTAGATCTTCACTGTCCTTGTTATTAAAAATAACTTGGAAATATCTGGAAAGCCTGAAGAAACTTGTTGAAGCAGGGTGAGAAACCAAGTGTGTTCTATGCCTGAGAAAAAGAGCCCGAAAGCACACAGGTCCAGACTGGACTCCTTGTTGTGTTTATATCCTGTTGATCTATCTGGATGAGCTCCACCAGCCACAGTACATTTGGGTCGTCTAGTAGATGTACATGGATGGGAGGTGGAATCAAGGTAAACAAACAGTTCCGTTGTTTTTGTGGCTCTCCTGGTAACCACCAGAGCCAAATTCTACCCAGTGCATTAAATAACTTCATATGTTACATCAAGCACGTGCTTCTCCGATGCCTCCTTTATGTGGAAACATCTGAAATGCACCAAAAAATATCTGGTGGTGCAATGAAACTTGCTTTATAAGAAATAAATTCATAATGCACTGAGATTAAAAAGCTTTCAAATCACTACATACTACAACATTCACCCAATATTCATTATATATACTCAAAACCTCACCTCCTATCAATGAATGTGTTTTACATGCATTAATAATCTAATTATTCCAGTGGTTATGTATACAGCATACTCCGATCTAGAAACCAGATTAAGAAATCCAATAAACAGCTGCATTTTACCCCAGTAACTGGATTATGCGTAGCATGTTTACCAGTTACCCGATTACAATCGGCTTTCTCAGTCTGCGCATGTGCGCAAGCCAAACCTGCACGGTCGTTGCCAGTTCCGTTATTCTAAAGACTTGGCTTTTTTGGTCTCTTTTTCCATTGACAGTGACTTTTTTTCCCCACAGGATCTGGCAACCTTGGAATTAAGCACACCATGGAATTAAAGGCAACAAAATGGCTATCAAACACTTTGTGGAGACTCTGAAACAAAGTATATATTCAAGAAAATTAAGAATTTGATTATTTAAAGTTTGACGTTTATGTCACCTATTTCTGTGAGATTATTTGCTGGTTGCAAAGTAGAAATCTGATTACTGCCCAAGTCATGTAAACCCAGGGGTTTCCCATTATCTGATTACTCAAGTGCATGTATAACCATCGATCTGATTACTGATGAATTGGACCCTTCACTAACAGGGTCTTGTTCAATATTTGTACCACCTGGTGAGCACACATTCGCCACCATCTCACAGCTGTTTCATCTACATTATGAAAACACTATGATAACAAATAATCATCATTAATTAACTATTGAATTAAAACTGAACAAATAAAAAAGTTCTCCAGTTGAGCAGCGGCAAATCATTAGCACTCCACCATGGACACCTGCCTTTTACCTGCATCCTGTGAAATTCAGGATAGACTCCTTAAGAGTATCAACAGGAAATTAAATAAATACACTAAAGAAAAGTGTAGGTAAAGGATGTCATCTTTGCTGGGCTTTTGTAATATTTGGGTGGGCAACAACCAAAATGCTGTTTATTTATAAGCCACACTGAAAGATTTAACTGGCTAATTAAATTATACTAATTGTCTTACCCTTCTGTAAAATTATTTCATAACCAACAAGCCAACTCTAGTGATTAGCAAAAACTTAGCTATAGCTAACCTGGAGCTGGCTTATCACTGTACCAATGGCTACCAAGTGAGCTGGTAAGTTAGGAGAAACATGCATCTTGCAAATCACACATGCTCAGCTGAAACTATGCAAAACTACTGTGTTAAATTAACTAGAGAAAAGACTGAACAAGAATCAAAGGTCTTACTGATGATGCAAGTTTGCACCATGTGTGAAGAATAAGTGATTTTAAATAAAGGAGGAGCACCAGCCACACCTTATAAAAGTCCAATAGCTGTAATGGGAAATGGCAAAAAGCCATTCAGAACACCATCTACAGCCATTATTTTCCTGATTATAGCCAGATTCATATAGTGGGTGAGGGGAGTGAAATACTTACTACTGTGAATTCTGTGCTGTCGAGGTGTTCAACTGCATTCGCTCCTTTAAAATACCTTCGCCACAATGGCTTTTATTCTGGAATGCATCAAAGAAAACAATGAGAAAAGAACAAAATGGAAAATGTTCATAAGGAATAGCTCAACCTTTCTGGTGCGGTGACAAGGCCAACAGCTCTTCCACAGATACAAAAAAAAAAGATCAGTTTGTCAGTCATGATTAATTTAGTTTATTTTACCAGGTGGTATGGCATGTTTTTCTAAATCAAAAAATGGACAGTATGGCTGTACAAATAAAAACCTGTTTCATTTTAAATGAGTTTGAAAACACAAGCCAGAGAAACCAGAGAATGTATTTAATAAAAATAATAAAAATGTATTTATTCAAATTACGTGCAAAATTGTACACCTGAGTAAAGAAGAGTTGATGTAACTCATTCAGAATGCTTGTTTTTCATACACCTCTGCTTTTATACGTAGTTTCTTGTGAAAAATAAGGCCACACTGCATTACTCTATGAATCTTCGACTTTGAAATACTGTAGGTAATAGAAAAATAGTGTTGAAATACTGTATTTTATCACCTTATGTATACGTATAAAAATTAGCTTTAGCTAAGTGTGCAATCTAATCTAATCATCTTTTTTAAAAGTTTGTCAATGTCTGTACAGCAAACAAACTGTATGAAAATATTTGTGCACCCGTGATAACAAATTGGAACGTAAAATCTGGCAGGTGAAAAGGTTTGGGTGCATTTATAGCTTTATAGACAAATGTTTTTAAGGTCTCAGACCTTATTTGACATGTTAATGGCTCATTAAGATTTGCAGTAATGATTATGTTTAGATTTGTTCCCTGCAAAGCTTACGTACCTTACAATTTGACCAGGGGTGTCATTGCTAGGTTATGTGTGTATGCGGCGGAGTAATACTCGAGGAGCTTTGGTCAGAGTGCCATTACCATGAAATATTGGCACTCCTAGAGTTTATTCATTCAAATTCTGTGTAAAATTGTACAGATGAGTGAAGTGTCTGCAACAGTTGATGTAACTCCTTCATGAAGTGTGTTTTTTATGCACCTCTTTTGGACTTTGGACTTGAAATAGTTGAAATAGTAAAAGAAAAATAGTTTTGAAATACAGTACTATTATATCACCTTATGTAATCTTATTATAAATGTATAAAATGTAAGTCAAGCTAAGTGTACAATCTAATCAGGTTAAAATCTGTTTTAAAAAGTTTGTAAATTTTTGAAATCATAAAATGTCTGTTCAGGAAAATATTTGTGCACACATTTGATAACACATTGGAAAAAATGGAACATAAAATCTGTGGGACTGTGGTGGCCTAGCGGTTAAGGTACTGGACTATGGACCAGAAGGTCCAGGGTTCAAATCCCACCTCTGCCAAGCTGCCACTGTTGGGTCCTTGAGCAAGGCCCTTAACCCACAATTGCTTGGATTGTAAGTTTGTATCAATTGTAAGTCGCTCTGGATAAGGGCGTCTGCTAAATGCTGTAAAAGTAATGTAATAAAATCTGGCAGGTGAAAATTTTTGGGCACATTCATAGATGATAATGTGTCATGAACTTATTTGACTCATTAGAGTGTGCGATCTTGTTTAGGTTTGTTCCCTGCAGAGGTTACATACCTTAAAAGGACCTGACAAGGGGTGCCCAACATTTTGAAAAATAAATGCATTCTTATATGCATATTAAAGACCTCTCTCTGTTTAACTTTCAAATTTGAGGAATGGAAAAAAAATGCACGCACCATGAGGGTGTCAATTGAAGGTGTATTAGACCTTCACGCGACCGTTTCGAAGAATTGCTTTAGGAGTGCGACAAAATGTAAAGCAGACAACATGAGAAGAAGTGGAGAAGAAGGCTGGGAAAAGGTGGCTCTCGCCAAGAGTGGAAAACATAAACCTTGTCATCTGGGTCCAAAAGTGCTGCCGCAGCTTTGTCCGCAACTATTCTGTGGCACACGCTCAAAGCATCTCCCTCGCCTCATTTTCCTCAAAGAAGGTTGGGAAGAGTGGGTGACCACGACGCCCTCCACACTCCATTCACCACATCAAGACATCTGGAAGCGCTGGGATTGTATTTAAACCCCACAAGGCCCTCCTTTCAGATATCTTAATGCCACGTGAATGTGCAGATACAGGCGGGTGATAGACAGACCTGGCCGAGATGGGAGATGTAGGTCTGAGTGCGGGATGTACAGGCATGTGGTGTAGATTTGCCCGTTGTCTTTGAGATCACCTCAGTTTTACAGATTAAGCAGTCCTAAATTAGAACCATGGGGATGCCGTGCGCTCAAACTCAAAATACAAACCACTTGTTTTCTTTGGATTTTCAGTCTGCCACTTAAATTGGGTTTAAAATGGTTTTGGTATAACTATATTAGGCTGGTGGATGTTAATCCAGATGGTCACTTATACCAAGCAGACTCCATATATTCACGTTCTACACCTATGTACTGGGACATGCAGTGACATGGGGACACACTGTATATTAAGCAATAACTTATAATAACAATAGGACAGTGGCTCCATCCATTTGTCCAGCTTTGGTACCAATCAACCAGGTCTCCATGTACATGATCAACTTTCTCACTTGAAAGCAACAGTGAATGAGGTCAGAAATGAGTTCAGGAATCTATTAATGCTGCAAAAGAGTCAGGAATTTCACCCAATTATCCAAGAGCTTTGTTGAAGATCAGGTTGTTCACACTGTAGATCAAACAAACAGCTGATTCTTCTTAAATTTAGCCCAAATGCTTCAAGCTAACTTTTATTATTTCAAGTTTGTAATATACTGGAGGTAATGGGGGAGGGGTACTGCTATGTTTAAGCAATAGTACACGAGAGGGAGCGCTATAACGTGATTGACACTGGAGTGCTGCAGTCATTCTATAACACAAACCTCAAGTGTACTATTGCAATGATATCACAGTTCCGTTATCAGCGTTTATTGTTCGATTTGAAGATAAAGAGGACCTCTATCAACATTCTGCAAGGTAAAATAGTTCCATCATCATCAGAGATGCCCATCAGACATTATAGTCGAGGAACAGAATTTCCCAAACTGTTTATTATACAGAAAACAAACACAAATATATTGTTCGAAAAGTCTGGCGTCATTATAAAGAGTTTATTTACATTCAGCAAATAAAATGGGTCCGAATGATAAGGCAGGCTGTTGCTATTCTACTAACAGAAGAAAATGTGAGTGAGATCCCAGTGTTAACAATAGTCTAGGATCCGTTATCAGTTCCGTTATGTGATTAGAGGTAATAAAATTGGAAGATGATGCTTTTAATGTTAATATATTCAGTCATAAAAGGAAAGGGAGAGTTATAGAGCACCAGCAGCTTCGTTGGGTGAAGAGCTGGACTTAACAGATCCATGAATAAACCAGCAACAGGACGTTTGATTTACTGACTTTGTTTCCCTGCCTTGTCATTAATAGCTTCAACTTCCGAAACGTTTGCAAAGCCAATAGATTTTATAAATTCTTTGTAATTCCTTTCGGCAGGCTTTTACTTGTATAATTGCAATGCTGCTGCTTTGTTAAGGCTGGCATTGCTGCTAGGTTACTTGTCTGTGTGGCGGAGTAATACTTGAAATCAGAGTGCTATTACCATGCAATACTGGCACTCCTAGAGCGCCTCTCAGCCAATCAAATGGTGTGGTAAATAATGCTGCTGTGAAGGTGATTTGTCAATTTATTTTGTTCTATCCAATAAGGGGTTCCAGTTTTGTATGAATTACAATGTCTGTAAGCAAAATACGTGTACGTGTGTTGGAGTTGGGGCTCAATAATATTCTTATCTACAAAATGGGGCACTGAAAAAAAACACTGGCATAGGTAATAAAGCAAAACCAAAATGGTCAGTGAGATCATATTGAGAAAATGAATTGAGCTGTGGTAGCCTAGCGGGTAAGGAACTGGACTATGGATCTGAAGGTCCAGGGTTCAAATCCCACCTCTGCCAAGCTGCCACTGTTGGGTCCTTGAGCAAGACCCTTAACCCACAATTGCTTGGATTGTAAGACTGTACCAATTGTAAGTCGCTCTGGATAAGGGCGTCTGCTAAATGCTGTAAACGTAAACGTAAACGTAATATGCACTGAACACCTCCAGGACAAATGCCTGCTAAGTAATTGTAATAAAATTGAATGAATGAAACAGCGTCCAAAGTAATTCAAACCCTTTAACTATCCCAAGACTCTTGAAGCTTGTTAAAAGCTACATTATGAAATCTACATCATATGGTGGCACAGAACGGAGCCTTCTACTTTGCTCCCCTCGCTCTGTGTTCAGCAACTTACAAAGAGGCATTGAGGGAAGGTTTTTAAAAAGCTGCTAAAATGCCTGCTCTCTTATGGGAGCATTTTCCCTCAAGAACTTTCTGCAGTCTCACAAAGTCAAGTTGATTATAATAACATTTTCCACAATGTTCACTCCTCCTCCTCCTCGGCCCCCGACTCCATCTTTTTTTCTAGGTTTGTTTCTGTTTCGGGGAGCCGTTTCAATAGTAACAACTAGACAAACCAAAATGCCTGTGGCGGGCCCACTTCCTCCCTGGGTGCCCCTAACTCATCGCTGATTGGTCCTGCCGCCTTTCATCTGGGCTCATGCCCTAATCAGAAGGGCTTGTGTTTTCGCTTTTTTCCCTTCTTTTGGAAATGAGGTTTGCATTCTGCTTCCAGCAGCCTGGTCTGCTTGGGGGGCCAGCCAGCCACTACGCTCTCCTCACACACACACACACACACACACACACACACACACATTTTTGGTTATGTTTTGGGGACTTTCCATTTACATAATATTACTGTAGATACTTAATGCTACACCTAACCCTAATTCTAACCTTAGCCTTAACCACAATGCAAATCCTAAAGCAAATCATTTGGCTCTTTTTCAAAAGAAAGTTACAAAACAGCAAAACATAAACAACATTAACAATAAAAAGTATCTTTTTATCATATCTTTCTCTCCTTATGGGAAAATGTGGTCCTCAGACTGATGTATATACTTGGCACTCACACACACACACGCTAAGATTTGGCAGCCATGACGATGACATCACACACACACACACACACACACACAGTATGAGCAGACATCCAGTGAAAAACGAGACTTGCAGATGTAGTGCCTCGAAAGTCTGTTCTGCTCCCACTTGCTCCGGCTCCTTTCTAAAACCCGCTCATTTCCGAGCCCCAGCAGAACCCTAGAGCTTTTTTGGATCGCCTCATGCACGGCGCTATCATAGCTGAAGAAGACGTTAACCTCCTGCTTCCTCATACAGACACATGTCTTTTTGTGACCTCTGGCACTTCACAAACTATTTCATGAACAGAATTATGTTTAGTACTGGAGCTTCCTGTCATGAGGGAATACTGCTTCCTGTTTTTGAAACAAATGATGTGGTCAGGGTCACAGATTTGCCCCGAAGAATGAGAGTCCTCTTTCTCTGGAGAGCGCCACTGGATGCATTGCAGAATGTCATCACCAGGCCCTTCCAACCGCCTTCCAAACGGCTTTTGACATTGTTCGTTTCAGTTATGCAGCTGCATCGTGGAATTCAGGATTCCGATTGGTTAGGAGGTGCTGATTAATGTTTTATGTAACAGCTTGCCGCTGTCCACTAAAGCCAGCTGCAAAATACATCGCACGTCTGTATTAATGCAGCTGTTATATTATTTATTCATAGTTTCTATTGTGAAAATGAACGGTTAATTCGTACGTTTCAGTGGTTATCCGCATCAATTAATGTATACCTACAGATGTGAACTGGGACAGGGACATTAAATATGTATGTTATTTTAGATTTTCCAGAATGAAAGCGGTAAATGTTTTATGAGAGGCCAAATATTTCATGTATAAATTGATTTAAAATATCGACTTGTTCTTTAGCAACAATTTTTGCACTTAGTTTGATGTGTAACAGAAACTAGATCTGCATTTTCTGAAGGAACTACAACAGTGCTACAATGTGGGTTTGTGTCCCAAAACCTTTGGTCACATGTGGAGTTGTGTCCCATTATATTTGTCCTCATGTTGGTCTGTGTCCCAATACCTTTGGCCAAATGTGGGCTTGTGTCCCAGTACTTTTGGCCATATGTGGATTTGTGTCCCAATACCTTTGACCACATGTGGGATTGTGTCTCCACACTTTTGGACATAAAGGTTTGTATCCCTATGCTTTTGCCCCCATGTGGGTTTGTGTCCCAAAACCTTTGGTCACATGTGGGTTTGTGTCTCCGTACTTTTGACCACATGTGGCTTGTACCCCAAAGCCTTGGAACACATGTGGGATTGTGTCTCAATACTTTTGACCACATGTGTGTTTGTGTCTCAATACTTTTGGCCACATGTGGGTTTGTGACCCAGTATATTTGGCTACATGTGTGTGTCCCAATACTTTTGCTCATATGTGGGTTTGTGTCAAAATACTTTTGACCACATGTGGGTTTGTGTCTCAATACTTTTGACCACATGTGGGTTTGTGTCTCAACACTTTTGGACACATGTGGGTTTGGCAATGTATTATGTACAATGTATTTCTATGGGAGATTTTTAATTATTAAAGTTAAACCTATTAAAAACAATAAATCGGATTGACTCCCAAAAGTGACAGTACACCACACAACGATAAACTGTTTTAATTGCAGAAATGCGTAGAAGTAGAAGAAACGGGACGCTACTATACACTCTTTTCATGGATCATTTCTCTCTAATTGCACACTCATCAGGTTTTATTACCTACTTACCAGTTTGTACAATTATTCCAATTATGCATATTAGCAAGTTGCAAAATACTAAAATTACTCAAAATGTAATATTACACTAAGTGGTCACTTTAGAGACACCCACCTTGCCCTTTCACTACTGGCACTTCCTTGTACGGAAATTAGACATGTCCCTGGAACGCAGCATAAAATCAAGTGAGCGAGTTTCCTGTGGCTCAGTATCAGTGTGAATCTACATTACAGTGGGAAAATCGAGTAACCTGAGCGAATGAGACATGGTCACCGGTGCTAGACTAGCCTGGGCAGTGTTTCAAAACTGCCAACCTTGTGGGGTTAATAATGAGAATGGTATGGTTGAGAAAAAACATCCAGCAAAAGGGGATCCTGTGGATATAAACAACTCATTGATGAAAGGGTCAGAGGAGGATGTCAAGAAACGTTCTTACAGGCGAACTATAGCCAAATACAATGCTAGTGCTCCAGCTAATGTGTCTGAATGCACAACTCGTCGTCCTTTAGCTTGGATGGACTATAACAGCACACGGCCAGTTCAAGTGCCGTTGCTGTCTACGGGAAACAGAAAGGCAAGACTCCAATGGGCAAAAGGGTACAAAAAATTGGATCGCTGTGCAGTGGAAACTGGTTAGCTTACAGCAGGAAAAATGCTGCTAATTAGGAAAAATCTCGGTGACTTGGGGATAACGCAGGACGTGAACATTACAGGGCATTGATGATTTTTGTTTGAGTCTCAAAAACAGCCTTCCAGAACTTGTAGACACAGTTGGCAGTTGGCTGTGTCTGAGGAAGAGGAGGACTGTCTGGGATCATCCACCGGGGCTTCAGCAGTTATCCAGTACCCAGCCCTGCATTCTAGGGGATAGGCTCTGGAGAGAATCTTTGACAGAAGCAACAATTTTAGTGGCAATCCAAGAAACCAAGTGGGAGCTACAGTGCTGAAGACAACAAACCCTAGATTTTTAGTTGGTGGGTTGCCAGTGTCTCATGTGAGCCCTCTTGGCTGTGTTACCTTCTGGTTCCCGACCTTCTAGCTATGCTGCTCTAGTTAGTGCTGCCGGAGTCTCATGCTACACTTAGTGTCAGTGTTTCAAACATGTTCTGTTAATAGACTCTCTCTTAACAGTAACTAACTATATTTTCTCTTTCTCTTCCTTCTCTTCTCACACTATGATGTTCCTCCACTTCGGCTCCACCCAAGCTGTTCTTCCATCACTTTCCAGCACATCGTTACCCAGACCACAGAGTGCAGTAACTCTCTCCCTCCTTTGGTTGACTGAAGATGCCATGGCACTGAAATGTTCCCACCACGGACACGGATTCTACAATGACTCCTTACTGGACGAAATATTGGACTGACTATCCCAAATCACTCTTTCCTTGCCCTATTATATTCAAGTATTATACTCTCTTTACATATATTCTTTAGTTCTTACATTTAACATCCAGGCTACCCAAGGAGGACAGGTCCTTATTTGAGTCTTGGTCCTCCCAAGGTTTCTTCCCTATCACGTTCCTTGCCACTGTCGCCTCAGGCTTGCTCAACTAGGGCTTTGAGCCAATATATTTGTAAAGCTGCTTTGAGACAATGTTGTGTTGTAAAAAGCACCGTATAAATAAATTTGACTTGACTTGAATAAGCCTATATGCACATTTTTAGGTTATTCTATTCGATATCTATTTTCATTACTGCATTATTAATTACTATATTTTTAAATATGTTCTTTCTGTTAATATTTATTTAAAGTATTGGTATAATTGTAATAATGAGATAACTTAGTTTCATTCTTACATTTATCATCTAGGCACCTCAAGGATGTTGAGTCCCTTTTTGAGTCTTGGTCCTGCCAATATTTCTTCCTTATAATGTTTAAAGAGTTTTTCCTTGCCACTCTTGCCCTAGGTTTGCTCAGTTTGGGATTGGCCTTGGATATTGGAAGAAAATATAACATTTTAAAGCTGCTTTGAGGAAGTGTTTTGTTGTAAAAAGCGTGACTCTGGATAAAGGCGTCTGCTAAAAGACGAAATTAAAAAAGAAAAAGAACAAAAAAAGCAGTCTACATTTCTAAACTACAGCATGTCAAGTTGGTATATCGTGTCAGATCAGGTAAAATCAATAAAAGCTTTGCTTTGGAACTTTATCTTACATGCTGTCAGATGTCCTGATACGATCTTACAATCTAAGGGCTTTACTTATAGACTCAACAGTGGCAGCTTGGCAGAGGTGGGATTTGAACCCTAGTTATCGACTATCCTGATTTCTACAGTATGACTCAAAATGGGATCTGATTTGTCTGGATCAGTCATGCAGTCATAGCAATAGATAAACACACAATAACAAGAGATAGATAAATACACACCGCTACACTCTTCATATTATCACACATCCAAAGTGCAGGTTTTAAACAGTTATTAATGTAGTTCCTAAAAAAGAGCCACTGTTTCCCTATACAGCACTAGTGCAACAAGCCAACAAGAGTTTCTCCCCAGTCAGATGAGTTGTGATTCCTTGTCACCCCCAGGGTCCATCTTCCCAAATGGCTGTTAATAGGATCAAATAAAGTGGTCGGTTGGGTAAACCTGTTCTGCTGTTAGTGCTTATCGCTAACCCTATGTCTAGATTGTGCCATCCTTGCCCATCTGGCCCACACACAGGTCTGATATATCCCCAAGGGATTAGGGAGGTGGAGAGTGTCGGGTTCCGGATGTGTGTGCCTGATGCAGCAAGCAATTGGCCGGATAACACGTAATCCCTGCATCTGATCATCTGCAGTTTAGTTACCATTGTTCCCTCTGTCACATTTTTAGGTGAGACCCCCAGTCGATTAAGCCAGTTATCCTCTCGTTACAGCCAGATCGAAAAGCCCGGGCTGGCTGGTGCAAACTGTCCATCTGTGGACCCTGGCAGATATGGAACCATCTAATCCCCGAGACGTGCTGCTGAAAAAACGATGCATGTCAGCAAATTAGCTCGGAGCTCCCACCCATGTCACACGCGTTACGTAATTCTAAACAAAGTAAGCAAATGTTTAGAAAACCCAGTCATGCGTTGCATCGTGAAAATGTCAAAGTTGCGCAAGCGTGCTTGTGGATCGATTGTGATTACGGTCATGAAGTCCAGTTTATCTTTCTTAAAATGCTTGACGACATGAAAAGCATTCGACAAGTGTCCTGCCTGCCAGACGTGAGGAAGGGTGGCTTGGGAAAGAGGAAAAAAATGTGAAGTGAACACTTGTCAGATGCGCACTGCCTGTCCTTCGGTCCTCAGTGGCCTTTGTTGGGAGTTCCTTGGGTGCTTTTTTTTCCATCTCCTCTGTCAAAGTGCTATGTGGCCCCTGACCTTGTCTCTGTGCATGTGAGCAGTGTTTATAGGCTGGGTGCCTCTGAACCAGCAGTGCTCTTTATCACATTTTTTCCCAGTAGAAGATGATAAAAGAGAAGGCAAGCACTACTCTGTTTTCTCTTCTCCCCCCCATCAACTGGCCCACCTCCAGGGGTTTCCACATCTCCACAAGACGTACTTCCACAGTCATGCACACACACATAGCCAGGCACAACCACACAGCCACACGTCGGAAAGCAGCTCAGAGCGAGATAAACACAAGCTACGATGGAACCGATGTGACAGTGAGATCTGGTCTGGCAGACAAACCGCACGACAGCTCGTCCTTTGTGACATACTGTACGTCTCGACGAGTAAATATTTGATCGTGTCAGATCTGTGGCGGAGTATTTGTCTTGCGTGCTCTCAGAACTATCAAAGAGGATGTTTTCTTCAAAACATTGGCCTCCCCGCACATTCCTTTTATCACTGTAACACACTTCAAGGTCTGAATGGTAACACCCAGCAGTGTCATTGTTCCCGATCTCTCAGTCCAGCAACACTGATGGAAAAAAAGAAGCTGGAGACACCCCAAGTCAATTATCTCCATTGTCTCATCTTCTAACCTGGTAAATAATCACTTCAACTCCAAACAATTAACAGTGTTTTAAGGATTGATTGCGTTGCGTTCAATAAGGGTGAATTCTTTTATTTTGCCTTTTTGCCATTTGCCTTTATCACAACGGCGGACCTGATTTGAATCTCAAATACGCATTGACATAGTGACCTTGGAGTTAGCTGTTATTTTACAGAACTAAAAAGGAATAAATGAAGAAAATGTGGCGGTTGCCTCCGGCCATGCCGTTTGGCCAGGAGATTCTTTTGAATTGTCCTTTTTAATGAATCAACATGTCAAACTCAATTGATAAGGATTAATATAAAGCATACAGAACCCAGACTGTTGTTTTTTTCCTGTTCATAGCATCCTTGATACAGAGCATTTTAAAACGCTATTATATTTCCTGTGTATACTTTCGCATACACATTTGGCTCTTTAAAAAGGAAGCGGAAAAAGGATTTGTTTAATAATTGGACAATTCGTCCTAGCTCAGAGTCCTTCTTTGCAGCTGATTCGTGTATAAGTATCCATGTACAAGATTCCCAACATCTTACTGATAAATGACTGAACAGGCATTATTTTATGAGTTTGGCAATAATGCCAATTTTAGAATTATTTCTCAGTCTCTTCATTAGAATACAACCAGAAAATTCAGGAACTTTGTATGTAGTATTGACAAACTGAAAAAAAACTTATATAGGCTACAGTGGAAAGTATTTACTGTGACCTCTGGCAGCTTTATTGGGATGTCAAGTTGACCCTTGTACAGTCCAAAGAAGCTTGATCAGGAATGGTCTTTTTGGAAGGGTAGCAGCCAAGAAACCACTTTTTCAGAAGGGGAACAGGATGATGATCAGGAATGAAATGGTTCCAGTCATCGACAATATGTGGCAATACCGATGTAGTGGTGGCCTAAGACTATTGCACAGTACTGCACGTCATATGAGACTGGATCTTGAAACTGGATTTTTGGTACACTACAGTGAACATAGCACAAGCCGGTTCATAAAACAATGCACTAAAACCAATATGATGTTCAATTCAGTGATCAGCCTTGGTCAGATTCATAGATTCTGGAAAGTGATTCAACAGCTCCAACCCAAATTTCGGCTCACGGAAAGAGTCAGAACTTGGTCTCGATGCCCAAATCCACTTGGCGTGCATATAAACAAAAGGGAACAAAAATGCAAACTGTAAATGATTGCAAAATGTTCGAATGCTGTATTTTTGTTTAGTGAAGTTTCCAGAAATTGTGCATGCGCTACAAACATTTTGGTTGAGTTTGTGTACCAGCCTGACTGAGTCATTAAAACAAACCCGTTCAAAACAATGATTCATTCATAAATCAGACATCAGTAGTCTCGATTTACTTAGATCCTGCGCTTTTTGGTGTCTCTGGCGCATTATAGTTCCTTCACTAGTCATCATTTTTATATTACTAGGTTTTAGAGACATAAGGAAGCATATTTAACAAAAAACAACATCTGAATTACTCAGGATAACATTTTAAGAAGCTTAATATCTCCAGGCAGGGAGAACTGTATTTTTGGTAAATGTTCAGACTTGTTCAGAATTAAGACGATGATCCATTTAGGCCTGCCTCATATCTGATGCCCAGCACCTTAAAAACATGGGACAATGGCGGGAATCTCCAGAGGCAAAAAAAAGTTTTGATGAGTGAGCATATAGCATTTGTTGCGAGATGCTGGCAGGCCATAGTGTGGCTCGGCCTGCGTTGTGGGTCCATGCAGAGCAGCAGGAGCTGTGACCCCATGGCTCCTTCGCCCTGATCTGGCTGAGGGGGTAGCTATGGGGGACAATAGTGTCTCTCTCTTAGGCCTCGCACGGCTCACGTTCGGCCCACATTCCTCTTGCCCACTCCCCACCCAAGATGAACAATGCCTGCCCTTTTCACAGACTCCCCCCACTTTGACCAGCGTCTTCAATGGAGTGGCCCACGTTAATGATGGCACCATGCTCTCAGCAGGGAAGAATTCAAGAGCCTAGCTTGCATTTCGTCAGAAACGTGTCTCGGACGCAAGAAGGGCCTGCGTCGACCAGAAAACGAGGACCATCCAACTGGCAATTTGGCGTTGTCGCAGAGTGTAGTGCAATTAGGGAATCTGTTCGTGATGGAAACATTTCTGACTTCATCGAACATAATCGCCGCCACTAAAGTGCTGGGAAATGCAAAGCGGCACATCTATACAACCCGTCATCTTGTGTAATCAACTGTACTCAGCGTGAGCTTTGTGCCTGGCAAAATCAAACAACATGACAACCAGCTAAGAAAGCCTCTCATTTGCTTCCAACACTTTAATCCTCTACAGATCTGTGTTTGCTAGTATAGCTTAGCAACAATGTGGGGGATACTGAAAAAAGGAAGTCTTCCATAAACCTCTGCTCTCTTGATGATGATGTAATGGCAGTGTGGAATGGAAACGGCGTGGGCCGCACTCCTTAGCGGCTACTGTCCTGTAATCTTTGAGAGACCCGCTGAACGAGTGTGTATTATTTATAAGCTTATCACCTAATTAGAGGAACCTAAACATGACATGGGACCTAATCCCATGGTTTATGCTCCCCATTTACTGTTTTAGTAGCTAAAAAGGACCCTTATTTTCTCTGACCTTATGTTGAAGGTCACCTAGGTTCTACTCTTGTCATGATATCCACAGTCTGCCTGTGTTCTTTTCCCATTTTTCATCTGTACAGCTGCAGAAGTCTGTTGTTGTAGTTGACCTTGTGCAGCAACTCCAGAGATTTCTCAGTCTGAGGACCGATATACTTCTCCTCTTGTGCAGTTGTACATCTGGACCTTCTGTTGCTCTTTCTATGCTCTTTCAGACCCATGTTGTTCTTATCTCAAGACAGCACTCAGATAGCAGACGGTTCTGGACCAAATATGGCTCAGTTATGGCATTTCCAACTGTATTAACATTTACATTTATGTCAGTTAGCAATTCATATAGTCTTACAGTTTAAGCAATTGTAGGTTAAGGGCCTTGCTCAGGGACCCAACTGTGGCAGCCTGGCAGAGGTGAGATTTGAACTTTCTGGTCCATAGTCCAGTACCTTACCTACTAGGCTACATCAGTTCACAAGTTTGGCCCAACTTTTGCCAGTTCATGATGGCATTCCCACATATAATCCACCATAGGTAACATTTGTGCAGGATCTGCATGCCCGCCAGGTGCAGTACTGACACACAGATTCGTTTGAAGTCATTGCTGTCATTCCATGCCGGTATGTGGGCTGAGGGAAAAGGCAAGTGTGGCCCAGAACTGTGGCATGACCCATTTGCTCCGAGGGCAATGGACATCTTTCTTTGAGCTCTGTAGTTTGTTGGAAATCTGTTGAAAGGAATGGGTTTTACTCACTCACACACTACACCACCATCTTGCCATGTTTGCTTTAATCCAGTCCAGGGTCGCAAGGGATCCAGGGTCTAACCAACAGCACAGGGTGCAAGTTGGCAACCAATCCTAGACAGGGCGCCAATTGACCTAACACATCAGGATGTGGGAGGAACCACAGTACCTGGGGACAACCCACACAGACACGAGAAAAACGCCACCCAGGCAGCAGCCAGGCTGGGACTAAAACCCAGATTCATGAAGCTGTTAGGCAACAGCGCTAATCACTGCACCAACTATTATCCATTTTTACACCGATGTGTCCTGGTCAGAGACACGGAGGAAGGTCTACACCGGAATTCACTGGGTGCTGGCAGAAGTATATCCTGGACAGGATGCCAATCCATCCCAGGGCTCTGTAAACAAACCTCCAACCTTGCAACCCCCACCCCGGGATTTGAACCCAGGCTCTCAGGAACTGTAGTTTCCAGCAGCTGGCTCATATCACTGTGCGTTCATTTCACATTTAGCATTTGGGTGCCAATGCCAATGCACTACGCAGCTTGCAACCCAAGGGAAGACTGTCTACTATTTTTAACAAAATACCTAAAATAATTCATATTGCTAAGTGAAGTCATTGAGCATGTATTTCCTTTAGGGTTATACTGCTAAAAAAGGACCTTTGTGTTGATATGTGAATATTGAATCAGTCATTTTAAAGTATGTTGTGTCATTAGTATTGTTGTATCTTAACATGAGTTTAAAAGTAAGTTTAAAAAAAAAAAAAGAGTATCGCTTCTTTCAGAAACAAACACATTTCTTCTTGATTGCAAACTCTATTGTATATAGTCGCATATTCAGGGCAGCCATGCTGTCTTAACTGTTAAAAAAATGCTTTCTTGAGTAAGAACGCGTCGGTTTGCAATCTGTTTGTAATCATAACCGATATCCTCTTGCACCGAGTTCTGTTGCGTGTCTGCATAGTTTGCACAAAGTCTGTCATACATGCTTAGCTAGATCTTTGGCTTGGACCGTCGGTTGATTCTGGATGTTTTTTTTAGACGTGTCAACATAACCATTGTTTAATCGTGACATGCCTTAGTAAATTTACAAACGCTGCATTGTACACACTCATTTCCTAGACTTATCAGACGTACCAACCTCTGCGTTCACGTTTTAAGCCATGTACAAACATGCTCTGAGTGTCGCACGTATAGTACGTCAGAGGGTGGACTCATGGCCTATATAGTTTGATGATCACAGTAATTATTGTACCTTAATCAGATTATTGGTAAAGACTATTGACTGATTACACTATGTAACACAAGTTTTGTTCCCAGCTTTTTAATGTTATATTCCAATTGCTTATGTCTAAAACAAATTAAAAATTGCTTACATTCATCATAAACTTCGCTTTTGTGACCACGGCAACGAAAATTATGAATTTTTATTATAGAAACAAGGTCACCACCAACATTCATGCCGAAGTATGCTTTGTAGGCCTCACACATCTTAGCAGATGCTTCCACAGTACTTTTTCGCTCTTGTCTTTATAAAATGGCCACATACATAGCAAAACGCGTCTGCTGGATGTATGCAACCTCTTGATGCCATCTAAATGAACTAAGTTGCTGTGTACTGTAAGGAAAAAGGATGTCTCTCCAAACTCGATAAAAATGGTCAATCTTTATTCCATGCAGTATCAAAGCACAAGAGTGTACTGAGGACTCAGCAGACAAAGACTGATCACCCGGTAGCAGAGTAACACACAATATATACATTTGAAAGTAGTGGTCCTTCCTAAGCTCCTCCTGTAATGGGTGTGGGCTGAAGTGTGAATACTGTCGTTATCAGAATCTGAATAGAGAATGAATTCACACCCGTCTGTCTAGGTCAGTTCCCCTTTGTCTGTGATGGCTGTTGCCCACTTACTATGCAATCCCAATCAATTAGATCATGTCTCTCCGTCTCTCAGGAAGGGCTATAGTGGCCCTATATAACTGTAGTTATACAGCTACCTACAATTCTGTACAGTCCCAGAAAGTTCTAGATAATTCTGGCAGTTCTAGAAACTTCTTGATAGTTCTCACAATTCCAGAAGCTTCTTAAGTATCTTGAAATATGGCGAATATTCTTAAAAATAGATCAATTTCAAAATATCATTGTGCTGACCACAACAGCAAAGTTTACAGGGAATAATAACTTTTGTCTATTCATTTAGGGTACAAACAATCAGGAGAACACACTTAACAACTGGGAACAAAAATTTTTTTGAAAATTGTTACATGGTGTTATTACATGTTTAGCAGTTGTACATTTGGCAACCCCCTCTTCGCTAAACAGCATACCTTTCGGTAAGATAAAGCAATGATCGTTATGCTATTATCTGTAAGAAATGTTGAAAACAGTAAGCTGGTAAAGCGATCAGAGTTAAGGCTTATGCAGGTCGCGGTATCGATAATACTAGGGTTAAAATAATTTCAAAGCCAAATGAACATTGTGTACATTGCGAAGACATGTATATTGACGCTAATGTTATTACTCTTGAGTATTTTTATTTTTATAGCCTGCTATATGGCCCCCCTCATGGGGTGTCCGAGACTTTGTCTTCTCCGAGGTGCTCTAAGTTAGTCAAAATACAATTTGCACATCATTCATTCAGTCATACACTTTCTTATCTGCTTACATGTTAAAAAAAAATAACACACATACTGGAAAAAAATCTGTATATTAAATGACTCGTTTCATTTAACAATGCCTATACCCAGTGTCCATATGTTTGTGTTTTTGTCTAGAGGGATCCAACTTCAATGTCAGACAGTATAGCGAACAAGAAAAACACAAATTAAATGAGTTTATTGTGAATACCTACAGTTCTCGTTCTATGTATGTAATGTTTGTATGTGTAATGTTGACTAAACTTATCCTCCCCCACGCCAAAGAAACGCTAACCAACCCCCTGTCGACAATACTGAAAATACCTAAACACCCCCGTCCCTTAACACACCTCATTACTTTTCCAAAAAACTGGTTCTTCAGTGATTAACTTAGGGATCCTCAATATTTACTGATAAGCAACAAAGTTCATAGCTCTAGTTTTGTTTCCAAATATCACTTAAGAGTTGAGGTGAAGTCACTGTCCTCATTTTCTGTTATTTTTACCACAGACATGTCAGCCAGACCCTTATTGTTGGCTTACACTATTTTATTTTAAGCCAGTTTAACAATAGAAGCAGGAAACTATTATTTACACACAATGATTATGCTGCTGGAATTCCACGGCTGAATCAAAACGCTACAGTGTCTCTCGTGTCAGTGAACACAAAGAGCGATATATTTTGACTATGATATTATATTGCTAAAATATGCATTGGTATAAATAGAGTATGACTCACTTCATTGTTTCGCCTGCACTGCATGTGTTGTATATTTAAACCAGTTTCAAGTTGTAGTTTCTTTAACGCAGCACAACACGACAAAACACTACACTAGCAGGTGATATGGGTACGGACAGTGAGTTCTCAATACAGATCTGCCACATTTAGGCACTGGTGCATTCATGAAGTCGTCTGTTCACCTCCAGACACAGATCTAGGACTTCATTAATTATCATATTGGCAGGAATAGATCCAATCCTGATAAAGTCCACAGTAGGAGACTTTTAAGCATCTCACCCCATACCCCATGGCTCGGGGAGATATTGATTTCTTTCAAATGAGAAGTGCCGCGGTTTTCATTGTCGCATGAAGCTCAGACTCAGTGTAATCCATATCGATCTGTAGTGTCCTAACCTCTAATCCACAGATGCTAGACTAATTGATTATCACACATATATCAGCTAGCTCAAAGAGATCCACATAGGATGCTGTAGCTTATCTGGGATCATTGGGGAACATGGGGTCTTGAACGATCCATGCGTAATGCCATCACTGATCAGTGCAGATATTTCACAAATACATGTTTGTTGCTTGATCAAGACATGAAGGACTAACTCTAATGTTTGGCTGTTCCTGTGACGCATTCCAAATTCATTACACTTAACAACAGGGCTGAATAACTGATTTAAATTATGGTCAAGATCTTTAGTTTGATATTGTTATTTATTTAACAGAGTTGGTTAAATAGATTTCCTGCACTCATTTGCATAGTCTTGTCTATGTTTCACGTTTAAAAACATCCACTTAGTCCGTCTGCCCAATAAGGGAGTGTGCAGAAAATACAGTACTGTGAAAAAGTACCATTAGTTTAGATATACTATTACAGTGTATATAATTACTTTGCAGTCTCTTTATTAGAATACAACCAGAAAATGCAGGCATTTGTAGGCAGACTTGACTTAAAAATTGGAAAAACTTCATAAAACCAGCTTCTATAGATATACTAGTATTTAGTGTGCCCTCCCCTTACACTTGGATGCCAAGTTGACCCTTACAGTCCAAATTAGCTGGATCAGGAATAGTCTTTTTGGAATGGTAGCAGCCAAGACATTTTTCAGAATGGGAACAGGGTGAACTCACAAAGATTGGAATGACGATCAGTGAGTATTATGGAGTGACGAATCCAAGCTTGAAATTTTGTGTGCAATTTTCAAGAATATGTTATATATGGTCAATATATCATTTCTAAAACAACAAATGTAATGGTGGCCCAAAATCAAAACTCATACTTTGTACTCAAAGTTTATAAATTAATAATTAATTACCGCTTATAAATTAATTATCCAATTACCAGGTTCATGAATACCCAAAACCTAATGACTACCTAATGACTAGCTTAGCAGTCCAAAACTAACTTCTGACTGGCATCAATAACAATCTATATGGATTTATGATTATGAAGTTGTGATTAAAATGGCTTTATCAAAGAACCATATATGCATAGGCTACCACATAGGCTATCCGGTACTGGACTATGGACTACATGGACCACAAGGTTCAAGACTATGGACCATAAGGTCCAGGGTCCAAATCCTACCTCTGTCAAGCTTATACTGTTGGGTCCTTGAGCAAGACCCTTAACCCACAATTGCTTGAATTGTAAGACTGTATCAATTGTAAGTCGCTCTGGATAAGGGCGTCTGCTAAATGCTGTAAATGTTAATATCTAAGACAACATGCCTGTTGTTTGATACCTTTCATAAATTTAACAAAACTATTAAAGCGTTTTGCAGAAATCAACTAAATGATGATGTTCAACAGACCTACTAATCCATCCCCTTATGTCTGATATAACGTTTATATATAACATTTTGGAAGAGGTTTCTTTCTAAATTTCCCATTTGAAAGCAGTAACACAGTCAGACTCATTTGCCTGCACTGTTTTTCTGAGAGTTCCATATAGCTACATAAAAGTCCACCACCACCACTAATGACCCAGGGTTGAGAAGAGATGGTCCAGATTAAGTAGCCCAGGCTATCTAAGTACATTCAGCCATGGTCCTTTATCTGTCCCAAGTCTTCTTTTCTAAAAACCAATCTACTGACCAAATTGATTCTGAAAGCACCGAACTCTTGACCAAGCTCAGGAACAATAGGGGTCTAAAATGTATGGATTGTGAATCCTCGCCAGTGTCCCTGATCTGCGAAGGGTTACTCTGAATAGATTACTTAACGCTGGATTACAGATTAAGTGGATCGATATGTAGAACAGCAGTAATTGGTGAGGCCGCAGTAGCCCTTCCCGTCCCCTCCTAAAAACCTATTTCCCCAAACTGCCATCTTGCATCTTTGAGAACAAGCAGCTGGTTGTCTTGGGGAGAAGTTGGCCTTGCTCTGTCAGCTCCAGTGCTCATTAGTGGATCTCTACACTGACACAGCCATAGAGAAACAGTTAGCATCCACCTGTCAGACCGTGTCTGCTCATGGCAGAAGCGTGGGCTGCAACGGCAGGGGTCCAGGCACTGCAGGGTGGGTATTGTGTGGTGGGCATGAGGTCACGTCGAACGCTGTGAGATACTTTGTGAAACAAAGCACTTTTCTCATCTGTCTGCATCTTCGAACATAATAATGAACGTCGTTCATTAAAATACAGCAAGCAAATGCATGCCTGCACTTTTGAAGTTTGAGACGCCCCAAACCGTCATGGTTTGTATGAAGACTATGGGCTAGTGATAGCGAAAATGTGCATGTTTGATTGCTTTCTGTCTGATTCGATGATAATTGTCAAATAAGACCCCAAGATCAGACCTCAACAAATCCTGTGGTTTTCTTTTATTCAAAGCAACATGGGTCTGAATGTTGGCCAGAGGACCCTTTCACAAGCAAAACATTCATACATTAATCCCTGAACTGAATTTCACATAATTCATTTATAATGAGCACTTGTTTCATTACAATTGCTTTGCTCCAAATGCAGTTCTGAAACTACTCATATATTATTTATTACAAGTTCATACTAGTGCTGCTATATTTAAAGCACCTCTAAACACTATAACATAAATTTTACATCCTCGACAGACAAATGTTTCCAATTTAGTACAGCTTCGAAACATGATTCAGGGAGAACGGTGTGTGCCCTTAACAATTATATTCTATTGTATTTTTGTTTTGTACTACCTTTATTTCACTTTTCAAACACTAGAACACTAAGAACACGTTATATTATAAGACCGTGGTTCCCAATCTGGGGTCCGGGACCTCCCTCGGATGGGCACCAAACATCACATGGGTAGCTGTCTTGAAAACAAAAAAGGAGCCAAAAGTCAAGTCAAGTGAAATCAGATCTATTTATATAGCGCTATTTACAATGAAGCATTGTCTCAAAGCAACTTTACAAGTTTAGATTATCTCCTAATAACTACGTCCAATCCCAAATTGAGCAAGCCTAGGGCGACAGAGGCAAGGAAAAACTCCCTGAGTGTTATAGGAAGAAACCTTGGTATGACCAGGACTCAAAGTGACCAACCTCCTTGGGCTCGGCGTAGATGTAATCTAATAGCAAAAACTAAAGTGCATGATCATAGTTCGAATAAAAATGTGAAGTATGCACATCGACATTAAGTGGCCCCGGGTATGGTGGGGCCTGGAGCTGGATGACGGATCAGCTTGAGTGAGCTCCACAGATGAACATCATGTGTGGCTGGAACTGGTACACACAGCTTCATCTCGGAGAGAAAACAGAAATGTAATTAGTTTCTTGATTAAGAGCCACAGTGTCTATTAACAATCACTGATGCCAATGTACATGAGACCCCCGGCAGCATTAGCCCTATACAGCATAGCTAGCAGAGGGAACTGTAGGAACACGGCCAAGAAGGGATCACAATGAGACCTTGCACCCCACGGAATGCAGAAACAGCAACCAACGTCTCTGATCACCATAGACTCTTTAACTATGAACCCCCCAGCTCTGCTTCTTCTAGGCCGGATGCACAGTCAAGATCATGAGACCGAAGCCACAGTTCAGCATAACCGCCCACCCGACACTCCTACTCCCGGCCTAACAGACAAGGCAGGCAGGCCAGACCTGACTCCAGACTCCGGCCCCAGTGACCCAAGCCATTCATCCTGGTCTAAAATCTAGTCAAAACGGGGTATAGGTATGCTTTAGCCTAAGACTAAAATTTGGAGAGTGTCTGAATCTCGAACGAAAGTGGGAAGTTTATTCCATAGTTGGGGGGCCATGTATGAGAAAGCCTTTCCCCCGGCTGTGACTTTTTTAATTCTAGGAGCTAAAAGAAGTCCTGCACCCTGCGAACGAAGTAGACAAAACGAAATAAATCGAACCCACAATGAAAGGGAAACAGCTATAATTCATGTCAATTTTTTAAATGATTCAGACAAAGTCCAGATCACATTATGTGCAATTTCACCTGAAGTATCGTGGATGTAAAGTGGCACATATTTAAATTGTAGGATTGAGTATGGTTTTTTTTTTTTGGTTTGTGTTCATGCAATGGTGTAAACAATGCACTTACAGTACAATTGTATCATTACTGGAGTCAGTACTGGAATTCTGAAGATACACTACATTCTATTGTCTAATGAGCAGACCTCAAACATGCTAAACAACAACTTCCAGTGTACAATGTGAATGGATTTCCTGTTTTCTGTTGCCATTTACATGTACTCATTTGTCATGTGCTTTTATACAAAGTACCTTACAGTTGGGGGAGGATGTTGCTCCAGGTTCTAACAGTTTTGGCTTGGAAGAACCAGGATTTGACTAACAACCTGCTGACTAACAGTCTAGGTCATTTCAGTTGTCCAGAGAATAAAGTCACTGCACCACTGCTGTGCACTATCTAATATGAATCAAGCAATTGAATTGCGATCAATATTTTAACCTTTATAATGTTGCTTCGAGCCATGTTTTGAAACATATTATAAGATTTCGATTCCAGTGACAGCACTGGTGCCTTGATGGATATCACAGAAACTACAGCATGTATAAACGTTTGGAGCGGTTGGACAGGAATATTCTTCCCTTCACGCAGCTTATCTTATCTTCAGGAAACTGCCTTCTAAGCACAACATCTATTTTTGTGAGGGTGACAATTACTGCATTTGTTTTAGACTTACACTGAGATTAGATAACTGGAAGGGAACAGAAAGGAAATTATAATAAAAGTAAAATAACTTTCATGCACAAGGTGTATATTTGTACTTCCTCATTCGCTTATGATCATGCCTTTGTTTCCAGAGGTGTGCCAGATTCAAACGGAAGGTAATAAAATGAAAGCTGTCCAGGGCACAAACCTAAACAAGTTTCTGGAAATGAGAAAAAAAGTTAACAAGCTAACTACCTTAACTGATCTTGTAAAAAACACTAAACACTAGTGGATTGGCTTGAAAGGTGTCCAATTGTATGAAAAAAACAAAGATAAATTTGTTATACTTACAGTGGTGCTTGAAAGTTTGTGAACCCTTTAGAATTTTCTATATTTCTGCATAAATACGACCTAAAACATCATCAGATTTTCACACAAGTAATACAAGTAGATAAAGAGAACCCAGTTAAACAAATGAGACAAAAATATTTTACTTGGTCATTTATTTATTGAGGAATTTAATCAATATTAATATTAGTGAGCGTGCAAAGTATGGAACCTCTAGGATTAGCAGTTAATTTGAAAGTGAAATTAGACTCAGGTTTTTCAATCAATTGGAATGACAATCAGGTGTTAGTGGCACCCTGTTTTTTATTTAAAGAACAGGGATCTATCAAGTCGGGCTCTTCACACACATTTTTGTAAGTGTATCCATGGCACGAACACAAGATTCCGAGGACCTCAGAAAAAAGTTGTTTGATGGCTCAGCGACTGAAAAAGGATTACAAAACTTCTAAGCGCTGAAGGCCTCTCTCCACTGGGCTAATGTTAATGTTCATGAGTCCCACCATCAGAAGATACACTTGAACAACAATGGTGTGCATGCAGGGTTGGCAAGGAGAAAGCCACTGCTCTCCAAAAGAACTTTGCTGCTCGTCGCAATTTGCTAAGATCACGTTGGACAAGCCAAGATTTGAATGAATGTTTTACTGGAGATGAGACCTAAACAGAATCTTTTTGGTTTAAAAGAAAAGCGTTATGTTGGGAGAAAAGAAACACTGCATTCCACATAAGAACCTTTCTCATCTGTGAAACATGGTGTTGGTAGTAGATCAGTGGTTTGGGCCTGTTTTGCTGCTCTTCTTGGCAGGACGGCTTGCCATCATGATGGAACCATGAATTCCCTGAATGAGCAAGAGAATTCTAAGGAAAAATTCATGACATCTGTCCAATGACTGAATCTGAAAGAGAAGTGGGGGTCATGCAGCAAACAAACGCCTAAGCACACAAGTCGTTCTACCAAAGAATGGTTCCAGAAGAATAAAGTTCATGTTTTTGGGAATTGCCAATCCAATTCCTGACCTTAAGGGGTCCACCGAATGTTGTTGAAGGATCTTAAGCGATCAGCTAATGTGAGGAAACCCACCAACTCCCAAGCTGAAGCTGTTCTGTCCGGAGGAATGGGCTAAACTTCCTCCAAGCCGGTGTGCAATGACTGATCAACAGTTACAGGAAATGTTTAGCTGCAGTTATTGCTGCACACAAGATACTGAAAGCAAAGGTTCACATACTTTTGCCACTCACTAAAAATCAGCCAGATTGGATAATTTTCCTCAATAAATAAATGACCAACTATAATATTTTTGTCCCATTTGTTTAACTGTGTTCTCTTTATCTACTTTTAGGACTTGTGTGAAAATCCGATGATGTTTTAGGTCATATGTATGCAGAAATATAGAAACTTCTAAAGGGTTCCCAAACTTTCAAGCACCACTGTAAGTTTGTCCATAGCATTACTGAGTTACAGGCTGTCCCTGGATTAGGGTTGCCACTTTTCATTCAAGAGAATTTTGAGATTCCAGCTTTGGGACAACAGTTTGGGGAAGGCCCTTTACTGTTTCAACAATTAGTACACTATGCAACGTCTATATATATATGATTTGCCAAGTTTGGTTGGGGAAATGATTACCTTGCACAAAGATCTCAACCAGATCTCAACCCCATTGGGATGAATTGGAATTCTGATTATGATCCTAGAGATTTGCTAGGGCATCACTAATACCCTTATGGTTGAACCAAGCATATCCCAAGTCTACAGTTAAGGAAAGCAAGCCTTACCCAAAAGTTGAAGGCTGTTATATCAGCACAGGGGGAACGACTCCGTATTAATGCCTTAATAGAACGTGACGTGAATGTGATGTTCAAGAACACATTGCTGGCGTTAGTACTACAGTAAGTGTGGGACTAAAGGTTACCCAAAGTTTGAGGAGAAGTCGATGCAGGAATGATAATAAAATATATTTTTGTGAAGGTTTCCAGACAGACAGCAGTCTGAAAGAGATGAACCCGCAATCCGACATTCCTTGCTTCGTTTGGCTGTGGGTGGTGTCTATCTTGAACACATAAAGCCGCAAACGCCAAGAGGCGAGCGGCAAATTCATTCGGGCACAACACTCATCCACTTTATGTGCATTTCCTTTCATCCTTCCAGCACCTTATGCTGCTGGTTATGAAAGCCTCTCAAGGTCCGTGGGAAGTGTGGAATACATGCTGACCAATT
Organism: Ancistrus triradiatus; assembly: GCA_025084515.1. Taxonomy (NCBI): domain Eukaryota; kingdom Metazoa; phylum Chordata; class Actinopteri; order Siluriformes; family Loricariidae; genus Ancistrus; species Ancistrus triradiatus. The sequence continues at coordinate 157,862 of JAJAGP010000030.1, read as the reverse complement.
TTCGAAGATGTGAGCCAGATGCTCGCCTCGGTTTCCCCTCAGTGTTTTCAGAGGCAAACAAATAGCTGCATTCAGCCTACGAAAAAAGGAAATGTGACCCCGAAAAGATTAAATTATGTTCATCTGTGTCAGGAAGTAGACAGAGAGCAAGAGGAACAGATGGGGGGTTGGGTCATTCTTCTAGTTCCACATTGCAAATTTAGAATTGTCATCAAAAAAAGTGACTTCATAGCAGAAAGTGGGAGAGCCAGGCGCAGAGGAAGACACGGTCGCCTGCTAGATCATTCAGAAAGCGGCCGACCGAACAAGCAGAGATGATGCAGTGACACTAGGAAGCTCAACCTTGAGGAGCTGAATGAAATGCCTGTGGAGGAAGGCGTGCTGCGAAGCGATAGCCTTCACATTCACAGCGCATCCTGTTTGCTCAATCACTCACTCCCATTTTTCATGAATGGCTGAGCTGAGGCAGCTTCCCATTGGCCCAGCTGGCACCCAATCAGAGAGAGGAATGACCACACAGGGTGCACGTGCAGCAACTGCCTCGGAACATTACCGCCTGCAGCTTCTAACTAAAGAGCGACCGCACCGGGCTTCCTTTCCTCATCCGCACCCAAACAGACAAACGCCCCCCCCCCAACATGTCGCTTGCTTCAGCTGCTCTCGGTACAGTAGTCTGCTTTGTGGCTGTACATTCTTCAGAAAATGTGCAGTTGGCTTCGGTGAGGAGCCACAAGGCCTCTTCCTCTTCTTCTGAATGGAGTTCCGACATAGCCCTCACAGGAAAGAGCAGTTAAATAGCAATAAATTTCAGCTTTTCCTTTTTTTTTTTTTTTTTTGCATGTGTTCTGCATTCTCCTTCGCAATGCACAGTGTTGCAATGAGCTTTCAAAACGTCCCAGCTTTTTCCTCCTGCTGATCAGGATTTGTGTAAGGCCACAGGCCCGACAGTATTTGCACATGTCCTACAGGGGTAAAACTTGGACTTGGGCCTGCAGTAGTGTGCAAAAGTCTTAGGCCACCATTAGATTTGACGTTTTGATTTAATATATTGTCAACGATTGGACCCAAAAATATCCAACTTGGATTTGTCACTACATAATACTCTTTTCCTCCCATCTTCATTCCAATCTTTGTGAGCTCTAGCATATCTTACCACTCCCACCCTGGTCCCCTTTCGAAAAATTTGTTTCTTGGGTGCTACCCTTCCAAAAATCATTCCTGATCAAAACTCTGTTTAGTCCAATAAACAGTGTCACTGAGGCTTCTTGTGTGCACCAGCAGGTTAGTTTTGGTGCCGTGACACTCAACAGGAGCAAGGCCGGGGCAGATGGGTCCCTTCTTGAAGTCTGGAACTGGAACTGGGCCGGACTGCTTAGAACAGATTAGCGTAAGGACTAGAACTGGTCCCGGAAGTACAGATGTTAAGACGTCAGAGTATAGTCAAGTGTTGGTTAAGGATCTGAAAGTGCTCAACGGTGGCAGCTTAGCAGTGCTGGGACTTGAACCCTGCACCTTCTTCTCATTCGTCTAGTACTGCTGCAGCAGCACAGCCTAACCACAATCACGTCTGCATTGGAGACACGGCCCTACTGAAGGCAAATCCAGGCTTCAAACAATGGTCCTTGCATATAAATAAGAAACAGAAGACAATCAAAACCTCAAATCAAAGCCACGTTTAACACATGCCAAGTTGCATTTTTCCCAATATGTTTTTTCCAAATGATGCATTAAAATATACCAGAAATATTTAAATTTTAAGTTTGTTCCCTGTGGAGTCTGTGTTGTCTTGTGCTCCTTTAGAAAATCAACAAAACATGGCAGCATAAGACTCTACAAGCTATCACTTTTTATTTTTGTTTCTTGTTGTTTTGAAGCGTGCCATTTTCCATCGAGGTCCGTTTTCGCAACAATTTGAAAATTTCAGTTACGATGTTTGTTTTAGCTGCTCCTTTTAACGTGAAGGACACAAGTTAATGTGACTCAGCACTGAGGCATTATCATTTTCGGTTTGGTTAAAAGACCAGCCTAAGTTCAGCAGAACTTCATTATCAAATAGCAGCTTTTTATCAGCCAACAGTTGGCAAGAGACAGCGGCAATGACACACTCCCAGATAAAAGAGCTGCCAGCGGCCTGTGTGGGCGATCCTCACTATTATGTAACAACTGGTACAAACTCTTTAGCTTCATTTCTCAAAAGTCATAGTAGCACAAAGAGCCACAGACGTGTCACTGTGGTGTTTAATACATGTGCTTCATTTACCTTGTTAGAGCCCTCCATGAGTGTTCATTCATTTATTTGTAATTTAGCTGTTATATAAAGTCTTATGTGAAATATGGGTATCTACTGTGATATTACATTTTGCTTTTTAAATGAAAAGAACAAACAGTGAATATGACATATTCCTGCAAATTACAATGCATATTTTAAACCTACTTGAATGAAAAGAAATCAAACATTTTAGCCCTGCTCAAATGTTTTGTATATGTTTTACAATTTTGAAAGGTCCAAAAACTTATGCACATGCCAAGCTTCATGACTTGCTTCTAAGCAATCTTCGAAAGTGAATGCATTTGGAGAAGGATGTGATTTTAGGACTGTAGTGGCTCAGCGGGTAAGGTGGGACTGTGGTGGACCTAACGGTAAAGGTACCGGACTGTGGACCAAAATGTTCTGGGTTCAAATCCCACCTCTGCCAAGCTGCCACTGTTGGGTCCTTGAGCAAGGCCCTTAACCCACAATTGCTTGGATTGTAAGACTGTATAAATTGTAAGTCGCTCTGGATGAGGGCGTCTACTAAATGCTGTAAATGTAAATGTAAGGTGCTGGACTGTGAACATGAAGGTTGAGGGTTCAAATCACAACTCTGTCAAGTCACCATTGTTGGGTCCTTGTGCAAAGCCCTTAACCCTTGTTTGATCTGTAAGACTTTATTGGTTGTAAGTCACTCTGTATAAGGGAATCTCCTTAATGCAAAATAATTTAAAGTTTGCCTTGCCCCCAACCCAAGGCAAAAACAACACATACAATTAAGAGATCATTTTAAAATAAAAGCATTTTCAGTGAGTAACAAACCCCATCCAGAATACCATTAAGTCATGTTGTGGCAGAATGTGAAGAGTTGTGGACCTATGGTACAGAAACTGAAACATTGAGTTTGGTGTCTGATCATAGTTTCTTACCCAGTACTAGCGTTGTAGTCCTCCAGTCCGACTAGTCTCGGTCTCGTCTCGGTCTCGGGGTAAGGTGGACTTGGAAATTGTGAGTCCAATGAGTCTGTCTGAGGTAACAGCTGAACTTTCTTCTGTTGTTACTGAATATCAACAATCCATTCAACCAGAATAAATCAGTCCTTTCTCTACATGCCTAAATAAAATCTGCACTCAGATGGGCTAACAGGGAAAAACAAGCTACTGCTCTTCTTGTTCAGTATCCTGTGAATGAACACATTATATTTTAAATAGTCTGGTGTCAAGACTGCATTTTTGCTTTTTGCTTTACTTAGTATAGTTTAGGATAGTTTTTGTTTGATGGCAGATTGAAATATTATTATTATTTTTCACATTTTATAATAAATATGGATAGAATGGATTTTGTTGGATATATTCTGGTGACTTTATGTGGTGATTCTGATTACATTTGAGAGAAGAACGGCAACCGAATCATCACCATCATTTGCTCCCAAAAGTTACATTGCCTTAATTTAACTAAGAATATAATAATAATTAATAATAATTGTAAGCTAGATAATATTTAATGTTATATTTTACCAAATGTATCATTAAATATAATATTATTCTTAATATACATCGTGTATAATGAATGTAAAGTGATTTACAAACTAATTAATGTTTTTCCACTTTCTTCTTTTTATTCTTGTATGACCAAAAAAAAATCTTAATCTGGTCTCGGCCTACATTGCTGCTCTCAGTCTTGCTCTTGATTCGGACTCGACTGTATTGGTCTTGAGCACAACATAATTTTTGCAGTGGGAAAAATGACCAAAGGAAAAAGATTCATCTGAGAACTTTGAGAAGTTCTACCACATTGCACTCAGTGGCCTAACAGCACGTTGCAAAAAACTGCGACCATTCAATGTGTCTCTCCAAGTGGGTGAAAAATGAAGTCGAACCAGAACCCCAAGTTCTGTGGGTTCCAGTTTTCAAATAAAAAACTCTAACAAGCCCGACTCCTGCCTTTGTCATTAACACCCCCACAGAAACTCTTGAGCTATAAAATACAAAGCTGGGGATTGGCCCATTAGGATTCTCAGGTCAGTTCTGTAGAACAGGAAAGCTAATAAGGCTTACATGAATATCTAGACTTTAGGGACAGAATCTGATGGATTTGCTCATCTTTTCCCAGGCATTGAAGTAACCTGCACAGAGCAGCATTGCCTCATGCAGTATCATCAACTTTCAGCTTTTTATGAAGTCTAATTAGCAACTTTTCAGGCCTTCCTGCTGTAGTAGTAGTTACTTGGCCGAGTTTTATGACACACCTGCTTGTCATTTTCAATGGCGTACATGCGGTGGGAAAGCCAGAGATGACTGTATTTCAGGTTTCCAGCAACTGAAGACTGTAACAGAAGCTTAGCTTATGAATAGCAATAAAGGTTCTGCAGTTTCATTATCTTCAGAGCAACACGCAGGTGTGTCCATAAGGACGTTCTTCTGGAGAATCACAAACATAATATTTATATTTCTTATAGCCTGTTATGAGGAAAATAATTGACTACTCTGCCAAAACATTTTTCGCTGGCAGCTAAACCAATTATCTTACCTTCTCACAGTTAGCTTGGAATGCCAATGTCGTGGCCACACTCTTGCCTATTCACAGACGATCCTAACAACAGCTGCACGAGAGAGAAAGGGGCGCGTACTGTATTTCGAAACAATCGGCGCTAACGAGGCGCACTGTCTTATTTTGTGAGTTCATTAGTGCTGAATGGCTCCCCTCGCTGGGGCCCCTCCAAGTGGGAACAGCAACACGGAGCACAAAACCCAAAGGGGCGTTGGAGGGCAGCAGGAAGAGGCTGGCACCTTAAAGGCCTTGGCCATGTTAGAGTCCAAAATAAATTCTTTGGTGCTCCGTTTCATGCATGGACAAGGGAAGGGGGTGCCGTCGTTTAAAAGGGGCAGGGTCAGGCTGTGGAGGCCAATTAGGGCCAGATGATGAAATGGGCCAAGCAAACGGTAGCAATATGAGTGCATTAGTTATTAGTCTGGTTACACTGGTTACAAGAAAACACAGGCCAAAGTCAAGACATCATTGGCTTTTCAGGTCCTGTGTGATATTGCATGCCCCTGTTTGGACAGCAGAATCAATCATTAGTCAACTGTAGGATAAACAGACAGGTGGGACAGTGTGTAGTGTTGGTGTTGTTCAGCTCCAACAGCTAAGGTTTGATCTCCATCTCTAGCATGGTTCTTCAGCTGGGGTCTTTTTTAACATCTTTACCTCAGAAAAATAAAATGAGCAATAATTTTGATTTAATTAGATGCACTTTAAATACATATAAATAATGTGAAGATTTCATTTCTTTGTGTGAAATACTGTTGTAAACGGTCACGAGGCTGAATAAATGAACTCTATGATCAGGAGGAATACATGATTAAATTACATTTCCAGACATCAAAATGTCTCTTCTCTCATGGCTGACATGTGATCCAGCCAGTCTTTGTTTCCATAGTTACAACGTAAATAAAGTGTTACCTTCATATAATTCGCTACAGAAACCACAGACTGTTGAGGTAATGACGTTAATGTTGGGGATGATCATTTATTGTTCTAAAATGTGCAAATGTTGTATAGATATGAACAAAAATAAATTTCTAAATAACTGAAGAATCATCCCTAAATTAATTTGAAATTATTTTTTAAATTATTTTTATTTATAAAAATTTTATTTAAATTTAAAATAAAAAAATATTAATTATTAATTAGTAGTTATTTAATTTTTTTTAAATTATTAAAATAAAATAAAAAATTAATTATTTAAAAAAACACTGCAGGAAGCAAACGTGTGTCTTTTTTCATAGAATAATGGTTGGACTGTAGTTGCTTAGTGTGTTTTTCAGGGTATTGGACTGTGGACCAGTAGGTCCATGGTTCAAATCCCACCACTGCCAAGCTGCCACTGTAGGCTCCAAGACTCTTAACCCGCAATTGCTCAGACTGTAAGATTGTATCATTTGTAAAAAAAATAAAGAATAATTAATTAGTTAGTTATAATTATTAGTTGTAAATAATTCAAGCTTTGGAGTTGTTCAGCTCCAGCAGCTAAAGTTTGAGCTAGTGTTGCTGTTAAGACTGCTACACTGAGTCTGAGTCAAGACCAAGACTTTTTGCAGTTGAGTCCGAGTCAAGACCAAGACAAGGAGTGGCCAAGACCGAGACGAGACCGAGACCATATTAAGATATTTTTTCATCATACAAGAATAAAAATTCTAAATAAAAACAACTTAACACAGCCTTGTTAGGAAACTTACCATTTTATCCTTACTTTTCCTGCTCAGAGTCCCCCGGGGAGATGGGGGGTGATGGGTGGGGGTCCCCGAGAACACAGGGTGCAGGATCACAGTGTGCTCTGGATGTGCTGCCATGCCTTCACAGGCCTGGAAAAGTTTGCGGCAGCAGGGCCCAGGAGTGATTCCACCGACTGAGCTCTCTGCCTCAGATACATCCAGTCGATCCTGTGTGGGTGTAAAATGGCACCACCAGGACAGCAACACGGGTCGACACGGTGAGCATTTGTAAAGTCTTAGAACTGTTGGAAACATGCCATATTTAAGTTTGTTTGAGGATGCGCTCTTTCATGCAGGGCTGTCCAAATTTTGCATAAGACAGTACAAAAGCTATGTCTAGCAGCAGGAAATCTCGAGGAGTATAAAATCAACATTGCAAATGAGTTTATCTGTTCCATCAACTTCCTGGGAATTTTTTTTTCATTATGATACTCCTCCATTTCTGTATCAGTTATTCAAATGCGTTTAGCAGATGTTGTCCACATCTGCATTCCATGCTCTGAGGGGATAGCGAGAGCTCACATACATAACGTCCTCCAACGAAATGCTTCTGAATCAATTAGTAATTCAGCGCCTAATACTTCCTGTTTTGAGCGGCAGCAGCACCTTTGAGCGGCGCATGCAGCGGTGTGCGTACAGACACAATTATTTTCATTCATATTACAAAGCCAGGTAGCTACAAAGCATGCCAGCGTACTTTGCGCTTTCATCCTAGCTTTCCCAGGCTCCATTTGGCAATTAGCAATCTCCTATAACCCCCTTATTACTTAAAGCATGCGGTGGGAGACCCCAGGCCAGGTATTGTATTTGGTAGAAGCCAGGCCCTCCAGATCTTGGCTAATTCCACCTCACGGCTCTGGGGAGTTGCTTTAGGGTTCACCCTAAACCTGCAGCCCCCCTGTGCTCCAGCAAGGACATCTAAAGTGAACTCTAAGGAGCAAGGGGACCACCCTGCGGGGCCTCCCAAACTAAGGACTCGCATTCCAGTGGCCACCTATTGAAACACAAACAGTCCATTTAAATTGGCTCCTTGATATGACCCGGACGGGTCTCCTTTTAAGCTCGGACAGAATGCGCTCATTAGGGTTAAGATGGTGGAACGGACGGCCATTTGTGGACATCGAGATCGGGGGGGGGGGGGGGGGGGGGGGGGGGGGGGGGGGGGGGGGGGGGGCGGACGAGAGGCCAGGCTGCGGAGGTGCACCATCTGGAGGTGCACCATTGGCGAGTGTTTGTGTATAAGCGGGATGTTTTTCTCTCATCGTAAACAGACAGCGCCAGGCCCCACAACTTCAACACTAATTGTTGACCCCGTGGTGTGGCTGAGACAATGAAGGCTGAAGCATACTTTCTGTTTACCGATTGTAATGGGGCCAAGTGCTGGGGTGATTAAAGACTTTTAATCGAGTTCTCGCCCACTCAAAAGACAGCTAGTCCACTCCAGGTTCATTAGCAAAGTGTGCCACACTTTCCTTACACTTACTTCTGACAATTAACACCAGCACGCAGGGACATTTTAAATAAACAAAGCGATTTGTCTAAAGCTTTGATGCAACCCCACTGCCACACTTCACAACGGTCGCCCTGCTTTGAAGCGTACATGAGACTTAGCTCCGTGTAAAGACAATCACCATTAGGGCTGGGGAAGAAAACCCTCCAAAATGTCCAAAATTCCAAGAACCAGGTATCGTTAAGAAATCAGACACATCTTATGCCCTGAAAACATGGCCACGATTAGAGAAAAAGTATGTCTGCATTAAGGAAGCGTCATGTGATCACATACGTCATCACATAGTTTTGTTTTGGTACAGTCCGCTATAGCGTAAGCGCTCAAAGCGCTCAAAAGTTAAGCTCCACTTTCAGAGAAAAGCCTAACTTCATTACGTGTGGAAAGCTGATCTGTTGTAAAGGATGTTTCACCTCTAAAATGGCAAGACCTCTGAGGCACCAGTATGACATTGAGCTTCAGCAGTGTACCATTCTTTCAGATGTTTTGCCATTTTAGAGGTGAAAAATCCTTAACAACAGGTAATTTTTTCCAATGCTGCATAAGTCAGGAGGGTATGAACTGGGACTGTGGTAGCCTAGCGGTTAAGGTACTGGACTATGGACCAGAAGGTCCAGGGTTCAAATCCCACCTCTGCCAAGCTGCCACTGTTTGGTCCTTGAGTAAGACCCTTAACCCACAATTACTTGGATTGTAAGACTGTATCAATTGTAAGTCGCTTTGGATAAGGGCGTCTGCTAAATGCTGTAAATGTAAATGTAACTTTTAGAGCTTGATGTGGCTTTAGTGTACTTAAACAATGACCTAGGAAAACAAAATGAAAGTAATCCTTTTTACAATATGCTTTTTTCTTCTACATATCTATCTTACACATCTTACTTTCCGTTTGGACCACATGTTCATCATTTTAGCAGTAGACATTACTTCTAATCAGTAGTAACTGAGAGAAGTTTGGTGTTTCTAGGTCACTGCTTTAGTGCATTAAGCCACATAAAGCTTGTCAGTTATAATAAGTTTAAATGGGAGAGAAAAATGATTACTTTTGAAGTTGAAATATAGAAAATAAATATTCTTTATACCTAAACATTTGGCACTTTTTCACCATTTTGGAATGGAAAATCGGTATCGATAAGAACCAAAATCGATAAAATTCTATGTAATTGTCAGTATAATTAAGTCCATCACTTTAGCCCTGACGTTAGTATTTGTTTGAACTTTGCAGCCCATAACAAACAAATTGCACTTCATTGTAATGCAAACTGCAGGTCTCTCTTTATCTTGCTTTGCAAATAAGGCCCCTGTGTCTTGCTAATTTCCCATTCCACGCAAACTTCTTCACATTATCTCACACGCTTCCTGTGAGCTATAGCATGGCAGCACATTTCCATTGTGCCTAACAAGCTCTGTGGACCCATCAGACAAAAGTTCGGCTTATGCTTTGGCGATTAAAGGCGTAATAAGTATTTCTGCCATTCGAAAACAGGGCACTGGTGAGTGAGCGCACATGTGGACCAACGTGCTGCATCTCACACTCCGAAGAGCAAAGTTGACACAGGTAGTAGCCAGGCGTATGGTTGGGAAATTTACAGGGACGTGTAAGAGGGTCTGTTAAACACGGTGTGTGCTGTCCAGCTGCTGCATGAAAGACAGCCTGGCCACAGAATGAGTTACTACTAAGGGTGTGAAAGCTGGTGAAAGTCATCTTCCAGTGAGTTCCAAAAGTGTGGGACCACCAGTGAAAACGCTTCTGCATTTTCCTTAAATTTATCACAAGGTATCCATTCAAAATCATATAATCAGCATCACACTGAGTGAAAGGCTGACTTTATAAGTATGTGGTATGTCCTTTGACCTACAGTACTGTGCAAAAGTCTTAGGCCACCATTAAATTTGTTGTCTTAGCAATGGTATAGTAACCATATGTAATTATTTTTTAGTCTATTAGGAAACAGGAGGGCATTTGAAAACATAGTCAAGTCAGATCTATTTATATAGCGCTTTTTACAATGGAGCATTGTCTCAAAGCAACTTTACAAGTTTAGATTATCTCCAATCCCAAATTGAGCAAGCCTAGGGCGACAGTGGCAAGGAAAAACTCCGAGTGTTATAGGAAGAAACCTTGGGAGGACCAAGACTCAAAAAGGGACCCAACCTCCTTGGGCGGCGTAGCCTCTATAGGTGACAGTGGCCACTATTAGTGTGACCTCCCCTTATACTTGAGCAGTTGCAGCATCTGGCAGCTTCATCGGGATGCCAAGTTGACCCTTCTATAGTTCGAAGAAGCTTGACCAGGAATGGTCTTTTTGGAAGGGTACGGGATAACGCCAAATACTGACTTTTGCCAGCAGAAGCCATTTTGTTCAGCCTCTTTACTAAGAAAATACAGGAAATAAAGTAACTATGGTTGTAAAAATTTAAAAATCCCACAATTTTCAGATGGCCAAATACTTTTGCACAGTACTGAGACATGACAGAGAAAGACAAGTATTCAGTAACATCACACAACCAATTTCTTTTTTCTTTTTTTCCAAAACATGCTATTGATGGTTTTATGAACAAAATTTATTTCATCCTGTGCTTGGCTGGTGCAGCAGCAAGTTGCAAGCACACCGAATTTTCTGTCTGTGTTGGACTGGCATCCCATCCAGGGCATGCATAGGTCTGCCTCCTCAGATCTCCAGAAATAGGCCCTGGACACCCTCAATCTTGGCCAGGAATAAGTGGGGTTAATTTGTGAAAAAGAACCCCAAAAATTCAGTTTGACCTGCGTTTGAGTCCCAGAGGTGCCATCCAATCAGTTTGGGTCACAATTGGCTACGGCTAAAGGAGGGGAGGTCAGATGGAAGGATCATCCCCAGCAACCCCTTCTGGGCCCCGCATTCTTACACCTATGCCCTTTGTTCTATGGGATTGGCTTTCATCCCAGAACAGTGTTTAAAAATTGAAGTAGCTCCATGTCTGATCCACTCGTACCAATGCAACACACCGACTTCCACCATCACGTCAATGTTACTTCAGTGCTGAGAATGAGCCATCACCCAAAGAATACTTCTGGAGTGGTCTTGACTGTTGGAGAAAAGGGTAAGAGGAAGCTAACAAAGTATGCAGAGCAACAAATGGACTGAAACCTATAATTGTACTACAATGTGAACCTATATGAGAGAAGTAAGAGGCAAAAGACGTGAAGGGTGCATGAGTTGGTGCAGGATGGGTATCTTTTCAAACATGGTCAGGCTTGGTGTTCAGGATGTAGTAGGCTATGCTACCAGATGCCCCAAGGCTGCAGCTGCCCCCCTGTTCAACTGCTGATCCCCTTCGGGTGCCCCCCGCCTTTCACATAGGCGGCTTATAAGTCGGTTTGGAGAGAGAGCCAGGCCCAAATCACACACACATGCGATGTGGAAAGAGAATGCTTTGATTGTGTGGAGCAGAATGCAAGCACCACCACACTCCTGCATCTATTTCAGCCTATGTTTCCTCGCCACGCCATTCGCCAGCTCCAAGGCCCTGTTACCCCACACATGGAGACACCCCCGACTCACCCTTTTCCCTTCAAAAGGTCCCTCCAGGAGAAGCCATATCAAACAGAACAAGGAAGCAAATGTCCTTAACATTTTTTTTCATCTAGCAGGCAGGAGGACTAAAAAGTACATCTTCAGCTTGCACTTAATACCTATCTATTCAGTCGCAAAGAATGGGTATATCAAAGCCTTGGCACACTGGTGGGGATTTCAAATAAGAGCAGGATTTCGTGCTTTGGGAGGTATGACAAAGCAAAGCGACAAATTTAATTACACCAGCGAGGCAAGAAGCAGATTTCTGGGAAATATCAATGAGAGAACAAGTTATTAACTTCAGATTTTCTTGCATTTAACATGATTTAGTAGTGTGGATTGGAAGCATACGTGAAACGTTTGTGCTTTACCGATGAGCTATAACATTATGACCATTCACAGATCGGATAACGAAAATCGTTATCTCATTACGAAGAGCTGCACACTTCAAGGTCTGGGATATATTAGATGGCGAGTGAACAGTTGGATCTCAAAGCGTTGGAGGCAGATTTTGCAAAGACCAAATTGCTATTGCCAGACAACTGGATCAGCATATCTCCGAAACTGCAAAGCTAGTGGAGTGCTCCGTTCAGCACTGGTGAGAATGATGAACCAGTGACAGGATGTTGTGCCCAAGGCTCTTCTATGCACAAGGACAATGAAAACACAGCTGTTTTTGTTATGCTGGTAATGAAGATGAAAATGTGTCACAACACATAGGGCATCTCACCCTTCTAAGTACAGGGCTATGTAGCCACATCCGGTCAGGGTGCCTTCACAAACCCCTGTGCTGGGAAGCAATGGCGGAAGCATACAGTACATTAGGGGTGGAGGACAATTCATATATTTATATTGGCTGCTTTCGTGGGTTAAGAGTGACTGTAGACATATTAAGCATGTTAAATAAAAGTAGTTTGTTTTTAATTTCAGTAAACTCTAAGTTAGTCCAGCAGCCTGCATTGCAACAGGCTGTTCCGCCAGAAGGTGCTGGTTCCAGTTCCTACTATAATCTGTACTGCACTTTTACACCACAAATAAAAAACAGTACATTTACATTTACAGCATTTAGCCGACGCACTTATCCAGAGCGACTTACAATTGGTACAATCTTACAATCCAAGCAATTGTGGGTTAAGGGTCTTGCTCAAGGACCCAACAGTGGCAGCTTGGCAGAGGAGGGATTTGAACTCTGGACCTTCTGGGCCAGAGTCCAGTACCTTAACCGCTAGGCTACCACAGTCCTCAGTACAGGTATTTGTTGCGATCTGGACCTTGTCCGAGCCATATTATAGACTGTACTTTATACTATAGTAATGTAATATGGGATACCACCATGTACCAATGTTGACTAAATAGCCAAGATACTCCAGTGTTTCCTAAACACTGATTTACGTATCGACCTACCCTCTCTCTCCCACACACAAATGCATTTATGGAATGAGAAACTGTCTTTTATGCGGCAGCGCAACATATTTCTGGTTGTATTTATAAAACAAGCAGGTATTTCAGAACTCGCACCCTGCAAAAACTGAGAGGCTTTCAGAACAAATGTAACTCTGCTGACTGGGTTTCAAAGCTGCAGTTTTTGTTTCTCCCCTTGTTTCTCTGGTGTGGTGTCGCAGCTTATCTCCAAAACTAAAAACGAATTCTAAAAAAGAAATGAAACAGCAACTGTGCTGAGATCCTTGCACACTGCAGAGCGCAGATCCAGCTCAAGTAATTGGCCTGAGTGGTAACACCCGCTCAACATCTGCACCTCTGCACTTATGAGGAGGGCAATGAAAGCAAAATGTTGCTCAGCATTCAGTCTGCTGACGCTGTTGCCGCATGTGCTAATAAGACTTGGTGTTTAATAAAACTTTCTGCACCAGAGGCTGTAGTGTTAAGTGAGTCATTACCACTACTGTACTACAACAGCTATGTATCTGCCAAAGTAAAATAAGGTTAAGAAGGTTAATAAACGTAACCATAAGGATAATATCCTAATAGGACCATGTACATGTATGCTAATAAGTGTTGTCTGAATGGACGTTATGCGGTGCATATCCGTACACAAAACTGGTTCATTTACAAAAAATGAAAGGTACTGAACTAAGAAACTGGTCACATAATGGGTGTAAGCTCAGCATAAAAGTTTGACAACTCAAGCATTATTTATGTGACTACCAATAAAATGAGAAGATTTGAATATTCATGCAATAAAAATGGTTTCCAACATAAATAGGGTGCCAAAACCATAACAAATGGGCTTGTACTAATACAATATGTGATTTAATGCCATAGTATGAAGTTTAGGATGCAGCGTAAACATATGCTGCATGTGCTCAAAGTGCTAATGTTCTTCTGCCATTCCCATTAGCAATGTACCTACTGTATACCGCGACTCAAAGGGAACCTCTGTGATTTTTGAGGAAACTCAATAACCTGTTCAATGTTCCCTCTGAAGACACGCCCTAAACAGACATGCGCTCATGCATTCTGAGATGATTGACAGGCAAGTCGAATGGCTTCCAATTGGAGCCTTTAGTCTGGCTTGCTAACTGGTAGAATCCTTTTGTTATCTGTTTATGTGGCATTGTAAACTCTCGTCTCGCTCCATACCCTTAAAGGCCTGCATGAACATGTTCTACACACTTACAAATTCACACATTTACAAAACCCTCCCAATAAATCTTACGCCACATGCTGTTTTGTCAGGACCCACGAAAATGCAAGGCTCCTGTAAGCAGATATATTTACGCCTTTATATCACTCCGACTCATCAGTGGATTATTCACATATTAGCTGAGAGATTAAATGATTATGGGCTTAAAATAAGATGCTTTATTTTTGTCTCATAATCACTTTTGCTCATGGAAGCAACTTTAACCAGGATAATGAGTTTACTTAATAGTACACAAGTCAATTACACGTCCATTTAAGCATTTGTAAATATTGCTGAGCATTTATGTCAGGGCAGTTAGTTTTCCTCATTTAATATGATATTTATTAGGATGCATTTCTCAGGGTATTTGTGAATTATGACACTTTTCCTGGTCAGGGTGATGAAGGGGTCCGGAGCCTATTCTAGAGAACACAGGGTGCAGATTTAAGCGTCCACTGGATGGATTCCATTGTGACATCAAGAACTACTAAATGGAGTGACCATTTTTGAGGAGGCTAACAATGGTCTCAAATTTCCTTCATTTGTACCCAATCTGTACTCTTTGGAGATGGTTGTGTAACTTTGTCCAGCCTGATGCGCATCAACCAGTGTTTTCCTGAGGTCCACAGAAAACTTGGTTGTTCATGCCATGATACATTTCCATAATCATGTATTGGGAAGATCATGTTTATGGAATTCCCCTGAGCTGAACTCCCAACCTTTGATTCCAGAGCTTTACCCATTAAGGTACTCTCGTCCTTGGACAAATCATCTTGCGCTATAATGATAAGTGGTGTCATCAACAGTGGAGGTAGTTTCAGGATTGAAAGGTTGGACTGAGGAGGTTGGAGTTTCTGCTTCATTATCATATGAGTGTAATATACTGTATGTTAGAGATATGTCTGAATAAATAATATTCATTCCATATAGGCATTGCATATTACATGGAGATTCACTGTGTTAAGCCACTATCTTAACCAATCTAATGTGTTCAATTAATTGAAACATTTACATTATGCAAATGAATAGCAATTTAGAGCATAATGAACTTCGCTGACTATGTGTTTGCTGACTTTCTGACACAAGCCACAAACTTGAACCAACTTCATTGTTGTACTTTATGCTGTCGATGCTTGTAATCCGAGAAAGTCTTGATCAAAAGTGATAAAACTACTGTACTTCAAACTGGTTTTAGCCAACCTCACCCCTCCCCACAAAAACAGCCCTAGGCGTCTGTCTACATCATTACACCACCCTGTCTGGGCTGAAACCTGGGCAGGTGGGGCAGGCAGGTGGTGGCAATTGGGGCAATTTATGGTAGTGTTAAGTAATGATGCAAACCTGAAATTCTCACTTTGCATCTTACACCGTACCCTACCTACTTGCTCCTGTTAGGTTTGGAACGATGTTCAATATGCAGTCATAAGTGACACTTAGCCATTCTCTTTACAGTCTCTTTACAGCCCTTCAGCATTGCTGTGTTCAGTGTGAGAAACTGTCATTACATTCCTAGTATTGCCTAGCTGCCAGTACCAGGAATAACCCACCATTGTCAGCCACTGTCGGCATGTGATGGCTAGGTGTGACACTGTCAGCCTCACACAAGAAAACCAGATCCATCGGTTCTACTTTTTTCTTTAACTGTGATCGCTGCCACTCCTGACAGAACCCGTATGCCATTTTACAGGCGTACGGGCTAATTACCAGCCCTCAGTAGCCAATAGGAGAGCATTGAAAAGAAATGCTGGTATTTGACCGAAACTCTAGACTTTTTCGTTTTGAAGGGGCAATGATTTCGTCCCCTTGGAATCCGAGCCTTTCAAAGACCTAAAAGCTGCAGGCATGGCCCACACTCGTCTCTATCTCCCCAAATTTCTAGTAAAGAAGACACCATGACTAAATATAACTTCGGTGGAACCGTGCCAATTTTTTTGCCATGGTCTGTTGACTCTGGACATTGCAGGTGCCTGGGAAGTACCTTTCTTTATCAGCAGACTATCTAAAGCAGTGTTGCATGTAGCTGAGTTAGCGCCTGCTACATGAGGGAGGGGGAGGGTTATCAACACTTACCATCTCGACTGATATTAAATAACATCAGGGACAAACTTACTGCTTGTCAGTTCGACAATTATCTGTCCAAACATCGTAAAGGGCATTTTGTGCTCACACGACTGAAGGATTGGCACAACAAGCACCTCACGAAGAATTTAACGACTCAGCATTCGGATGAGTGGAAGGACAGTTTTGTGTTGATGCTGAAACTGAACAAACCAACTGTCAAAATGCAAGACAGTGGCTTTGCTGAGTTTCTGAATGGCCGGCCCTTCATATATATGGATACTCCTGGCAGGCAGGAGCCTGGATCAGATGGTGTTGCTTTTTTTGTTACTGTATTTGGTTGCTGAACTAAAAGCTCACAGGCAACCAACCAACTTGTTGAAGTAAGGTACAATGCCGACAATCACCCAACGTACCATCTTATATGCACTTGCAGAACCAGGGGCATTTCTAGACTACTTGTAGTACTGGGGTACACAGTATTTAGAGGGGCACAGCTGTACCTGTCTGCTTGCCAGTCAGTCATAGTGGCACAACCAAGCACAATGAACATGCCTGTTAAAAACTAAATAAATTAAGTGAACTAATTAATGTTACTCTGTCTTGTATGAGAAATGAAATGAATTACAATTTAACTATAAAGATTTTTTTTATTAACATAACTGATGCCTTTGCCAGTGTAATGAACGCCTTTGCTTTACTGATCTAACAGAGTGTTTCTCAATCCTGGTCCTGGCTACCCCCCTCTGCACACTTTAGTGCTTTTCCTGTTTAAACACACCCAATTTAACTCGGTAATGGGCTTGTTAATGAGCTTAATAATTGGATCAGGTGTGTTGAGACCAATTAAAACACTAAAACCTGTAGAGCGGTGATGCTCCAGGACGACGATTTAGAAACACTGGTCAAGTATGTACTTTTGGAAGATTATACAGTTATAATCGGCTACCAAGCATGGCACGGCTGGCTTTCTTTTAAATATTTGCAGACATCCATTAATCCATGCAAAAAACAAAAGAAACTGGCTCTGATCAAAAGCAATAGCCGCTCCAGCTTTTGGAAAGACGCTGAGGCATTATGGGAAACGTAGCACCTGTAGTTCTGCTCAACAATCCAGGATAAAATGGACTTTTTACCCCCGTAAGTTTATTGGGGCACCACAATAGAGCTACAGCTGAGTTGCAGTTACAAAGCTGGCGAAACCAGAGTTCATTCTCGCGCTTCAACTTCACCACAGGTAAAATGCTGAGTCATGGCTTAGTCATTAGTCGCGCAAAACGTAGGACGTTCATCGTCACAGCCAATCCCAAGGAGACAAGAAGTTCAAGTTTGTGGTGTGACGGCATCTGAAAACGTGCTTTAACCAGGCCGTTTTGGCACTGGCTGGGAAATATACCATACTCTAGACGTGTGGGTACGTAACCGCGAGAGCGTGCGCATGTATTGCGAGAACATGGCGGTGTATTAATTGTTTTGTGGCGCTGGTGTGTTTCTCATTTCCTCTCTCTCTCCACCCCAGTTCATACATGATCAATCGTGTGATGATTGGGGAGTAATGATGTGGAAGAGTAAATATTTAGAGATCGGTAATGAGTACTGGAGGGAAACCCAACCCCCCGTTTGACCAACACTCCACAGCTCCTCCTTTAAAGCCATAACATACATTCCTGTGCAAATCTGGATTTCATTGACGATGGATCCAGTCTGCAATGGTATCATTCTTGCTTTGCTGGTTTACGTAAAATCCACTTTCTGGCACCGAGGAGGAACAAGCATCTTATACTCGTTCACACGTCACCGGCGGATTGGTAGCTGAAAATGACTTTGACGTTAGGTAGAAATCAGGCTAATCTCCCCAGAACGGACAACTGTTGTAAAGAAATTTGAGACGATGCTCCCTAATTACTGGAGATGCAGAAGAAGTGCGCGCTGTGTTACCAAAATCAGCTGCAATTTTGCTTTGTGTCATTCGCAAATGGATTCGTTCATTTCATATGATCCTTTAATAATGATAAATGCTCCAGCAATCAGCTCCGAAAAGGCCCTGGGATCAAACAAAGCAGGCAGGCTCGTCCAGGCTGCCTGTTTGCCCTCATCTTTTGCACCTCATCAGTAGATCACTCCTGGTGAAAGATGGTAGAAGCTTAGGTCTGCATCAAAAGACATTCCTCTTGCTCCTAAAAGACAGGGGTCTCTGCTTTCAGTCCTTAGGCCAAAGTGCATACATGACCTCCCCTCCTCCCACACCTCAGCCACTCCCCCCCGGTCTACCACACAGGCCTTTCATGACTGCTCCGACTCAAAGCTTTGCCGCTCGTGAGAGGAAGTTTCCAATTTCAGCCGTGCATGTGGGAAAATATGTACGTTTCTGAGAGGACCTTTTGTCTCTGGCCGTAATGGCAGCAATTGGAGTGCAGAGGTCACAAAATGCAGTGTGTCACTGACACTAAGCAGGCATGCATGCGACGTTTTATAAGGGCGCCCCCTCTGCTGTCAGAAACGCCACCATTGTTGACGTAGTAAAATATTGCTCTACAACGTCTAGCTCTCTTAGCATTTAACAAAGGTTAAAAACATGGCCCTGTTCTTAAAAAGCACAACAGACTGCATTTTTCAAAGCGGTCCTCCCAGTCCTGGAGTAGGATGTCATTATTTCATTGCACTTCTTGCCTTGGCAGTAGGGGCCAAGGGGGATACTGCTTGTTTTTTTAACCCTGAAGCCTAGGGGTGGCAAAACATGGCAACAAAGACCAACCTGTCCAGTCTCACCCTATAAAAACACGCACGGGCCTCAACGTGATGATCACAGACCCGAGTTTGGCTTAGATCACCCCCCAGACCCGGAGTGGCGCAGGCAGAAATCATTTCCCCGTCCAGTCATTTTCTCCTTGCCATCTAATTGCCTAGCAGACCCATGCATGAAAGAGAAAAGAAAAAAAGCAACCTTGTAAATTCCTTCCACACAAAAGCCAAGGGGATAAAAGGTGCTCTTATTTTGAAATGGTAACTGGAAGTCACTCAGGCTGAACAGAGCAGACGAGTAAAACATTGTTATAGCATACAAAAGAGCGTAGTTACTTAGCAGCATTTTAATAACAAAACAACAAAAGCTGGTCCTGAACTATATTTGCTAAACACTACTCCCAAAGATTACACGTACCTCAAATTGTGCTAGAAATTCTCACTTACTTAGGAACGAGGTTCTAAAGTCGAGAAGCCCATACAGGAAGAGTGGTCAGTATTCAGAAAAGTCTGCAATCCCCCATTCTGCCCCGGTGGAGCCCCTGTCGGGTTAACCCCATGATTAAAGGGCCTATTTCCCTTCCGACAGATCAGGGGACAACAATGCAAGGGCCTGGAGAGCCACACCACAAAAGAGGCCAAATCTTCCCACAGCCCCGGCATGTCTCTCCCTGGCAGGATTTCACAAAATGTATCACCATATCAAAAGTGCATTCTACCTGACCCCGTTCCCCATGACTGCGACCCTTAGCTTTAATGGCCACGGCAAGACAAATGG
This sequence comes from Ancistrus triradiatus, assembly GCA_025084515.1. Lineage (NCBI taxonomy): Eukaryota > Metazoa > Chordata > Actinopteri > Siluriformes > Loricariidae > Ancistrus > Ancistrus triradiatus. The sequence continues at coordinate 138,054 of JAJAGP010000030.1, read as the reverse complement.
TCACTACATGTCATGCCCATGCAGCCTTTTGTCCCAGTTGCGCTCTCATCTTTCCTGGTCTGACAGGTAGGATACTGCATAGACTAACTATATTTTGTAGCCATTATTGTACAGTTGAATCTATTTTGTGACTGGGATCTGGGTAAGACATTTATTGGTAGTGTTGTAGTACTTGAGTCCAGTCTCAGTCTCAAGACCGGTCTCGAGACCATAAACGAGAAGTCTCGGTCTCAACCTCATTTGGACTCGGTCTTGTCTCGGTCTCAGGGTAAGGTGGACTCGGGAATTGTTGTCGAGACCAGTTGAGTCCAGTGCGTCTGTCTGAGGTACCATTACTTATAAACGGAACTTTCTTCTATAGTTACTGAATATCAATAACAATAGTGCCTTTCTAATACCAAAGATTGCTTACATGAACAAATGAGAGGGGAAGTACTCTGTAAAGAGATAGCTGTGTTTCGAAGAAAGACAATTACGTGCAGAGGCACTGAATTTGTTGTAAGGAGGTCCATAGTTTGGGTGCCATGACATTAAACAATCTACTACTAGCGGTAGCTAATCTGAATTCCATTCAATCAGAATAAATCAGTCCATTCTCTACATGGCTAAATAAAATCTGCACGCAGATTGGCAAACAGGGAAAAACAAGTTCTCGTTCAGTATCAAATCAGTGAACATGTTCATCTTGAATCGTCTGACGTTAAGCTTGCCAGTGATCACTTTCGACCGCTCGCTACAGGCTACTTTACCATGTCTGCAAAACCTGGAATTATACTATTCAGTTATGTGAAGCACCATGCATTTCTATGCAAGACTTCAACAAAGCTGAATGTCAATTCTGAAAACATATATATCATGTATTGCATTATGAAATCTTTATCTTGCCTCGGTCTTGGCTCGGATTGACCTATAAATGTCTTGGGCTTGATTCGGACTCGATGTGTCCCAGTCTCGGTCTCGACTAGGACTCGGCTCTGGCGGTCTTGACTGCAACACTATTTATAGGTATACTGAAAATAACACTTATTCTTGTCCTTTGGTGTAAGATCCCCAAGTACAGTACTGCTGGTGCTATATAGTGGTTCCATTCATTTTTGGATGGTGCTGATTTCTTGTATGAATCCTTGTCATGTGCTAGCAGCTCACAAGGTTTTGAAAGGAGGCATTTGAAAAGACTAAAGAAACATTTTTCTTCATCACGGATGGCTGCTTTTTTCACACACATGTCCCTTGCCCACAAGGGAGGGTGGTGGTACTGCTGAGGGGTTGCTTACTCATTCGAACTCCCATTGATGCCCTCCCAGCCTGCTGATTCAGCTGAAAAGAGGGATATTCTCATTCAGTAAGAGGTCTCACTCTGTCTCTGACGCCAACGCTAATATATCCCCGCATACACCTGCAAATCAAAACATCAGTCTAAAGACTGGGCCTGAATTTATGAATTAAATCTGAGTGTATTTGTATTTCATACACACAATGAATTGTTTCTATTCCATCTAGACACTTGATCAATCCAAAGCTATATGGTTGTGGGAATGGGGAAGAAAGTCATATAATCGGCTACTACCTTAGCTGCTCAACATAGCGTGGCCCCCTAGAGGAGGGTATCTCAGCTCGCACATGGCTCCCCCAGACCCCTCTCTACTTATACCCTTGATGGCTAGGCTACACGTATCTTCTTTCTGCATATCAGCTTATTGTCTGTTTTGCTGACAGAGAAAAAACTTTAGCAGGTTTTTTTCTCGCAGGATCTGGCAACCCCGGAATTAAACGCTCCACGGAATTAAGACAGCAAACCGGCTAACGAACACTTTGCGGACACTCTGCAATGCAGTATATACACAAGAAAACAAATAGTTTGATAGTTTATGTCTCACATTTCTGTGAGATTATTGGCTGGTTTCAAAGCAGAAATCTGATTAGTGCCTGAGTCATGTAAACCCGGAGGTTTCCCTTTATCCGATTACTCAAGCGCACGTATCGTTGATCGGATTACTGACAAAATCGGATTTTCTGCAGTTATTGGATTATTAAGTGCATGTAAACACACTCAGTGCTAGCGGAAATGAGCTAGGACAACAGTTTTACTAACCAACCTTAAGACGAAAAATGAAAAGATAAGGTATTTGATTTTTGCTTATTAGTTGGAAAGTGGCTCTAAAGCGGATTTCGCTTTGTCAACACTGTTTCCCTTTGACACTGCCACCATTTACAGTAAGGGGTTACACATTTTGCCAAAAGCATTTGTCCACACCTTCAGTGGAGAATTTGCACTGTAATAAGAGAAGCTACAGTGGTAAAGACCTGACACTTCAGATAGCCACATTTCCTCTAACAACGATAGCATCTTTAAAAAAAAAAAAAACATTCAAACAATTAGACTTCCTTGCCAGATAATGCTCATCTTGACACCCAGAATTATATTTCCTGACAAAAAGAACTGCAACCCGGGACCATCAGGTCGTAGTTCCATTTTAGGACTTTTTTCTGCTCTTTCTCACCAACTTCTAAGATGTGATCTCTACACCCAAACTTCCATGACAGGTGAAATTTGCAAGACTCGCCGCAGCAGCCCCGATCAAAAGGGCCTCTCTTCTCCGCAGCTGCTGCGTGTAAATCAGGGGCGATTTCCGCATGCTGTCTGCTCCTGAGTGAACCGGAGGAGGGGGTCCGGGGGAAATGGGTTTCTTGGGCTCGTGTTGCGTAAGGCAAAAGGCGAAGGCCCGGCGGCTCTTACTGGTACACGTACAGTAGGTCTGGAACACGGGGTCCGTGGCTGATCATGTTGCAGAATAGATGACGTACAGTGGATGACAGCTGCTTTGGTCATGGATTTGCAATGGACCACTAATGTAACATGCATTCCTGACCACTGGAATCACATGAAAAGGACTGAGTAGAGCCTCAGCAGCCACTAATTATGCCCATCCCTGAGCTGGTGAAAGGGCCAATGCAATCAGATCCCTGCCGAAATATTTACTCGGCCAGATAAATGAATGAGGTCACACACGTGCAAGTTCAGATAGACGGTAGGGATGATGGAGATTCTTCACCCGAATGACCCGGCATAAAGACAGCAAGCCTACATGTATGTCTGCACTGCTGTAACTGAAACCAAAACCTATTTGTCTAGCAATAAAGGCACAGGAAGATGGCCATAAATGGAGATCAATATAAAACTTTTCTGATAACTCCTGCTTTGCATAGCAAAGCCTTACTGTTATTCATTCATTCAGTTCAGTCAATAAAAGATTGATAAAAAGTCAATAAAGGACGCACATGAGCGGCATGTGGTTTGTTCTATAGTTCCTTCTGTGCTGCTGAACGTCCATTCATTAAAAAAAGAAAGCAGAAGAGCTTTGCACAGTTCCTGGAAAAGGCAGGGCAAATGGAACAGCCGCAAAAGAGGCAGCTGCTAAGAGGAGAACGTTTCAGAGCAGAAGTGAAACGAGTGTGAAAGGAGAGAGGCTCAGTACACCATGCATGAAATTGATATCAGGGGTTCAGGCCGGACATATAGTATATTATATAAAGTGCCACTTTCACACAAGAACTAAGAAGCTGTGTGTTACTGGGAAGCGCAGCTGGCTTGCAACTGAATTGTACTTGTACATTCTTCTTTTGACTGTTGTGGAGCAGGAGTTAAAAGTACTGGACTATTGAGCACAAGGTTGAAGGTTCAAGTCGCGCCACTGGCACACTGCCACCGGTTGGCCCTTGAGCGAGCCCCATAAGCCTCAAGTGCTTGGACTGGACCTTGTAATCGGCTGAAAGATGCTCTGGATAAGGCCTTTGGACCCCTCTTTGCCCTTCACATTGCTTTTCACTTCCACTACAGCAACACAGATTCACACAGCGGGCTGCTAGAAAATATAATATACAATACTGTATATAAAAGTCTTTTCAGTTTATATTACGTGGATTCTTTATTTAATTGCAGTGGTCACTGCACTTTATAGTTCTACAATTGCAGACTGTAGACCATCTTTGTAGTTCCCTTTACTCTGCTCTCTAATGGTCAGGACCATCACAGACCAGATACTAAACGGGTGGTGGATCATTCTCAGCACTGCAGCAACACTGATGTGGTGGTGGTGTGTCAATGCGCTGGTCAGACACAGCAGTGCTGCTGAAGTTTTAAACACCTCAGTGTCGCTGCTGGACTGAAAATAGTCTACCAACCAAAAATATCCAGCCTCCAGCATCCTGCAGGCAGCGTCCTGTGAGCACTGATGAAAAGAGTTAAGAAAAAATAAGATCATTCTTAAGAACTTATTTCTTAAGAATGAAGTCAAGAAAAAAAACGTATTTAAGAAGATTTTCTTTCTTTTGTGAATCCACCAAAGTCTGTACCAGTTTACTTGGTTAACACCCAACCCTGTTGGACCACTGAAAGCACTGTGTCCTGTAGCCTTCCTAACATTCCTGAATCCACTTCATTTTAAAGGTGATAGAATAAACATTTAATAGCCTTTACCATGTCCACACTGGGCGCTCGAGTGGCACGTCGTCCACTGTGAAGACCTGTGTTTGAGAGATACTGTATGTCTTTCCACCAGGTAATGCATCAAACAGGCGCAACTGGCCATGTGAGAGTGCCACGGGCCAGTGCCACTGTTGGCCCTGCGATGAACCGGTGTCCCAGCAGGGTGCAGGTGCTTAGTGAATTCTGTGAATACTCAGAGGGAACAAAACAAGGTAAGATACTCACTACAGCCTATGAGACAGACGAGGCCAACATCAAATTGAATTCACAAGCTCCTCATCGTCTGTTGGTTGGGAGAACGTCTGGGTGTATGTGAACCATCATTCTCTATGTTACCTGAATTTACTGTAAATCACTTCCTGTGCTCTGAGAACAGTGCCATTTTTCATCAGTGACAAATGTATGTGCAGCGCTTCAGTGAAAATGTGGCTTTATGTGCAATACTTGTAACTTATGCACTATAGACATACACTCAGTGATCACTATTAGGTACACCTCCTTGCTTTTACATTAGAGAACAGAGTTATGGGGAATAACAATGTATGTAGGGAAACAGATGGACTACAATCTGTAATTGCAGAACTACAAAGTGCATCTGTATGGTAAGGGAACTGATAAAATGGCTAATAAGTGTAGAAACAAGGAGATGTAGGCATAGAATATGAATGTAAATGAAATTGGCCTCTATCTAGAATTCCTTGTGTAAACAAATGAATTAAGCATGGGTTTGAACAAGACCAATCCTTCCTGTGTGCACATCCTGGTTTCTGAATAGCGCAGTAGAGAAGCGTCCCACCTGCATTTTATTCATTCTACAGCATTGAACGTGCATAGGGATTATACGCAATTACGTACAATTCTGGACATGCAATAGTTCTTATGTGCACCAAATCGCACACGGATTGTGCAATATAAAGTTCTTATTGTGCAACCGGGCTTTGTGCAATATGTAACATAACTACAGTAAAGTGATATAAAACACAACAGGGCTTTCATGTGATATTTAAAATACTTATCAAGCAGCAGGGATATGTGCAATATTTGCCATTTGTCATGTGGCTTCTGTGTCACTTTGGAAGGGGCAGGCTAGGAGAATGTGGAAAGGATAAGACTGTTTGAGGAAGCCTGACTGTGTAGCTTCGTGTCATTTTTAGGGAATGTGCGCATATGTAATCTATGAGTCGAGCGCGTATGAGATCAGTAATGCCCGGAGTCCAAGACAAACATCCGTGCTCGGAGAATTAAGCGCATTCAGTTCAATGACAGGCTTGTACAGTCATTTTCAGTTCCTGCTTTTTTTAAGGGGTATTTATGTCTATTCCAAGCAGCTAAGGAGCTTCTGTATACTTTAAGTTAATTCGTCCTGCCCGTGTGGACTCGCATCATCAGCAAAAAAAACCAAAGACCTGGAAGAACTTCAATTGTCATATCTCACTGTCTGCTACGGTGGGATATTTTGGAGATTTGTGATTATGCCTGCATGTGTGTGCCTCCACATGTGAGTCTGTGTGTGTGTGTACTGAGTGGGGGTCAAGAACGGATGAGGTCCATTGGCAGGAGGCCACTATTAGCTATTCAAGCTTTAACGGCTAGTGGTGGAAGAGAGACAAAGAAAAAGACATGGAGAGGCAGACAAAGACAGAGAGAGAGAAAGGCACACTAGGCCTGAAGTAAGTCACTTTCAGGGCCCGACAATGCTGCTGGAAGAAAGAGGCTGATGACTGCTGCTAGGAGACTCCATTAAGAGGCATGCGGATGGCGGGCCCCAAGGCCCAAAAAACATCAATGGGCTCATCCAATCCTCATTAAGGGGCTGAAATGATAGAGATATACATGAGAAAAAGCCCATAAGAGATGAGAGAGAAAGGAGGGCCATGCCACCCAGTGAAGCAGGCCTGGCTCGAGCCATGGAGCCCACAGAGGGGGTGCCCTAGCCAGCAAGGGCCACCTATGGCACAATAATAGACAATGAACTCAAAGGGAGAAGGTCTTTTTTTCTCCTTAGATCAGAGAACAAGCGAGTGTTTGACATACTTCCTGGATGCATTTGTCATTCAAGAAGAAATCATAAGATTCTTTTCCAACTTGTAATGTGTGACTATAAAAGTTATCCAAAGCCATTCAAAACTCCCTGGCTTCTCATGTCCACGCCAGTAGAGTCGCAGACAGTACGTCAGAGTTTTGGTAATGATGCGAGGAACCATGAACCCCTTACTCACTCATAAAGTGTGCTTCTGTAGGTCACTGGTTGGGATCGGTAAATGCAGTGACTCTGTGTATACTCATGGTCCAGCTGTTGATCTTGTGGTTGATTATTCCAGCGCTGTAGCATTTCTTGACTGGAATTCATTAATATCAGATATGATTAAGAATGAGCATGTGTTATAGTAACAAATGCACGTCCTGTATTAGTCATAAATTCACCTTGACGTGTCACAGAGTTAAATGGAAAAACATGGGTGATGGAGCCAGTTTAAGTGCGTTAACACTGAGTAACTGAATGGCATAGAAACAGATACGAAATGCCACATACTGTACATGGCGTTTGCTGCTGAGTCCTGCTTAAAGGGATCTGATACCAATCTTGGGATGCCATGTTAGATAAACAGTTGCTAAAAAACGCAAAAATGGAAATCTCGGACATCGCCTTACCCTCTCTGACCCCTCAGCCCCTTCTGACGGTCTACCCACCTCTGCTGCATTCCTTAGTCCACCCATGACACAATCGCATGGCCACAGGCCTCTAAGCACATAATCCCCCAACAGCACAGCCACTCACTCAAGCCCCCCAGTTTGAGCAGAGTAAAAAAGGAAGGGCTGGGCTCACAGAGGAAGAGCTATGGAAAGACCGGGGCAGGGGGGTGTGAGACAAGTGACAGAGAGAGAAAGCAGCACCCGGGAGGCAGCAAACGCGACTTAAGAAGCTGATGAGGTGAAAGAGAAAGAATAAAGAAGGCCTGGGGAAAGAGAAAGAAGTCAAATCCTGAGATGGGTGGAAGCGATTGTGGAAGAAAAAGGATTTGGCCACAATGTCGGACAGTGCAGAGGGGTCGGGGTCCGAGGCCTCGCTCGGCCTCCTGGGTAAGAGACAGATGAAATCAGGATCTCCTCCTCCAGGGTCTGGTAGAGTTCAAGTGCGAGCAAGAAAGGGGGGCCTCCCCCCTGTCAGGCGATCTCAATCCTCAGACCTATTGCTGAGGCAGAGACACACGGGGATATTTTGGAATATGGAGGAAATGGTCCCATGATTTAGAGTTACAGAAAGTAGATGATCTTATCTAGAAAGGGTTACAGAAGATCTTTGAGTTCTCCTCACTAGACGTGTTTTCATGCTATCATAAATAGCCAACAAACCCGCACACAGTACACAAGACACACAGTAACTGCAGATTTTTTAGTTATATACTATATGTAAACTCAATGTCAGTCCTCACAGTGTTGGATGCAAAGCTGGGTCTTCAATCACTAACAGCCAGGGGGAGTTCCACCACTTGGGTGCACGTTAGAGAAGAGCACTGTTGTTTGTCTTCCTTATGTGTTATGGGATGCTCAAAAGAGTACAGTATTCACGGAAGGGTTTGAGGCAGCATACAAACCATCAGAGGTGGAAACAGGTCACTAAGTTGAAAGTAACAAGTAAGTCTCAAGCCTTGACACAAGTGCCGAATCAAATCCCAAGTTAAGACACACAAGTCCCAAGTCAATACAACCAAATCCCATGTCAAGTCCCAAGTCAAAATGGAAAAGTCTCAAGTCAAGTCAAGTCAAGTCAGATCTATTTATATAGCGTTTTTTTACAATGGAGCATTGTCTCAAAGCAACTTTACAAGTTTAGATTATCTCCTAGTAACTACGTCCAGTCCCGAATTGAGCAAGCCTAGGGCGACAGTGGTTATAGGAAGAAACCCTGGGAGGACCAAGACTCAAAAAGGGACCCAACCTCCTTGGGCGGCGTAGATGATAAATCTAAGAACGAAACTAAATTCATGGAATCATAGTTCAAATAAAATGTGAAGTATGCACATTGGCATTAAGTGGCCCGGGTATGGTGGGGCTGGAGCTTATGACGGAAGCAGCTTAAATGAAGCTGCAGTGGATGAACATCATGTGTGGGGCAGGAACTGGTACCGGAACACAGCTCGGAGAGAAAACAGAAAATGTAATTGGTTATTGATTAAGAGCACAGTGTCTATTAACAATCACTGATGCCATGTGTAGCATGAGACCCGGCAGCATTAGCTATAGAGGGGAGAACTGGTAGGTAACTCAGCCAAGAGGGATCACATGAGACATCAGAAACCCCACGGGAGGCAGAAGACAGCAACCCAACGTCTCTGATCACCATAAGACTCTTTGACTATGAACCCCCAGCTCTGCCCTTAGTCTAAGGCAAGGATGCACGAGTCAAGATCACAAGGACCGAAGCCAGTTCAGCGCCAGAACCGCACCACTCGAAACTCCAGGCTAGCGGACAAGGCAAGGCAGGCCAGCATGACTACAGACTACGGCACCCACAGTGACCCAAGCCATGCATCCTGGTCTAAATCTAGCCAAAAGCCTGTGTAAATAGGTATGTCTTTAGCCTAGACTTAAAATTTTGGAGAGTGTCTGAGTCTCAAACGAAAGTGGGAAGTTTATTCCACAGTTTGGGGGCCATGTATGAGAAAGCCTTTCCCCCTGCTGTGACTTTTAATTCTAGGAAGTCCTGTACCCTGCGAACGAAGTAGACGAGTTGGATTGTAAAACTTTAAGAGGTCATGTGATAATGTGGGGCCAGGCCATGTAGAGCTTTATAAGTTATAAGAAGTATTTTGTAATCAATGCGGAATTTGACTGGTAACCAGTGTAGTGATGATAGAACAGGAGTGATATGATCAAATTTTCTAGTTTGAGTTAGCACTCGGGAGGCTGCATTCTGAACTAACTGAAGTTTATTTATAGAATTACTAGAGCATCCAGTAAGTAAGGCGTTACAGTAATCCAACCTTGAGGTTATAAACGCATGAACGAGTTTCTCTGCATCATTAAAAGAGAGGATATTTCTAAGTTTAGCGATATTACATCATTGAAAGAAAGCAATTTGAGTGATGCTGCTAATGTGCGCATCAAAGGAGAGATCTGTCAAGTCCCAAGTCTTAAACTTCACGTCCTAGTCAAGACACAAAATGCCAAATGGGTTGGTTTTAGTGTGCTATCAGTCAAACTAAACAGGTTAGCAAAGTAAGTATTCATCGCCAGAAATAGCTACTGAGACAATTCTTGACCAGGACAGATAGAAACAAAATCAACAATATAACTAGTATGTAGGGAGAGAACTCAATTCACATTAGCTAGTGTTCAGCATCAGTTTGCTGATTTAGCTAGCTGGCTAGTTACTACGTAAACTCTAAACACAGACGTACCGTGTTTTGTGTAGTCTCAAATGGTGAAAGTTCGATGTTGTGGATTCTCCATTGGTGATCTCCCCCTCACATATTTTGATTATTGCATTTCTTTATTAACTTCAAAACTTCAACACTGATGCCCAACTGGCTGCGGAATTTCCCTTGTCGCTAGGTTACGGATAAATAAAGCTGAGCAGCTCAGCTCTATAGCGTTACAGTGATAAAGCACCATGCAAGCAATACAGATGGCTCAGTTATGTGATTCAATAATATTTTAACACTTGGAAATAAATCGTTACATTAAAAAACAGGTTTGTGGAGGCTCTCAAGTCTTTTCCGAGTCTTAAAGCCCAAGTCCCATTCCAAGCCCATGTCATTGATGGTAAAGACAAAGTCATGTGACTCGAGTCCACACCTCTGCAAACCATGAACTGGCTTATGGTGTCGAGAAACCCCGGTTGGTATCTCGTACCCTTTGAGCATGACTCAGTTAAACTCACGCCCAAGACAAGCTGAGCCATGCTCCAAGGGTCCAAGATATGGAGATTGGTATGCACCAGTTTGTACACCGCCTCTGGAGAGAAGAGGTTTGAGTTGCATTCCTCCAGATCCCGGTTCTATTCCATTCCTCTGTGCATGCCAAGCTCAAGCAGACAAGGGATTTATGCATAAATATATTGATACGTAAATTAAACTTAATGGGAAAAACATCTCACATTATAATTTTTAAAAATCAATCAAACAAATGTGTAGTGCCCGAACATTTGCAAAATCGATGTATATACTGCATAGTTTTGAGATTTTAGCTCCTACCAACAATCAACATGTGCAAAAACTAAAATCCAAAACAGTATGATCCATGTATATCTGTATTGTTTTAGTATCAGTTATTGTGATACTTATCAGGTATCTATACTAATTACATTTTTAAATGCACGGTCGATGGGTCGATGGAAGCTCCATTGCACAGCAGAGAGAAGGACATTAACATTAGACAAATGGTGGATTCACCTAGGTGAGAATCATGCAACTATGCGACTAGGAGAAATGCTAAGATGCATTCTTGCAGACACATGTGAAGCTTGACCTGCTGTAAAAGACAGACTAAACAATGCTTTAATGAAACAGACTTTTCTTTTCATGGACAGCAGTCTAGCACAGAATAAACGTTCCTTTGTGAGATGTCTATACATTCAGGTTGTGCAACGTCCTCTTTCAACATGAGCCTGAGGTGTGACGGCGCTACTGCATGGATATTTGTTTTATAATACCTGCAACAATGCAGAGTCTTAGCACTTACTATGCCTCATTTAGTTGACAATGATGTTAGTGTTTGAAGACAATGTAAATGTGCATTAACGCACTAACCATAGTGGGCACCATCAGAAGAAAAATCCCCTGTTTTATATCATGCTAAGGGTATACCGCATTATGTAGTCATTTTGAAAGAAAATGCATTTCAAAATACAACCCCAAATCAGAAAAAGTTGGGACAGTATGTAAAATGCAAATAAAAAAAGTATTTGCAGTGTTCCTTACATTTCCTCTGACTGTTATTTCATTGCAGACAGTATGAACCCAAGATATTTCATGTTTTTTTTTCTAGTCAGCTTCACCTCATTTGTTAATAAACATACATTCCTGCATTTCAAGCTTGCAACACATTCCAAAAAAGTTGGGATGAGGCAATTTAGGGCTAGTACCAATGTAAAAAAAAAAAATGAAATAATGATGTGAACAGGTGATGTCAACAGGAGATTATAATCATGATTTGGTACAAAATCAGTATCCACTAAAGGCTGAGTCTTTGAGGAGTAAAGATGGGCAGAGGATCTCCAGTTTATCAACAAACGTGTAACAAAATGATTGGAATGTTTAAAAGCAATGTTCCTCAAAGAAAGATTGGAAGGGATTTACATATTTCTCACACAACAGTGCATAATATCATTAAACGATTCAAGGAATCTGGAGGAATTTTAGTGTAAAGGGCAAGCCTAAACAGAACACCCAGATTACCAATCCCTCAGACGGCACTGCTTCAAGAACCATCATTCATCAATAGCTGATAGAACCACATGCATAAGGGCTTACTTTGTCAAGCACTAGAATATAGAGTTACATTCACAAATGCCTCTTAAAACGTTACTGGGCAAAAAAAGCAGTTTTATGTTAACCATGTCCTCACACTGTGTCGAGTTCTCTGAGCTCGGAGGCATGTGGGTCGGACCATCACACAGTACAAATGTGTACTGTGGTCAAATGAATCAGTTACTTGGAAGCAATGGACAAAACAACTTTGGAATGTGTTACAGCCCTGAAATGCAGGAATGGGTGTATATTAAGCAAATGAAACATTTTCCATACCGTCCCAGCTTTTTCTGATATGGGGTTGCAAATGTGATGTGGAACTGTGGTAGCCTAGCGGTTAAGGTAATGGACTATGGACCAGAAGACCCAGCGTTCAAATCCCATCTCTGCCAAGTTGCTACTGTTGGGTCCTTGAGCTAGACCCATAACCCACAACTGCTTGGATTGTAAGACTGTATCAGTTTTAAGTCGCTCTGGATAAGGGCGTTTGCTAAATGCTATAAATGTAATGTTATGACATACTGATGAATTAAAGTTAAAAGCTTTCTAAGCTGTGTATTCAGATTTATACTATATACACCAAGCACTGGTTGCAAACAATAGCTTCGAAAGATCCTGAACTTTCATTTTTATTTCTGAACCATTTTGTTTATCACATACCTGTAAGCACCGTCTCAATTTTCAAAATACGCTTTCATTGGAACATGCAAATGAGTTCTTTGGAAGCTCATGGAGAACACTGGAATTTGGTGCTCCACCCACAGAAAGTGGAACCTTTAATCCGCTGGGAGAGTCAGAACAGAATGTGGATAGTGCAAGTGTTGTTCTATTTGAGAATTCATTCTAGTTGTTATCCCTACTTGTATTGCTTTTATTGTGATCAAATTCTTGAAGAACAATCCAAAGAATCTGAACGTCTAATATTTAATCTTATGGTATAATACAGAAAGAGATGCTCTTAATTTTGACAAATGTACAGAACATGCAGGAATCATGCAACAACATAAAATGTCACACACATACACAGCCATCGTATTGTATTTAATAAATAGAGCATGTGTCCAGTTATATGTTGGGAAGGTGGGACAAATGCCGAGAGACCATTACTGGAGTACGTTATTTTTTTAATATTATAGGTACTTGCAAATAATTTTCCCAATTTGGCATGTCCAATTCCCTAGTTTTTCTCCAGTGTATGTCCCATGTGCATTACAACCCTGCCCACCCAACCAAAATTGAATCCATACAGAGGACTGGACTAAGGTTGGCATGTCCATCCACTACCATTTCTACCATTAAATGATCCCTGTCCATCCCTAAGATACAACCAATTGTGTCCGTGTAGTGCCTTACCAGGCTACAGTCACCGCCAAAATTCAGACTTTTGCTACTGTCCCTTTTGGTAGACACCCTGCTAAGATCCCAGCCAAGTATAGGAGAACCCAAGATGAGCAACAGCAACAATCTCTAGATCTTACTAACATCTCTATTCATCTGTCCATTGTCTCATTATTATACCATATTTGGTCCATGCAGAAGCTGTGTCAATTTGTTTTCTTAAAAATTTCATTTATAAGTGGTTCTCAAGCATTTGCATGCCCACTCTTGTATTTTCATGCCTTTTGTGTATTTATAAAGGAGTGCATCTCTGCATTCTCAGTGTCCTGGATAGGAAACCATAGCCCTGTTTGCATACAATAGAAGCAAGGAGCTACTGGCATTGACAGTGGGAGTGAACCAGAGGTGGGCTGAGGTGGGGGTCTCCATATCCTTAATAGTGCAGTGGGGGCTTCCACTCTTGACCTATTCCCCCTCTGTGGCCGGTCTGCGTTCTAATAACCGACGTCAGGATCAGAGCGGCGACGAGGACAGTCAAACCCGCTCCTATTTGTTGCTCTTCCTTCCTGCCTCGCAGACAATAGAGGCTAAACATAACTCCACCTTCATCCTTCCCCACACACGACCACGCGAGCCGACCCCCCACCCCTGCCACGCCATGCAGCGCGCACACACAATAGGAAACAAAGTTTTACAGTGTGATGCAGCGAGTCGAGGCCAATGCTGGAAGGGGAGGGGACGTTTCTCAAAAGGTTTATGGAGGATGTGGGACCAAACTTGGAGAACGAGGAGGCTCAACGGTCTTCACAGCTCCCTGGTAAAGGCTGCAGAGAAAAAGTCTAGTGGCTATGGTGTCGAAGCATAGAAAAGCAAGAGATGTCAATTCCGACGCCGTCACCCTATGAGGTCAATCTCCCACAGACAACAAAAGAAACTTGAAGAACATGATGGCAGCCACATTGTCTCCATGTGGCTTTCAAGCGCTATTTAAAAAATAATTTAAGAAGTGTCAAAGATAACCCCTATGAAGTAAGCTGTTTACATAAAACTGGTTCCTCAACATCTTACTGCAACTGGAATGCTTGACAGTTAATAGAAAAAAAAAAAGTTTCTCTTTTGCTTGCTTGCTTCCTATTGACAAGTTGAAGAATGACTTTTAGTCAGAGAGCTAACACAATGATGCTGATATCACGATACCATAAAAAACCATAAGTTGGTTAGTTATCTTGTTATATTGGCGAGTAGCAGATAGAATCAAATTTGACACCTACAGTGACAAAACGAAGCTGTTAGAGATGGAGAAAACACAGCAAAGTCTGACTAGCCGGTGTTAATTAAAGGCAGAATGTCTGCAAAACCTCACATTGTGAATAACGGCATTTCAAGGAATGGCTGACTCACAAAGTGTGTGAAGGGAAGGCTCATTAATGTCAGGGGTATGCACATTCATTGGTTGATTCACTATGTTTGCAGGTAGGGTTTTGATCAGACACGAGTTTTCAGTTTGTGTAGTGAAAGTTTTCACAGACTTTACACAATTTTAGGCCTAAATGCTCGGAATAAGAAAGAAAGAGAAAGCGCCTTGCGGCAAAATGGAACTGTTAACCCACTAAGAATCTGCATAATTTATGACTTGAAATGAATGGCGTGTACACATTTACAAGCCAGCCATCTGTGATATAACAGTTATTTAACCACATTGAACCTTCATTGTAATGAAAATCAATACAACAATAAACACAAATGAGACAAAACGTTTTGACTGCTCACAGACGACACAAATAACACTGATCAGCTCATTACAGCTGCGTGTGAAGGCCAGAATACATTACTGTGCAAATGTGTTAGGCCACCATTGTTTAATCAATGGTATGACGGTTACATACATGTATAACATGGATCCAAAATTGAATTCATCACTCCATAATACTTTACAGCTAGGCATTTAGCAGATGCCCTTATCCAGAGTGACTTACAATTGATACAGTCTTTTACAATCCAATAAACTGTGGGTTAAGGGTCTTGCTCAAGGACCCAACACCGGCAGCTTTGCAGAGGCAGGACTTGAACCCTGGACCTTATGGTCTGTAATCCAGTACCTTAACCGCTAGGCTACCACAGTCCTAACTCCTTTCAACTGATCTTCATTCCAGTCTTTGTGAGCTTTAATATATCTTAGCCTTTCAACCTGTTCCCATCCTGAAAAAGTGGTTTCTTGACTGCTACTCTTCCAAAAAGACCAATCCTGATCAAGCTTCATCAGACTGTAGAAGTGTCAACTTGCCATCCTGATGAAGCTGCCAGATTACTGATCTATTTTAGTCCAGCATTAGGGCTAATCTTGGTTTGGTAAACCAACTCCTGTTTTTTGCCATAACAGTCATGGGGAAATCTGCTACAACTGATCACACAACAATACCTTTTAACCCTAAAGTACTGCACTATGAACCAGAAGATCCAGGGTTCAAATCCCACCTCTGCCAAGCTGCCACTTGTTGATCCTTGAGCAAGGCCCTTAACCCACAACTGCTGGGCTTGTAAGATTGTATCGGTTGTAAGTCGCTCTGTATAAAGGCTTATTAAAGTTATATCAGCACCACTCAACTATATATTAGCGCAGTCAAAATGAAGGTGATAATGTTTCTGGGATTAGTAGATAAAGTACTGGACTATGGACCAGAAGGTCCAGGGTTCAAATCTGACCTCTGCCAAGCTGCCATTGTTGAGTCTTTGAGCAAGGCCTTTAACCCACAATTTCTTTGACTGTAATATTGTATCAGGATAAGGGTGTCTGCTAAATGACATAAATGTAAATGTAAATCAGTCACCTAAACACTGCTCGTGAGGTACTTTACCTGTCAGCATGAGGATTTATGGATATCCAGGAGGAGTTAGCATGTTGTGCGTTGCATAAAGCAAATGCTGACTGATTAAGCAAAGAAGTTAGCCCATTAGCGCTGGGGTTGGGTCAAAACCCAAACAAAACTTCACCTAAACCAGAATTAAGTTGCTTCAATGTTAAGACCAGCTTGTACATGGCTGCGTCATAACTGCGTACCATCATACCAAATAGTATGCCAAATGTACACCCCACCAGTGGTGTTTCTACAGTTCTAGAATGTATTTTGCACATGCACCGGTGCAGAAGTAATGGTAAATGGTAGGTGGTATGAAAAGCCTTAAGCTAGAATTAAACTTGCTGTTACTTACACCTACACAAATTCCTGCCACGTTTGTCATGTGCATCCTCAGCAATGAATGATATGCCTTTGTGTAACGTGACACAAAATTGCTATTAAAATGCAACCTTATTTCTCTGGGCTCTCTGTTGTGATATGTCAAAATGAAAAGTACACAAACAGCAGTTTGCTCTCATGATTAAGACCAATTTATAAGCAATTTACCTGCTATGTCAACCCGACCCCCTCACTAATCAATAAAAGGAACGTGGAGTGTTACAATGAATCGATCTTATCTTCTTTCAGCAATGCTCCGAGATGAATGTGGTCAGGTTCGAGCAGATCTCGTGTGGAATGTGGAGCGGCTTCAAGAGCAGTTGAGGGGATATTTGGAACAAAATGATCCTTAAAACCTCAACCACCCTTGCCACATGTGTTAGAGGTTCATCAAACTGGGGGCAGAGGTCAGGAGGTTAGGATTCTGTTTCCTGTTTCACACAGACCGTGGCTTCATCTGGACCCAAATATCAATGTCCTGACAATGGCGGCCTTTCAAGTCCCATCTCATTTTCGAACCATTACAGGCCAAGCACAGAGTGAGCCTAATGATTTTTCCCTCTGATTACGAGGAGATGCATGACTCAGTAAGCTACCTCTCTGGATTCTTCAATTACAGGATTTAATTGAGCTGAAACACAGTGATTGCTCTTCATTTTTCATTCACTTTGTCCATTAAAAGTTATGCCACCCATTCTGAAATGTGCCAGTGTGGGTTTATTTAAGGACTTGTACAATAATAAAATGGCTTTCATCAATATATGTGACTTTTTCCTGAAATGCCTTCTGTACTTTTTGACCACAGTCAGCCCAATGACAGACACACTACTCATTATGGTTTACCATGCAGACTTTAGATTTGTATTTGTTATGATGGTAAAATTAGTATGCTCAGTGTTCAAGGGCCCACCCAGGAAAGGAACTACTTACAAAAGCAAGGCTTACAGAAGCGATTCAATTTGGAGCACAAGAATAGTGCCTGTTCCTGCTGAGGTGGCCTCTGCTTCCTCAATTTATTTAGATCTGTTGTTTTTAGATATAATTAATGGGCATGGGAAGAGACCCAAAAAAAACTTGTTGTCATCATCAGGTTGGTTCACATGATTACCAAGTAGTAGGACTGGATGTGGTGAATGAGGCTCAGTGGGACTAACAGAGATGGATTCAGGTGTACGTGAAGCTGGATTAAAGCATTTTCAAAATAGAAATGTACATACTGTAGTTGCAAGAAGAAGTTTGGGAACCCATCAAATAATCGAGATTTTTCCAATTCTACGTACTGTATATGGACATTGGGTGTTCAGTGCTTAATGCTTTGGACCAGGAGCATTTTTAGAGTACGTGTCATACTGGAGCAGAATTTAGAGTGGCACATCTGTACCCCTCTGCTTGCCAATCAGTCATAGGGGCACTAATGTGCATAAAAATAAGGCTGTTAAACACTAAATAGATTACGTGATTTAACACTAAAGTGGGCTATGGATGAAAAATGAAGAACAAATGAATTGCATTTTGTTTATATTAATATAACTGATACTTTTTCTAGATGAATGAATGTCTTTGCTTTAGTGGTCTAATATGCACTTCTTCTAGATTATCCAGATTTTCTAGATTATACGATCGATATAGCTATGAGCTCCCATTACCATGCCTGCAGATGTCCATTACTCCATAAAAATAACTGAAAGAAACTGGCTCTGACTGAAAGCGTTAACCGCTCAAGCTTTTGGAAAGGTGCTGGGGCATTATGGGAAATGTAGTGCCTGTAGTGAATGGCATGGCATATCCTGTAGCTTGTTATTTTCTGTGATTTTAGTGGGGCACAGCAGCATTTTACTGGGACACATGCCCCAGTAAATCGGGTCTGACAACTTCCCTGCTTAGGACTATTAATTGAAAGGTCGTGAGTTCAATTCTGGCTCCTCCAGTGGGGACCTTTAACCTTTAACTGCTTGGCTCACTTGTAAGTCGCTCTGCATAAGTTCAACTGCTATGGTGTACATTTGGAATCAATTTGTAAGAAATCAATTTGTACGAAAAGTTGTAAGAACTGCAAATCAGTATCGGCCACAAAGGTTTGTTGCTGACTATGAACTGACTCGGCACAAGTTCACACACACACATTATGTAAACTCTGAAAGCAGGATCAGACAGAAGTCTCTCCCTACACAACAAATATCAGTCGTCTGGTAATATTTTATTTTGTAGACAAAAGAGAACAAGCTAAGATATACATTTTGTGACACAGCATAGTGTACAGTAAAACCACCATCCAAGCGCTGAAGCATTTTACGCTAACCACTAAAGGGCTATGCTTGAACAGTTTTGATTAGAATAGCAAAGAATAACTGTTTGTTTCATAAAGAACTTTGAAATTATGTTTGTCCATATAAAGAAACATCTGTGTGTTATTTTGTATTATGTCTTTCTTGTTCTAGCCACTTCAAACCCAACCAAACCCATGACCCCAAAACCGGGATACAAACTGAATCGTGGGTTTTGTGAACCACCCCGCACCTAAAAGCCATTTCCCCATTGCACAGACTTTTTTTATTTTGTCAACCAACAATTTTACATACAGAAATAGCCTCCAACAGGAAACAACTACTACCCAGAGGTTTTGACTGATTTGACAGGGCTGTTAGGTTATTTGGTTTGATAATGAGTAGCAACTAACAGACCAGCTGTTATGCTTTGTGGCAATATGGGTACATGCTATGTTAAACATAGGGCAGTGTGAAATAGCCAATCAACCTAGTGGTGGTGTTTAGAAGCTAACTAAGACCCACCTAATCAGCACGTCTTGGTCTTGTTTGGTGCACACCAAGGTTCAGATTGCTACCAGAAGGTTCCGGAAGAGCTTCATCAGAGGTCATCACCAATCGTCCAGTTACTGACTGGCTCATGTACAGCTTTGCACATGATCAGATTGCTTAAATGCACGTAACCACGTTGATTACAGGCGCTCCCTGTTTTACAATGGTTCGGTTTACGATTTTTCAACTTTACGATGGGAATGTGATAATACACAAATACACACAGCAGAAACCGCATTCTGGATTTTACATTTTGTGATACGCTGTATGATACTCTCCCACAGATGCTGGGCATCCAGGCAACAACCAGCTGACTGCGCTGAGCAGCAGCACCAATGAACTACACATTTTGTTTTTCACTTTCAATGCATTTTTCAATCAATTACATGAAATATTCAATACTTAATTATAAAATAAGTGCTTTAATTGTGTTAAGGTAGGCTCCGTTATGATATATACAGTATATAATAAAGTCCTTGGTTTGGAGTTACTGAGATACTGATTCAGCGTGCATGAACGGCAATGCGTGGTTTAAAAAGGTATTGAGATTGCAATCAGATTGGAAATGTGACTAATTTGGGAAAAATCAACAGAATGCAGGCTATTACAGCAGTTACATAACACGCCCGGACAGCTTCAAAGGGTCATGCCAAAAGATGTGTATTTATTTCGGACCCAGCCCAGTACCAACATAAATCACCCGGCTCGGTCAGAATTCGAATTGGAATTCCTAAGTGATGAAGCAAGCACCTCCAGAGTATCAGAGGGGAGGTTTAGTGCCTCTTTGTTTGCTTGTAAATAAATCTCTGAGTAGGGTGTGTAACGTCTGTGTTTCACCTGAAAACACAGCCAGCTGCAAGCGTGCAGTTTGGCGAAACGTCTCAGCGGTTGGATTTCACGAGCCGCGTCAATTCGAAAACAAACGCTGTTAACCATTTCAGGTTTCTTAAAGAGACCTTTTTGTTCCCCAAGAAATTCTGATCGATTACATAAATGCGTTACTGAGGGAGCAAAACTACACCACGCCTGGTGGGAAGGTCATGAGCGACTAAGACATTACTTTCACAAACATTCGTTCAAGTGTAGCATGCTCGCTGCCCTGTAAGAACCCGAGTGTAGGGGCAGGAATGCATGGGATGTCTGAAATACAGAGCTGCATCCTGTACCTAGTGAGAGTTCTCTTGTCCTGGGTCTCATCACCCAGCTCTGGTTACTCTTCATACCCCGAGCTGGCATGCGGTGCCTCTTGCTTTCTATCTACCCTTGCTCATGCTTATAGGGGCCAACGGTGCTGCCCTAATGGTTGTGTGAGGGCCCGTACCTATGTATGCAGTATGTTTCCACCAGGAGTTCTGCTAAATTCTTCTCCTTTGTATGACCCACATGGATGTGCAACAAGGGCCCATCCTTCCGGTGCTCAGATCTGACAAGAAATCATAACAAAGGAGTCCCAGAGTGCCGAACACCCAATTGGAGCCCGAAGTGCAGACTACACAAATAGCCTGGAGCTATTTGTAAGGGATCACGATTGGGGTTCGGCAACAGAATGAAAGGTGCGTTCAGCGAGGTGCAAAGTGCTGCAGATTACTGAAAAAGACACAAGGAGGCCACAGTGCAGAGACTGACACACCTGCATTCCTGACCGCAGGGAAGGATACACTCAGGCTAAATGACGCCGGTGATAGACCAAGTGCGAAAACCAAGCAACGCTTGCCATTTCTGACTGCATGCATTTGAAATAAAGAAGCACTCGGCTAGCAAAGCAGAGGGTTTAGGG
The DNA here is from genome assembly GCA_025084515.1 of Ancistrus triradiatus. NCBI lineage: Eukaryota > Metazoa > Chordata > Actinopteri > Siluriformes > Loricariidae > Ancistrus > Ancistrus triradiatus. The sequence goes on along the minus strand of JAJAGP010000030.1, from coordinate 116,929 downwards.
ATCACGACATACAACATTATTCAGTGACGAATCCGAGAAGGGCTCTATAACGTGACTTCGATTCCTCATCAAAGTGCTTAATGAAACGGGATCTTCCCACACCTATGCACACACACAGCAAGGCACATATGTACACACACATGCGCTCGCACACAATGAAAGGGGAAAATGAAAAGGGAGTTGATTGCGTAGGTGTACTTTGGTATGAGCTGTCTCATGTGAACACACACTGTGTGTGCTGGGAGGGATCAGGTAACCACACAGAGAGGAGGGTGCGACTCTTTAACCATCCATTACCGAACAATGCAGCTGCGGATCCGACAAAGGTCAAGCAAGTGAGAACACCAATGTGCCCGGGCCACGACTCCCGAAGAACGCTGGCATTCGCCAAACAGGAACGTATTGTGTATGTCGTTTGGTGGTTTCTCCACACACTGCTGATGACAATATTTTCCTTTTCTGCCACCTGTTTTTGTTTTGTCTTGCTCTGCTGCAGGTGTGTGCAGGTCATATACGTATTCACAGAACTCGCCTGTTAAACAATTACTGAAAAAGGTGCAGGTGCAATATGAATGCGTTAAGTATTTTCCACAAAATGGATGGTTCTAGTCATGCTGTACACACACACACACACACACACACACACACACACAGGCCTCAAAACATGTTGGCATCCTAACAAACAACAAATCATTGTGACAACAACGTTGCAGACTTGACTGACTATGTTTGATCTGCTTTTACCTTGACACTGCCCATTCAACTGGCCATGTCTGAGGGAGGGAAAGCAGCCTGAGTGTGGATACTGGATGCCAGCGGATGGATACTGGAAGCGTAGCACGTTCCTCCATGATCTCCTGGTAGAAATCCATCACTCTCCAGTGAAAAAGCAGTCAGTGGCAAAAAGGAGTTCAGGAGTACTCCTTGCTCAACGAATTGGACGTGACTACGTTGGGAGCAAGGAATTCTCAGTTAAATACGCTTGCTCATGATAGTCCTGTGTTGAGTCATGGTGGTGCCTCCGGCCTGACCGGCTGCTCCACAGACACATTTGGACACGTGGCACAAGATGGTACAAGGATACTCCGAAAATGATGTGTGCCTCCAAACAGACATGCTGTCATCACAGAAAGCCGCCACCTGCTGGAGGAAGAAAGTCGGCGGTGGTCAGTGTTGATATTAAGTTAAATAAATCAATGTATAGGAAACTATTTAGTCAATACCGCTACTCTACAGTATCCCAAACTCCCACATGGCAGAACACATCATGGACATTAAGCGATGCGTAGGCTATATATAATAAAAGATGACACTTATGTATATGAAGATACTGATCATTCTAAAATTCACCATTGATCCATATAAAATAACTGATCCTGTTGGGACTGTAGTGGTGCAGTGGTTAAGGTACTGGATCACTGATAAGCAGGTCTGCTACTGTTGGACCCTTGAGCAAGTCCCTTAACTTACAGTTGCTTGGAATGAGGGTCGCTCCGGATAAGGGTGTAACTGACCACATGAGCTTTTGGCAACACACTGAATTGATGTCATGAAACGAAAACTCTGGGTCAATGTTTGTCAGTCAAGCCCCATTTCTAAATATCGTACGTATTTTCACAGCTGCTTTGTAACCTAACCATAGTTCTTAACAAAGGAGTCACATGGAGTCATTGACATGGTGAATATTTTACTTGGGAGCGATTTTCTGGTTGCAAACTGCCCATGATGTTGTTGTTCAACGAGCAGTTAGGTCTCTGGTGTTTACTGCCTCCAGGGCAGCTCTTATCTATTTGGCTATTTTTATTTTTTACAAAACAGAAGATACTTGACCGGTGGTGTACCTGTGTCGAACAATATGGTTGTTGGGTTTGAATTGAGGTGTCTGTTATCAGATGCTGTTGGATGCTCTTTACATGACCATTTGAATAATCTGACTTCAGGATAAATTAGATATCATATTAGAGTGCAAAAATACACACATTAGTGCAGCTCATATGGAATGGCCTAATGAATACTTAATAAAAATCAGGCTATGTTAGGTTTAGTCACTATTGCTTACCTAAAAAGGGAACTGTTGCTATTTACAAGAAACACATTTCATGTAATCTGATTTGGATCGTTTTGATGTTGGACGTGGATTCCAAACACCCACCTCCTGCCACACAAAGACACACACATGCTATGGGCACAGGTGTGGCGTTGTTTTGTGGGGACTGACATTGTTAAATCAGACGCATTATCAATGTGTTGATGTTCACTGTAAGCTAAACATCTGCTCAACACAAACCTTAGCGTGTTAGCTCTTGTGCATAAATGTGCAGTGATATGGAGCTGGCCAATAAATTAATTAGTTATAACTGCACTGACATAGAAGCTCCTTAAATGAAGATAGTTGAGACTAATGCAGTTGAATTCAGAACAAAATTTAAATGTTTCTCAAAATTTCGACATGACACAGCAAATATTAGATGACTTTTTGTGTTCAGCTTGATATTCTCTATTATACTCTAGCATTTATTTCAGGAAACACTGCCCACTGAAATTCTAAAAACACATGCAAGCAAAAATGTCACATAAAACTAAATGACATTCAAAGCAAACGAATTATAAATCAGCGTATTAATGAAGCAGCGTTAGAGTAAACTTAAAAAAGACCTGCTTATGATGCATCACCTGATCTTTCCATCGTTTTGTCTGTTTCAGTGCGACATGCTGTAAACGATGCTCCGACAATGACTCAGCAGAGCAAATAGATTTGCCTTGTTTAATCTCAGTATTGACTCTCGTTAAACTCTTAACAGAAATATTAAAATTAAAACCACATCAGGCTCCTAGACAAGCATTATCTGATGAGATAGTTTGTACAAAAGAGTTTGAAAATGAACTGCGACACACCTTATGAAAACATGCACTTCCTTTCACCTTTTGCCAGTGGCAATGTTTAAAATCAACGAAAGCAAAATATGGATTTTGACCAAACATGGTCTTCCTGGTGTGTTGGTAACCAGAAAGCACATCACAAACTGCATCCAGAATTTGTGGCAACCTTGGTAAACCTTGGTTGTGAAAGTCGAACCAGGACGGAATTGCGACAGCGTATCATTTTCTGCTTTGACCTGGACCAAGTGAACCGAACTACAAGTACAAACACCCCTATAGCCATAGAAAACTTTTTTTATTTTTGAATTGCAAAATTATACTGAGTCTAAGTCTAAAGTTGGAGATAATCCATGATCCTCCACTATCTCCACTCTCCTCTTCAGCTGAACCTAGAACCAGGTTCCAGTCAGCTCTAGATTCTGCGGTTACATAAAAAAAGATTTTGTGGAACGTCTTTGTTATAGTTTGTTTGCATTAAGGAGGCATCCAACCTTGTGCAAATCTCCACCAGGAACTTTTTGTCTCTCTAACCATCCTCGTCATGGTGCAGGAAAATATGCTTCTCTTCCAGGTAGAGTTTAGGCTTAGCAGCTCTGGCTGTTTTCAACTTCTTGATTATTAACTGACATTTCACAAGGTCAACATACTTTTTTTGTCATTGCATTTGCATATTTGCATATCTGATCTTCCCCATGTGGATGAATGACTAATGGAATTTACATCTGTGTCACCTTTGTGCCACTTTCTACTCTGTGCGAGTTTTGACTTTGAAGTCTGACAATGGTGACAATTATTTTTTCTTCCCATCATTACCAAGAGTGCCAATAATACTGGAGCTGTCTTCGCTGCGATTCATCAGCAAGGAAAGGGGAAAGGCTTCTAGGAAACCGGTTATCCTTTGCCTTTAACTTTCATTTTTACAGTGCACAGTTTTGTGTGGCAGATAAAAACAATACACAAGATAAATCGGTTACATATTATGCCATTAGCAGAAGTGTGTGGGTGAAATCTCTTAATGTGATAAGATTGTTTTATGTCTATTTTCCAAACAGCCGCACCAAGCAGCCCTGTGCACCACTTCCTTCCCTTTGGTTAAATGCGGGATGGGTTTCCGATGGACAATAAAAAGATGAATGGACATGAAAGTACAGGCGCTGGTGTGGGCAAGTTTGAGTTAGCCTCCACATCATTTATCTAATCTGTGCTAGCCAGAATATAATACCATCCAGATACAGGAAGACACCCACAAGCTGCTCATTTCTTCACGGAATGGCTGCTGAAACTCAGGACTTCACCGAAGTGTTGGTTGGACATGTCAACTTTACAGCACCAGACCCGGCTTCCAACTTAGGAAGGGGCACAGGAAGTCCGTGTGCCTATACAGAACGGGTCAGCTTGAATTCCAACTGGTTGCTGCGTGACCCCACGGAGGATAATTGGCAGCGGCACTGTGGGACATGTGGTTCTCTTTATTGTTCTGTCACATGATCAAATTTGTAATCGAGCACCTCCAAAACCACGGCATGTGCAACCGAGTTTGAGAGTCAAGGCGCCTTGCCTGATGTTTTCAATATTACTTGACACAGCGGAGGAATGACCGGGAGTCACTCAGAGAGTGGAAATGCCAGAAGTCACATGTTAAAGAATTTAAACCCCGGCTCAGAAGGAATTTCTTGCATTTTGCAACAGATTAAAAAATGTACATTGGTGGCAATTACACGTTGCCATAATGACCCCGACAGCATTGTGAGAGCTTGATGCATGCCAACCTGGGCCAGGAATACCATTTTTTCACAACAAGACGTTACAGAAGTACATATAAAACAAGGGCGACAAAGAGGGAAGAAGCATAAAACCAAAGGGCAGCATGCCTGTGGTCCGGCAACTGTCTACAACTGCATGCTTAAAATGGGACTTCTAAATAGTCATCCTGAAAGAATGTCATCCAAAACTGAAAACACTGAGTCAGTTTCCCTTAAAGAGAGTTCTGCCAGAACTCTATCGGATGTGGACTGACTCTGGATATCATGTTTTATGGGTGTGTGGGGAAATGGAGCAATCAGCAACATCGCTGGCTTCCACTTTAGCGCTTTTTTTAAAAAAAGGTTCGTCTTTGTAGAACGTGTGTAAATAAAAGTCTAGAGGATTATGGGATTCCTGCTCTAAAGGCATCATGGTCTGAGGATCTGAGCTGATGGCAGATGAGGGCAAGAGGGGATGACCGCTCCTCGGAGAGCTTCTGAAAAGAAAGTGGGCCCCAGCAGAGGAGAAATTCCAAGCTGGTTTACAGTGTTTGTTTCTGGGCTTTGTTGAGCCATGGCTCGGGGCGAGCGGCGTTACATAAGCAGGCCGCGTGGCTGCTCTGGCATGCGGGCAGCTGAATTACTGTGGCAGATGGTAGAGGCGCTCATGCGGGGGCCCACCGTGTCGTGCCAATGTTCCGGGTCGGGTGCCCCCTTTCCACCCTCCTCATGTCCCCCTGAGCTTCGCTAAGGCACAAAAGCCCCAGGAAGTAACGATGAATGCGTGGCCGAAGCAGCATGCCGAGGCGCGGGTCACAATTGGAGCTTTCAATCAGCGCTCGTTAAAGGCGAGCCACACTGCTGCTGCTGCCTGGCCGCCTCTATGTGCCATGCTCGCATGGGCCCTTGGACACTTTCCCTCCTTTGTCCCGGAGCGCGCCAAAGTGTGGGGCCCATCGCCTGATTATTTAGAAACCAGTGTTGGCTGGCGGCGCAGGGCCTGTGTTGCTTTGAATCGGGCATTGTGTAGTCAAGGATCAAGCTCGTTTGCTGCTTTGTGTGCCTGTGTTGTGCTGGGAGCTGGAAGGTTGCTTTTACTGATCACAAGTTAAGATGTTTTTTGGCTGACGAATGCCCGGCCTTTCCAGTACCGTGTAAGTGCAGATGACTGCAGCACTTCCCTCTGTAGTTCAGGCCAAAAACACAATAGCAATGAAAAGTGATTCTCGCTTCTCTAAATCTAAAGGGATGGACCCGATAAATTATTTGCGGCTGACATGCAAAACATCGTAAATTTGACTTGCAAGCTTTTAAAGCACTGATTTATCAGGCTTTTGTAGACCACTGCCATTATTCTCCCATGTAACTTTCAGCCATTCCCACTATCACAAGCTACCTTGACAGTCTAGGGCAATACCCCACCACCACAGTGAGTTCCAGAGCCCGACCAGATCGGGCGTTATATTCACATTTAGCATACGCCTTCACCCAGAGTGACTTACAACCGATACAGTCTTACAGTGCAAACAATTGTGGGTTGGCGGAGATGGGTTTTGAACCCTTGCCCTTCTGGTCTATTGTCCAGTACCATAAGCACTAGTCCCAGACATAGTTGGCTGTGTCTGAGGAAAAGGAGGCCAAGGATCAATCCCTGGCCCTGCAACAGCAACCCCTGCCAAGACATGCTTACACCTGCACCCCGTGTCCTCCAGGATAGGTGTGAGAGTCTACACAATCCAGATGAGGAACAAGGTTGATACATGAAAAATAAGATACCAGTCTGGGTGGTGTTCTCTGAGGCTAGTAGCTACACATAGCTCTTTTTAAATGAACCAAACACAGTTTCATTAAAGTGGTCCTGAAAGCGAACCGACGGCAACTGACCTCCAGTCTTTTTGTGTTCTCATTGTAACTTTGAAGAGTTCTCTTTCCGGCCCTGTACATCACTGACGGATCGCAAGACACGTGTTCACACCATAACTCCTTTAGAACTCAGACCCTAGCTACGTGACACTGAATGTCAAAGTCAAGATCAATGTCAAAGTCAGATTTATTCCTATAGCACTTGTTACAATGGAGCATTGTCTCAAAGCAGCTTTACAGTTTTGAGCAAGCCTGGGACGACAGTGGCAAGGAAGAAACCTTGGGAGGACCGAGACTCAAAAAGGGACCCGACCTCCTTGGGCGCTCTAGTTGTTTGAATTATAAGAATGAAACATTAAAGAATTGAAACACCAAATACTAAAGAGGAGCCAAGCATGTAGCACGAGTGATATTTGTCACAATCAGTTACATATCAAAACATGTTACATGAAGAAGGAAAATTTGATGAATATGCTTCATAAAGAAATTGATTGATTGATTTATTTATATAGTGCTTTTTATAATGGAGCTTTGTCTCAAACCAGCTTTACAAGAAATCTAGAGCAAAACAGAGTAGGATAGGAAAAAAACAGATCATAGCTTATTTCTTCTAAGAACAAGTCTTTGCTCATAGCACTGCAAACGAACTATTTACATACAGAGCTAAACCCTTAATGAAACATGACAATTTCTATCAAGGCAGCCTCAGTGTAGAAACAGCAGTGTCTGAGAGCTTGGGTTCAAATCCTGTTCTGGGCTTTCAATGTGAAGGTCCTTTGGTGAACTTACGGAACCCTGCAACAGACTGGCCCCCAGGATAAGTGGGGGTAAAATGGGCTGCTATCGCTTCTATCAAAACCAAAGTGGTTTTAAACCAAAGGAGTATGGAAATATACTTAGGCTTTAGACACATAATTCTACCTGAATTGATTTTGTTTGCTTGGTTTATTTGGTGCTGCTAGCAGTGTCAGTGGCCATTTCAGTGACATACAGAGTAAACCCACGCAGACATGGGGAGAACATGCAGACTCCACACAGGAAGGACCCAGGCCATTCCACCCTGGGATTGAACCCGGGACCGTCTTGCTGTGAGACGGCTGTGCTACCCACCGAGCCACCATGCCGCCGACATAAGGAGTGCAGAACAGGCCCTAACAGCAGCGTACAGAAAGACTTGACATTCTTCAACGTGGAGCAAATTGCAAAGTGGACTGTTGTTTTCAAGATGCACAAATCGCGTAGAGTTCGGTGCGTTTGCGGGTTCGTTAGAGGTCTAAGCTTTTGCAAAACGTCTACATCTACATCAAGGCATTTGGCAGGCACCCTTATCCAGAGTGACTTCCTGCTGATACACTTACAATCCAAGCAATTGTGAGTTAAGGTTCTTACTCAAGGAGCCATCGGAGGTGGGATTTGAACCCTTATGGTCCATAGTCCAGTATCTTAACCGCTAGGCTACCACAGTCCCACTCTGTGGTCTGAGAGCCCTTAATTGCTGAAACACCCTGAGCCATGTGAAGCATCAATAGCTCATATTCTAACCGCTGTTCATACACGCTCACAGGAATAAACATGGTAAAAAGAGCCAATTCATTCCAGCCAATAATGCAATGCATTTCTCTTCCCTAGCACGCAGGGCCAATTATACTCCCCTGGACCCCAGCCACTATCAATCTCCTTATGATGAGCGTTAACCGTGGACAGTTGTGTAAGCTGATCTTAGGGCTTTCCTCATTTTCTTTCACTATTTTTTATCTTTTTTTTTTTTTTAATCTGGAAGGTATGCACAATAAAATGGAACACCGAGTAATGCAAGTCATTTAAACGGGGAGTTCTTAGGACTTCCCTACAAACAAGAAAAGCCCCAGCAACTTTCCCAAAGCTCCTGGCATCTCATCCCTGATCCTCCCTTGCTGCCTTTCTGACACATGTAGGCCTGGGTAGGGGAGGACCGTGTGAACGGACTATCATTTTTATCATGATGTTATGATGCTATTAACTGGTTTTATGGATGACAAACAGATGTTTTTACTGAGGCCTCCTGACAGGAACAAACACAGGGCCGTGCAACTTAAAGTGCAATATAATGGGCCTGATTTGAGATGACTGGCTTTTTAAAAAACTCATAATCCCCTTTGCAGGCTCAGAAGCCGCCCTACTAAAAAGAGCCATTGTGGCAGCGTGGAGCCTGTTGGAGTGATTTACATAGCCGACGGAAGGTAATCAGCTAGCGGCACAGCCGTGGAGGAGCGGTTCAAAGGGGCTCTGATGGAAGCCCAACGAGGAGCGCGCTAACTGGATTGACAGCCAGCACACCCCAATCAGACCCCCACTCCAGCTCAGCGTGGAGCACAATGCCAGGGGTCATATTTTAAAAGGGAAAAGGGGAAACAGGCCCAGGTTAGCAAAGCGTTTGCTTTGTGTTTTTCGCTTCAGCCTGGATGCACAGAACAATATGAGCAAGCCATAAGTTATGAGCACTTCCAAGCTACATAGCTCACAGATCGCTTGAGAAGAAACTCCTATTGCACCTCCCCGTTACCGCATTTCACTCTCCTGTGAGTTTTAAATGAGTCACTCAAAGAACCTAATGGATTGCTACATATTGAAAAATGCATACTCATATAGAAATGAAGAAATAACAGCAAAGCATTTAATACACATAATTATAGCCAGAATGTATAAAAAAGACTGTCAAAGTTGCCCTAACCAGTCACTCCAATCATGGTAGCTAGTTCTATGAGTGACAATCCATTCAGATCCTTCACTAGCCAGTGGGGAGGAACATAACATTTATGATCATACTCCGCCAAAGAGAAGGAGGGTTTAGGGTTTTATAGACTCCATTTTATGACAAATTTCCTCACCACCACCATAACCGCAAGTCACTCATTGATGAGAGGACAGATAGCGGCCCTTCAGATCAACGATTCGCACATTAAAGCGGCGAGAGCCACCCCCGTCTGTAATCTATTTCATTATACCCCTCATTCAGTTATGATAGCGAGGGCAGTTTCTGATCTGCGTGCATCCAGAGTCAGCTGGCTCAATCCCTTTGACTTCAACGATGGGAAAGGAAGTAGCACAGAGAGACGGATCAGCGGGTCAAGCCAAGGCGAGCTCAGCCAAAAGGATTTCACTCAGAAATGTCCACGTCCCCTCGGCTTAAAGAGTTCGAGTTTTTTATTGCAGGGGAATGGGGAAATAATGTCTGAGTGATAACAGGTCGACTCTTTCACTTTGTATGTACAACACGTTGAAATATGTAAAAGATAACAATAAAATGCCATTTAAACGCCGCTGATGTAGTCATGCACAGGTGTATAGTACTGTGCAAAAGTCTTAGGCCGCCATTAGATTTGTTTTCTTAGCAATCGTATAATGACCATATATAACATATTGTCGACGACTGGACAAAAAAAAACTCCATAACATTGTTTTCCATTGATCTTCATTCCAATCTTTGTGAGCTTTAGCATATCTTAGTCTTTTCATCCTGTTCCTCTTCCGATAAAGTGGTTTCTTGGCTGCTACCCTTCCAAAAGCCCATTCCTGATTAAGCTTCTTCAGACTGTAAAAGGGTCACACTAAATACTTGCCACTGTAGCCTACAGAATCTGATTTTTTTGTTGTTGTTAATACTGCATACAAACTGCCTGTATTTTCTGGATGCATTGTAATAAAGAGACTGGGAAATAATTATATATGCTCATTATACTATTGCTAAAACAATGGAATATTTAATATAATGATGGCCTACGTTTGCACAGTACGTGCACTTTGACTTCTGTCGGTGAGTTATGTGTAAGCCTATATTCATTGAATTTCAAGAAACACACACATTGTGCATCTCAAACTGCTCACTCCTGCACTAAAGAGAATATCACGTTACTGCACCAACTACATGTTATTGATACAATATACTATTTAGTTCAGTCCTTAACTTCCAAGTGGTGCAACAGAAAAGCAATTGCCCTAGCTGAGTGAAATCATGAGTTTGAACCCCTGTGGCACCATAGCATTTTATAATCTGGGATCCGAATTCACGAATAATAAGTATAATAATAACAATAATAATAATAATAATAGTACATTTTTACAGACTAAGAAAATCTAGCATAAAACCTTAGATACAAAGAAAAAAAAACATGCAATAAAAATACATATATCATTCTACATGGAAAGCTTTCTTAAGGAAAAAATTGGTTGCTTCTTAACACAAACACTAATAAGTTCATAAGAATATTATCTTAAAATATTCACTGCTTTGTTATGGGGGCTATGTTGAATTTTAAGCTTACAGTATAAGGCGCGAGATACATTTTGAATTTGTTACCGGTATTTCCGTTATTTAGTTAAATCCGCTCAGGATTCAGAAAACCCACAACACATCCATCTAAAACACAGACTAAAGTGACAGCTTTGACATATATTCTCTTACAGTGGAGCTTGAAAGTTTTGTGAACCCTCTAGAATTTTCTATATTTCTGCATAAATATGACCTAAAACATCATCAGATTTTCACACAAGTCCTAACAGTATATAAAGAGAACCCAGTTAAACAAATGAGACAAAAATATTATACTTGGTCATTTACTTATTGAGGAAAATGATCCAATATTACATATTAGTGAGAGGCAAAAGTATGTGAGCCTTTGCTTTCAGTATCTGATCTGACCCCCCTGTGCACCAATAACTGCAGCTAAACGTTTCCTGTAGCTGTTGATCAGTCCTGCACACCGGCTTGGAGGAATTTTAGCCCATTCCTCCGTACAGAACAGCTTCAGCTCAGGGATGTTGGTGGGTTTCTTCACATTAACTGCTTGTTTCAGGTCCTTCCACAACATTTCCATTGGATTAAGGTCAGGACTTTGACTTGGCCATTTCAAAACATGAACTTTATTCTTCTTTAACCATTCTTTGGTAGAATGACTTGTGTGCTTAGGGTCCTTGTCTTGCTGCATGACTCACCTTCTCTTGAGATTCACTTCATGGACAGATGTCCTGACATTTTCCTTTAGAATTCTCTGATATAATTCAGAATTCATCGTTCCATCAATGATTTGCAATCTGTCCTGCCCCAGATGCAGCAAAAACAGGCCTGAAAAAACCATTAATACTAACCACCACCATGTTTCAACCCAGTGTTTTTCCTTTCTCCAAAAAAAACATAACGCTTTTCTTTTTAAACCAAAAAGTTCTATTTTGGTCTCATCTGTCCACAAAACATTCTTTTCCAATAGCCTTCTGGGCTTGCCCACATGATCTTTAGAGCAAAAACTGCAGACGAGGCAGCAATGTGGTCTTTTTGGAGAGCACGTTGGGCTTTCTCCATGCCAACGCTGCCATGAGCAACCATTGTTGTTCAATGTTTCTTCTGATGGTGGGATTCATGAATATTAAACATATTAGCCAGTGTGAGAGAAAGCCTTCAGTTCGCTTAGAAGTTTACCCCTGGGGTCCCTTTGTGAGCCACCAACTATTACACGACTTGACCTGCTCTTAGAGTGATCTTTTGTTGGTCGACCACTCCTGGGGAAGGTAACAATGGGTCTTGAATTTCCTCCATTTGTACACACAATCCTGTCCCTGACTGTGGATTGTGGAGTTCCAAAGTTTTTAGAGATGGTTTTGTAAACCTTTTCCAGCCTGATGAGAATCAAAACACTCAGAAGAATCTCCTTTGTTCCTGCCATGATACACCTTCCACCAAAACGTGGGGTGTTGTGAAGAGCAGACTTTGATAGATCCCTGTTCTTTAAATAAAACAGGGTGCCCACTCACACCTGATTGTCATCCCATTGATTGAAAACACCTGACTCTAATTTCACCTTCCAATTAACTGCTAATCCTAGAGGTTCACATACTTTTGCCACTCACTAATATGTAATATTGGATCATTTTCCTCAATAAATAAATGACCAAGTATAATATTTTTGTCTCATTTGTTTAACTGGGACTTGTGTGAAAATCTTCATAAAATCATATTTATGCAGAAATATAGAAAATTCTAAAGGGTTCACAAACTTTCAAGCACCACTATAGACAACTTTTGTTCCAACAACTAAACTCTTTAAAGTTTGGTAATTTAGATCTTTTCGTTGTCAACTCTTACAGTTTTCAAGAATACCACTTGATTTAAGAAAACAGAAAAAATAGAAGAAAAAAATAAGACAAGAGAAAAAGCACATTTAAGACGCTTTCCTGTCTTAACACACTTTTGTAAATCCGGTCTCTGGAACCAGAGATGCACCAAAATGCAGCCAAAAGAGAAAAAAAATTGTCAGAAATTTTTGACTGACTAACGCTTCCTGTCAAGCTGGCCAGAGAGCTGAAATGAACACAAATACAAAACAAACAGAGCTTAGGGAACAAAGGTTCGAACTTGGCCCACTTTGAAAGCACACGTTTGGCCATAAATAGCATTAACTGAGAGCATGGCACCAAAAAGTGATCATGGAAATGCAGACATTTCTCCCTCCCTCGCTCGCCGGCCATTGCCTGCATCTCACTCGTGACTCAAGCTGATTTTCAGACTTTTATGGTAATTTTTGTCTTTACTGGAACAAAAAAAGTTCCAATTATGACAAAAGCAAAGCAGAGAGGCAGTACTGAGAAAATATGTTGAAAGTAATAAATGTTGGTACAAATTTAAGATAACGCTGGTAATAATTACACTGTAAAGGTGACTTGTCACTTTATTTTGTTTTGTTCAATAAGAAGTTGCAGCTTTGTATGAATTACATTGTTTAAAAAAAGCCAATGGAGTTTGGAAGCAAAAGATGTGTGTGTTGGAGTAGGGGGGCTTGAAAATCTACAAAAGGTGGACATTTCAGAAAAAATATGGGAACCACTGGTGTAGGGAATATTTTGGGCTGTTAATAACAAGCAATCGCTGCTTGAATGCTACAGCCTATTTGAGTATCGTTGCTGACCATGTGCACCCCTTTTTGCCAACAATTTACTGATTGATATTTCCAGCATGATGATTTACCATATCACATCACCACATGACAATGAGTGGTGTCCTACAGTGGCCTTCCTACTCTCCAGATCAGAATCCAATAGTGGTTTACCAGGATATTTGCAGCATGAATGGTGATGCAATCACGTCACTGAAGAGCGGAAACTCAAAGCACTGTTTCCAACTTATTGTGGAATCCATGTCACAAACAAGTAAGGCTGATTCGAGAGCAAAGGGAAGCCCTATATAATATTAGTATGGTGTTCCTAATAAAGTGTTGTGTGAGTGAGTGTATATGAGGTGTACGTACAATACATCAGTGTACACATAAATACACATACAAACGCAAACACTCCTTCCGACCGAGTGTTGTGTTTTTTTCTCCTGGTCTTGCAAGGACATATGTGCACACCTCACAGTCACACATACAGAAAGGCACACACAGTCTCTATGCAGCTGTCGGACTTCACAAAGCCAGGCCTGTTAAGCTAGGAACAGCCAGCTGGACACAGCACACCCACTATTCCCTTTACAAAACAAAACTGTACCCCCCTCACAGTGCCCTCTACCACCCTTACACTAATTACTGCATGCCAAGGCATTTGCCAAGTGGGCAGCTGTCGGCATGGGTGGCAGAGAGTGGACGAGTGGGGTAAGCGAAAGAAAAAAGAGACAGAGAGAGAAAATAAGAGACGACAAGAAAAAGAAAGACAGGAGATGTTACCCAATACTGAAACCATGTGCAAATCACAGAGTGTCAGATTAGGGAACAGAGAGAGTGACCACAGTACAGTGCCCACCATTTCCTCACCACATGTTAATGGGCATACTGCCATCGCAATGGCAGCCTGGAGGGTCGCATATGGGGCACATGCTACACATCATGTCCCCCGTGCCCCCCAGCATTTGTCTCAAAAGGCCACTATCCTCCAGAGGCTATTAGCCCACATTAGGTGTAATTGGGAGTCAGAATAGCTTAGCATCACAGGGGCTTTCCAAATTCTTGGCTTGGTAGAGCAGTTCAGGAACTTCATGTCAAATTTAAGTTCTGTAAACTAGGTTACGTCTAATAGGTCAACCAACGGTGCCATCGGTTGACTGGATTGACCTGTAAGAGGGCAGAAGGTGAAGATCAGGTCTAGTAGACGTTGTGAAGAAGCAACTCAGATGGGTTGAAAGAAGTAGATTGGCAAAGATCTCCCAATACAGTGGAATCTCAGAATTCAAACGCCTCTTCGCTCGAACAATTCGAACATTGAATTATTTTTGCCCCCAAATTCAAACACCCTAAATAAACCGTTTGACTTGCACCTATAAAGCACACAAAACTCACGTGACCGCGGCGCTAGTCTGAGTGGCACGTAGTGCGCACCGACCTCATGGGCATACTGTAATGTCTAGCTGTTATAAAGGCGTCTGTAGATAACAGTGAAGATATTTGCCCTCCAAAATACCCCACAAAATAGCTTATCTATCCCTTTACAGGCAAATTCATCTCCACCCTCTGTTCTCTGCTCCCCCTGGTCCTATCATATAGAAAAGAGGAATGTTATCAGATGCTGGAGGCTGAGGGTGGATCCAGCTGCTCCTCAGTGTGGATGTAGATCTGTGTGTGTGTGTGTAAAGCCAGCTGCTCTCCAGCACAGTCAGACTTGCTGGCATCCCCGTTGCTGCATTCAGCACCAGCAATGCCGGAGGCAGCTAACTGGGTGGCACAGCCTGCTGGCTGGCATATGGGTTCCAGGGGGAGCCTGTGGGACTGTCAGACTGTGTGAAGCAGATGTTGGGAAGACGCAGAGGAAAAGCATCTCATGGAACTTCCATGTGTGGCAGGTAAACCGCAGGTAAGTGCAACACAAATCTTCCACAATTAGTGGCTATTTTATCACAACAACCAAAGGGAGACGGAACAGCAAATCAGTCATAACACGGGCCATTGCAACACAAGTAACGTACAGTAATAAATGTTTCACACGACGAACACGAAAGTAAACAGGCATAGAAAGCCTGCCCGGAATCTGCTTTGAAGAATTCAGAGGGCTCGTCTCCCCCCAACTACCACTTCAACCCCCTGCTAAATTGTCCCAAATGAGCCCTCTTATGATTTATTACATTCACTGCTCTCAAATTTGTCTGGAGATAAAGAGAGGCTTAATTCACTATTGTGGATGGATATATACCTGTGTGCTGAATGGAATGTAAACACCTTTTGCCTTAAAGCCTCTTCGTGTTGGTTCATGTTCCCCAGTCCTACGCTCAACCGCTCCTGCCCCAAGCATGTACAGCAGCACTGGGAGGCAATCGGATCAGAACAGCTGATTCGGCGTGGGCCGCACTGACCATTCAAAGCTGCAGCGGGGTTTCGGAGATCTGCATATGTTTCCCCAAATATTTAGACACTGACCTCTATAATTGACCGAGTCAGGATGAGGTTCAAGGGCATGACAAATTAAAAAGCAATTACAAAGAAGCCTCCTACACCACCGTGTGTTTGTGTGTACATCAATGTGAACGTCAACAGGGGTGGTAAACAAACCTGCTCTTTGAGAGGTGATGATGAGCCCTTCGGTGTGGTCAATGGCCCGACAGACACCATCGCAGCGATCCGCGGTCCTTACCGCAGCCCTGTTTATGTAGTAGTTTATAAATCGTAATTGGCTGTGGATACAAGCTCATACTGCCTGCCACCTCAAATTACAATGCCGTACTTAATGGGTGATCTCTCGCTCTATTTCTCTCTCGCTCTCTCGCTCTCCATCTCTCTTTTTACGTATCACATTCCAAGACCAAATCCTTTTGAGATTATCTTCTGAATCACAAAAACAAACCAGAAAAACACTCTCCGTGCTTAGACTCCGGCATTAGAGCATTTCCGCTGCCGCGACAGCCTCAAGCTCTCAGTCATCGTCCAAACGCCCCGCAGGATGCGACGACAGCCTAAATAACAGCCTCCTCTCCTCCCTTCCTCCAGTGAAAGTACCTCATTCTTTTTTTTCTGTGATAGGCTTAAGAAACAAAAGTCATAAAACAAAGCCAGAGACAGTGACTCTCTGTACATAGATCAAACACTGTGTGAGAGTTTGATGGAAGATCCCAATGAGAAGGCCACTGCGATTAGTGTTCGAACTCTGCATACGTCATTGTCAAGTGGTGAGATCTTAGGCGATGTCTCCATAAACCTAACCCTAACCCTGTGCTGGGTAGCTGATGGGATACCAGCATCTTTAGGTGCTTTCCCACCAAAGGAACTCTTCATAGTTTTTTGAACTGCTGGAGAGAGCGCCCCCTTTGTCATGTGTTCACACCTCAAGAACTGGGGACAACTGTAGTTCTTAGAACACCATGTATAGAGACTTCTCTCAGTGCATAGCAATGCTGAGTGACGTAAGAGTATGACAACTAATCCAGAGAGAGTGATGCAGTCTGTAAAGTGATTGGTGCAGATGCACGTGCCTTGTTGAAAGCACCTCCCCCTAATTTTTAAATATCCATATAAACAGCAAATCTGCACACAAACACATGGAAAACAAAAAACACAGACAAATGGACCGACAGTGAGGTTTTACTGAGCCTATATGTACAACGTGATTTTGAGTTGAAATTCGTGTGCCTTACGTCACTTCAGCGTCACACAGCGTTGCTACTAGGTGTGCATGCAGACCAAAAAAGAAACAATGCTGAAACAAATGTACAGTAATTCTTGAAAGTTTGTGGCCACTCACTAATGTCTAATGTTGGATCATTTTCCTCAATAAATAAATGACCAAGTATAATATTTTTGTCTCATTTGTTTAACTGGGTTCTCTTTATCTACTTTTAGAACTTGTGTGAAAATATGATGATGTTTTAGGTCATATTTAAGCAGAAATATAGAACATTCTAGAGGGTTCAGAAACTTTCAAGCACCACCGTAGTTCTTGGGGGAGCTCAGTGGGGGTAGACCCTCCCAAATTAGACCCTAGAAGTGCTTGGTGTGAAAGCGGCGAATGGTTCTCCCATTGAGGTGCCATCATATGATATATGGATTAAGATAAATTGGTACAAATAACATCTAAGCTGCCCAAGGAGGTTGGATCCTTTTTTGAGTTTTGGTCCTCGTAAGGTTTCTTTCTTATAATGTTTAGGGAGTTTTTCCTTGCCACTGACGCTCTAGGCTTGCTCAGTTTGGGATCATCTAGAAGATCATCTAAAAATGTAAAGCTGCTTTGAGACAATGCTCCATTGTAAAATGTGCTATAGAAATAAAGCTGACTTGACCTAACTATGAAGGAACAGTAGCAGAGTTCTAGGGACTAATTTGGGAGGAATTACTCCAATGAGCCGCCTTGAGAATTACATTCATTCCAAGCTGTTTTTGGTTAGCATTTACACCGCTTTGTCGACCAGTTGATACATACTTGTATCACTACGCATGGACCAATCACCGCATACTTATGTCATCCAGTCAGGGTTCTTATGAGCTGAGAAATGACGCTGTTGTAGGACCTAAATAAGTCCTTCAGTAAGAACATCCCCAGTTCCTCTGGTGCAAGAGTCTATTGAGTCAACTGATACAAATCCATGAGACTGTTGTAGCAAAGATTAAGGTACTCGGCTACGGACCAAGACAGCTGGGGCCTAGTGCAAGACTCGTAATCCATAATTGCTTGGAATTTCCACTGAAAGATGGTGTCAGTTGTACGTTGCTCTGGATAAGAGAGATAAACTCAACTAATTTTACATTTGCATAAACAGGTGCCTTTATTCAAAGCAATACAGTTTTTAAGTGATGTATTCAGAGCACTCGAAGATTAAGAGCCTAACAGTGGCAGGTTGGCAGTTCTGGGACTCAAACCATCAACCAAGTCCAACATTTAATCCATCAAGCCACCAGTGCCCTCATTAGTGACTGCATGAAGTAGACACTGAATATTTCTTTTTAGATGTGAACAATGATGTTGTAAAAAATAATATCTATATTAAAAAAATTAAAGAGAACATAAACCATGGCAAAGGCTTTGAACTGTTTGTTATGGATACCACAAGGACAACAGTTCGGCAGCGTGTAGTAAATCAGTAAGCTAAGCGGTAATTGTCAGAGCTAAACAGATCTTTCTCACATTATCAAGTCAACAAAAAAGCACTTCCAGCTAAGAGGAAACTGCTTCTCCCGAAATCCGTACCGGTAACCCCCTGCCCGCGAAACATGCCCTCATCCGCCCTGTGGAATGCGCTTTTCATAGATTTGCATGTTTTGCATAAAATTTGAATGCGACCCTCACTTTCCCCATTGTCGTGTGGCTGTGCCGAGGCAAAAGAGGACATTCATTCAGACAGCACCTGATTTAACTGTCTACAAAAGGAAAGTCAAACACACCTCCCGATTATACAACCGGATCAGGCACATTACGCAGACCTCAGAGCGAGGAGCCTTCATGGGAAACGTGCATTCCCTGCCGGCGCTAAAAGTGCGCGGTTCGCTCTTGCACGAGCAGATCACAACAAGACCAGTTCTCTAAAGCTCTGGCATGAGAGAAGGGTTACAGACTCCTGCGAAAAGGAAGCCTCGGCTTGAAAAGGCTGCCGAAGCAAACAGAGCATCCATCAAAGCCTATCCAGAGCCATTTTCCACCGGCTCTAGTCCGGCTCAATACTCAGGGCATTTATAAACAACGCAACTTTTCACACGGTAACAAGATGCTCTTAAAACATCTCGAGCCTCTGGCCTTCTAACAGGCCGCCTCGAAAAGCCTCGAGTGCCAGCTCACGTCGAGCAGCGCCTGCAAATGAGTACAGTATATACATTAAAAAAATGTCTCCTTGTAAAGTGTCATTCAGTGATGGAGACCAGCGCTCGGAGAATCCTGGAGGTAGATTTAGAGTAAACATTGTACTCCAACTGTCTCCATGTTCCATCATGCCTCTTGGGTTTCAAATCTGGTTGTGTTGAGAAATGGCCGACGAGTGTTAAATGGGTGTTCTTATTGGACTCGCGAGTAAATATTTAGTGATTACTGAGGGAAAGAAAAACTAAAAGAAGGTGAGGGACGTGAATTTAGACCAGCGAATAAATGGTGACATGGGACCCATGGTGCAATCAAGACAAACTCAAATTGTGGCCTAATGGTGGGTCAGTAGTCTCTTAGTCTGATTCCAAAGCGCTCCTGTCTCAGGTACTCTCTGTTTTATGATGGTCCGATTTCCAATATTTCGACTTTATGAGGAGGAATCCGATAATACACATAAATAGCCTAGTGGTTAAGGTACTGGACTCTGGACCAGAAGGTCCAGGGTTCAAATCCCACCTCTGCCAAGCTGCCACTGTTGGGTCCTTGAGCAAGGTCCTTACCCCACAATAGCTTGGATTGTAAAATTGTATCAACTGTAAGTCGCTCTGGATAAGGGCGTCTGCTAAATGCTGTAAATGTAAATCAAAAGTCACTTAGATCACCTTTCTACTGAACTTCAGCAGGTCATCTTTAACGTTTCTACATGACTAAATGTATCGAGTCGCTGTCATGTGTTATTTGCGTCAATGAGGAACAGGTGTACCTAATAAAGTGTCCAGCGAGTTTATAATAGCATGCGTTCGTAATATTAGTGGGTTTGTATCTGTAGTGCGGTTTGTCTTTTCTCACGTCAGAGTGCGACTAATGTGGTCGAAGAGCTGGTGAGAAAATGCAACGCTAAACACATTCTCAAATCCCGAAAGAACAGGTCCCGGGCGGCTTGATTATAACTCCGAAAACACAGAATTACATGTAGGTAAACAGAAACGCACTGCGCCTTCAATAAAGAGTTGTGGCACGTTGGTTCCAGCAACGCAAACTATTTACTCGGTTGTAATTACGTAATGGTGTATTTCACGCGCGTAAACAGGTAGCTTCTCGGATCTCGTTTGGCCTAGTGAAAAATCTGAAACGAATACGGAAAATAGCTAACCGCACCAAGGGACACGCTGAAAGGTTAATTTCAGGTCTTGGCTGGTAAACAGACCTAAATGAACAGTCATCAAGTAGAGCCGGCTGAGTGATTAATTATTTAATATGCGCGCAACAACAGTGGAGGTAACACGCGAGCATGGGTGGGCCATCGGACGAGCAGAGCTCACACGCAGCCCGATCCCACACTGCTCAGTAATGGGTCACACATGAATCGGCCCAGCGGTGGGAACGCGTACGGCTCCGCCATCGAAAAGCCTGGGACACTGCCGCGAGTGGGGGTGAGAAGAAGCGGTGTGGGTCATCTGGTCAGTCATTCTGTCAATATCAGGCGCTGGTCTTTACACTTCTCAGTTACATATTTCCCAGGGAGGTCGGCGTGTGCTTTGATTTGTCTTTAGGGGTGGCTGCCTCCCTGCACAAACGGAGGAAATGAGCTCTGCCTTAGAGCACATCCCACTTGGATTAGCGGCTTCTCAGGCCTTTTTTTTCCCTATCAAACCAAACCTGATTCGGGACGGTGTCACCGTGCGAGTGGATGTGCTGAAGGAATGTGGCCTGGCCAGTGACCTGCGTGGCTTAACTGCTTAAGCATGACTTGATGAAGAAGCAGATGCTTGGAAGATAAAATCCCAGATGAAGGCCCACGCGGCCGCTGGAACGCCGCGTCGGGAGAGAAGCTGGTTTTCCCCCCCTCCCGTGATTCTCCCATGATTTTTACACACAGCTAAGGTGGTTGTGCCTCCGAACTAATCGACTGGCTTGGCTAAATTATAGGCTTGTGCATAGAGCTGAGTCTGGCTGTCATCCTCAGAGGAGGAGAGATTTACTGTCAGAAAAAAGTCTGCCCAAGGTCTTTTGTTTTAAATTACCTGGGATATCCGGTATGTAAGGCTGCCGCTCATCATCTTTTTTTCTCTCTCTCACTCTCTGTCTCTCTCTCTCTCTCTCTCTCTCTCTCTCTCTCTCTCTCAATGCTTTCATGATCTTCTTTGCAAATGGGAAGCTCTGTACTGTTCCAGCATGTGTCTCGAGACAGCGTCATCTTCCACACACTCCTTCGAGTCCTTACCATGAGGTCAATCTGTGATAATTCATTTAACCTTCTAAGACCCTGGCTTTGGTTCCTGGATTTTATTTCTTCTAGCTGTTTGGATTAGTAGGACCTGAGAAGTATAAAAAAGAAGCATTGTCGTTGGAAAGGAAAGGTTGTTATTCTTGTCTGTAGGAACAGTTTGTCACACCTTTTGGCCTGAATTCTACAAATGAGGAAAGACTTGTCTGAAAATGACAACAAGTTGAGTGTCTTAAAAAGAGACTTTCGCACCAGAGGAACTTATTCATAGTTCTTAAAACTGTGCCCACTTTCTCACATGGTCGCACCATAGAAACTGGGAATTCTTAGTAGTTCTTAGAACGCCGTGTATACAGTGGTGTTAGAAAATTCTAAAGGGTTCACAAACTTTTAATATTTCTGCTTAAATATGACCTAAAACATCATCAGATTTTCACACAAGTCCTAAAAGTAGATAAAGAGAACCCAGTTAAACAAATGAGACAAAAATATTATACCTGGTCATTTATTTATTGGGGAAAATGATCCAATATTACATACTAGTGAGTGGCAAAAGTATGTGAACCTCTAGGATTAGCAGTTAAGTAGAAGGTGAAATTAGAGTCAGGTGTTTTCAATCAATGGGATGACAATCAGGTGGGCACCCTGTTTTATTTAAAGAACAGGGATCTATCAAAGTCTGCTCTTCACAACACATGTTTGTGGAAATGTATCATGGCACGAACAAAGGAGATTTCTGAGGAGCTCAGAAAAAGAGTTGTTGATGCACATCAGGCTGGAAAAGGTTACAAAACCATCTCTAAATAGTTTGGACTCCACCAATCTACAGTCAGACAGGTTGTGTACAATGAGGGGGAAATTCAAGACCCACTGTACCCTCCCCAAGGAGTGGGTCGACCCACAAAAGAACTCCAGAGCAAGGTGTGTAATATGGTGGCGAGGTCACAACGGACTTCCGGATACGCAGGAATGGGTAAGACTGTTAGACTAAGCAACTGGGACGGCCTCTCTTCAAGCGCGCGACGCGGTGTCTGCTCCGTCCTGTTCTGCAGGAGCATCCGCCCGGGCCGTCAGCGCCGACGATCACTTCTCGTGTTGAGTCAAAGCTGTCAGCACAGACACTGTGCCGAGGGCTCCCCCCGCCGCGCGCTACCGCGCGCGACACACTCTACACACGTGGATCCCCCTTCGTCTCCCCGCGGTCTTACGAGCCTGCTGGTTCCCCCCTCCTTCTCGGACCTTCACATTAGCGTCTCCTCTTCTCGTCCGTACGTACGGCACTTTCCGTTCTTTTTCTTCCTCCACGCTGTGCCCCCCTTCGCGCAGCTGCCACGCCAGGCTCTTTTCTTCGCCCCTGTGTGGCCCCCGGTGCTAGTCGGCTTGCACACCCCTGCACACTCCATCCAGACACCAGTCGCTGCCCTTGTAGTCCTGGACGCTTCAGGACCCCGCTCGGCCTGTCCCCTTCTAGCTGTCCGACCCTTGGTGTACGACGCCCGGTCGTCCCCGCGGAGGAGACAACGCCCCGAGACGGGCCGAAGCCCGCACTGATCATCTTTTGGGAAGCATGTTTTGTGCACAGATGGCGCCCCACCCTCGCACTTTTTGGTTTCACCGCGACGTCGACCGCGCACGACTTTATTGGGTGGTCGACGCCGGCACACCTCAGCCACGCCGAGCGGGGCGACCCCGAGCTCCCGGGCAGGCAGGTGGCGTTCCACGCCCCTGACTAACGCCGCTAGCCAACACTCGCGTTCGCTCGGTCGCACTCTGTGTATATGGAGTCCTGCGACACGGTGTCGGGCGGTGCTCCTGTGTATGCGCCTGTACTGTTGTAGCTAGTGGTGGCCAGGTTAGGCAGGCTTCTTCTTTTGCTGCATCTGGGCCAGGACGGCTGCCATCATTGATGGAATAATGAATTCTGAATTCTATCAGACAATTCTACAGAAAATGTCAGGACATCTGTCCATGAACTGAATCTCAAGAGAAGGTGGGTCATGCAGCAAGACAGCGCCCCTAAGCACACAAGTCGTTCTACCAAAGAATGGTTACAGAAGAATAAAGTTCATGTTTTGGAATGGCCAAGTCAAAGTCCTGACCTTAATCCAATGGAAATGTTGTGGAAGGACCTGACAGGAAACGTTTAGTTACAGTTATTGCTGCACAGGGGGGTTACACCAGATACTGAAAGCAAAGGCTCACATACTTTTGCCACTACTATGTAATATTGGATCATTTTCCTCAATAAATAAATGACTAAGTATAATATTTTTGTATCATTTGTTTAACTGGGTTCTCTTTATCTACTTTTAGGACTTGTGAAAATCTGGTGATGTTTTAGATCATATTTATTCAAAAAATATAGACAATTCTAAAGGGTTCACAAACTTTCAAGCACCACTGTAGGGACTTTATAGCTCGTACTTCAAGGTACGCATCTTTCTCGGTGTGTAGGAACACTGAATGACCGAAACTTTCATTTATTGGTCCAGACGTAAGAGTACAGTGATTGGTCCAGATGCAACTCCCATTTTAAATATACTTGTACCCCGGTGGCCATATAAACAACGAATCTTCATGGTAAAAATGAAAAACAAAACACCACAAACAAATAGACCGACAGTGAGGTCCAGACTTTATTGAGCCTATACTTGACGGAGGAGATACAACGTAATTTTGAGTCATCTAAGCCACTTCAGTGTCACACGGCATTCCTAGAGGTGCGAATGCAAACCAAAATTCCCTGGAACAAATCATTCTCAGGGGAGCGCCACATGTGGTAGTTTCTAAAACTGTTTGGTAATGGGAGTGATGAGCGCTAGTAATGTACGGAGGAAAAGCCATGGTCGCACAATAATAGTTTTTTGTTTATCATTTTCAATACATTATTCAATAAGTTACATGAGATATTAAATACGTTATTTGAAATCAGCTTTATGTTAATGATTTTCTCCAGTTGTAGTTTTCTGTACGTGTTTTACACATGTTTATTCGTACATATGCACTACAATACTCTCCAGCGCTTGCAGTTGTGGTCATGTTTAAACGTGTTTAAAATAAGTTGCACTTATGTATGCAGTATATATTAAACTCCTCCATTTACGATAAATTCAACGTATGATGCATTTGTCCGAACGTATGAGAGGGCTGTGCAAGCGCGCTTTTCTCCACCATAAAACATCGTGTCATGATGACGCAAGCGTGCTCGGGCCCAGAAAGTTTAAGTACAATGTGAACGCAGGCCAGCAGGGGGACAATCGTGCTCAGGCACAGTATACAAAGCAACTGGGCACAGTGTGAGCACGCCTTAAATAAACCAATGGGACTGTGGTGTGAAGAGTTTAAGGTACTAGACTGTGATTCTGAAGATACAAGGTTCAAATCCCACCTGTGCCAAGCGGCCACTGTTTGGTCCTTGAGCAGGACCCACAATTGCTTGGATTGTATCAGTGCTAAGTTGCTCTGGAGAAGGACACATGCTAAATGACTGAATGTAAATGTGAAATGCAAGTGTAAAAAAGTCTTTTCCTGAGGGAACAGCCAGCCTACAGTATGAGGAGGCATCCTTTAAATGCTAAAGCAGGATTCCAGATAAGACAGAAAGGCCCAGCATGACCTAATCCTTTTATGAGAGAATGAAGACTACTTTCATTCACAAAACCGGATGGGTAGAAACCAGTTGTGGCGGCTATCAGATTTTTTTACGGAACATAACTCCCCCTCCCGCAGGTTTGATTTTGTCAGCATGTCTGTCGTTAGATCCCACTTAGAGTTTCATGTGATTTCCTATCAAGGTCCTAATGACATTAAGCTATTTCTGTCGATGGCCGTCCGCCTATTGTCCCTTCTAACCTCAAGTTTGCTGTCTCAGTTGCAGAACGCAATGCAGTGCAACGGTTTAGCCTGAGCATGCAGAAGTAAAACCAGTCAGCTGACCTGTGGAATGTCTGTGGCGTTAGTGAGAATTCGGTAGAATTCATTTCCAAAAAGATTACCTTTAACTGAATACAACAAGAAAACAAAACATCTGTTATTTATAGTAATGCAGTGCTTTATAAATAGCCCTATACACTGATAGATGGATAGTGAACGACTTCACTAATGTCAGGGTTTTGTAAGCCTTTGTTCTCAAACTACACAACACAGGATGCAATTACACAACCCCTCGTTACGTTCGAAGTCGCAGATGGTATCTGCTACTGTTTGTTCTTGTATTTGTCTTTTTAATGCAGACAGCAAGCCAATACAAACTGTTTGGAATCATGGAAACTCTTCTTAAAAGCCTCGCCGGGAGTGGCCTACCCTATGGCAAAACAGTCACGTTTCAACTTGTTCCTCGACTGATTTGGTTTATGCGTATCGAACAAATGTATACTGCTCACATGGTTAAATCCCAGAGACAAGAGGTGTTCTTTGCAAAGAACAACAAGGTGATTGAGTGTTATGTTTGCTGTTTGAGTCATGCTTGGGTGGTTTCAAGGCTTGCGGGGCACCGGGTAACTGTAATGAAAGGCATTTTCACACAGTTCAGCTTGTGGCTCAGTTATTACTTTTGATGAATGCACTGGGGTAGTTGGCTTCCATGCATGTTTATATGAAGGGCCCCTCTACAAATCATAGTTAAAAATATGCAGAAATTGGCATCATTTTTTATGTTAAAACATACTGATCGGCTATTATTTCGATCCAGCAATCCACCGATTCAAAATCTACCAGTTGATTTCCAGCGTATACCAAGTCTCTGACATGCTTATATCAAGTGCCCATCTAGAAAAATCTACATAGTCAGGTATGAAATGATGAAATATATGAGATTTATCCAGATTTTTTATGTTAAAACCCACGGATCAGCTATATTTCAATCCAGTAATTCTCCAATAGAAAACGAATGAAGCAATAAGTCAATTAACATGTAAAATAATGATTTTTGACATTTTCTGAATCGATGCTGAATCGTCCACGTTTGACGCTTCGAAGAATCGCCTTTTCCCCCACCCTATAGCGTATACCAAGACTCTGGCATAAAGGAAACTCCCATCAAATATTGCTTTGATTCCAATTTTATTGGCAACTACTCCTTGTGGTACTTTTAGCAACAGTGACTATTCGTTTTATTCTTTTTGAGCGAGCATTATCTCACACGTGTCTGCTAAGTGCTGTAAATGTTTACCACTTTTTGCATGGTGCTGCACGTCGGAGCGTACGCCAAAACACCAACGACCGCCCCTGTGACAAAAGGCCAAGTGGAAGCAGTCAATGGCAAGCATTAGCAATCAAAAGAATAAGAACAGACTTAACAAACAATAGCAAAAGGGAGCCCGGTGTGGTTGTAGGTTGCAGTCGCATTCCTCAAGGTAAGACCATGAGGGTGGCTGAAGCAGCTCATTTCCCCAGGTCATCGTCTTTCACAGGGACATGCCGCATCAGAGGGGCCTCTCCTGGAAATCAGATCCAATCAGATGTTCCCAAGGCTTTGAGAGGGCCGGGGGAGAAGTCCCCCTATTTGATATTTGATCAGATTTGCCAGCCTCTCTAACCCCCCTCCACAGCTCAGCCACTCTCTTTTCCCCCCTGCTTAATGGGAAGTAAAAGTCAGTAAGCCTTGTGGAATTCAGGACTCCTGTTACATGAGCATGTGCTTGCCGTCTGGACAAGGGCCTTTTTGCTCGTTCTCCTCCTCCTCCCCCCTTTCTCTTGTCCTCTTTCTTTCTCATGCCTAGTTCCCTCTTCTTTTTTTTTTTATCAGCACACTTAGCCAAATGTCACTGCGTGCAACCTCCCTAATGTGTTGGCAAAACGCACAAAGTGAATGCCTTGAGAAAAGGCAGTTGCTCTACATTCATATCAGCCTATTCAAAGTGCTACACCCTCGAGTACCTGGCGGAGCATGTTCCTGGCTTGCCGAAAGTGTGATGTCTCATAGAGCTCGCTTTGTCAGAAATAGATTAAGCCTTCATATCAAAGGCATATTTCTCAGCCTTGGCAGTTCCAGCAGGAAGGAAAAAGGAAAGGTCTCTCCTATTATATAGGTCAGCTTAACATCAACAGGTGACTCAGACTTTTCTTGGCTCTAACCCAAGCTCCCAAAACAAAACACGGCATCATTCCTTCACTCTGGACACACTTCGTATTACACCGGATTCCAAATGTTAATCCAGGCTGTAGAGTTTCGAAATTCCAAGAATGGAACAAAAAAGCATTTCTATTGTGGTAACCAAACTCGACTGTGCCCAAAACGTGAGAACCTCCAGTTGTTCTTCAGATTGTGGTCCTGAATCCAAAAAGTCAGGACGAATCACAGCGGTAACGCTGCTACAGAACAGGAGCAACAAATTAGAGGAACGACGACTGTGCAGGACTTTGATGAGTCTTAAAGGAAAACTACGCGTCATGTTCTTCGACGTAACAGTGCCAACCGATGTCATTCCACACAGCTGATTTGGATCAGTAGATGCATCGATTGGTCCTCGCCTTTCTTCATGTGTCACCGATTAGCAAGGCCTTCCCCGACAATGCTCCACAGGCATCTCCAGCCATGAATAAGGACAAACTGAAGTACAGGCGGTCCGGTGCTGAAAGATGCATGACATCATACCCAGCACTGGGCATCCACATGAGTGCTAAGCTTGAGTTTCCTTTGGCCTTCTGGCAACTGACTTACAGTCATGTGAGTTACCTTGCCTGGAGTCACAAGTTGCAGGTTACACAGTGCTTGCTCTGACTCAGAAGTCTTACCTTATACTAAAGGTGACCTCAACTAAGATTGATCCCATTTTTATATGATACCAATTCTCTGGGTCCTTATTAGACATTTGATAGCCTGTAATCTGCATTGGAACAACCAAAGCACATGGTAAGTTGGATTTAAATTAGTCTTAAGTTTAGGTCACTCTTCTATTATAAACAGGAATAGTGGATCAGACTAGAAAATATTTTTTAAACGATTTACTACCGATCCAGTGGGCAAAAACGGACTGCAACACCAGTACAGGTAAGCATGGTCATCTGATCAACATCTGATCATGTTAACAAATAAAAATAGGAAATAAAATCAGTCTTTTAACTGAGGACATTCTAGGGGTTCCCTAGACACAGCTAATAGAAGGCACCACTGGGATTCGAACCAGGGTCACCACAGTGGTGCACTAGTGACTTGCACCCGCCTACTGTCAACTGTGAAATTTAAGTTATACATTTACTGCACTTACCAGAGCGACTTACAACTGAAACAATCCAAGTAATTCCTTAAGTTAAGGGCCTTGTTTGAGGACCCAACTTTGGCAGCTTGACAGAGGTGGGATTCGAACCCAGAACCTTCTGATCCAAAGCCCAGTACCTTAACCGATAAGCTCTCAATTACTTTCATTACATATAATGAAAGTGAGGTCAACTTCAGCAACGCTGATCTCATTTTTGATTAATGGTGCAAAGAGGGTCACCATACATACCAACCAACCAACCAACCATCCACCAAAACGTCTGTGAGCATCAACTATATTATCGTTCCAACCCCCCACTTCAGCCCAAAGGACCACTTCCCACTCATTCAGAGCTGCTGGACTGTTGCAGCCGCAAGTCGGGAGTCGAGGGACGTCTGGGGAGAAGCTCAAACCCCTCGGCGCACAATTAGAAAAACTTCCGGCCACTTCAATTACGACCTAAGGATCAGGGTTGAAAGGTCATGGTAGCTGTGGCCTTTCAAGAGAGTCCCTTCTCAGCGGGTGGAACGGACCAGCAACCGGTGCTGCTGTGTTACATAAGCTAAGTTTAGCTAGGACTGTATATACAACGAAGTGGCATGGGATACGACATCAAAGATGAACTCATTCAAGGTAGACCTGTCAGGTAGGTCTTATCGCGCTAGTGTGAATGCCTTGCTAATCTCTCCCGAGACACACACACACAGCAAAGAAAAAAAGAGGCATGCATGGGAAAGGCACATGCTCAGACCTCTTCAGTAAAGTTTAAACTATGTCCTTTTGTTAAATCGCAGCATTCGGAGACCGCAGGTCTTCTAGTGAGCAGCTGATTCCAGTTTAAAGGATTGGACTAAAGTACTGAAACCTCGGCAGTGCATCTTGTAACAAAAGTCTATCAACAAGGACAGTGTGTTCTTGATCACGGAAGGCCGAATGGGCGATCGGCTGCCTAGCGACTGTTATAAAGGCTGCCACAACGTATTAAAAAGCTGAGATCGGAATAGAACGTTCTGCTTGTGGTGCAAGTTCGGCTGCATGAGAGAGCCTGATTCATAAAGCACACCGGACAGAGGAAGGAAGCACGGCCACCACCGGCTGGCTTCCTTTTTCTCTTTTCTCGCCGTCTGAAACTCAAAAAGTTGTGGAAGTGGAAACTAACCATAGAGGTCTCCGAGGTTTACTGTCATGCGAATAGCTTTGCTCGGCGGTTTTGACTATTTGACTAGTCCAATAACAAATGCGGAAACATAATCTCGCTCTTTGAACAAACACCCACAGATGTTCACACGGTAACATGACATCCCCTCTCCTGCTGGAGGCAGGACCTTCTCGGGTCGCTCCAATCGCAGAGCGCTTACAGGATTACAGCACTTCCTCGTGTCGGACCAATCCCTGCAGTCTTAACCACCCCCCTCTACACACACACACACACACACACATGCACACAAACACACACTTTCACCATTCACAAAAAAAGCTTAAGGCACCTTTCTCATGTCTCAATTGTTCTTCACTGAAACTATTGTGCAATCGTTTTAAAGGAATCAGGAACAGAAAGAGCTAAAATCGAATACACCCAAGATTCTGATTCGGTTGACCATTTTGAAAACAGCTAATTCCTGCAGGCGATCTCATCTCTTTCTCAGACGAGTGTCTGATGCATGTGTGTTTAAATCGATCTTAAACTTTAGGACAAGTTCCCTGTGAAAAACGTAAGCCTTGATAGGCCTTCTACAAATATAGGGCCAGATTGGCTTTATTTGGCACACGCAAAATGACTAAGCTCGTTTAGTTTTCGGTTTTTGCATTCTGTATGTTTAATGCTCAGTTGCAGGTCTTCTCTATGGCTGTTTTATATAACTCATTTCCAGGTGAAAATCCCCCAAATGAGCATTTCTGTTCGCATACAGAACTGTGCTGTCTAACAGGCCAACTGCCTGTCAAAAAAAGATGGAATCTATAGGCCCGATGTGGGCGGAGGCCTGAGAAAAACTGAGAACAATCTTTTTCGGGGAGGAGAAGAGAGATTTCTAAGTTATACGCTCAGCAACTCTGTAGGCGCTCTGTGCAGGCACACACTTGAACACAGACAGATTTGATGATAATCGTTCCACTGAGTGAAAGCTGATGGTCTTAAAGCATTGCTGCTGTGCAGTGCGCTGGAAAGGAAGGGAAAGCTAGATGTGCCCCGATCGGTACGTGTGACACCGAGAAGGAAAAAAACAAAACAATAACGACACCTTATGGTATTAATCGGCTCGGTTCTCCTTTTAGGAAAAGAAGGCGACCCGAGAAAGAATGCCTTGTATGTGGACTTGACTGGAATCTTTGCAAGTCTGAACGAGTTGAGCGTGTGGGTTTTTTGTAAATCCATTAAGATGAAACCTCCGCGCCCCGACTTTATTTGGCCCGCACAGCCACGCCGGCTGTCCCGTGCCAGAGCGGCAGGCCACGCTGGAAAGCTCGTCGGACCGCATGCCGTACGATAGACCGAGAGCACATGGCTCGGGGGAGAGAGAGCTTACGTGGGAGCATTACCCTGCCTAGTGTGTGGGCTGGGAAGTCTTTGTTGTAGATTACTGTCCCATGAGAACCTTAAGCAACAAGCAGGCGGGGGAAGCAGGCAGCACGAGGGAGGGCTGTATGGAGACAGACATGCATCAAGCCAGGAATGCTCACTGCCCCCAATACATAGCATACACACACACACACACGTACACACGTGTGCCCACAGACATTAAAGAAGTGCAGACACCCACAGACACGATGCAGCCACAATGCTAGAGTATCATACAGTAAACAACGCTGATGAGAGGACATCAGAGGACGGCCCGGCCTGAACGGAAACAGTTGTAGGATGTGTGCAAAGACGAACAAGACAATAAAGCGAGCCGTGTGGAAGGTAACTGCACGGTTCCCAGGCACATATTCCCGTCTGATGAGAGATCAATGCTTGGAATTCCGTCGGCTTTGGGCCTGCTTAAGGTAAAGTCAGGATGAAAAGTCTATTTATATGAAGAACAAAACAAGCTGGCTTTGGCTAAAGCTCGAACTTCATGAAAACTAAATTCCACGCTCAGTTCCCTGACTGATTCTCTCAGCCATTGCAGCAAAGCAGCCTTGTTCTTCGACTCGTCCCGACAGATACTATACATCAAAACTCTCGCTCGGAGGCCCATCCTGCACAAAGGTCTCGAGGCAAACGCTCTTGACCTCGCTAAAATTTCCACATCACCACAATCACATGTTTGGCATTCGGGCACGCCATGTGTTAGCTAGCTCGGTGTAGGTCAAGTAGTGTCTTGCTGTGCCTTATGAGTCATCATAAAAGCCTGCGCTCTGATAAACAATGCATGCTAATTACCACCGAGCTTGTAAACAGTGTCTAAGCATCTGAGGAATTCCACCAAACAATACGTAGACATGTAAACTTCGACATCGGTGCTGCTCCCCGTTATTCTGAAGGCTGGATCGATTGTCAGAGGAACTCATTTTAGCATAGGAGAAGCTCCTAGTTTCAGGGCTAAGCACCGAGAAGCTGTCATTCAGGTCTTATGAGGCTCATCTCCCATCTATTCGTTCTGCCTTACAGCCCTCCTGCTCGGCTCCGTGTTTCACGTGGTGAGCAGCTGGAATGCAAGCACCACCTAGAGGAATTGACACGGAAATGCACCCCTTTCAATCAACTAAATCCGTTTAATGACTGTTTAAACCGATTTAAAAACCCTTACTAATAAGAAGCGTTTTGTTAGCAACCCCGGGCATTAACATCCAGTAATATACAGTGTAGGCAGATGCTAGGTCATTCAAAATATACGAGCGTTTTCTCATATGGTCTTACACAAAAGCAAGACCACACATTATCAGGTCTGTTTTGTTGACATTTTGTTACATGGGATGCAAAGGGCATATCCAACAATGCCCGTCACCACACTATCCCAAAGAACACACAAAGCTATAATACTGTGTAAAAGTCTTAGGCCACCATTATATTTGTTGTTTTAGCAATGGTAGAATGACTATATACAGTGGTGCTTGAAAGTTTGTGAACCCTCTAGAATTTTCTATATTTCTGCATAAATATGACCTAAAACATCATCAGATTTTCACACAAGTCCTAAAAGTAGATAAAGAAAATCCAGTTAAACAAATGAGACAAAATATTATGCTTGGTCATTAATTTTTTTAGGAAGATGATCCAATATTACATATTTGTGAGTGGCAAAAGTATGTGACCCTTTGCTTTCAGTATCTGGTGTGACCCCCCTGGTGTAACTGTTGATCAGTCCTGCACACCGGCTTGGAGGAATTTTAGCCCATTCCTCCGTACAGAACAGCTTCAGCTCTGGGATGTTGGTGGGTTTCCTCACATTAGCTGCTCGCTTCAGGTCCTTCCACAACATTTCGATTGGATTAAGGTCAGGACTTTGACTTGGGCATTCCAAAACACGAAGTTTATTCTTCTTTAACCATTCTTTGGTAGAACGACTTGTGTGCTTAGGGTCGTTGTCTTGCTGCATGACCCACCTTCTCTTGAGATTCAGTTCATGGACAGATGTCCTGACATTTTCCTTTAGAATTCTCTGACAGAATTCAGAATTCATTGTTCCATCAATGATGGCAAGCCGTCCTGGCCCAAAGGGGATGCAGCAAAACAGGCCGGACCCAAACCATGAGACTACCACCACCATTTTCACAGATGGGATAAGGTTGTTACACTGGAATGCAGTGTTTTTTCCTTCCTCCAAACATAACGCTTTTCTTTTAAAACCAAAAATTCTATTTTGGTCTCATCCGTCCACAAAACATTCTACCAATAGCCTTCTGGCTCGTCCACGTGATCTTTAGTAAACTGCAGACGAGCAACAATGTTCTTTTTGGAGAGCAGTGGCTTTCCCCTTGCAACCCTGCCATGCACACCATTGTTGTTCAGTGTTCTTCTGATGGTGGACTCATGAACATTAACATTAGCCAATGTGAGAGAGGCCTTCAGTTGCTTAGAAGTTACCCTGGGGTCCTTTGTGATCTCACCAACTATTACACGCCTTGCTCTTGGAGTGATCTTTGTTGGTCGACCACTCCTGGGGAGGGTAACAATGGTCTTGAATGTCCTCCATTTGTACACAATCTGTCTGACTGTGGATTGGTGGAGTCCAAACTCTTTAGAAATGGTTTTGTAACCTTTTCCAGCCTGATGAGCATCAACAACTCTTACATTACATTACATTACATAACATAACTCTCATAACATTTACCACGTGCAAACGTTTGGCCACATTCCCAGATGATCCACTACTGTATTTTTAAGGTCTAAAAACTTAACTGGCGTTTAACAGTTTGTTAAAATTAGAACATCTTTTTATTTTGAAAATCAGTTGCTCTTCACAATTTTTTGTTCACATTTTCACCTTGTTTTTATCTGGTCAGGTTCTCTGTACTTCCAGACAACACAGGGCACATACAGGGTCCATGTAGCACCGAGAGATGATTCCCCATCCAGCTTGCATCCATGCGGACTCCCTGATGAAATGAAACTATTCGACAGGATTCCAAGGGAGTATTATGACTCACAGTGATGCTGTTGTAACGTTGCGCACTTAATTACAGACCCAGAGCAGTGAAACCTACAGTAGTGAAAGCTGTCTCTTAAGCTGTCAAATCATATATAATTCAGGGATAATTTAAGATGACATGTCCCAGGATCAAGCCTAGCAAGCCATTGTCATGTCTTCAGAACCAGCATACAGCAAAGCAGGGGTGTTAATAGACTACTCATTGTAGTGGGGCACACACAGAATTTAAAGGGGCCTAGCTGTATCCGTCTACTGTCCAACCAGCCATAGCGGCAGGGCTGTGCATAAAAATAAGCACCAAATAAATTAAGTGATTTAGCACTAAAGTGGGGGTTACTCTGCCAGGGATGAGAAATTAAGCACAAATTAACACTAAAGAATGTTTATTAATTGCATTAACTAAACATGTAGCTATGAGCTATCATTAGCTTGCCTGCGGCATGCCTGACTTTCTTTTAAATACAGAAAAAAACTGGCTCTGACTGAAAGCTTTAGCCGTTCGAGCTTTTGGGAAAGACGCTGGGGCATTATGGGAAATGTAGTGCCTGTAGTGAATTTGCATTGCATGTCCTGTAGTTCTGCTCAGCAATCTAAGATAAAATTGACTGATTTTAGTAGGACAGAGCAACATTTTACTGGGGCACGTGCCGGTAAAATGATAAAGTGCTCTTCTTGGCTTGTTAATCTGCTCATACTGTACTCATTAAGGTTAGATAACCTTAACTCTAAAATTGTCCCAGTGTACCAAAAGTACCTGAGTGAGTGAGCGCCTGAGTGAGTGCACCCTGCCATCCTTTACAGGAGTTCCCTCCTTGTTCCCTGTGATCCCGGTTACTGCCCACCAGTTTTCTAAAAGTGCATAGATGAGTTGCATAGTTTGTTGCACTTTGTTGCATTCAGTGCCGAATATCAAGAGGGCTGATGCACATAAACATGCATCCACCAAACAGTTCAAACAGATTAATATCCAGTTGCTCAAACTATACTATAAACTGGTATACAAGTGTAGCTACAGCATGGCCATTGGGGGCACCTTTATGATCAAAGCAACATGAATTCAGTTCAATGTATTGTCTATAACAATGTGGGGACATATGACACTGAAAAGAGGGTTGCAGCTTCCCAAGGCATAAAGTATAGTATAGATTATACTAGTTGGTATAGTATACAGTGGGGCAAAAAAGTATTTAGTCAGCCACTGATTGTGCAAGTTCTCCTACTTAGAAAGATGAGAGAGGTCTGTAATTTTCATCATAGGTACACTTCAACTATGAGAGACAAAATGATGATGAAAATCCAGGAAATCACATTGTAGGATGTTTAAAGAACTTAATTGTAAATCATGGTGGAAAATAAATATTTGGTCACCCATAAACAAGCAAGATTTCAGACTATCACAGACCTGTAACTTCTTCTTTAGGAAGCTCTTCTGTCCTCCACTTGTTACCTGTATTAATGACACCTGTTTGACCTCGTTATCTGTATAAAAGACACCTGTCCACAGCCTCAAACAGTCAGACTCCAAACTGAACCATGGCCAAGACCAAAGAGCTGTTGAAGGACACCAGGAGGAAAATTGTAGACCTACACCAGGCTGGGAAGAGTGAATCTACAATAGGCAAGCAGGTTGATTTGAATAAATCAACTGTGGGAGCAATAGTAAGAAAATTGTAAGACATACAAGACCATTGATAATCTCCCTCGATCTGGGGCTCCATGCAAGATCTCATCCTGTGGGGTCAAAATAATCATGAGAACGGTGAGCAAAAATCCCAGAAACTACACGGAGGGACCCCTGATGAATGACCTGCAAGAGCTGGGACCAAAGTAACAAGGCTACCATCAAGTAACAACACACTACAGGGACTCAGATCCCTGCAGGTGCCAGCGCTGTCCCCCCCTGCTTAAGCCAGTACACATGTCCAGGCCCGTCTGAAGTTGGCCAGAGAGCATATGGATGATCCAGAAGAACCATTGGAGGATAATATCATGTGGTCCAACCAAAATAGAACTTTTTGGTAAAAACTCAAACTTGTCGTCGTTTGGAGGAAGAAGAATACTGAGTTGCATCATCCCATGAACCACATACCTACTGTGAAGCATGGGGGTGGAAACATCATGTTTTTGGGCTGTTTTTCTGCAGAGGGGACAGGACAACTGATCTGTGTTAAGGGAAGAATGAACGGGGCCATGTATGGTGAGATTTTAAGCCAAAACCTCCTTTCATCAGTGAGAGCATTGAAGATGGAACGTGGCTGGGTCTTCCAGCGTGACAGTGATCCCAAACACACCGCTCGGGCAACAAAGGAGTGGCTCCATAAAAAGCATTTCAAGGTCCTGGAGTGGCCTAGCCAGTCTCCATACCTCAACCCCATAGAAAATTTGTGGTGGGAGTTGAAGGTCCATGTTGCCCAGCAACAGCCCCAAAACGTCACTGCTCTAGAGGAGATCTGCATGGAGGAATGGGCCAAAATACCAGCTACAGTGTGTGCCAACCTGGTGAAGACTTACAGGAAACGTTTGACCTCTGTCATTGCCATCAAAGGTTATGTTACAAAGTATTGAGTTGAACTTTTGTTATTGACTAAATACTTATTTCCCCCATAATTTACAATGAAATTCTTTAAAAATCCTACAATGTGATTTCCTGAATTTTTTTTTCTCATTTTGTCTCTCATAGATGAAGTGTACCTATGATGAAAATTACAGACCTCTCTCATCTTTAAGTAGAAGAACTTGCACAATCAGTGGCTGACTAAATACTTTTTTGCCCCACTGTAAATAATATAGCATAATTTTTATCTTCTGCATAGAACAACCGAAAGTGAAGTAAACCACAGGAAAGCGTGGTTCATGCTTCCATTTCAACAGGCTTTTCAAAGCCTTTAAATGGCTGGAAAGGATTTGAATTTGGTGGAGTTAAAGTAGTTGGACAAAGAAAACCTTTGGAGCAATTATCAGAGTCCCAGTCAAGACAGAGACTGGAAGTGGCTGTGACCGAGACAAAAGTTAAAAAAAAAATTTAATCAGACAAAACTATAAGGAAGAAATTTGAATAAATTAAATTAGATTGTAATTTACATTACATTAATTATTATTCATTATAAATGCTATATATGAATAAATAATATTTAAAGCCTAAAATGATTATTAGTTATTATTATATCATAAACTTAGTCAAACTAAAGCAATGTAACTTTTGGAAGCAAATGATGGTGAAGATTCTGTTTCTCCTGTTCTCTCAAACTGCCCCATAAAGTCAAAAGTATATAGCCAGCAACATCCATTCTATCCATTTTCATTATTAAATGTGAAAACATAATAATAATATTTCAATCTGCCCTCAAACAAAAACTGTACTAACTAAACTATCCTAACAAAGTAAAGCGAGGGGTGAAAATGCAATCTTAACATCAGACCTGTAATTTATTACTAAACAAGAATAGCAGGAAGCGAAGTGATTTTATTTAGGCTGATTTTATTTATTTTCTCATGTGTTCTGTTTGAATGGACTGTTTATTCAATAACAGTAAGTTCTGTTTTCAATTTAACGTTATCTCTGACGGACGCATTGGACCCATCTTGTCTGGACAACACTTTTGGAGTCTACCTTACCCCAAGATAGAGACAAGACCAAGACTACAACACTAGTGGGCGGAGCTCTGACTCCCCACATGAGACTGCAGAGAAGCAGCTTCCCAAACTACTGTACTAAAGTGATATGCCAAACTAGTACAGCACCAATAGTTTCTATTTTTAGTTGCAGTTTAGTATGAGTATGGTATTGCACAGTATTTGGTTCCAGCTGTTAATCCTGCTCCGAATACTACTCTTGGTACCAAATAATTGTTTTAGGGTACTAGAACTACAATCTTTGGTGCTACTGCTGAGCAGTAAAGCACAACCCCAGTACCAGAGCATCTAGCGATCACCTCGATGTTCTAGTCTTCACCAGTTAACCATGGTATAGCTACAGGGGTCAGCTGTCAAAGGTGAAACATTCCAAACATCTGTCAGACCTTAAAAGGATGTATGGAACAAGAGGGAGCGGAGGGGGAACGGCCACCATGCTTGATTTGGCTTACTTTTGGGGCCATGCAGCAAGCCAGTTCTAAGAAGCCATATCAACAGACCAGGTGCTATCAGTCAAGGAAGGCCACGAGGCTGACCTTGAATCAGGTTCATGTTTGCATTACCCAAAACCACGCTCATTTGTCAGAGAACCATATCATAGGTCTACAAAGCTGCCAGGTCTGTTTAGGCTGCTATGTTCTTCCGTTTACTTGTACTTGGGTCAACCATCCAGACAGTCATTCAACTTGGAATATTAAAAACAGGAGAACTGACACAAAGGTGATGAGAGACAGTCCCATCATTATAAAGTTGTTTAAATATGACCAGGATCTTTTTTTTTTTGAGACCAACCTGTTTTAGGCTTACAAGCTTTATTACAAGGCTTTACGTGTACACACCCCATAGTAAAACATTTCTCAAAGGTTACAGGGAATAGAGCTTTGTTCGTGATAACCAAGCATGCTCAACTCCATAAAAGGGACAGTTCGCTTTGATATATCCCTTTACATATATTTTATGACTAGTAAACACTGCAATGAAACCATAACTACTATCAACAAATAACCCGTCAGTGGATACGGAAAATATAGAGCGCCATCTTCTTTATGTCCACATAAATATAGGTCACTGTGTAAATCTGAGACGATGGGTCGCTTGGGCGAAAAAAGAAAAGCCTGCAGTAGCGTTACATTGTCTTACATCCAGTATCAATAGACATTTTCTTGTACTTCTTGCAAGACTTCCCTGGGACAAGCTGTTAAAGGAGGCTCTGAACTGTTTACATTTACTTCATATCCTTCCTCAGACACCTTCAGTGGGAAATGAACTGTAAGTAAATATTGACAGTAGCACTAAGACTAAAAGGTTATATTCTGCCACCCTGGCATCCACCCCTGTTTGAACAGTGTAGGTCAGACGACTAATGGCAGAAAGAAATTGTGAATGGCGCAGGGAGCTGCTGATATGAGGACGACACCATTCATTGAAGTTCAGCTCCTTAAGGTAACCTGAGCCGATGCAAAAGGGGAGGGAAGTTCCTGCTACACTGCTGCTCAAGAATGAAGCTGTCAGTTATTCCTGAAGCTCGTGGCCGAGTGAGGGCTGATGAATGGATTCATCAATGAATGAACAAACAGGAAGGGTAATTTGTCAATATAATACAAGGCAAATGTAATGAGATGAGTAAATATTAGAGTGCAATTTTGGCCGATTATGATCGATTGAGATTTAAAAAAATATAAATTACAGCATACAGAACCATTTTTTTTTCCAACTTTTCTTTTAATGGAAACTTCATTGCTTAAGAAAGAAAGCAGGGCTGCTGGCTTTTGCAAACAGCACGCTCTGAAGAGGTTCCACGATGAAGATATGTCCAAAATACATCCCTACTCCCTCGTTAGTATCCCTACTCCCTTATTAGTTATGCACTATATAGAGAGAGACTATTTAGTTGCCTAAGTAGCACTCAAAACACAACCGAAATCTAACACGTCCTCTTCATGCACACTTGTCAGATGCGGTCTCATACAAAAAATCAGCAAGTGGCTGGGCCATGTTTAAAGCTCCATACACATGAACTGAATTCAAGTTAGTAAAAGCACTGTGCTGTTCATGTGGGGCTGTGCTGAGCTGTGCAAGTGTAAATGTGACCGGAACAAAATCGGTTACATGAGACTGACCAGCCGATTCCGATGACCAGCCAATCGATCGGTGCGTCTCTAGTAAATATACAAATCAGAAGACTGGGAACAGAACAAAGTAGCAATGTTTCCGTATTGGAAATGCGATCGAATTACAGCTTGGACAGATGCCTTTCAAAATGCTGACCTCACTCCGTGATGTCATAAATAAATGTTTTATGCTCTTCCAGTGCAAGCCTGAAGAATGACCCTGTTTATGGCATGAACATCTGTCTGCATATGGTCGACAGTGTTGCCTTATCCTGTCCTACAGTATGAAGGAGGTAACCCGATTCCACAGCCAGCTGTTGCCCAATGGGTGTTCTAAAGCAGGGGGAGCATTACTCTTCTCTTCTGTGGCTCCTTCTGTGAACAGTTCTGAAGAACAGTTTATAAAAACCAAGCCACCATTTCTTCACACTGGCTTATTTCCAACACTCCTGCCTGACCTCCCCAAATTTAACCTTTGGCCTGGAAGGCCAATATTAACTCTCGGGCCAATTGTCTGGGGGCTCCCGACTTCCCTTGGCCAGTCCGTGAGAACATTCCAGAAACGGTTGCCAGGAGAGCTTGGGTGTTAGAATGCTGACCTCCAATATGTCCAGGGTTACCCTTGATCTAGTCTCCTATCCCCCCACCAGCTTCCCTTCTAGTCAGAGGGGCTATTGCTCACTCTCAGACACAACACCTCCACTTCTGTCAGGCTCGGGCTCCCCTAATCATGCAATCACCACTGAACACCTGTAGCCATTTAGGTCATCAGGACACACTGTTTGCCTTTCTGTGTATGTAATTGCAGTCCAAATACCTAGAAGGACCTTTGACATCAGAGGAGGGTGTTCTGTAAAA
Source organism: Ancistrus triradiatus (assembly GCA_025084515.1). NCBI lineage: Eukaryota > Metazoa > Chordata > Actinopteri > Siluriformes > Loricariidae > Ancistrus > Ancistrus triradiatus. The sequence goes on along the minus strand of JAJAGP010000030.1, from coordinate 76,111 downwards.
CGGCTATCAATCTAGAATTTGAAAAAATGTTTATTTTCGGAATGTGACAGGGTGGCCTAAAGAGTCATTCCGTCAAATGGATGTCATTGCTTGGTGTCAATCTTTGACGTAGTATTTTCAATTTCTATATTTTTTTGTTTAACAACAAACATATTTAACAAATAATGCGTAATGGTCAATCCACATGGTTTACACGGTTTCTGCTGTTACTGTTATTCACTCCTGACGCTCTTTATATGAATAACAGGACTGTGTTTTCAGCACAGAATTAGCAAATACATTTGCAACCACATGGCATCCATACTAATGGCATTAGGACACATCACATGCTAATGATGTACCAAAAATTAGGACTTTTACAATAAACAAGCAACATCTACATTTACATTTACATTTATGGCATTTAGCAGACGCCCTTATCCAGAGCGACTTACAATTGATACAGTTACAATCCAAGCAATTGTGGGTTAAGGGCCTTGCTCAAGGACCCAACAGAGGTGGCTTGACAGGATAGTAAGGTGAGACTGACCTTCTCAGTCATATTTACAATATCGTCAAATACACAGGAAAAATACGTACAGAAAGAACTTGCTTACTAAAATATCTTACTTTTGGTCTTCCTATGGTCTCCAGAAGATGCAGCTGATATAATGTCCTACTGAACATGTGACTTGTGGTATGCTTCATAATTTCCGAAAGTGGGAATATGTTAGGGCAACAGGACTCAGTGAAAACCTGGGGACATGACTAAAATGTGTATTTTATTTCGAAAAAAATATTTAAGGCACAGTTGGGGTATAGAGTGACAACAATGGAAAAAAAAGTATTCTGAAGGATTTGAATCATTATATGTAATTACATGTTAGAGACCAGGGACAGCCAAAAAAAACAAAAATACTACAAAATCTAAATTTAATTATATTAATTATCTATACATGTAATGTCCTGGGGACAGAAATGACACCCATTCGGTGGAATGGCTCTAATTTATTAAGGTTGATCCGTTTTACCAGTACACAGCTGAACTCTACAATATCTTAATACATACCGATATCTCCTAATTTGCTTAAATTATGTAAATCTTCATCAGAAATGGCTCGTTTCCTTTTGTCCTCCTCTGCCTTATCACTGCAGGTGAAGGATCCAGGGGTAGAGGTTTGCTCTGTTGAATCACTAGTGCCTCGGACTAGGAGCGACCTCAGAGAACAAAGGCGAACGCCGCCGTATCACTGTGTGGGAGGATGAAAGGCCGGTCGCTATCAGGGCTGAGCTACGGGCAGCTGCACTCAGCTGAAAAACAACACAATGTGAGAGGAGCAAGAACACAACAGTCCTGGACCAGCAATCAGAGGGCACAGACCTGCCAGGCATGGGCACGAACGCTCTGACGGTTTATGCGTGTAGGTTTGGTGCTAACCAGTTTCCCCTCACCCGAGCAGGGGGACCTTTATCTGAGATAAACAATGCAGCTCTGCTAAATAAATCATCATTAGGCAGGCACTTAATCAATGATGTCAGGGAAAAAGATTTATGGTATCAAAACGATCGACAGCACTGGGTTTTGAGTCAAGTTCCGGTCTGGTAGGTGAAACCATAACTTTAAACACTGGGCATTAACGTCAGTGTACCCAGTCATTCCCATAAAGAGTTATGTAACACCAACATTTGCAATGCAGTGTCACTATGTACATGTGGCTGTTTAGCAATAACACAGGAAAATATTTGATGGAATTGGTCCTATCTGAAGGCCGGGGTGGTATTGATCTGTGCCGAGTTATCCTTCCTATCAGGAAAGCCATAGCTGTAAAATGATTGTGTGACAATGCAATAAACGAAACCTACCAAATTACAACTGATTTGACCAAACAAACTGAAAAGAAATCACACGTTAAACACGTTGTTTTGGCTATGATCTCCATCACAGTGTTAAAGATATTCACAAAACTGCTGAAGCAAGAGCAAACAAAGTCACTGCCACAAGCCCAGAACTCATGACTTGTCAATCAATGACTCTCTTCGGGCTGCACTACATATGTAGTTTGTCACTTACGCCAGAATGACCTCTGCTTTCACACCGAATAAAAACATTCAGAAGCTTTCATCGAGGTTAGTTAATGATAAGTGCGAAGAGGCATGGGAAAGGGGCTTGCTTATCACTTTCACAGACTGCCTGTTGTCTTGAGTGCAAAGCGTGATATGACAAATACCGAAACTAAAAGCATATAGCAATCATCCTTACAATGAATAACATAGCTCTCAGTGATAGGACAAGTACAGACATTATTTGAAAGGTCTACAGTACTGGGCAAAAGTCTTAGGCCACCATTAGATTAGATATAGCCTACCATTGTAGTGGTATAATAATTATTTCTCAAACTCTGTATTAGAATACACCTATAAAATACAGGACATTTGTATGCAGTATTAAAAACTTTTGGTGATCTCTTCTTACTCTTTTAGACTATTTAGACTAATTAATGACATTTTTAGATAATCAGCACTTAATGCACTTAATAATCCGATCATAGTCGGATTTCTGCAGTTATACGATTATTCAAGTGGTCATGCATACAGCATACTCCAATCTAGAAACTGGATTTTACTCCAGTAATCGGATTTCTCATACAGTCGTATGAAAAAGTGTGGGCACCCCTGATCATTTTCATGATTTTAGTTTATAAATCATTGGTTGTTCAGATCAGCAACTTGAGTTAAATATATCATATAGCAGATGAACACCATTGTTCTCAAGAATCTGGAGATATTAACTGGAATCCATGCGACCCTCAACTTTAACAAGATTCCTAGTACCTGCACTGGCCACACAGTCCCACAGCATGATGGAACCGCCACCAAATTTTACTGTGGGTAGCAAGTGTTTGTCTTGGGATGCTGTGTTCTTTTTCCGCTCCTTGTTATGTCCAAATAACTCAATTTTTGTTTCATCAGTACACAGAACTTTATTCCAAAATGAAGCTGGATTGTCCAAATGTGCTGTAGCACACCTCAAGTGACTCTGTTTGTGGCGTGTCTGCAGAAAAGGCTTCTTCTGCATTACTCTCCCATACAGCCTCTCCTTGTGCAAAGTGCGCTGTATAGTTTTGAACGATGAACAGTGACACCATCTGCAACAAGATGAGGTTGTAGGTCTTTGGAGGTGGTCTGTGGCTTGAACTATGACTGTTCTCACCATCCTTCGCCTCTGCTATCTGAGATTTTTCTTGGTCTGCCACTTCGGGAGTTCCTTAACTAGAACTGTGCCTGTGGTCTTCCATTGCCTCACTATGTTCCTCACAGTGGAAACTGACAGCTGAAATCTCTGAGAGAGCTTTTCCCTTTCCCTGAACCATGATGTTGAACAACCTTTGTTTTCAGGCCATTTGAGAGTTGTTTTGAGGCTCCCATATTGCCACTCTTCAGAGAAGATGCAAAGAGGAGAAAAACTTCCAATTGGCCACCTTAACCCTTTATCATAGTTGGACTCACTTGTGTATGTAGATCAAGGGTCAGTGAGCTTACAAAACATATTTTGTGTTCCAATAATTAGTGCTAAAGGTATTCAAATGACAAGGGTGCCCCAAATTTATACACCTGCCTAATTTTGTTTGAATAATTACTGCACACTTTCTGTAAAAACCTATAAACTTAATTTCACTTCTCAAATATCACGGTGTTCATCTGCTATATGATATATTTACCTGACATTGCTGAGCTGGATAACCAATGATTTATAAAGAAAAATCATGAAAATTATCAGGGGTGCCCAAACTTTTTCATACGACTGTAGTAAGTATCCGATTTCAATCGGTTTTCTCAGTCTGCACAAGCCTAACCCAAAATATTGCCATGTTCTATTATCCTAAAGACTTGGATTAATTAAGCCTCTTTTTCCATTTACTGTGACGAGTTTTTTTTCTCGCGAGATCTGGCAACCCCAGAATTAAACAAGCCATGGAAATAACCACTTTGGAGTGTATACTCAAGAAAATGAAGAATTTGAGTAATTAATATAAAACTTTGAGGTTTGAAAAAACTTTGTCACATACTTCTATGAGATTAATGGCTGGTTGCAAAGTAGAAATGCGATCATTAAACCCGGAGGTTTGTCTTTATCCAGTTACTCAAGTGTGTACTTGTTCATCTGATTACTGACAAAATCTGATTTTCTGAAGATGCTGTTATCTGGAAATAAGTGCTGTAGTTGAGCACAATTTCTTTTTTTTTCTTATTATTAAAAAAAGAAGAAAATAAAAGAGTGCAAACAAAAACAGTGCAGTTTTATCAGTGGGCACAAAAATTCATATCGGCATTATATATCGGCCATCAGCCTCTCTGCTCTATAAATATCGGCTTCGGCACAGACCATTAAAAACCCATATCGGTCAACACTAGTCTAAAGACACTTGGTCAGGAATGTTTTTTTGTTTTAAGGGCAGCAGCCGAGAAATCACTTTTTGAAAGGAGAACAAGGTAAAAAGGCTAAAGCTCACAAAGACTGGAATGAAGAGCAGTGGAAAAGAGTACTATGGAGTGACAAATCCAAGTTTGAAAATATTAGCAAAAATCATCAACAATATATTACAACCCCAATTACAATGAAGTAAAACAAATACAAACAGAATACAATGATTTGCAAATCCTTTTCAAGCTATATTCAATTGAATACACTACAAAGACAAGACAATTAATGTTCAAACAGATAAACTTTTTTGTAATTTTTTTATGTTGAATTTGATGCCTGCAAAACAGTTTGGACAGGAGCATGTTTACCACTGTGTTACATCAGCTTTCCTTTTAACAACACTCAATAAGCGTTTGGGAACTGAGGACACTAATTGTTGAAGCTTTGTAGGTGGAATTCTTTCCCATTCTTACTTGATGTACAACTTCAGTTGCTCAACAGTCCGGGGTCTCCGTTGTCGTATTTTGCTCTTCATAATGAGCCACACATTTTCAGTGGGAGACAGATCTGGAGTGCAGGCAGGCCAGTCTAGAACCCGCACTCTTTTACTATGAAGCCACGCTGTTGGAACACGTGCAGAATGTGGCTTGACATTGTCTTTCTGAAAAAAGCAGGGACGTCCCTGAAAAAGACGTTGCTTGGATGGTAGCATATGTTGCTCCAAAACCTGTCTGTACCTTTCAGCATTAATGGTGCCTTCACAGATGTGGAGTTACCCACGCCATGGGCACTAACACACCCCCGTACCATCAGAGATGCTGGATTTTGAACTTAGCACTGATAACAATCCAGACAGTCCTTTTCCTCTTTGGCCCGGAGGACACGACATCCATGATTTCCAAAAACTATTTGAAATATGGACTCGTCAGACCACAGGACACTTTTCACTTTGCTCCAGTCCATCTCAGATGAGCTCGGGCCCAGAGAAGCCGGCGGCGTTTCTGGGTGTTGTTGCTATATTCGTTTTGCATGGTAGTGTTTAACTTCCACTTGTAGACGGAGCAACGAACTGTGTTCACAGAAGATGGTTTTCTGAAGTGTTCCTGAGCCCATGTGGTAATATCCGTTACAGAATGATGTTGGTTTTTAATGCATTACTAAAACAACAAACCTAATAGTGACTTTAAACGTTTGCACAGTACTGGCGATAAAGTCCACACAAATAGCTCATGACTCATGTATCTTCATATTAAGATACAAAACACAAGGCTGGATTCAAATCCTAAATATATACCAACTTCTGAGTCCACGTTCTGCCCCCAAATAATGACCTTTGTGAATAATTCACTACCACAAAGCATTACTCACTAACCTTGAGGGTCTCATGAGTGGTATCAAAAGTATGGTGCTTTTCATTCCAGAACAGCACAAGCGATTCATTCACACTTTCCTATATGAGTCACACAGGAATTCCAACAATGGACCATATTGGCTCGCTCCAACAATGCTTAAAACGCTTGGCTCACAATATTACATAAAGCTTTCATCGCAAGAAAAGTCCCTTTCGCCTTTCTCTTTGCGTGCTGATGATTCAGCCTGCTATTTTTGAAGATGGAGGGTCACTCCAGCAAGCCAAAGAGCTGAGAGTATGAAGAGCTCTCCATTCCTCACTCTGCCGTGCACTTTTAGCTATCTACGTCCCACCTGGAAGGGCTACAAAGACTCTTCCACTGAGTACCGAGGGCTTTCTAAGGCACTCCAGCCAGCACCGGTCGATCAAAGGGGAACGACCGGCAGGCCGTGAGAAGCTAAAGCCATTCTGACTAAATGCGTTTAGAAGAGGAATCCTGAATCAGCAAGTTTGGCAGTGAACCGTCTGATGTGTCACTGTCAAACAAAGCAGAGCTCATTAGCAGGTAAAAAGTTACAGTCATTCGAGTGACAGCTTTCCATCCAGCTCATGTCAAACACGTTTGCCTGATCAACATATCCAGGAGGCCACAGTGCGGCTGAGCAAATATCAAAAGTGGCGTTTAAGAGTTTGGGAATATTCAAACATATCCAAGAAGTCCAAGAATACAAACAGCTATAGCAAGCTATGCAAATTTCAAGCAATCTTGCCTTCCAGAAATGTGTAAGTCATTAAGGAATACAAGCATGAGTTGCATTTGAAGTGTGGCAGCAAGGGATGTTAGAGCAAGTCTTCTATCTGGACTGGGTGCTACATTGGTATATCCTGTTTAGATAATCCCAGATTGAAGGTCTTTTCACACCAAGTTTTACATACGAAAAAAACACGTCAAGTTTTGAAAAAGAACACAAGTACATTAATGCCGTCCTCCACACCGAGTCTGAAACTGACGGATTGCGATGCTGGGACACTTTTTAATGGGAGTCAGATGGATTAAATCAGGCTGACCAATCAGAGCTCGGTTGTCAGGCAGAACAGCTCATCCTGCTAGTAGCAGAGCACAAGAGCTTAAATGACAAACAACATGCTGACTATAAAAAAATGGATATTAAAGAAAATATCTGGTTTAATATAACTGAAAGACTAGAGAATGATGGTGATAAACCTCACAGTGACTGTATGGAACCATTTTCTTGTTTATCTAAGTGCATTCTAATCTGTTCATGGCCACAAAAACACAACCTAAAGCTTGCTGCACTAATCTTTGCTCATGTCTTTGTTTTATGAAGTTGGTGACGTGAAACAACATGGCGAAATCTCTGTGGCACAGGAAGAGAAGAGAAATTAAAGAAAGCAAAAGCAGACATGGAGTTTTCACACTGTTTAGACAAAAAAACATACGGAAATGTGTATTTGCAATGCGGTTTTTTCCCTGCGAAAACATGAGTGTGAAAAGGCCTTTATGCTGGTGATAGAGTATCGTACTGCGCTATTCGAAATTCATCAAATTTCATAGTATGGTTTCTGCTGAATGTGTATTTGTGTGTGTTATCGGATTCCCATGGTAAAGTCAAAATATCGTACGTCAGCTATTAAAGTGATTAAAACGGGAACAGCATACAGTGGTGTGAAAAGTGTTCACCCCCTTCCTGATTTCCTAGTTTTTGCATGTTTGTCACACGCAAGAGTTTCGGAACATCAAACCACTTGAAATATTAGTGAAAGACAACACAAGCAAACACAAAATGCAGTTTTTAAATGAAGGTGTTTATTATTAAGGGACAAAAAAATCCAAACCTACATGGCCCTGTGTGAAAAAGTGATTACCCTTAAAACATATTGCCACACCTGTTCTCAATCAGGACATCACTTAAATAGGACCTGCCTGACAAGGTGAAGTACACCAAAAGATCCTTAAAAGCTACACATCATGCCGAGGTCCAAAGAAGTTAAAGAACAATTGAGAAAGAAAGTAATTGAGATCTATCAGTCTGGAAAGGGTTATAAAGCCATTTCTAATGCTTTGGACCAAAACTACCAAGAGCGTAGTGACGAGTCATCCAAGAAGTCACAAAAGACCCCACAACAACATCCAAAGAACTACAGGACTCACTTGCCTCAGTTAAGGTCAGTGTTCATGCCTCCACCATAAGAAAGAGACTGGGCAAAACTGGCCTGCATGGCAGAGTTCCAAGATGAAAACCACTGCTGAGCAAACAGAACATTAAAGCTTGTCTCAATTTTTCCAGAACACACCTTGATGATCCCCAAGACTTTTGGGAAAACATTCTGTGGACTGACGAGACAAAAGTTTAGCAGGTGTGTGTCCCATTACATCTGGAGTAAAAGTAACACAGCATAGAACATTATAGCAACAGTAAAATATGGTGGTGGTAGTGTGATTGTCTGAGGCTGTTTTGCTGCTTCAGGACCTGGAAGACTTGCTGTGATAAATGGAACTATGAATTCTGCTGTCTACCAAAAAATCCTGCAGCAGAATGTCCGGCCATCTGTCCGTGATCTCAAGCTGAAATGAACTTGGGTTCTGCAGCAGGACAATGATCCAAAACACACCAGCAAGTCCACCTCTGAAAGGCTGAAGAAATACAAAATGAAGGCTATAGAGTGGCCTAGTCAAAGTCCTGACCTGAATCCTATTGAGCTTAAAAAGCCCGTTCATGCTGGAAAACCCTCCAATGTGGCTGAATTACAACAATTCTGCAAAGATGAGTGGCCAAAATTCCTCCACAACGCTGTAAAAGATTCATTGCAAGTTATTGCAAACGCTTGGTTGCAGTTGTTGCTGCTAAGGGTGGCCAACCAGTTATTAGGTTTAGGGGGCAATCACTTTTTCACACAGGGCCATGCAGGTTTGGATTTTTTTCTCCCTTGATAATAAACACCTTCATTTAAAAACTGCATTTTGTGTTTACTTGTGTTGCCTTTGACTAATATTTCAATTGGTTTGATGTTCCGAAACACTTAAGTGTGACAAACATGCAAAAAAATAATAAATCAGGAAGGGGGCAAACACGTTTTCACACCACTGTATGTTGTGTGGACCACTGCCAAGTGTTGGATTTTAGGAAATCTAACACTTGGCAGAAAAACATTATCTGTAAAGTTTGCTGCTCAACGGCGGGAGTTGGTGGCGGCAACACTAGCGCTATTTTCATGTTCATACAATGAAACGAGCAAAATAGTATTACTACAGCCAAAATACACCAAGCATCGGGTGTAAAAAAATCCAAAAAATCATCACACGTTCATAAAGTTTTGGCTGGATCTTTTGCTAAAGCAGCTCTGTATGACAAGAAACCTAGCAGATGGAAGCAATTGTGCCAAGGGGGCATGTTTACATAGTTGAAAAGAATGGGTTCAGGAAGCTAATCAAAACCCTTGATCTGTGGTATGTCATGCCGAGCCGCCAGCTTCTTACCGAAGTCTAGGTCCCTTTGTGTATATGGCAAATACTGACTCAAAACTGAAGACTATTAGAGTGTTTTATATTTGAACTATAATATTGAATGTGGATGTTGACAGGTTTATAAATAGGATACAGTATTGTGCAAAAGTGCAAAAAGCCACCATTGGATTTGTAGCAATGGAATAATGACCATATACTGCATACTGTTGATGATTGTATCCAAAAATTTCTAACTAATTCGTCATCGTATAATACTCTTTCCCACTGATCTTCATTCCAATCTTTGTAAGCTTTGGCATATCTTAACATTTTCATCCTGTTCTTCTTCCAAAAAAAGTGGTTTCTTGGCTGCCTACCATCCAAAAAGACCATTCCTGATCAAGCTACTTCAGAAGACGGGTCTGTAACAGGGTCAATTTGGCATCCCGATGAAGCTGTGACCTATTTAGCTGCTATTGTAAGGGCAGGTCACACTAAATACTTGCCACTGTAGCCTATAGAAGTTATTTTTCTGTTTTGTTTTTCTTTATCAAGCAAACGACAAGAACCGAGACAATTTTTTCAAGTCAAAATGCATCGAGAACCGAATTCTACAAGTTCCAATGTGGAAGAGAACTGGGGTACCACTGTATTTGCTGATATGTGCCTCAGACATTCATAAACTCTAATATGGGAAGGATATTCCACACAACACATTTTTGCCACCACTGGCGTTTTAGTGACATTGATTAGGATGAACTGATGGATTCAGGCTGGTGAGCCAAGTTGTGATTCTTGATGCAAAAACAACCTGGATTTATCTGACTGGTTTGCTTGTTTTTGTACTGATAACAACTATAACCAGTTCGAACCAGCTGCTGTGGTTCAGTGTGAAATTTATCAATGTGACTGACTACACGGTCAATGGCACTAGCACCTTGCTATTAGAATAAGTTAACACACAGTATGAACACAACGCTGACTGAATCTCCCACAAGACAAAGCTGTCAGTTTGTTTTTGTCTTTCCTTTATATTACTGAGGTGCACGTATTAGACAGATTCAATCTGTTACAGTAAGATCTGCACAATGTACAAATATCTAAATGAAATCATCTTTATCAGCATTGATTTAAAAAGTTACAAACTACCACCAGAAAGTAACCATGGTTGCCACATTTCGGAAAGAAACCCTTTTTCGTTTTTTATAGACACATCAAGACCACTCGCAGATCGAATAACGAGTAATGTTCGTAATCCCTTATATCACTACATATCCAGGTTTGCCATATACAATATAGACAAAAGTTTTTGGACACCCCTTCTAATTACTGAGCTCTGCTACTTCAGCAACACTCGCAATACTTGTGACACGTTCATAATATAAAGCTGACATTTCTTGGATTCTCCGTAGACAAACAGTGGCAGTAAAATGGGTTGTACTGATACCCCATTGACTCTCAATATGACTGCTAGGTTTCTGCTTTAAACAAGTAAGCCCATCAAGGATCTGCCTTGCTGTGCTTAACCAAAGTCCATACAGAATTAATTTGCCAACTTTGATTGCAAACTTGGCTGGCTTGAAAAGAGCCTTGACCTTGAACTTCATCACACAACTTGAAAATGCACCGGAATGCCAAACGTGAGCAAGGGCTTACTGTCTAACATCAGAAGCCGACCTCACAGTCTTGGTCCAAAATCTAGTTTAAAGCCATTTTAGAAGAGCAAACACTGTTGTAGCAGCAAGTGTAGGGGCAAACGCCATACTCATACCCATGTTTTGGATTTTTTTTGGGGTGCCCACAAACATTTTTATATATAGTGGATTAGACCCTACGTGAACAGTTGGTTCTCATAGTCAACATGTTGGAAGCACAGAAATGGCCAGGTGTAAAAGCCTGAGTGATTTTAACACATTTTAACAAATCCCTGTTTAAAGGGTGTGGGATGCTCCTGGCCAGCAGTGGTGAATACGGATAAACCACATCATGGAGAACAGCGTGTTGGGCAAAAAAGGCACGAGTCAGAAACTTTTAAGGCTGGCTATGGCAATAAACACACAGTGAACCGCAGATGTTGGAACTGGACCTTGTGTTGGAACTTGAGTGTTGGAGCTGGACCTTGAAGCAATGCAAGAACGACCGTTGAGTGCCATTCTCTTTTATATCACTTGGATGGGTGGGTATGTGTGCACAGTTTATCTGGGGAAGTGATGGCTCCAGGATGTACTATGGAAAGACGCCAAGCCGGTGGAGGGAGTGGAACACTCTGAGTAGTGTTCTGCTGTGATATCCTGAGTCTGGGAATTCAGAGGTATGCCACTTTATCACACCGTGCCGTCCAGCTAAACATCACTGCAAACCATATTGTTTTGGTTTCTCATTACCATCTTACTAAAATAAGTAGTCCTTGTTTGGAGGAATTTTAGCCCATTCCTCCGTACAGAACAGCTTCAGCTCTGGGATGTTGGTGGGTTTCCTCACATTAGCTGCTCACTTCAGGTCCTTCCACACCATTTCAGTTGAATTAAGGTCAGGACTTTGACTTGGCCATTCCAAAACATGAACTTTATTCTTCTTTAACCATTCTTTGGTAGAAAGACTTGTGTGCTTAGGGTCGTTGTCTTGCTGCATGACCCACCTTCTCTTGAGATTCAGTTCATGGACAGATGTCCTGACATTTTCCTTTAGAATTCTCTGATATAATTCAGAATTCATTGTTCCATCAATAATGGCAAGCCGTTCTGGCCCAAGTGAAGCAAAACAGGCCCAAACCTTTATACTACCACCATCATGTTTCACAGATGGAATAAGGTTCTTATGCTGGAGTGCAGGGTTTTCCTTTCTCCAAATATAACGCTTTTTCTTTTGATCCAAAAAGATCTATCTTGGTCTCATCTGTCCACATACATTCTTCCAATAGCCTTCTGGTCGATGTGATCTTTAGCCAACTGCAGACGAGCAGCAATGTTCTTCTTGGAGAGCAGTGGCTTTCTCCTTGCAACCCTGCTATGCACACCATTGTTGTTCAGTGTTCTTCTGATGGTGGACTCATGAACATTAACATTAGCCAATGTGAGAGAGGCCTTCAGTTGTTTAGGATTGTATTTAGTGTGAGCAATAGCAGCATCTGGTAATTTCATCTGTATACCAAGCTGACTCTTCTACAGTTTGAAGAAGCTTGATCAAGAATGCTTTTTGGAAAGTTTGCAGCCAAGAAACCACTTTTTCAGAAAGGGAACAAGATGAAAAGGATCAAATATCCTAAAGATCACACAGATTGGAATGAAGATCATTGGAAAACATTTTTATGGAGTGACAAATCCAAGTTTGAAATTTTGGGTCCGATCATTGGCAATATGTTACATATGGTCATTATAGAATTGCTATAATCAAAACAACAAATCTAATGGTGGTCTAAGACATTTGCACAGAAATGTATATCATTGTGGCACTTCTGAAACAATTCATGTTTTAAAATGACTAAGATTTTTGTATGGTGCTCTGCAAACATAAGCAAATGGAAAGTACTGTAGTACCAATGCCATGGGGCAAAACTTCTGGGACACCATTTGTGAGTGAAAGAGAAACACTGAAAACAGAGGATTAAAAATCCAAGGACTCCAAGGGAATCCAAGGAAAAAGGATATCAAAAAATTTATTCTTGATATCAAACATATAACTTGTGAAATCAAAAATGTATTTGTGATATCAAAAACTTAATTCTTGATATCAAATTGAATTCTTGATATCAAAAATTTGTGGTAGTTTTACTAGTAAAAATTCAAACAAAAATGAATTTGACACCAATAATTTGATTTTTTATATCTAAAATGTATTTTTTTCATATTAAAAGTTTAATTTTCAATATCAACAATTCAAGGTTTTTTAATATCAAAAATAAATTTTTTTACTAGTAAGAAATCAATTTCTGGTATAAAAAAGAGCTCTTGATATAAAAAAAATAATAATTCTTGATATCAAAAACTATAAATGTCATGGGGCAAAACTATTGGGACAGTGATTGTGAGTGAAAGAGAAACACTGAAGACAGCGGATTAAAAATCAAAGGCCTTGTGCAACCCTGAAAAGGTCCATCTTATGTTTGTTCAACCAAGAATTCGCTGGTTAGGTGAGAAATGCCTAACACGATGAAAGCCCAGAGGGGCATGGGGAAGAAAGACATTCCTGTTGGTGAATGATTGAAAAGGCTGATGGCTGCCGCCGTTTCACAGCTTTCACAGCAAGACTGTCGGCGTGCCTCCACAATGCCCTTAGTAGAGCGTAGGACATTCACTGCTTCTTGTTTCACACTCCCTCGCTCAAATGGTTAATGTACATAGGCCGCCTTAATCAGATTTTATAGATGGAGAACCTGATTTTCCAAGCTTGAAAATTAACCTCCAAATGTCCAGGCAAGCACCTGACTGCCAGATGGGCAAAGTCAAGGTTTGTTTTGGAGAGTAAACGAGGGCGTAGCGATGTATCATGGACACAACATGTGTCACCATGCAAAAAGTGTCCCGAGCGCATTGCGGAGGAGCTTCAGGTGGATTTGACGATGAATTATTCAGCACATGCACCTCATCACTCATTTGCTATGTTACAAGTCCTCTACAATAACTGATGGATTAGGACCAGTCGTGTTCCTGCTTGGCCGAGTCATTTCTCATTTTGATGGTTGTGTTGCTACAACATGTCAGATATTTAATGTAGTGAAACAAAGCCTCTGTGGTGCTGCATGTGGTAGTGACACTATGGCTGAATTAGCACCGTGTAGAAATAAGGAGCTCTCTTTTACAGAATTAAGCAAAGTGAGACAAAATGGCATTCATAATAACGTGACATCAAAAATGATTCATGATATTAAAAATTGTATTTGTGATATCAAAACATTTATTTTGATATAAAAAATGTAATTTGTGATAAATTTTGTAAAATTTATTCTTGAAATCAAAATTTAATCCTTGGTATAAAAACTTTGTGGCATTTTATTAGTAAAAATTCAAGCAAACAAGTTTTTCAGTTTTTTATATCTAGGATTGATGTTTTCATATAAAAAATGTAATGTAAGAATTCAAGTTTATTTTTATATAATTTTTTTTTTACTACTAAGAAATCAATTCTTGGTAACAAAAAATTATGTCTTGATAACAAAAACTTGCTTAAAATACTTGATCATAAATGAATTCTTGATATGAAAAATGTTATTAATATCAAAATTTTAATTCTTGACATAAAACATTGACTTCATATCAAAAAGTGAATTATTGACATAAAAAAATTATTATTGATATCAAAATTTAAATTCTTGATTTCAAAAATTGACTTCTACTGAATTATTGAGATCAGAAATTGCATTCTAGATATCAAGAATTACATTTTTCAAACCAAAAATACAATTTTCACAAAAAGAAAGAAAATCAGAAAAGGATTTAAAAAAAAAAAAAAACCTGTTTCATTACATCATATTGGAACTAGGTATCCTAGGCAGAGGTGCTGCTGCCTGACCCGGGACATTCTGTAGAACCAAACCAAACTTGGTTCACAGGTTTTCCTCTGCACTTCATACAAATGCTCATCAGAGTTTCATTATTGTTGCTGGGGTAAACACGCTGGTCTTCCCTTAAAATTGGATGCTGTAATTGTATTTCCTTTGCCCAGTTCTCAAAAACAAAATACGGCTTGTTTATACACCTATTTAGGAAAATCAACATTTTGTTGTTTCCCACCCAATTAATTCAAATGCCCACCCAAAGATGATGTCCTGGTAACGTCTCTGATTTGCTGTCAAGCAATGCACATGAAAAAAATGTGTAATGGCCTTGAGCATTTCTGAGGAATAACCTGTGGATGCCTCATGGTATCTGGTTCCAAAAGTTTTTTGTCCAGCTAGTATGAGGAACCCAAAGATTAACCGAACCTTCAAAAAATCTAAATCAGAAAACATGACAAAGTCAGACTGACACTGCTAGCTTAAGGGTCATACGAGCTGTCTCGGTTCTACCTGCTCAGATCGTATATCTCTATTGACATGGGTTAAGCAAATGTTTTGAAAGCTAATGAATGGATGACATTGCGGCCATCTGTAGGAACAATTAAGCGCTCTTGGGTTACGTAAAGGCTAATGGGTTTAGCACTCATTTCGTTTGTATTATTTAATACCTACCCATTTCTTCGTTATGCGCTTCCCATTGACCAATCATAAAAAGAAAGTAATTGAGAGGTTGGTAATATCCCACCCATCTCATGTTCAGAGGAAAGAGATCCAGATGGCCAGCTGTTCGTGTGCAGAACCTGATAATCAAGGGCCTCCTCCTTCCTCACCCATGACTGTGCTGCGAGAGAGCTATCAGTAAAGAAGGCGTCTGGGTCATTGAGGTGGATACCCTCACACCTCGCCATGCACCTCCATGATAATACCCTTATCGACAGCGGACAAGTGTCACGCTAGAGACAAATAACAAGTGTTTGCTCCAACTTTGAACTAGGCAGCTGTTTAGTGTACCCTGACCACTTTCGTAGAACTGATCCTTCACACGCCTGGCCTGTCAAAGGTCAACTCTGAGCAGGTGCAAGGCAGGATGTGAGGACCTGGACGGAAAGAAATGTTCAGCTGCTCACTTCGTCCCTTTTTCCTGAACAAGAGCACAATGTGTTTGATCCTGTGTACACTCGGTCTTTTCACGCGTCTTGTATCTGGATAACTTTCACCTGCATTTACAATAAAGTTCATAACACTGGACCCCCCACTTTCTGTATTGTTTGATAAGAGTTTTTATTTGCCCAACATGGTTGCTGCATCAAATGCCACAATTTTTATATAATCACTTTAAATTTCTTTAAATAAACAGTAAAGCACCAACATCTGGAGTTAATATGTAGAAGTAGGCAGCTGTTAAACATGATAGTTATAGTGGAATGATTAATAAGTGAAACTACGGGGCACAGGTCAATTTGGGCATCAGAGAACAACTGGTGGGAGATAATATATTTACATTTATGTAATTTAGAAGCCCTCAAGCAATTGTGAGTTAAGGGCCTCAAGGATTCAGCTGTGGCAGCTTGGTACAGGTGGGATTTGAACCCTGGACCTTCTAATCCATAGTCCAGTACCTTAACCGCTAGGCTACCATAATACAGGTATGGGCCATGTCCATCCGATCAACGTCTGTTCACTTTACTGGCTGAGGTCTAAAAATTGTAACAAATAATAATAGGAAATAAAAATGTCAACAGCCAATCAATGCTGCGTTTCACGAGCAGAGGTGGGAGTTAAAGAGCCGAGGTCTGTCATTCAGCTCACTACCTTACTGTTCGTGTCCTCAACTTTGGACGAGAGACTGTTCTAAATTGGTTGATGTGTTCAGAGTCTTGCTTTGTGCAATTTACTCGTATTCGTGTGGATGCTTATTTTTTCCAAATTGTAAATGGTGTTTGTAAGTTTATGTTCCTGTCCTATTGTAAACAGTACTCTTATTATCCTGTGAATTCTCTATAACCAATAACTACAAAACTGCTTCAGATTCACACTTTGAGTCTCTGTTTCATCTGGCTGATCCTCTGTGTTGTTTGTAATATTGTCTATCAATGCATTTTTGGCTTCCATTAAACAAAGTATCAGGTCCATCATTGCATCCTCATTTAAGTGGTACAACTTTCCCCTAGACAGAGTAGCAACAGTACATTACTGTATTTTCTAAATTATTGTGGTTTTCCATAAATTAAAAAAGGTTTAGGATGTGTATAACAGTTTTGCAGTGGCATTAGGGATGCTGTGTAGATGGTAGCGTTCCACTCATATTTTCAGTGCTATAAATGGACACATTTATGTATCGTAACATGCCTGGGTTCAAGTGCTGGTGATGCCTTCTGTATGGGTCACTTGTCTCATGCAAGCCTTAATGGTTGTGTCTGAGGGAGGGCCGATCATCAGCAACCACTACCCAGCCCTGCAATAACTCAATGTGTTCTCCAGTGACCAGCAGGAAAAGCAGGGTGATGTACCCATTCTGACCCATTTTCTGCAACACCATATCTGTTGATACTGCTATTTATGAGTTCCACACAATACAAAACTTTACCAACAACCGATAAAGCTCCATTCATTCTCCAATAACTGAAGAAAGAACAAGACGCTGCTATTGGTGGCTGCTTTCTATACCATGTAACATAGCGTAAAAGTCATAAATTTCCCAAGTAAGTGCAACCACTAACACCAACACCCCCTGAGATCACAGCTTATCAGTCTAAGGTGTGTCCAACACCTGGGATTAAGTCTTAAAACCTTGTAATGCTATGTTCCTTAAGTGGCCACAGGTCCCACAAGGACAGACCTGGTCACGTGGTGGTGGAGGGAATACCAAGGTTTGTTATACAAGAACCTATAGGGTTGCACACTGAGAATGAATGAATATCATACTCCACTTAGAAAGGAAGAAGAGATGACTGGTAGGGTTGGGTGCTGTAGTCCTACCAAGTAAAAGAAGGTGTTCCTGATAAACTGGTCAGAGTGTATCTCCATTATTCAGTCCCTCATGTTTTGAAAACAATAATCCAGTCTTGAACTCATTCTCCTTACTACTAATCTCATTCACTCCTCTGTTTGCATTGGCTCCATCATAAATTTTCTACAACAATTAGGACAACTACAGGTATGCGCCACATAACATCCATTAGAACAAAGTCCGTTTGCATACACACGCAAGTTTGTGGTCCGATTATTATCGTTTTTATTACAGTAATTGATCTTCTTAACCCATATATTACCTTGGCAGATGCATTAGCTGTTATAATACAGTAGTAATAATGATTTGCATAACAGTGGAGTACAGTGGTGCTTGAAAGTTTCGAATTTTCTGTATTTCTGCATAAATATGACCTAAAACGTCATCAGATTTTCACACAAGTCCTAGAAGTAGAAAAAGAGAACCCAGTTAAACAAATGAGACAAACATATAATACTTGGTCATTGATTTATTGAGGAAAATGATCCAGTATTACATATTAGTGAGTGGCAAAAGTAT
This sequence comes from Ancistrus triradiatus, assembly GCA_025084515.1. NCBI lineage: Eukaryota > Metazoa > Chordata > Actinopteri > Siluriformes > Loricariidae > Ancistrus > Ancistrus triradiatus. Next base: position 57,869 of record JAJAGP010000030.1, on the reverse strand, counting down.
GTGAACCTCTAGGATTATCAGTTAATTTGAAGGTGAAATTAGAGTCAGGTGTTTTCAATCAATGGGATGACAATCAGGTGTGAGTGGGCACCCTGTTTTATTTAAAGAACAGGGATCTATCAAAGTCTGCTCTTCATAACACATGTTTGTGGAAGTGTATCAAGGAGATTTCTGAGGAGCTCAGAAAGAGTTGTTGATGCTCATCAGGCTGGAAAAGGTTACAAAACCATCTCTAAAGAGTTTGGATTCCACCAATCCACAGTCAGACAGATTGTGTACAAATGGAGGAAATTCAACACCATTGTTACCCTCCCCAGGAGTGGTCGACCAACAAAGACCACTCCAAGAGCAAGGAGTATAATAGTTGTGGAGGTCACAGAGGACCCCAGGGTAACTTCTAAGCAACTGAAGGCTTCTCTCACATTGGTTAATGTTAATGTTCATGAGTCCACCATCAAAAGAACACTGAACAACAATGGTGTGCATGGCAGGGTTGCAAGGTGAAAGCCACTGCTCTCCAAAAAGGACATTGCTGCTCGTCTGCAGTTGGCTAAAGATCACGTGGACAAGCCAGAATGGACAGACGAGACCAAAACAGGACTTTTTGCTTTAAAAGTGTTAAGTGCTATGTTTGGAGAAAGGAAAACACTGCATTCCAGCATAAGAACCTTATCCCATCTGTGAAACATGGTGGTGCTAGTATCAGGGTTTGGGCCTGTTTTGCTGCATCTGGGCCAGGACGGCTTGCCATCATTGATGGAACAATGAATTCTGAATTATATCAGAGAATTCTAAAGGAAAATGTCAGGACATCTGTCCATGAACTGAATCTCAAGAGAAGGTGGGTCATGCAGCAAGACAACGACCCTAAGCACACAAGCTAAAATTCCTCCAAGCCGGTGTGCAGGACTGATCAACAGTTACAGGAAACGTTTAGTTGCAGTTATTGCTGCACAGGGGGGTCACACCAGATACTGAAAGCAAAGGTTCACATACTTTTGCCACTCACTAACATGTAATTGTAGATCATTTTTCTCAATAAATAAAATATTGATATTGCAAAAGGATGTCATGTTTCAAAATGATAACTTGTTGGAGTTTTATTTATTGAATTATCTTCTGTGGGTAGTATTACACACGATTGGTTCTGTGAGGTGACCAATCAGAACATGGATGCAGCGGCAAAAAAATGCTCGATGCTTCTAAAGCAAGCAGCTCAGCCATACCTGAAGTTTTTCTAACCACACCGTCTCCATGTTCTGATTGGTTGCCTCACTGAACCAACTGTGTGTAATGCTGATAAATAAAACTGATAAATGATAGTGATAATATTGTTAATATTACCTAAACCACACCTACTTAAAAGGGCTGCATGCGCAAAAAAAAATGCAAGAATCCACGTCTTAGCAACTGAATAAACTATCCAGAGAATAGTGACCAGGCTGTGGGTCACAGGTCACGACCTCAACTCCTTAACAGCATGCAAACAGAGTGAGACAGGCCTGAAGGGGCTGAGATCAATGTCACATCCAGATGGACGTGATCTTCAAAACCACGGGACAATCATGCCTGACACGGTTCGATATGAACAGCTCCCTTCAAAAGGTTTCAACTAACAAATTCAATTATGGCCAGGAAAACGTGTTTGCTTTTTAAAGGCTTGGTTAATTCAAGTTCCTCTTGTGTTCCCGCCACGTTTTTTTTTGTCTCGTGCCAATCCTTTTCACCGCTTAAAAGGTATATCCCTGCGCAAGCCTTTATTTGCTTAACGTCTTCCAAAAACTTCCCCCAAACTGAGTGTACCAATGGAGACAGATGGCGAGCGCTTAAGGAGAATTAAATAGCAGATAGGAAGCAACATATTGACAATTACATTGTAAACCCTTTCCCCTTTATGGGTGGAATTTACCTGAGTGCACACCTGCAGTTCCATTCACAGGCTGTGGATTACTCTTTGTGCATGTGGGACTATGAGGAAGTTCATCACACTGAGAGGATGTTACATAACTGCTAAATCAACACGTCTCTGAACATCACAAGGAAGATAAGAATAAGGCCAGATTAACTTCTCAGCACATGGATTATAATAAACGGCTGCATTAAAGCCAATAGAGAAGATTAAACGAATCAAAGATTAAGAAAAATGTCCTAACTAAAAATAGATCTAACATGATGCTGTCATGGAGCTGGACCTGACGCAGTCTTGCCTTTAAAATATTTCACGTTAGATATTAATAAGCTCATCAGACAAAAAATTAGTAACCTGTGACTGAAAATGTACCTAATACCTCCACGAGCACCAATAACAGCTGCGATTCGATTTGGCTTGGACTGGACACGTTACTGGACGTAGGAGACATCAATGTTCAGCCGCTCTTGCACAAAGAATTGGGCAGTTCGGCCAGATTTCGTTCCTGCCTTCCCTGGCGTATTACTCCTTGTTCCAAGTAGTCCCATAGACCTTTTTGAGGATTCACATCTAGGGATTTTGTGAGCCAGTCTAGATGTGTAACGGCTCCTGAATGTTCATTATATACTCCTGAGAACACGAGAATTGTCATCTTGGAATAGAGTGATAGGAATGTTATGTTCCTTGGTAAGATAATGAGCAAAAGGCAAAAGTGTAGGCATTGTGGTTCAACTTGATGTCACCTCAACCAAAGGACCCATTTAATTAAAACACCCACAGAATATCACAGAATCTCCTCCAGCTTGAACCACACCTCACAGGGACTGTGGTAGCCTAGCGGTTAAAGTACTGGACTACGGACCAGAAGGTCCAGATCCCACCTCTGCCAAGTTGCCACTGTTGGGTCCTTGAGCAAAGCCCTTAACCCATAACTGCTTAGACTGAGAGACTGTAACAACTGTAAGTCGCTCTGGGTAAGGGCGTCTGCTAAAAATATAAAAGTAAATATTCATTGAAGGCTTCCCGAGGTCTCCAATGCATCATTCACATATAGGCAGAATCACGATTCTGACCAGATAACTTGTTTGCAGTCATGAACAGTCCAATGATTGTGTCTTTGCACCCCCTGTAACCGGGCAACTGTGAGCAGAAGTGAGCAAAGGCATCTTGTGTGCCACTCTGCTCCGTATGTTCATGGTATGCAGTTCCCTGCAGAGTGTTCTTTCAAAAATTAGTTGTGAAGGACCTGTGTTGACTACTAGAAGCAGTTGTTGCCTGGAATTGATTTTTATTCACAAGCCACGAAACACCCTGTCAATCCCTGTCCATCAGTTTTGTCTTTTGGCCACAATTCGTTGGGACTCTGGTAGCCTAGTGGGTAAGGTACTGGGCTACGGACCAGAAGGTCCAGGGTTCAAATCCCACTTCTGCCAAGCTGCCACGGTTGGGTCCTTGAGCAAGGCCCTACAATTGCTTGGATTGTAAGATTGTACCAATTGTAAGTCGCTCTGGATAAGGGTGTCTGCTAAATGCTATAAAAGTACTGCTAAGAATATCACTAATCAATTCTGAGATTTAGCCACTGCTGGTAGACCCATATGACACACTTGCTTCGACACACTTGTAAATTCAGCTACGTCCTTCGCACTATGGCCTTTGGCATGCCCAAATGCAATCTCTACTTTTTGACAAACACTAACAGCTGCTTTGCGACCCATTTTCCACACATAACGAGACATTCACTGCACTGTACCACCTCTTCTCAATCTATGAATCCCGTGGCACAGCATGCAGGTATTTATAGGCCAATCATCCTCATGCAACGGAATTTTCAGGAGAATCATTAGCTGGTCTATTATAATAGAATTATTGGCACCCTTAAAGTTAGGAAAACAGATTACACTGATGATTTAAATACTGAAATCTAAGCAAAAATAAACCTTTTATCTGAGTAACTATACTCTAAGAGCAGCAAATGTTTTTTTTTTTACTTTTACTATCACTAGAGTATCCAGACTGGCTTAACGTCACATGGGGCCCTGGGGTCATTTCCTCTTTTACAGGTGCTACTTAGATATTTTACTTCCATCCAAATCGGCCATGTTGGTGTTTTTCTCTCTCCTCCCCTGATACAGGCAGAGTTTTCTACTGTTTTCCACCCAAGTCTGTTTTTGACCAGTTGTAGCTCGCTGTAGCTCTTCTAGTACCTACCACAAGTAGTCGTAGATGGTTAAATAGGATACAACCAGAGCATACAAGCAATTTGTATGCAGTATTAAAAGGCTGAAGGATAAAAACAATCCAAGAAGAGCAACATCTATAGGCTACAGTGGCAGTGTGCACTTGAGCAATAGCAGCTTCTGGCAGCTTCATCGGGATGCCAAGTTGATCCTTTTGGAAATTTTTTTGGAAGGGTCGCAGCAAGAAACCACTTTTTTGGATGGGGAACAGGGTGAAAAGGCCAAAATATGCTAAAGCTGAAGATCAGTGGAGAAGAGGATTATGGAGTGACAAATCCAAGTTTAAAAATTTTGGGTCTTGTTATATATGGCCATTATACCATTGGTGCAACAAGAAATCTAATGGTGGCCAAATCTAAAGTTGAGGATAGTGAGAACAACTCTGCTGTCAATGTGCTTTTGTCAAAACATCAACAATCAATTTTCCTAGTTCCATGCTAGCTGAGCAAAATAGTTTTATCATTTTTTAAGACTTTTTTTCTGCCTAACAATAAATTGGAGGTGAGATTTCTCTCTTATTCCACTCTTATTTAATGTGAGGTTAATTAGAGAGAACTTTGATCACCCACTTTTTTTCCTACCTCATTACCAAGGGCCCCAACAATTCTGACATTAAGTCAATCAACTAAGAATAATAAGGACGATTACAATAAAATGGACACATCCCATTGTGTACAACAGTATTCTCTTCGGCTAGCATCTGCACCGCCTGACTTGAGGGCATCATTAAATCACGCATGTTAATGCCCGACGGTCTGACTCACTGACAGACTGCCAATCTAAAACAGCTCATCTGATCTGTTCTGCTGATGGGTTTTAATCCTGTTATGTAACCCACAATGAACGGTCGTGCAGCCGCAGTCTTCAATCTGTCCGGTCCCCCTGGTCTCCTGCTGCGAGAGACAGAAAGAGGACAATTCAAGTGGCAAAGTTTCCCGCTTTCTCCCCCACGAACCAAACTGTCAATTTCCAGAGCGGCACGACGGTCGATTACTTCTAGCCCAGTGGCCAAAATTAACAGGTCCCGGTGGCTCGGTGGTTTGTCCTCAAAAGCGTCGTGCCATTCACTCACACACACACCCACACACATGCAAGCACATATGTGATGTGAGAGATACGTTTGTTGTAATCGTAAGAGGAACGTGTGCTACCTCCAGCCTCCCGCGGAGCACGCGTTTCTGCGCAGCTGTCCTCCCGCTGTGTTCGTACGAGTGGCTGAACTTGACAATTGAGAGCTGCATGCCATTCATATGTCAGTGTACAATACGAAGACCAGGGCAGATATGGCTGAACAATGGTCATGTGTTTTTGTCCAACCAGAGACAACGCACTAATAATAAGGAGCTGTCAAAATGATTCCAACCGCTCCCATGGTCAGACAAGTCTTTGTTTTTCTGAATGGACAAGACTGGAAACACTTTAATGATGCCCTCATTTTCATCTGACAAGCTGCACCTTTGCGCTCCATATTGTGGTAGTTTGTTGAAAAAAAAAATTTATGCATGCCTGCCATTCTATGGTTAGTAATCTCATGTATGCACCAGAGACACCATATGCCTTTCTCAGCAGATCAAACATACCATCAGTCCTTAAAGAACACTGACCAACTGTGTGTTTCATTTTAAACACTGTAATAAGTCCTGATACACTGTAGTAAGTTAAGTTGCAGCACATTTTGAATGTAAATGACTTTACTTAGTATAGATACTCTGCCTGGCCAGAAAGAAGTAGAAACTAATGCGCAACTGCCCCATGATCCATGCGTGGATGTCCCAGCAAAGATCCAGCAGACGTGATTCACCTGTGGCAACACCATGTGGTAACACAGGCTCATGTGGTGTCTCGGTGTGTAGCTCAAAGTAAGAAGGTTCGATCCCAGGTGGAGCAACCTGGGACCTTTCTGTGTAGAATCTGCATGTCCTCCCCATTTAAACATGAGACGTACAGTAGGTTAAGTGCGATATATAAATATGTATACACACACACACACACACACACACACACACACACACACACACACACACACAGTGGTGCTTGAAAGTTCGTGAACCCTTTAGAATTTTCTATATTTCTGCATAAATATGACCTAAAACATCATCAGATTTTCACACAAGTCCTAAAAGTAGATAAAGAGAACCCAGTTAAACAAATGAGACAAAAATATTATACTTGGCCATTTATTTATTGAGGAAAATGATCCAATATTACATATTAGTGAGTGGCAAAAGTGTGTGAACCTCTAGGATTAGCAGTTAATTGGAAGGTGAAATTAGTGTCAGGTGTTTGTCATCCCATTGATGGAAATCAGGTGTGAGTGGGCACCCTGTTTTATTTAAAGATCAGGGATCTATCAAGTCTGCTCTTCACAACACATTTGTGGAAGTGTATCATGGTACAAACAAAAGAGATTTCTGAGGAGCTCAGAAAAAAAAGTTGTTGTTGCTCATCAGGCTGGAAAAGATTACAAAACCATCTCTAAAGAGTTCGGACTCCACCAATCCACAGTCAGACAGATTGTGTACAAATAAAGGAAATCCAAGACCATTGTTACCCTCCCCAGGAGTGGTCGACCAACAAAGATCACTCCAAGAGCAAGGCGTGTAATAGTTGGCGAGGTCACAAAGGACCCCAACCAGGGTACTTCTAAGCAAACTGAAGGCCCTCTCTCCACATTGGCTAATGTAATGTTTCATGAGTTCACCCATCAGAAGAACACGGAACAACAATGGTGTGCATAGCAGGGTTGCAAGGAGGAAATCACTGAGCCACACACAGCAACCCTAAGCACACAAGTCGTTCTAAATACCAAAGAATGGTTAAAGAAAGAATTAAACGTTCATGTTTTTGGAATGGCCAAGAGTCAAAGTCCTGACCTTAATTCCAACTGAAATGTTGTGGGAAAAGGACTGAAGTGAGCAGTAATGTGAGGAAACCCACCAACATCCCAGAGCGTGAAGCTGTCGGACGGCGGAATGGGCTAAAATTCCTCCAAGCCGGTGTGCAGGATGATCAACAGTACAGGAAACCTTTAGTTTGCAGTTATGGCCTGCACAGGGGAAGGACCTGAAGTGAGCAGCTAATGTGAGGAAACCCACCAACATCCCAGAGCTGAAGCTGTTCTGTACGGAGGAATGGGCTAAAATTCCTCCAAGCCGGTGTGCAGGACTGATCAACAGCTACAGGAAACGTTTAGTTGCAGTTATTGCTGCACAGGGGGGTCACACCAGATACTGAAAGCAAAGGTTCACATACTTCACATACATTTATTAGAAGGTGAATGAGAGGGCGGTTTGTCAGCATGCTTAAAATAAAACAAAAAGAAAAAGACAGAAAATCCGCTGTGCTGTGCGTCTTTAAAGTCTACGTTTTGTGTAGTGTTAGCACAGACCGGTGGGGGACTGGCGCTCTGGCATGATTGAAGGCAACCGGGCGCAGTGCGAGTACGCCCCAATTATTCGCACGTATATCTGTTTCCATAGACCTGGTTGCTTGGTTCTCTCAGTGGATCTGGCAACCCTGGAATTAAACGCAGCATCCGTGCAACGTCTACCAAAAACATTTGGGGAGCCTCTGAAATGCAGTATATGCTTGAGAAAGGAAGACTTTCTTTGTTTAATTATTCAAAGTTTACATCACATCCTCCTGTGAGACTATGGGCTGGTTGCAAAGAAAAATCCGATTACTGCCCGAGCCGTGTAAACCCCATTATAACTTTCTCATTATCTGAACCCAAGTGCATCTAAACTCAGATGATCAACGAGTTAGATGCACTTGGGTCCCCAAACTAGTAAAGTCATTCTGAGTCATTTTAAAGGACACATTAGGGCAGAAAAATCTAGATCTAAACAGTTTATGTCGCCTAGTTGAAGCCTGGTTTGATAGCAGCCCCCAAAATTGACGTCTCCAAGTCTTCCATGCCCATACGAGTGCTTACACACAACAGCACTGAGTCCCTCTACTCTAAACCGTTGAACAGTGTGGAAGCAAAGTGAACGTAATCGTCTCTCAAAGCAGGAGAAGGATATAACAATATATCTAAATGTTTTCAGTTCATAATTTGCATTGTCATAGTAAACTGAGGATGAGCGTCACACAGTCAGAGTGAGACTTTAGTTTCGTTTTATGGGCAACACGTTTTATGTTGCATCACTACTTTTAAGTCACTAAACAAATCCATTTTCAAATGCAAGACACCAAATGAAAGGAGAAAAATTGCACGAGATGGCGAAGCAATCAAAATAATAATCATCAAATAATAATCAAGCTCCTGTACTCAGGAGATACCGACAGATAGACATGATGGTACAGTGTCTTCTGTGGCAGGCAGAGCCAGGGTGGGAATCATTCCTAACCTGGGAACCTAATCCCTGAGGAATGCTTCCATCCACGACCGGATGCATCCGTAGCCTCCAAACCTGAGCAAAGCAAGTCAACTGACGCTGCCGGATTCAATTCAGTCCTGATTTGCGACAACAGATCCCTCTATTGTCCAAACATCTCTGCTTCTAATGAGCAGTCATGGGGAAACGTGCTGGGAAACTAAGTGGTAAAATGTGAAAAGGTTTGAAAAAGGGACGATATTGCAATTTCTGTTAGACCAAGGAATATTCAAATTTTTTTCGATTTCAACATTAAGTAACAATTTAATTATTTGGAAAAAAAGAATGGCATTCAAATAACCAGTACTTTCAAACGGTCATTGGAAGAGGTGGGTAGAAATGTGCTACATTTTCTCTGTTACGTTACATTTATGCTAATTGTTACTTCTACTTTTAATCTGTTACTTTCCAGTTTGTGGACCGAGTTCCTGTGGCTGAATTTGCCTGAATATGATCTAAAATTATTTCTGAATGTTATTATGTGAAACCATATCAACAGACCAAAACAATCAACAAGAAAATGAATTCCTTTCTTTACATTATATTTACTTTAAAAAATTTGTTTCTCCTACTTTTAATACTTTTAATCTGTTACTTTCCATTTTGTTGATCGAGCTCCCAAGTTCCTGTGGCAGAACTTGCCTGAAGATGATCTAAAATTATATCTGAATGTTATTTTAAACTATATCTAGAGACAAAACAATCGACAATAAAATGATTTTCTATGTCTAAGAAAGCATGCTGCCCTCATCTGCAGTTAGTTATAGATCCCATTACTGAGACAAGAAAGTAAAAGTTCCCTGGTAGTGGATGTGAAACAACACCTACATGGATGTGTAACCTCAGCATCAATCTCACTGCTCAAATTATGGTTTTATATCCGTAATTTAAACGAGAAATCACTCAGCTGACTCAGATTGCTGACTTCCATCGACTGGATTCAGCAGACGCCATTATCCACAGCGAGTTACAATCCACAGCTGATATAATCTTACAACACGGAGTAACCGTGGCAGTTTGGCACTGAAAGTATTAAAACCTTGGAACTTCTAGTCAATAGTCCATCTAAACATCAGCACATTGTTTTCTGTTACACAGCTGTTTATGTAATCCAATTATATAGTGATGCATTGCTTTATAGTGCATCACAAACCTGAACTGGATTATACAGGCATGAAAACAAATGATTGAACATTTTGGCTACTCGTCCCACCTCTGGCCATTTGATTTCCAAGAAAATGGATTTCAAATAACACATGCACTATATGGACAAAAGTATTAGGACACACCTCTTTATTATTGCGTTCAGGTGTTTCATTCAGTCCCATTGGCAACAGGTTTATAAAATCAAGCACCTAGCAATACATTTGTGAAAGAAAGTGTAATTCTAATGTAATAACTGTAATCAGATGCCACCATTGCAAGTCAGTCTGTGAAACGTCTTTCCACCTAGATGTTCCAAGATCATCTGTGAGAGGTATTAATGAAAAGTGGAGGCGCTTAGGAACCATAGTAACAACATCACACGAGTAGTGTTTTACATGAAATGAAACAAGATATGCTGCACAAGGAATGCCCAACATTAGTATTTAATATGTCAAACATCATACCTTGAATATGAATATATATTAACTAGGAATACATTTTAAATTTGAATTATTACAGACAGCACGTTCAGTTTACCTGCTTCTAAAAGTTTGAGTAGTAGAGCTAGTATTTTAAAGAAACAAACTGCATTCCCCATGAGTCAGGACGTAAAGACATGCTGGATAAACCAAGCTCAGAGACACGCACCAGCGCAAGCCCAAGTTCTTTATTTACACAGTGCACTAATCCCATCTAGACACTACCTGAGCATTTACTGGGAGGCCAACCATGTGTGTTTACATTTACATTTACAGCATTTATACAGCGACTTACAACTGATACAGTCTTACAATCAAGCAATTGTGGGTTAAGGGTCTTGCTCAAAAACCCAACAGTGGCAGCTTGGCAGAGGTGGGATTTCAATCCTGGACCTTCTGGTCCAGAGTCCAGTACCTTAACCACTAGGCTACCACAGTACCCATGTTTAAAAATAAGATGATTTATTATTATTATTAGCAATAATAACTGCAGCCAAAAATAACAGCCAGGAGAAGAAACACCACGCTGACGAAATCACAAGAATTCTGTGAGAAGGAATTATTGAGGACATTTTTTTTTTTTTTTTTTTTTTTTTTTTATCTCCCACCAAACTGGTCCCAAGACCATAAACTAGTGATCTCGGTCTCATTTGGGCTCATCTCAATCTCGAGGGAAGGTGGACTCGGAAACTGTCGTCGAGACCAGCGAGTCCAATGCTTATGTCTGAGGTAACCTTAATTATAAACTGAACTTTTTTCATTCATTATTCAATATCAACAAAATATAAGTTATTGATTTTCTCGTATACAATCAATGAACACGTTTTATTTTGTATCGTCTGACGTTATGATTGCAAGGGTGCATTTTCACTCTCTCGCTTTTCCATATCCGCAAAATCTGAAATTATTATTATGATGTTTTCCCATTTCATACTGAAACTGGACAGAACGGATGTTGTTGCTATATTCAGTTGACTTTGTGGTGACTTGTGATTAAGTCTGAAAGAAGAAGGGAAACAGAATCACCATCATTTACTTCCAAAGGTTGCATTGCCTTAGTCTGACTAAAACTATAATATGATAATAATGAAGAATAAATGTAGCCTATATAATTGAATATTATATTTTACAAAATGTATGATGGAGTATAATTTTTCTTATACATTATAATAATTATATTATATTATATAATGAATGTAAAGTCAATTACAAACAACTTAATTGAATGTAGTCTCATCTCGGGGCCACTTTAGTAGTCTTCGACTACTAAAAGTCTTGGTCTTGACTTGGACTCTAGCGGCCTGGACTACAATGCAGCTGGACTACAATGCTACTTATGCTATTACATCCACATGATAAGATTAAAGATTAGGCTGGCCAATCAAGCCGGTTCAAATTTAATTTGATTCCACCCGAGTACGTTCATATCGTCCGTGGTTAGCTCTGGCACAATTAGGGCAAAATCTGCTGTATCATTCGGTGGACAGAAGGACTTTAGTTCCAACTAATTGAGCACCTTCAAAGTTCTCTGATGTTTTTGTTTGAAACGTTCCCTGACATGACGTGAGGTCAGCGTGTGCCTCTCATTAACTCTGCAGATCCTCCCAAGCACCTGCTCGAATGCTCATAGCCAAGCCACGTCCCTACTTAGTACATTTTCCACGCAATCGCCATGTAGGGGCTTGGCCGGTGTCCACTCTGGCTCGGCACCCCTTCCCTTCCTTGGCCCGACCTGGCCTTACCCTCTCTACCCTCCGCCGACAAGAGGTGCTTGGCCAGTCTGGTGTCTGTGGCGCCATCTCCCATCTGTTTGGACCCACGGCCGCACGCTTCGGCAGCCTGCTAACCGTGCCAGAACCTCACAGCTATTCATACGTGCGAGCTTTGATTCCTTTTGTTGCTGCTAACTGTACTGAGGAGCCCACATTTGTTCGCTAATAAAAGAGGTCCTTGTCTCTTTACTCAAGGGTGGGGCAAGGGTGCCGCAGAGGAAGAGAGATGCTGGACTGGCGTTTGTTTTACGTCTGTTTACCCCCACTTCACTGTAGTGCGCATCCCCTCCCCTGCTCCTGACACTCACGGACAATGTCTCTGTATTGTCCTGGCAATGGCCTCTTCAACAAAGATGCACTTCACCAATTATGCTATTCAAAACCAGCTTAGAGGTTGCCACTAGCATAAACAGAGCTGTCGGATGACTAGATAACTTGTATTTCGCTCATTTATCGCGGACTACAGAAGAAAGGTGGCACGTGGACATCTTTGCTGTGCGTTATTTGATTTCCACATGACCAAGAAAACATAGCGTGAGGACAAACTTTATCGACAAGTACAATAGATTGGTAAAACACCAGGAACTAAGTTATCCGATTATTCAAAAAATCCTGTAAATAGTACCTCTGATTTCGTAGATCGGATTAAGGTCTAGCTCATCTGATAAAGGCAGCTGGATTTTAGCTCAGTAAAAGTTCTCAGCGCACCTCAGACCCTTACTCCGATTTCAATCGTTTTCTCGGTCTGTGCATAAATGAAAACGTAACCATATCGTGTAGAGCTGTCACAAAAGAGGCTTGCAGAATCAAACACGGTTGCCAGGTCTACTTATTCTAAGAGACTTCTCTTCTTTTGGGCTTGTTTCTATACATCTGATTGTTTTTTTTCCTCGGGCATGATCTGGCAACCCCCCAAATTAAATACTGCACCTGCGAAATGGCTACCAACCGTCTTTAGGAAGACTCAAATATAGTACAGGTATGCGCCATTTAATGACTGCATTATGTTCCGTGCAACAGGTTCTTGACCAAAGTGGTCGTCGACCATAGTTCCAAAGTTTTTGATGCTACTGTAATGAAAATATGCAAACGATACACATGTGCCAGATATACCGCTAAAACACGACTGGAACGCTACCATCTACACAGCACCCGTAGCCTAAACCATGCTACACATCACCCCCTCCAGGAAAAACACAAAACTGTGGTTTTTCAGTTACAAGCACACATTAGCAGTCAGACACACTGTAGAACCAAAACATAAATGGAATATAAACATAAATAAATGTAACTCGCTGGCTGCACACAATCAAGAGGGAATGTTTCCACCTGAAGAAACACTAATTTCCAGGACAGGCAATGCAGTATCACCTTTTAAACACTTTAAACCTTTAAGCAGGTAAATCCAGCACAGTGCTATTAGTAGGAAGTCACAGCAGACAAAGGACCAGCTCTGGGCACTTCTAGGTTTATGTAGGTGAAGCCTACATAAGGCACGATGCTTTTAGTGTTAAGCTGAGTCCAAACTTTTCCATTTCACATCTCCGCTTCTGTCCGTGTCCTAAAAGCATCTATGCGGAAACACAGATGCAGGTCCTGCTTATGCACGTAGTTAATGCAAAGCAACTCAATATTCATGAAAATAGGTAAACAAAACATTAATATTTATGGCAGTGAAAATACATATGCTAACCTTTATAAATTTGACCAGCTCTTTAAAAGACTGATTTTTATTTCCTATTATAAAGTGTTATCATTGTTAAGACCCGGTATATACACTATGAGAAATCCGAATACTGAGATAAAATCCAGCTATTGGATTTCTTAATCTGATTTCTAGATCAGTAATGACTATGATGGGGTTATTGACTGCATGTAAAGACACTCAGTGTTCCACTGCTCACTTTGCTTTTTCCTTACTGTTGTGAAGTCGACACTTTTGTACAGCTGTGGGCTAGTGGATGAGACAGGGACTTGGCATCTTGGTGAGAACACTAATGAGAGTTTGTAATCATAAGGGGAACAAGGGTTAATGAGGTTAGCATGCTGGGGTTGTGATAACCCCCCTCCTTTGGGGACACTAGCCAGAAACCATCCCACCAAGCACACTTCATAACGCCCCACTGGGCTCTGTCATATCTGCTGGAGGGAAACTCATCAAGTAGCATATTGAGGCTGGAAGAGCAGAGTTGATTAGCAAAGTGGAGCACAGGAGGTGGAGGGCTCTTTGGGTGGTGGCAGAGCTCACACAATGCCAATGCTGTCATATGGTACGACAGATATCACAAAGAAATTGACTAGGCAGTCAATGAAACAAGCCACCATTATAAGATTAACTAAAGACAAACGAGGAATGGCTCAGTCCATCTTTCAAAAACAAATAAGATTGAGCACATCAGTTAAATTCATGTGTGCCCAGCAGCCCTTCTTTCCTCTTTTGCCCTGTCCGCCTGAGGCGTCTGAAAACTCTACGTCACCGAGCAGACTGACAGGTTCTGGCCCGTCGTCTGCAATCATTTTTCCCGAGACAAAAGAAGCACCTGCCAGATTAGACCTCTGATGACTTATCAGTATGGCCCAGTGCTGCCCCTGCACTGGTCAGCCATGTGCCTGACACAAGGCCTTCATTATTAATCCGACAGTCCAGCCCCTCATTTACGAGGAAGTCCCTGAGGGACTGAGCACAGCATGCCAAGGGTCAACTTTTTAGGGACTGTACATTGTGTATCGCCGTTACTGTGTGGGCACACAGTGGTGTGCAAAACACAGCCTCAAACCTCCATCACAAGCCATGAAATAATAGGTCACTTTATGAGTGGACAAGAGGCCAGTGTGTTGATGAAGGACCGCATATTGTGAGGCACAGAAGCATCTTCTGCAGGTGCAGGTGTCACTTTCCCAGGCTGGTGCCAAGAGTGACAGCATGAGCCAGGGGGCATGTGCTACAGTACTTGGCTGCAGGTGTCAAAGACATTTGTTGCTTCCATATTGGAAAGTCTGAAACCACTGGTGAAAATGATCGTTTGGATCTTTGTGGAAATGGGTTCATATTCATTTGGCAGGTGCTTCTTTTGTCTCATTTACATTTACAGCATTTAGCAGACGCCCTTATCCAGAGCAACTTACAATTGGTACAGTCTTACAATCCAAGCAATTGTGGGTTAAGGGCCTTGCTCAAGGACCCAACAGTGGCAGCTTGGCAGAGGTGGGATTTGAACCCTGGACCTTCTGGCCCATAGTCCAGTGCCTTAACCGCTAGTCTACCACAGTCCCGGGAAAATGATTGCAGACGACGGGCCAGAACCCGTCGGTCTGCTCGGTGATGTAGAGTTTTCAGACGCCTCAGGCGGACAGGTCAAAAGAGGAAAGAAGGGCTGCTGGGCACATATGAATTTAACTGATGTGCTCAATCTTATTTGTTTTTGAAAGATGGACTGAGCCATTCCTCGTTTGTCTTTAGTTAATCTTATAATGGTGGCTTGTGTCATTGACTGCCTAGTCGATTTCTTTGTGATATCTGTCGTACCATATGACAGTATTGGCATTGTGTGAGCTCTGCCACCACCCAAAGAGCCCTCCACCTCCTGTGCTCCACTTTGCTAATCAACTCTGCTCTTCCAGCCTCAATATGCTACTTGAGGAGTTTTCCTCCAATATAGACTGACCAACTACGAAAAAACCCACCCAGACATGAGAGGACAAGCAAACCCCAAAGAGGCCAGGACATTTATGGGGGCACTAGAGGCCAGAGAAGCCAGACATTCAGTAATAATGCAAGAAGTTCTTTGGAATGTTGTGAAATAATCCTGGATCACAGTAAATAATGAAGTTTAAGCTCCCCCCCCCAAAGTAACTACCTTACTCACTTGCTAATTAGCTCACATTTGGACTAGAGACTGTTCTAACTCGCTTGATGTGTTTAAAGACTGTGTAAGTTTGTGTGGATGACTTTATGCTACTTATTGTAGCAAGCTGTAAATGGTGTTCATAAGTGTATGTGCCTGTCCTATTGAAAGTAGTACTCCTTTGTTTGTCCCCCACTACCTGTATAGTCTCTCTAACCTCTACCTATATCAACTAGTTCGCATTCACTAGTTGAACCTCTGTTTCATCTGGCTGATCTTCCATGTTGTTGGCTTCCATCAAACAAAAGTATCAGGTCCATCATAGCATCCTTTCAAGTGTTCCCCATAAATGTGTTCGTAACCGTATGTAAGTGTATTTTCTATAATTAGTGAATTTCCATGAATTAATAATATGGTGGCTTTAGTAATCTGTGGGGTTCCACTCGTGTTTTCACCTGCATCTCCGATGCGTTTAAGTATTAAGTAATAAAAATAGGAGCATTTTCACGTGGTCTCAGACTTTTGGTCCCCACACTATCTTGTTGCATGAACTAAAATCGCCTGCGTAAAATGCTCACATATTTCTATGCAAGCATTCTTATAAGCTATTTTTTACTCAATTTACGCATGCCGTCAGCATTACTGAAATTGCAAATGGACAGCAAATCCTCCCGACTAAAAGCAGCAAGTGGAAAAGTCAGTCTGAAAGACCAGATAATTTATTTTTAGCTCATGATAAATACCAAAAAGCCCATTTTATCCAGATGAAACCATACCTTGCTTTGTCTAAACGCCTCTTTCATCCCCCACAGGAAGGTATCAGCATTCCACACTAATCTGATTGAGATGAAGTTGTGGTGGTGATTAGCTTGCATCGATAGAAGGTACCCATAAAGAGAAAAACGCAAGCTTTGAAACCAATCTTGGCATCTCTGAAGTCAGAGTTGATGCACCCTAAACCAAGCGAATTATACCCAGCTTTCCCTTCTACGGGATCTTTTGGGGGGTGGTTTTAGCAATGTTGGAGCAGTGGGTCAAAGTAGAGCTCAGAGTCATGTACTGCTTAAACCCAAAAGCTTTCTTGTTGTATAGGGTCTCACAGAATTTAGAGGGGCACCGCTGTACCCCTCTGCTTGCCAATCAGTCATAGGGGCACAACTGTGCATAAAAACAAGAGTATTAAAATAACTAGATTAACACTAAAATGGGCGTTACTTTCGGTAGCTTATACGGTTTCGGCCAAAAGCAGCTCTCACACAAATTTTCTTTTAAATATTTGTGGATGTTCATGAGAATACCAAAAGAAATGGGCTCTGACAAAGCATTAGCCGCTCAAGCTTTTGGCAAGATGTTGGGGCATTATGGGAAATGTAGTGCCTGTTGTGAATCTGCATGGCGTCTCTTGTAGTCCTGCTCAGACTTTTTAGCCTTATGACCTTAGTGGGGCACAGCAACATTTTACAGGGCACGTGCCCCAGTAAAGTGGGTCTGATGAGTTGCACTGAGCAGCATATCAGCTAGAGAACGAGGTCAGCTTGCACCTCAGCCGACTCAGGTACACGTTCCCCGCTGGATTCCAGGATACTGCCGCCCACGCCATCAACAAAGGTTAGCGAGAGCAGTCTGCACGGAGCCACGCCGACAAAATGCTTGTTTGTATTTGGAGAGTAAACAGAGATCAACTACCGTTCGGTAACTTTGATCAACCCGCTGTTGTTTGGAGAAAGACAGACATGGAGATCATGTTCTCAAAACAGAAACGGAGATAGAACTTTATGCGTCAAATGCATTTTTTTTATATTATATAAACGCATTATTTATTGGTCTCATTGACCGTATATAATTATTTCTCGATTATTTCTCAGAATACAAGCAGAAAATACAGGAAATCTGTATGCAATATTAAAAAAACAGCTTCTACTGGTTACAGTACAGTATTTATTGTGACCTTACACTTGAGCTATAGCAGCTTATTCGGGTTGCCAAGTTGACCCTTCTATAGTCTGAAGAAGCTTGATCAGGAATGGTCATTTTGGAAGAGTAGCAGCCAAGAAACCATGTTTATCAGAAGGGGAACAGGATAAAAAGATTAAGATATATGTTACAACGATTGGAATGAAGATCAATGGATAGAGTATTATGGGGTGGCATATCAAAGTTTGGGTCAAATCGTCGACAATAAGAGGAACCTAGGAACTGGAATGCCTCTTCAGTTGAACAATTCAGACATTGAACAGTGCGTTTAAATTTTTTTTGCCCCCAAATTCGAACAAAAATTCCAACTTTGAACATGAGCACCCTAAATAAAGCACTCCATGGTGCGATCGTGCAAAGGCAATGCACGTAATCCAGTCCATTCGGTGGCGATAATGCGCCAATACGGTATGCCAATCGACATAAAAAGAATAAGGAGAACTAGGGCGGAATCAAAGGCATATTATGTATATTATATTACATTACATTTTATTATTATATCATGAATATCAGTCTACAGGTGCGATTTCAGACACTCCCTCAGTCTCGGTGCCACGAGAATTACGAATTAGTACGAATTCTGAGGTGCCACTGTACATGGTCATTAAACCATTGCTAAAACAAATGGTGGCCTAAGACTTTTGCAAAGTGCTGTACATGTAGCATACAGGAATTGAGAGCGTTTGCCACAAAGACAGTGTTTGAAATACTCAGACAGTACAGACAGCAGGACTAAGCATGGTGTGGTGATCCACAAGTGCCCTCCATTACAGCTGAGTTCCATTGTGAATGAGCACCACCCACTGGCAAACCATGACAGTAGCCAGCCTGGAGGCCACGGACATACCAATTAAGAACGGTATGGGCGCTGTGCTTCATGCGCATGATTCTCAGCACCTGTGGCAAAGCTCCGCTCACTTAAAGAAACAAGAGGCTCATCACAATGCCAATGAAAGGAACGGCACACAAGACAAACCCTGCTTTAATGGGAGGGAGCTTCGGAACGCGCAAATCCTCCACGCCGTCATCGCTGCGGCCTTAATTCAGAGGTCGGCCATGTAAGAACAACAACGAGCGGCGGCAAAGCTGTGCTCGCCAAGCGCCTTGTGAAAACCCCGAGATTTCGCACCAGACTTCAGAGCGATCCAAAGAGAACGGCGTCTCGAGATGCCCACACAATCGAATTACTCTAATGCAAGTGGACAGGCAATCTGTACGCCATAGTCAGCGGGCACAATGCGCCGTAATTACGTATTCACAAAATGCAAGCGTTTAGAATGTACGTGCGAGAGAACTATAGGCTTGGAAAGCAGAAAATAGGCCACAACCACCGTGACAGTAAGCAATCCAACCTCAGAGGCCTGCGAGAAAACCCAGCCCAGTGTCCTAAGTGAATAGCTGAGAGTTAGGCACGACGCAGAGTTCAAATAAATAAACCGAGCTGCAGGCTCTTACACCGAAAGGTCAGCACTTTGAATTGAAAGAGGCACAGAAGTTTACCATAAGCTGTGTAATGCGCCTGGTTGGACAAGTGTTTCTCTATCAGCAATAGATGCTGAATGACGAGGGAAAGCGGGCAAAGGAAGTGAATGGGGTAAGCTGTGCTCGTTAATCCCGGGCGCAGGTAGTCTGGGATATAAAAATAGTACTTGTGGCTATGATGACGCGATAATCGCGATTATTTTTGCTCAAGGTGAGGCGCAATCGAGGAAGCGTTTATGGCACTATATTCTAAATAGTTCACAACTATTGTGTATTCTTTACAAATACAGTTCGATATTGCATATACAAGGGAACGTATTTGTTCACCAAGTTAAGGTTATTTATTATAGCCAGCATCAATTGATTACAAAAAAAGGTGGCACAGTGGCGCAAGCGATTAGCACAGTCACCTCACAGTTCCACAGATCCCCAGTTCGATCCCATCCTTGGTCTTGGCATGTGTGGAGTTTGCACTTGTCCAGGTGCTCCAGTTTCCTCTCACATTCCAAAGACATGCATTTGATTCCATGGTCACTAAATTGGCCCAGTATGAATGTGACTGACTAGTATCAATGTTTGTTTTATTTAAAGCCACATCAGAATCAATGGCCATATTCAAGAGAAACACATGGTAGTCAGTAGGCCTATTCAGAGTAACCAGTTAACCAAACGTTTTGAAATGTGGGAGAAAACCGGAGCACCCCGAGTAAACCCACGAGGACACAGGGAGGACATGCAAATTCTACACAGGCGAAGTCTGGGTTCGGGATCGAACTAGGGATCTTGGAGATGCGAGGCGCTAAAATACTCCTATTTCAAGGTATAAAAATCGGATTAAGAAACGTGATAGACAGAGCTGGATTTTAACTCAGTAATTGGATTTCTCAGCACATGAAGACCCTTAAGGCCATTACACTGAATCTGATTTTTAAGAAAACAAATAAAATTAAAAACAACAACCGGGGCAAGTTTTGAATTAGAACACGTACATTTTAATGCCAACCTTAGTAACACACTGCGACGCAGCATACAATTTATAATCGGAGTCTGTTCCAATTTCTGTGTTGTTCAGATGCTTTAAAATAAGACTGACCAATCAGAGCTCTGGTGTCAGGTAGAACAGCTCATCCTGCAAGTAGCACAGCACAAGAGCTTATGGGACAAGTAACAAGCTGACTATAAAAATGTGGAAGTTAGAGAAAATATATGGTGGAGCATAGCTGAAAACCTGGGGAACATACTGTAACTGTATGTAACAGTTTTCTTGTTTGTCTGTTCACTAGAAGTGCATTCTAGTCTGTTCAAGCCCACAAATAAATATTTGAGAGAGAGAGAGAGAGAGAGAGAGAGAGAAAGAGAGAGAGAGAGAGAGAGAGAGAGAGAGAGAGAGAGAGAGAGAGAGAGAGAGAGAGAGAGAGAGAGCGCGAGCGCGAGGTGAAATCTCTGAGAAACGTTTACCGAAAAAAGAAAGGAAATAAAAGAAAGCAAAAGCAAGGACTGAGAATTTAAACAAAAAATAATAATAAAAAATTGGTGTGAAGGTCACGATCTGATAAAGGTCCTAGATATTTTTTCCATGTAAAAAAGTCTTGGTGTGACTAGGCCTGTACTCTCATTTCAATCAGTTTTCTCAGCCTGCGCATGCACATAACGTAGATCTGCTATTTTTGGGATTGTTTCTCTCGTGGGATCTGGCAACCCTAGATTTAAAACACAGCATCTGTGAAATTGCTACCAAACCTTTGGGGAAACTCTGAAATGCAGTACATGTTTGAGGATTTCATTATTTAATTATTAAAGTTTGAAGATTACATCTCATATTTCTGAGAGATTATTGCCGAGTCAATATGATGATCCAAGCGCAGGTAAACTGGTTGATCGGATTATTGACAAAATCAGATGTTCTGCAGTTCTCAATCATGCTGACGCAACTTTAAATAAGCATACAAACATTGGATTAAAAAAGCCAAAAACTGTGACTGTGATTAAGTCACATAGAACCGTTACTGCTATTTATTTTAGGTTTGCCATCCATAAAGACAGGTACAGATACAGGTACAGGTACAACACCTTAGACTTACAAGAAACTGCACTACAATCAAGCAAATAAAGCCACTCTGGTTAATGCTGAACCACGAGTAAACAGTGCCACTTTATAATATCAGATTCCAGATGCCTTCCCTCATTTAGCTCAGCAAACAAAAGTCTCTTCACCTCAATAAGAACAATGTTGGGACAACACAGAGGAGGTTCCTCAGCGCTCACTCCACTCTTTCTTCCAGCCACTTCCCAGCGCCCGAGATTGAGCGCTGGAGAGGGTCTATATTTTCTTAACAGATGGGTGCTCTGCTATGCTAAACTGTGAGGGTGTAGCCCTTGTGGAAATGCAAATGGAGTCTGCCGGCAGATGTGGCTTTAAATAGCGTCACACAGAGAGCCCCACTGCTGGAACCCACAGGGCTCAGGCCCAAACAGAGATGGGCTGTGGTGGAGGGGGCATCCCACGTGAAAATAAATGGTCCCCTTTCGGCAAGGGCCAGTTTAAAAGCGTTAAGGTTTCTCGCATAAAGACAGAGGGCTCGCTGGAGGGGAAGGAAATGGTGAAGATGTGCATTTAGCACTTTTGTATGAAGAGCTTTAGAAGGAGTGAGGTGTCAGGAGCAGCGTTTGAAAAAAAATAATAAAGACATGGAACATGTACAAGATGGTGCAAGCCGAGATCCCTGGTTCAATCCCAACCCTGGACTGTGTGAAGCTTGCATGTTCCATCTGTGTCTGAGTGGGTTCAATCCAGGTTCTCCAGGTTTCTCCCACATTCCAAACACCGGTCTGTGTAAACTGCCTCAGTGGGAGTGCGTTTCCTAAGTGCAAAAACTGTATTTTGGAAAAAAAACAAAAACATCAGACCCTAAACCCACTCTCAGGTAAAAAGTTGGTAAAGCTGCAGCAGGAAGTGGTGAACGTTATATAAACACTGCTGTCCCTTGCGGCGCTCAAACAGAGGCCTCCCAGGTCCAGCTTTAATGGGCCAGAAGCTTTTTTTTCCCCTCTCCTGCTGGAAGGAATTCCCATTCACAAAAATTGAAGTGTCTTAAAATGGATTCCATTGCCCCTGGCTATCGGCCCATGCCGGAGAACGATGATGCAACAGCCACATAATTGATTGATACTTGTGATTTAAGATGCTTTAAGGTGCTTTAAGATTAAGAGTCAAGGTTCTTTAAACTCAAGAAAGACTGATGACATGGCTTTAGAGTAGTATAAATGTAGCATATCACATTCTCTCTGTCTCTATACAGCGAGAACCGCTAGGATTAGCAAGTAATTTATAAGTGAAATTAGAGTCAGGTGTTGGGGGGGGTCACACCAGATACTGAAAGTAAAGGTTCACATACTTTTGCCACTCACTAATATGTAATACTGGATCATTTCCCTCAATAAATAAATGACCAAGTATAATATTTTTGTCTCATTTGTTTAACTGGGTTCTCTTTTCTACTTTTATAACTTGTGTGAAAATCTGATGATGTTTTAGGTCGTATTTATGCAGAAATATAGAAAATTCTTAAAGGGTTCACAAACTTAAGCACCACTGTAGCAGAGCTGTTTATTCGTAACCTAGCAACAAGGGAAATTCTGCAGCCAGTCATAGGAAACTTTGGGCGCCAGTTGAGGTTTGTGAGTAAACTTTAAATAAAAGATTTTTAAAAAAACCTGCAACATGCAAAACATGGGTGAAGATTACGGATGGAGAATCAACAGCATCAAACTACATTCGACATCTGAGGCTACACAAAGAGCGGTACATCTGTGCTTATATAGTAGTTAGTTAGATAGTTACCTCAGTTTACTGTTTATGTCAGTTGGAGATCAAATGAAACGTAGAGCAACACATTGCCCAGATCCTGTAACAATAAAAGGCCTGTAGATGTGAGAATCCTCACTTTATAAGCTCACTCCATTAATAATCGTCATTGTTAGTATAGGTCAGGTTTCCTGTAAGGGCAAGTTTGCAGAGCAACAACCACCTCTGGTGGTCCCACTAGAGGCCATTAGTTTTACTGACATTTTTTTAAAGGGCTTGCCATCCAGGCTGACCCAGAGCTTAACTCCAGACTGGACACCAGCGTCATCAGGGCCTCCTATAAACAAGGCTGGAGAAACATTCCTTTGGAAATGGTTGCAGCCCCGTTTCATCAAAGCTCTGGGAAGCTTCCGTTTTGACACGGCTCAGGTTTGGCATCCAAGGAATCCTTTTCAGACTCATTTATTATGGGATGAAGTGACAACGACCTCATGAAAGAAACGCTGTGGAAGTGAGAGTGAAAGTGGTACATGGCACCATCAAAATTCTCACACATTAGAGGGCTATATTTTGTTTTTTATTTGGCAAATTTGTAAAAAAAAATTCTGTTCCCCTTCTGAAAAAGTGATGCCCTTCTTGAGCAAGCTTCTTCAGACTGTAGAAGGATCAACTTGGCATCCCGATGAAGCTGCCAGATGCTGCAATTGGTCAAGAGTAAGGGGAGGTCACACTAAATACATGCCACTGTAACCTATAGAAGCCGTTTTTTCAGTTTTTTAATACTGCATACAAATTTCATGCATCTGGTTGCACTTTAATAATGAGACTGAGAAACAATTACATATGGTCATTATACCTAATCTAATGATGGCCTAAGACTTTTACACAGTATGTCACCCACTATCAAGTAACTCGGTAGCTCAGCCACACTGCACAACATATTCCTATCATCTGGTCTGGATTGTAAGACAGCAGATCCCCTGATAACATATTGCATTCTGGGTGGGTTTCAAAAAACAGGAGATAAGACATTTAACTGAACAGATCCTTGACTGTCCCATAAACCAATAAAAGCACAGTAAATCCAACTGAAAAGGATCTGTGGGAGGGCTGCGGTCACACCATGCATGTCACAATGCTGGACTCCCCCCGTGTTAACCACTTGGAGTAGCATTGTTGAGCAGCTGAAGAGCAACGTCATGTAAAAATAAGAAAACAAAAAAAGGCGACTATAAAAAACAAGAAAAAAAATGAGCAGTCTCACAATGGTCCTATTCTGAGCCCAAATGTTCCAAAAAGGCCATCTGAAGGAAAGGAACTTTCCCATAAAGAAAATAAGTGCATTCTTGTCTTAATGCTAACTCGTAAACGTGTTGGTTCTTTTTGTGTGCTTCTCTCTTGGTTCGTCAAGTCCAGCTATAGCTTTGGCATCGTTCTCATCAAGAAAGGATAGAAACAAAAGTCATTATAGCTCGATTGTAGCTTTTATTCATTTTTGTATTTGTGGATTAGCAGAATCAAGCACCAGTGCTCTCTCCCAAAGGATCACGGATACAACACCAATCAATCAGTTTGATATTTGAACCAAGAGCACATTTTAACTCTTACATAACGTTACAATGGAGCTCAGGGGACAATGCATTGACAGGTATCAACCACCACCAGGTTAAGAAAAGAAAGCAGGTTTAAACTGGATACACTGTTTGTTTAAACTCAAAGCCATAAATACGTCTTCGCCGTGTTCTCATTAATCTGTTAGGTATATTCGTTGACAAAAAAACAAAAAATGCACCCAGACATAAAATGTGGGATTGCTGCAGATGTCTGACACAGACATGAGATTACAGGTGTCGTCTGATTACACACTGGATCTTACTACAAGAGGGAGTAAAAATTGCTTCTCCCATTGCCCTATTAATGGCTCTTTTGGGTACGGTACCTCTTGGTTAGAGATTGTTGACTGCTAGCCATGACTCTACAGCGCACTCAAAGACATTTTGCCCAGACAGACTTTGAGGGGGCGTATCACTGGACTGAGAGGAGTAGAATGGTCAGCTTGAAGAACTGCCTGTCATCTGGGCCATTCTGACCTAGCTGTTAGGCGTTGAGGGCAGTAGTTCCGTGAGGGCACGCACACATGGCGTACAGGAGCTAGATGGCCCAGACAGACCACCAGTAGATGAGATCGTTTGATCCGTTGACAAGCAAGAGCAGAAATCCAGGAATCCAGACACAGGTGGCACCTCCAGTACATAACCCTGTCTCTGCCCGGAACATTTCCAGGTGCTTAAAAGGAAATCTGTTGTCACAATGCCACCGTCACCTTCGTTTGCAGTTGTCTCGTGAACAAAAAACCTGGACTGCTACAGACTACAAGTCTTCCAGGTTCTGTTTGAGAACCAACAACAGTCGGATTTGAGTATGGAAGTCTTGTGCCTTTGCTGTGGATTGATATACTGCCCCAACTGCTGGTGCCATGGACAGTGATCTACAGGCCCAGTTGGAACTAACAGGGTACTAGACTAAGAGGTAACTGTAAATTTTCATATTGGGTTAAATGGGCATGGGCCAGATTCTGAGCTATTCTGACCCGTCACTCTGTCTCCTGGTTCTGGGTTTTTGCGTTATCACTTTTTCACCCATCAGAAATGAGACGACATGCCATATAACCCTGCGGAACAGCAGTAACAGAACCAACACCACCATCAGGACACCTGAAAACATTCTGAACCTGTGACAATTTAAGAGCTAGACGTGCCCTTCTACAAACGTCTGGTTGCTTTTCCTCTTTTCCTCGGACTGTCTCAGCACTTCGTGCCTGCTGGCCAAACAGAGATGTAGGAGTATTAATTCCAAAAGAGAAGCGTGAGCAAGAGAATGGAGCAATGTGATCTCAGCTGCATGCCAACCTCAGACGAGCGCAGCTGACAGGGCAAAGTTGAGTTGCTGTGTTGATGGGATGTGGTTGAGGGGGGGCACAGTGGTGGTGATGGTGAAGCAGGCCTGCTGCACTATTCAGGCCTGGCTTTACCCACTTCAACCTGCTAACAATGACAGCTCTGTCCGAGCGAGCTCCAAGAAACGAGCCCCGGGCCCCCTCCTGAACTAAGAGTCCTGATTTGTGGAGTGTGCCCCGCTCCCTTTTCCCTCTGATCCCTTTTCTGTGCAACCTTCGCTCCTTTCTTTGCCGTAGCACTGATGTAATCCAAAAACATCCACAGGAGCAGCTGCAGAGCGAAACTGTCCTCTCCAGCGCTCCCCTCGCTCGTTCTTTTTCTCTCAGCCGCTTTCTTCTCCTTTTCTTTCTCCAGTGGCATGCGAGGCTGTCGCTGGGAGGGAGCCGTGGGGAGCGCAGACAATTAGGGCCTTTCTCTTCGCTAAAATGGGCTATCACTTCAAATCTTCATTGCCATCTACCTCTGTATCCTATTTGAAGAGCTTTCAGTGTCTGGGTCGAAAAACAAAATGGAAAAATTGGAAATCTAGCTTTGGAAAAGAGGTAGGTATTGGGTCAAACTAAAATAGCAGCAGTAATGAAAGAAGGAAGTCGAGACCAGCTAAATATTAAAAACTTACCCCACATGCAGTCGTGAGGAACTGAAAACCACAACCCAAGAGCTGTTACTGACTAGCAGGGTTTATATCCTAAACCAAATAGCTTGTGTTTGACTGTAAGAGTTTGGTGTGACATTTCTGATAACGCTCGTCTGATAAGGCCTTGTGGGAACTATTCTTCAAATCCCATTCAACTGGCCTGACTGGACTGTGTCCTTCTGAAGGACACTGTGTGGCTTTCAGGAGCACTGTAGGGACAAGGATTTCAAGGAAAACCTTGATCTACACCAACCCCTGCGCTAGGCACAGAAGATGGAAGAGCACAAGTAGGGGGCAATCCGTGTGCCGTCTAAGGATCACATAAAAATCCCTTCCGAAACAAAAACACGTAAACAAGTGTGCCACGAGAACGAACCATGTGCTGCTGACTGCCATCGTATAACAACAAATAGTCCAAAAAAACCCAATTAGAGTCCATGTTCTCCAGATCTCTGTAATACCTCATCTCCTGACATTCTGATCGACCCCATTTGACCTCCAGAAATGAGGGGCAGCAAAGGTCTGCGGAGTCTCTCAGCAATCCCTCGATAATGGCAACCAGAGGGACGAGGCTTTAGAGTGCCGAGCCAAGAAACGCGTTAAGGCACCAAGGGTTGGAAACAGGACTCCTTACACCCACAGGGCAGGAAGTGCTCTGTTCAGTGCAAGCAGGAGGGCAAACCAACGGTAAATAAACAGCGTTAAAAACCAACACAGTCCCAGTTTTCGTTTAGCTGCCGGCTTCTCATGTTGAGTAACAAAACAGAAGGTTAGACTGGGGGCTGATTAATCAGACAGTGAGAAATGCTTCAGGTGTGGCTCGGACCAAAGAGTCCTGAAGACCTGGGTTCAAACATTGGGAATGCAACCTGAAGATTGAGTGCTGAGGTTATGGACCCATTGATGTCCAGTGAATGTCACTGGTGTACAGTGAATTCCCCAACTTCGTGACTCTGGACAGGATATGCGAGGGTAAAACAAGATGCTTTTCTAATTCAGGTATGCAATCTATTTAGGCTACTGTAATGTAAATATAAAAGGGTATTTCCACCAAACACCCAGTGCAAACGATACGTAAACGTGTCAGAAATACCACTGAAAACAGGAGCGGAACGCTACCATCTACACAGCATCCGAAGCCTAAACTGTTACACACATCACTCCCTTCAGGAATTACACAACACCGTGGTTCTTCAGTGACAAGCAGCCAAGGAACCACTTTTTCAGAAGGGCAACATGGTGAAAAGGCTAAGATGTGCTAAAGCTCAAAGATGGGAGAGAAAAATCAGTGGAAAAGCGTATTATGGAGTGACAAATCCAAGTTTAAAATTGTGGTCAAACCATCAATTATCATCATGGGACTGTGGTAGCCTAGTGGTTAAGGTACTGGACTCTGGATCAGAAGGTCAAGGGTTCAAATCCCACGTCTGCCAAGCTGCCACTGTTGGGTCCTTGAGCAAGGCCCTTAACCCACAATTGCTTGGATTGTAAGACTGTACCAATTGCAAGTCGCTCTGGATAAGGGCGTCTAATAAATGCTGTAAATGTAAATCATCAATATTATCAGTCTTAATCAGGTCATTAATAGTAGATATTCATACAGTTTATCTATGTGAAGATTTTGGGTCAAGTGAATGTGAGGAATTGAGAAAGTTTCACGAACTTTTATGCAAAAAGTATTTTGGTAATTCAAATTCACATTTATTTTGAGCACTAGATTAACCGAAATGCTGACTGGGTGGAATCATTTGCCGACCTCCATGTGTGTCCAGATAGAGGTACCAATAATACTTTATGATGTCATTCAAACACAAAGAAAATCACGAATAAAGACAAGAAAAATGCGTTTTAGTTTACAGCTCTTTGTTCAGTAATGAGTGCAAAAATGGTTTAGTTTTTTTAAGGGAAGTGTGTACGGGTTGCACAAGGGATCTTCCATTCTGAGTCAGTTTTAATTGTTTACTTTGCAAGCTGACAAATTTGCATAATGTGAGGGAATGGCAAAATGTCATTAGGGACTGTTCTGGCTGCTCTTAATAGTTAACGTTAAAACAACCACCATTTCACAAAAATGTAAATTTCGGCTCATTTCTACCGACTCCGGACATGAATAGCCATCTTGTCTCTAGTTGCGCCCCCACCCCCCACCACCCACTCCCACATTGTGTGATGGGCCGCTACAAATACCTACAGGTTTGATGAACCTTGGACGCTGAATCATTTCAGTGACTGTTTCTAGCACTCCTGCATATGCTTTACTACAGAATGTCAAAAACAAGTTATGATAAATCTTTACATTCTGGGCTAAATATCTTCGCAGTACATTTAGCTCACTTATTAAAGCTGGCTGTGATGTCTTTTTTAAACACTTCCCCTGCCTTTTAGGCATTCACTGATCCAAATAGACATACTTCTCTGGCAACCCAAAGGTTTCTCAAATGCCATTAGCACTGAAATGAACTCGAGCACCTCCGCACACCATAAGACTCAAGTGGCATTTCAATCAAATCATATTCAAACACTGCGAGAGAACGCTCTCAAAGGAGGGCAAAGAGAGGAGGAAGTGGCTCACAAAACCCTGGGTGCAACTGGCAGGACTTAACAAGGCACAGCATCAGAGGCAACAGCCATTTTGGTTCTCGTCCAAGGCAAGCCGAGTGCCAAATGATGAGGACACAGGGCCCGGGATGTGGGCAGACGGTGCAGTGTGGGTGGGCTGACCCCACCTCTCTGTGTGCCTGGGCCCCCGTTGATAAAATGGGCATGAAGGGATGTGCCTCTTCTATCCCCATTTAACCCACATTGTGTGCCCTCGCTAGTTAGCTGGTCTTCAAATGAATTGTTGCCTTCTCTTCATGCCAAGGTTCATGCCTTATTACTCTTCGTTACAAACCAGATTGGTTAAGCGTGCAACCGAAGGGCACCCGACAAATATATGCGTGTTAAGTAACAGGACGGAAAAGAATCAGCGTTAACATTTTGGCTGAAGTCATTAAATCGAGATAAAATAATTAACCAAGAGCAAACACGCTGCGACGCCGACCCTCGCCGTTTTCTCATGACCAGTCAATAAAGCTGCCAAACGCCACTCTCAGCTTAGATTTCAAATGAAAACATGCTTGAAAATAGTGGAAGAATTGGTCCAATTACAAGGTTGATAGAACACTAATGCTGAGCTCCATTAACCAGAAAGTTTACAGCACAAGAACTACTGTAACCATTCCGAAACACACCAAGTTTAATTAGGCATTAACAACCGCCACTATATACATTTCTCATAGCATGTGTACCAGTTGGCCAAGCGGGGAAAGATATCATTGCCAGGTCCACTTATTGTTAAATATTTCGCTTCTTTCGGGCGTTTGTACATAGACCAAGTGGGAGATTCTCTCATGGGATCTGGCAACCCTGGAATTAAATGCAGAACAGCTATTGAACACTTCGTGGAGACTCAGACGCAATATATACTCAAGAAAATGAAGAACTTGATTATGGAACATTAAAAATTGAAGTTTACATGACATCCTTCTCTGAGATTACTGGCTGGTTGCAAAGTAGGAATCCAATTACTGACCAAATGTGATTTTCTGCAGTTATCAGAGTATTACGTGCACATGTACACGCTCACTGTTACTGTTACTTAACCACTGTGCATTTTTAGAGGTAGAACAATAACAGGCTGGAATTCCCCCTCATCTGTTTAAGTGAAAGTGAAGTAAGTTAAGCATCAGTCATCAGCTGACAGAAAGCCGTTGTTACATGCA
Source organism: Ancistrus triradiatus (assembly GCA_025084515.1). Taxonomy (NCBI): domain Eukaryota; kingdom Metazoa; phylum Chordata; class Actinopteri; order Siluriformes; family Loricariidae; genus Ancistrus; species Ancistrus triradiatus. Next base: position 27,480 of record JAJAGP010000030.1, on the reverse strand, counting down.
AATAAGTCAACAGTGCAAGTTCACAGTAAATTCTTACCTCCCCATCTGAAAATGTAATGGAAGTCATAATGGGATGCTCTTTGGAATATTGTGAATCATGCTGAATAACAAATCATGCCAAATACTTTTTTTTTTTTAATGCAGAAATGTACATAGTTTTTCCAAATACTCAACTTTTCACTTACCTTGTTATGCTGATATGATCTATAATGAAAAATGTTGTATTAAAAGTAAAGAAAATGCAAAACAGAAGTGGTCTAATCCTTTTGGCCCTCACACCCACAACCATCAAAAACGTTAAATGGTACGTCGTTTAACCCACGAGAGACCAGGCAGTACAGTGATGGAAGGGGCTAGCAGTCACTTCACAGCTCCAGAGATCCCTGGTTTGAGTTCAACCTCAGAATCTGCCTGTGTGGAGTCTGTACGTTCTCCCACATGGGTTTACTCCAGGTACTCCGGTTTCCTCCCACATTGGAAAGACATGCATTAGGTTAAATGGTTGCTCAAAATTGGCCCAGAGTGAATAAATCTGACTGGTATCAAGGCAACCATGTTCTTGTCATAAGCAGACATTGATGCTGATGTGAAATTAAATAAACAAGCAAACCCACGAGACACCAGCATGCAAATGTCGTTTCTTAGAACATGACATGGCAAAATGAATATTATAGATTAGGTAATTTCTAGAATGGAACTTTTACAGCTCCTTCTTCAATGTAGGTCTTCTCTCAGCACATAGGAACCCTGAGTGATGCAAGTACGTGGTGAATGGTTCAGACATAAGTGTGGGGCGATTGGGCCAAACTCAAGTGATGCGAGTGTATAGTGACTGGTCCACACGCAAAGGCTTTTGTTGAGGCAAGCGCCATTCTTAAACATACTCATACAACGGTAGCTACACCAAAAATGGAAAAACATGGACTGACAGTGAAGTCCAGGATTTACTGAACCTTTAGGCAATTTCACACTGGCGGACCTTTTTGTAGTTCTTAGAACTCTCACACCAGAGAAATTAGGGATGATTGTAGTTCTTAGGACGGCGTTTATACTTTTTCAGCTCCTAAAAGTACTTTTCTTAGTGCAAAGGAATTGCAAGTGACGCAAGTATGCGTTGATTGGTCCAGACGCAAGAGTACAGTGATATGTAGTGACGCAAGTGCTTCTGTTGGGCAACCAGCATTTTTAAATATGCTTGCACACCGGTAGCCATATAAACAACAGATCTTCACACCAAAACAAACTGACAGTTGAAGTCCAGGCTTTACAGAACCTGTGTGTGACGGAGGAGGTACAGTGATTTTGAGTCATTCAGTTGAGCTTCAGCATCACACAGCCATTTCTACACCCAGTGAGAATGCAAACCAAAAAGGCCTTGGAACGAATGCAGCTCCACAGGGGGGTATTTCCTCTCAAATTAGTCCTCAGAACTGTTGGTGCGAAACCTCCTTTAAAAAGGTGGTGCGGTAGTGGTGTAACTTGGCCAGGGGCTCCCAAACTTTTGCTCAAGACCTTTGCATATAACTTGCAAGTTGGAGAAGACCTGTCTGATGGAGAGCACAGAGAAGTCGTAGTCTATATGCAGCTCGATAATTGCTTGTTCAGACTCCGTACGAGTCGTTTCTGCCATTGGATCCACTGGACTGACAGTTTAGTTCAAATAAAAGTTTGTCCGTACTTCCCTCCGAAGTTTGAGAACGTGTGAGGCGAAGGCAGAAAGTGATGGGGGGGGGGGGGGTCCTAGAGAAGCGAGGGTTATCGACAGGCAGGGCGCAACGAATGGCTGGCGCCAGACGAGCTCCACAAGCCTGGGGAAGATTTAGCGCCAAAGAGAGCCGAGTGTCTGAGCGAGTGCGTGTGTTTTGGGAGTGTATGTGAGAGGGTCAGGCTCTGAATGGCGAGCTGTTCAGGGCAGATTTCACGGCTGGCTGATCACAGGCGTCCGAGGCTCGACCCTCACGACAGCTGCAAGGCCCTGCCGGCATTGCCCGCCTCTTCCCCCCTCCTCGAACCACCCACCCACCTCCTCCACCTATCCTCAGCACAAAGGGGGCCCAGCCTGGACCGGTACAACCCGGCCCAACGTCGCAGCGCCTGACAGGCTGCACTCGCCGCTAACGATGGCAACTGTGTGAGGTATGCATGAGGAGATGGGAGGCGTGGGGAGGGGGCGCTGGATCATGCTAATGGAGCGAGCGAGCGGGAAATGCAGCAGGCCGTTCGCTCCCCTTCAAGCTCAGCAAGGGCCTCCTGCTTTCTATACGATTATTTCTTTCTCTTCTCTCCATTTGTTTCACTAGCATCATTTTTCCCCTCTTTTATTAGAGGCTTTATCCCGATCTGCGTATCCTCGAACCATCTCGGGTCCAATGAGAGAGCGGCGTCCTTACAATACAGGAAAGCCGAGGCCTCTGCACACGCAAAACTTTTCAGGAGGCCAGACTGGGTCAGAGTTCATTCAGGACAGACTGGCACTGTGCTCTGCCACGCTTACTGTGCCCAATCCGAGGCATAAGGCAGCAGAGAACGACAGGATGATGAACAGCTGTGAACACTGATTAAAGATTAGTGAATGGATACAAGGCAGAAGGATCCAAACTCCACGATGGAAGAAAAGGACAAGATAATCAGACTCAACCTCGAGCAGTTTTGCTTTTATAAGGAAATAAAATGGAAAGTCTAAAAATTAATACTTAAAATGGCAAAAATGAGTCAAGTAGCATTCACATTAAAGGTGTGCGACATGTAGTCTGTTATGATAATTAAATTGTTTATTTAACGACTTGTAAGCTGACATTATCGAGTATGTCACTCGCTTTGCAAAAACATGCATTAAGAGGTCACATTCGGTGTCATGTAGACAGGTAAGACAGAATACTGCACATGCAGACAGAGTTAAAAATGAGTGAACAAACTGTGCCAGGAGACAAAATACAGACACCACCAGGATCAGTGTACGTCGTTAGATTTCAATTCTAGACACAGCTTTGAATATGCGAATGTCGCTCAAAAGACAGCTCGACAACTGACTTTTCTCCATCTGTAACCTAACCGCCATGCAGAATATGAAGATTATGAGAAACTTCTGGAGTCAGCTGGCCCTGACGGGCTTAAACCATCCAAGGTACCAGCACAAAAACACATTAAGCAAACCTTAATGGAATCATTCTGCAAAAAATTGCCTTAAATGCTGTCACCAATTACATCACGAAATCCACTGTGCCAATTCAAATGGTTGAGATGAGAGATGGGTTCAGATAACTTTTGAATACTTTAAGAAACAAGCTATACACTTCCCAAGGATCGTGTAATTATTGTTATCGATAAAATCCAATGCAAGTAGAGGATTCACGGATTCATTTAAAGTTGGATGTACAAACTGGAATTTCTAACTTTTAGACTTAATCCATTAGTTTATCTTTTATCACTTGGCCACTTGGCCCACAAAGAGCAAGATGTGAATATCTATAAATTCTATGAAGGTAAAAAGACCAGCTCATTCTGATAACGAGAACGGGGATTCTTTGATCAATTGAGAGCATTTACATCCTCTTAATCGGATGATAATCAAACTTCTGTTATCTGATTATTCAAGTGGTCATAGAAATAGCATACTCCCAATTATCCTGATCAAATTAAGATTTAGAAAAGCATGTATACAATTACTCTGATATCGATTGGTATTCAGTCCACACACGCACACACGGTTAGTTGCCAGAAATTTGGGCTTCAAATGTCGATAGTTGCAGGTGTTTGGGGCTTGTTCCTGGAGTGTAGTTCCTCATTTGGGCTTTTTGACCCCGTCTCTTTCTCTGCAATATTCCTGCAAACTAATCAAGTGGTCACTCTCTGACATTATAATGCGTCGCCTGTTTTGGGCTTTGTTTTTTAGCTTCTTTTGGGCTTGTTTCCATAGCCCTTGTTGCTTCTTTCTCCCACAGTATCTGGCAACCCTGGAATTAAATGCAGCACCCACGAAATGGCTTCCAAACACTTTTTGAGGAGACTCAAATGCAGTATATGCTCTAGGAAAAGGGGAACTTGAAAGAAATAATAAAATAATAAGAAGAAGATAATACGTCACGTCCTTCTGTGAGAGTGCCAGCTGATTAAAAAATGAGAAATCCCATTATCCGATTACCCAATGCATGTAAACTTGAACTTTTTACTGGCAATCTGATTTTCTGCAATTGTTGCATTAAGTGCGTGTAAACACACTCATTGTATGTTTTTTTTTAAGTGTATGTTTGCAATCAGGTTTTTCCCCCAGTCAGCACAATGGCACACTGGTTAGTGCTGCCAAGTCACTGCTCCCAAGACCCGGTTCTATTCCCGGCCTGGCTGCTGCCTGTGTGAAGTTTGTCCTCTCCATGGGTTTCCTCCTACACTCCAAAAGCATGAGTTAGGTTAATTGGTATCTCTATTGTGTCCCAATGTGCTCTGCAATGGATTGCCCTGTCTAGAGTTGGCTCCAGTCATGAACCCTGTGCTGCTGGTTGGGCCCTGAACCCCTATCAAAAGTATTATTCAAGTATGAAAATCAATGGTTCCCCCGCTTGTAGGTTTCCTCGCACCTCCAGAGGACGGAACCATCACATCCCTAAGCAGGACATAGCCGATACTGATGGAAATGACAGGTATGATTACAGCAGCAATAGAAGGCCTTGGGGCTCATGTCAGTTTCTTCTTGGCAATTCCAACTTCGATGATTGCCTCATTGCACTTCTCCAAATTGGAGGTCATCATTTGAAGAATTACTGGTACAATGGAAGGCAGTGGTAGCCTGCTCGACCTCTTTTGCTCATAATAGGTGCAAGGCCTTCATTATCATCAATAATGATGAGACACCGACCCTTTGGGGTCACGAAGCTCAACTACTAGTCAGTTCAATCAACCCCAAACCACTGTAATGAGCTTAGGCTACCTTAAACTGGGCTGATGGGCTTGACATGGAATAATCCTTTTTCTTAACATTACAAGCTCTGATTCATGCAAGAACGATCCCCTGAATTATTATATATAGAGCTGTGCAAAGATTTGGGTCTCCATTAGATTAGATATACCATTGTTTTAGCAACGATGAAAACTATGAATGGATACTATGGTCTCTCCAGGGTAAATCCATGGCACATCCATAGTTTACACATAGTTCCCATAAGATACCTTGAAGGTTCAACTAGAACTAATAGAACTGTGGTTTATAGTAACTAGGGTTATCGTATATTTAGTCATGATTCTACAATGAACTACTAAGGTATCTGATGCTAGCTATGTGCATACTATGAATCGGACATGGTATTACTACAGTACTTTGGTAAAATAGTAACCATTCATAGTTTCATTCGCCAAAAATATGGTAAAACCATGGTTCATTTTCATAAGCAAGAAAATATAGGAAATTTGTATGCAGTATTAAAAGACTGAAGAAAAAAAAAAAAAATCAGAGAGCTTCTATAGGCCACAGTAGCAAGTATTTATTGTGACCTCCCCTTAGACTCAGTATGAAAGCAGCATCTGGGAGCTTCATCGGGATGCCCTTGTACAGTCGGAAGGAGCTTGTTCAGGACTTTTTAGGAGGACAGCAGCCAAGAACCCACTTTTTAGGAAGGGGAACAGGGAGAAAAAGGCTGTGCTAAAACTCAAATATTGGAATGAAGATCAGTGGACAAGAGTGTTATGGAGTAGAGTCTGAAATTGTTTGGTCCAATTACCGACATGGTCATTATACCATTGCTACAACAACTATAATGGTGGCCCAAGACTTTTGCACAGTACTGTACATTATATAATAACGTCTGCATAGGAAGAGTAATAGAAGTTGGGATTCTAGTTCATACATAGCATATACACCAACCCAAGAAAAGATGCAGAGAATTACCGACAACAGTCCAAGCCCAAAGGTTCTTTAGGTGCCGAGATTGAACTGAAACTTTGGTGGCAGTAACTGCTACAAAACCCAACTAAACCCCACACTGTCATACATTTCCATACTGATTTGTTACCATTTCACCATGGTTTATTCCTTTGAACTAGAACAAAAAATATCAACGACTGGGATTTCTGTAACTTTTATAACAAAGAATCCACTCCTCCCACATTCCACCGGCTGGCACAGATTTATATCCACAATGAAAATTTGGCTCAAAGGTTTCATGCACCTCATGTGACAGTGAGAGCAGTTAAGTGCCTACTAAATCTGAGCCAGTATATGCATTCCATCTGCTCCGAGAGCCGGGATCGGCTCGGCAAATAGCGAGAAAGCAGGTAGCTGCATTTCACTGTTCAAGACTGGGCTCATTGTCCGGTCTCTGTGGGAAACTCGCAATACTTCCTTCAAGGGCGATTACTAGGAAACTTAAGATTCCATATCAGTGACCCTTCTCATGTTTACTGCAAGAACACACGACCGTCCCTCATATCTACCGGCCCCAGAATTCAAGTGTGCTTCTCCCTGCGTTCCACCCCGTCACGAACACAGACACAAGCAAACAAATCACGTGGGTACCTGGCCTTTATCAGTCGGCCACTTGACCTATCGCAAAGGGTAAGGTGTGAAGATCTAATCCACTCCCTCAGCATGGTCTACACACAACTCTCCACATGGAGGAAGATAAGCTCATTCTGATCAGGAGATACAAGAGGCCTTTCGAGCAAAAGATCAGCCTTATCACGATTACACAGAGAGCGAGATAACCAGCCTTAAGCTTCTTTATCAGCAGAACAAAAAACTCAACACCAGAATGGTATGACTATAAAAGATGGCTGTTTACGAGGGGAGAAAAAGCAAGAGCGCAGATTGCAATTGACATCAACCAGGTCTGGTGTTACAGGCAAGTCTGCACTTTGGTGAAAACTCTGCTTTGTGGAAAAGAGAAGTCAGGAAGAGTTTCAGTCTTTGGACTTGTTCGGTTAACTGCCTCGGCAGTGAGGCCTTCGAGATCCTTTCATGAAAAGAGCACCGCTACAGACACAGCCAAGCTTACAGCTTCATGGATGGACCATAGTGACATCTAGCGGCAACCTGTATATCCAACAGTGCTGACAAGAACTAATGGCTTCTTTTGCAGCTAATGATGGAGCAACTTGGACAGCTGCTGGATAGCCTCATCGAATGCCGACACTGACCCCAGGCTTTGGTGGACAAACGAGAAAAAAAGGGAACTCACTATACCTCTCTAACTCTCTTTCTCTTGCTTCAGCTTGAAAGTATCCCTCTTTTGCCCATTCAAATCTCATCACAACAGTCCCTTTCCTTTCTAAAGGCCTGCCTCGTTTGGGGTTTTTCTTCTGCTCACCTGTATGCAAATTGGCCCAGCATTCTGTTTCATTAATCTGCGAGAGGTAGGGCGAGATAGGAGCAGATTGCTTCCGCTGTGGCAGAATGTTTGCCGCACTTTGGCCACAAGTTAATTTATTACTGCAGGGTTTTGGAGGGCCAGACGCACAGGGGATGTTTGTTAAAGATCCTTTTCAGCGCATTCACTCAGCCCGGGCAGAGCACTTTGAAACCCCGCTATTTCTTCCCCCCGCCAAGCCTACCCCCAAAAGAGTGGCCATTCACTGAGAGTGCAGGCAACCTGAGGGAACAACTAGAGGGGCGATGCTGAAGAAAGGGGGAGATTAAGCAAGGGAGAGAATGAATGTGTGTAAAAGAGGGATAAAGGGAAATCAACACTAGCCTCGAATTAAAATTTGAGGGATACAGCCATTCCGCTGAGCAAAACAGCATCTGGAAGCACAGACGATCAATAAAACGGGATTAAAACAACAGCAAATCCCAGCTGTTAAGACTGAACATGAAGTTTCTCCAAGCTCCTGGGAGATGCCTCAAAATCCTGAGCACTCAAAAACATCTCATCTGGTGCTTAGCACAAAAAACACACCTCAGCAGCTGGTGCTTACAAAAGGACCAACCAGAGAGAAAGGTGTGGGCAGAGCTGGACCTTCTCTTCGGTTTCTTATTATTTACAGTCCTCCTCATCCACTGAACAAAACTAAGCTGGCCGGGGAGCTAAACAGGGCACGTCAAGGTGACAAAGTCGCACCTGGCCGACAGGTGTTTGGGCTGTCAGGACTCCTAGGATTAACGACCGCACTCACCTGAGCAAGGGGGAAGGGGCAGATCCCAGGCAGACAGGTGCATCTACGAGAGCACCGTCACAGACACGTCCAAGAAACACCCTGGACCTGCCGAGCCGGCTACATAATTACAGCCAGTGAAGCATGTGCATGGCTTTGAATTGCAGTGGCGGAGATGGAGGAGAATAGAAGGGGTGTGAGAGGGGCAGACGAGAAGTCCGGTTTTCAAACCGCATCAAAAATGGATCCATAGTGCAGGCAGAGGGACAACCCCTGCCAGAGGGTGAGGACGATCGTCCCTTTCAAAGCATCAGGACAGCGTATGGCTGTCGGGTTCTTTAATTACAGCCTGGAAAATGGTGCGGACCGACTCCGTCCAAAAACAGGACTTAGGAATTGAGGCCAGGTGCATGGGCTTCAGAGGGCTGGGGCTGGGCCAGGCTGACAAAGAGGGAGGTGAGAGTACTTAAAAAGGGAGTTGGCTAAAATCGCCCCATAAGAGCCGTAAGGTGTCATGCAACAGCCGGTTCTGAACCAGTTTCCACCCACAGCACTGAAGGAGCCGTGCCTTACAGGTGTCAAAAAGGTCACTGACTGACTGAGAAACTTTTAGCTTGATCTACATCTAATGAGGAATTCAGTCAAAGGAGGAACACCGCTAATTATCTGAAACGTTTGCTTTGATCCAGTTTCATGTGCGCCAAAAAACAGTTGACCAAAATAACATCTTTTAAACAGATTTTGACAAGAATACATACATTTGGGTAATCAGATAATTGGGAAAAACTCTGGGTTTGCAACCGGCCAATAATCTCACAGAAGGATGCGACATCAACCTCAAACTTTAACGTCATTTTAATTATCATCAAATTCTAGATTTCCCCGAAGACATTGAGTTGAAGTCTCAAAGTGTGGCAGCAATTATACAGGTGGCTGTGTTTAATTCAAGGGTTGCCAGATCCCGCGGCAGAAACAAACAACAGCGTATACGCAAACAAGTCCAAAGCAGTACGACATTAAGCTTTAAAGCTTGAACAAAAACAACCTGCAAGAATATTGGAGAGAAAAGCAGACTGGATCAGGGAGCAAGCCCTTCAACCTGCAACTAGCAATACTTGTGAGCGTCTTCATAGAAAAATAAGCCCAAAGTCGTTATAATATGCGTACCTGGCAACTAGCCGCTTCCAGAACATTTGCGTGCATGTACAAACTGTGAAAACAAATTCAAACCAGAGTAAGGGTATGTGCTGAGAAATCCAAGAACATAAAATCCAGATCTCCATCTGTATTTCTTAATCTGATTTCCAGACCTTAATTCGATCTGGGAAATCTGAATATGATGTTTATGAGCACTTGAATAATCAGATAACTGCAGAAATCCAACTGTGACGGATTATTAATTTAAGTGCATGGATATGCACTCACTGTCAGGTCTGCATATTCTAAAGTCTTGGCTTTATAGGGCCTATTTTACCATTTTTTTTCCCCCCCCCCTCGCTGGATCTGGCAACCCTGGAAATAAACACTATGGAACTGAAGGCTGCAGAATGGCCATCGGACACTTTGCAGAAACTCTGAAACGCAGCATAAACTCGGGAAAATTAATAGCCTGATTATTCAATATTAAAAACTGAAGTTTATGTCACATATTTGTCAGATTATTGGCTGGTTGCAAATTAGAAATCCAATTATTGCCCTAGTCATGTAAACCCTGACATTGTATTACTGACAATCTGATTTTCTGCAGTTATCGGATTATTAAGGGTATATAAATGCACTCACCGAATACGATTCTTCTTAATATCCTCAAATCAAGACTTTCAACATTGTAAATATAAAAATCACATTTATTCCTATAAGCCATTAGGCTTGTGAAAAAGAGAAGCCGTTAATGATTTTTGCACAGATATTTTCTTCTCTCTGCTACAAACAGAAGAATGCAGTGGGAACAGGCGCTGAAATTCCACGGCTGAATACCTGTGCGGAACTAGTGATGAGAATCACCTCGGTCATCACAGAAGCCTGGTACACTGGCAAGATAAGTGTGGACGAACTCACCACCACGCAAATAGCTAACATAGCACAGGGTCTCACATCCATTACAAATCTGTCAACACAAGCAAACAGTACATTCCAGTTAGTTACAAAGCTGGATAGACAGGTGACATGAGTCTGGCTGACCTGCATGCAGATAAACTTGGATTACCACGGTGATCATGATCTTGCTGTGAACAGACTTGTTGGGCTGGCCTGAAAGTGACAGGATGAAATCATCTAGACAGGGTGCGTTGCGATGGAATACCAGGGCAACAACTGCTGTAAACCTCAGCCTTCTCTATCAATATAAAAATATACACACCAAAATTTGAAACTTTGATTCATCACTCGAGTATTCTTTTCCACCGATCTTCATTCCAGTCTTTGTGAGCTTTAGCAGCTCTTAGCCCTGTACCTCTTCTGAAAAAGTGGTTTCTTGGCTGCTACCCTTCCAAAAAGACCTGATCAGAGGCATCAACAGAGATTTACGAATGGGGGGGACAAGAGGCAGTACCAGCCAAAATAAGCTTTTTATAGTTTTTTTTTTTTTAAAGGAGACTAAAAAAGACCCAAAGACCCTGGGCGACCCTGGCAACTAGGTGCTTCCAGGATGCTGCTCAAGTGTAAAAGAAGGTCACACTACATGCTTGCTACTGTAGCCTATACATGTTTTTTTCTGATCATTTCAGCTGCCGAATATTCAGTGCATCCCTAATTGTATTAATTCAACTGAACTACTTGAAGGATTGAATGTGTGTTTATTTAATGTCCCATCAGCATCAATGGCTATTCATGACACTAGTCAGGCACACTCACACTGGGGCAATTTAAAGTAACCACTTAACTTGAAGCATGTCTGTGGAATGTTCAAGTACACTGGAATACCATGTAAACACCCCATGGAGACAAGGAGGACATGCAAACTTCACAGAAGTAATCCGGTCTGGATCAAACCAGGGATCGCTGGAGCTATGCGGTGACTACTGCTTAAAGATGTGTGTATTGATAACAAGTGCAGTATCCTATATTCTAAAGGAAAGGTGCCGTGAAGATGGGCATTACTGCAATAAAGGTGAAAGGATAATATACATTTATTTGGGGGTTAAGAATGTAAACAAACAAAAGGGAGGCAGAGAATTGTATTGCATGTGTATTGGGCGGGGGGTTGGGGTGTTACTTTGGTTTGCTTGGGGCTCAGGCTGTCACACTGTTTTGGGTAAACATGCCACAAGCGACTGGCGCTGTTTGCGTGTTTAGCCCTCTCTGGTAAAAATAAACAGATTCACAAAACCAAGCAGCCTGACGGCAGGTGGATCAATAGGTTCCTCCAGGATGAGTAATTAAGATGCTTGATAACAAACAAAAGACCAATGAGAAAGAGAAACGGTTATTTAAACCTCAGAAGTGTGTCTTTGGTGAAAACAGCCCGTACAGAACACTGATTATAATCGGTTTGTATAATCATTCGTACAATACAAAACGAATAAGCACACAAATCCTCTACAAGTTTCCTCTATTATGATGAAATACGATAAATATTTCACTAGACCGATATAATGGACCAACATACAGATTGGTAGGACTACATGGAAAACAAATGTAGTATTAAAATGCATTTCAGTCACAAAAACTATTAGGAAACATTTGAGAGGTTTCAGAACAACACAATGTACACATGTAGACCTCACATACTACACAGTGGTCACTGCATTCCTTAAACCAGTTTCAGTACGGACATAAAACAGAGAATAAAATCCAATGTACATAACAGAAGTACAACAAAAATGGCTGTAACATTTTCCCTTTTGGTCACAACACGGATTCAAATGTTTATAATCAAGAGGTCAGTGGTTCAACTCCTGTATATTGAGCTACCATATCATTCGACCATTAAGTCAACTGTTTTGACATCACATTTGTTATCATTTTGCAGGTCCACAGGACCACTTATTCCAGTTCACTTAAGTATTTTAGCAGGTGTAGGCCACTTTCATATATTTACCGACCTTCAGTGCATAAAAAAAAAAATAAACAATTCTAAATCATTTATTTAAACTGTACATTCACGGGATTACTCCATATAATTAGGCTGGTAAACAAAGTAAAAGCTACAATATTGGCATTCGGTCTTGATTACACCATGAACGAGGATCATCTTAAAAGGCTTTTTGAAGGCCATAAATGAAGTGTCACAAAATATAACCAGCTTGGTAACTAAAATAACTGCTTAACGTCCCAATTTGTTTGTGGGACTGTGGTAGCCCAGTGTTTTTAGGTACAAAAGGTCAAAATCCCACTTCTGCCCAGCTGCCACTGTTGGTTCCTTGAGCAAGGCCCTCAACCCACAGTGGTTTGGATTGTAAGACTATCAGCTGCAAGTCACTCTGGATAAGAGCGTCTGATAAATGCTGCAAATGTAAATCTAACAGTAACGAGGGTCTAAAGAAAGGGTCAGAACAGTTCTTCGTCTCAAAATGGATAAGCAGTGAAATATAGGACTGTGGTAGCCTAGCAGGTAAGGTACTGGACTATGGACCAGAAGGTCCAGGCTTCAAATCCCACCTCTGCCAAGCTGCCACTGTTGGCTCCTTGAGCAAGGCCCTTAACCTACAATTGCTTGGATTGTAAGGTTGTATCAATTGTAAGTCGCTCTGGATAAGGGCGTCTGCTAAATGCTGTACATGTAAATATGGATGCCTGCATTTCAGCACTGACTTCACTTCTAGAGGAACTGATGTTTATTTGTTGTATTTCTCTGTGGTACTCACTGCTTTGTGTACGATTCTGGTTGGGTTATCAGCTGATCGGGTTCGTCTGTCTTACCTAAATTCACTGGTGTCTCACGAGTTTAGGTATACAGTTCATGACTACAACCAATCCATTGAAATTCACCATTGTTGCCGCCCACTATCTGTCCATCAAAGTACTACAACCGGCTAGACATTTGGCTGCTGGATCATTCTCAGCTTAGAAGTGAAAACGACATGGTAGTGTGTGCTGCTAGAAGTGTATTAGGTGCAGCAGTGTTGCTGGGATTAAACAAGCCAATGTTTGTGTGTGTATCTGTTTTATTTAACGTTGCATCAGGATCAGTGGCTGCTCATGACAGGAGCAAGCTTACATCAATACCAGTCAGACACATTCATACTGGGACAATTTAAACCAACCAATTAACCCAACATGTCATTGGATTGAGAGAGAACCGAGGATCTTTGGAGCTGCGAGGTGACTACTGTTGCTAATTAACGCCACACCTAATCCCAACCCTAACCCTAGTAACCTAAAGCAAATTTTTGGCTCGTTTGGTTTTGCAAATAAAAGTTGACATTTCTGAAAAAAACAAGCAATTAAAGAAGTGAGGACAGGCAAAACTGTACCCAAACTGCCCATCACTGACATGGTGTGTAAACGCACAAACAACACACCACAACGTATTGTGCATACAATTCTTGAGGTGACTCTCTTCAAACATCCCAGCAACATCGCTGTGCCTGATTATACCCACCTCAGAACTGGTGCCATTGTATCACACTAATATCTGGCCAACGGTGGTCCTGTTCCACTGAGGAACGAGAGTGAAAGGGGTGTACAAATAATAAGTTAGTGCAGTCAAATGCCCTAAATGGTAGACTCCCTGATGACTTGTCTATTACATGCAACCCCAAAGCACAATGTACAAAGCCCGGGTGCAAAAACAACTTCCTGCTAAAGGGTGCTGGCACCGATTTCTGCCATCTGACGCTATTGAACAGTGCTTATGGTATTTCGCTTGGTGGTGGTTGGGAGGTAGTGGAACATAAGTTGGAAGAGATTGCTTCACTATGACAATATAGTTCCCTTATAAACGTCAGAAAACTTGGTTGTTCAGTCATTTCCGCATGGCACAGACATCATGCAATGCCTTGAAATGTACGCATTCAGCTTCATTAAAAACAACTAAAATCAGATCATTTCACATTCATAAACTGTGAGACTGTGCACATAGTGGTTTAGGGTGCTGGACTAACGGACCAGCAGGAACTAGGTTAATTTCACCAAAGTTGGGGCCTTGCCCCTTTAAGCCACAATTGTTTGTATTGTGTGTATACTGCAAGATTGTACATGTTCAAATTCAGTCTGTATAAGAGCATCTGCTAAATAACAAAATGTAAATACTGGGCCTCTTGTCAGCAAGGCTAAAATATTGCTTAGTATGTTCAGTAGTACAGAAAAAGCTTTTAAAAAATACATTTTTTAAAACGACACCATGACTTTTCCAGCAGCATTTGGTCCTCCTATTATGATAACAGTAGTCTATACCCTTCTGCAGATGTATGGCTAGCGCAAATGTGTGGTGGAGAGCAGGTGGAGAAAACGATGATGCTGCAGTTCGGTCAGTATCTGCTCCTTAGTTGGCTCTTGGATGTGGTCACTGAAGAGGAAGCGGGAGGAGTGAGAATATAAAGACTGTTACGTGAGAACGCACACGTCGGGGTTAGGTGCCACTGAAATGTTTCAAGAAAGTCAGAATGCAGGAATGGCAGGTAAAGCCGCTTAATACAGAAAGTATAAATCAGTAGTGCAAGTCATGAAAGCAAGCCCGAACAAGGAGTAAAGCACGTCAGTGGGAAACGCTTAGCATCACTTGATAGATATAAGGAGAAATCAGATTTAGGGAAGTGTACTGTACACCACAGAGACTTCAACATCAGCCAGAGGAGGACTCTGGCAAGGCTGAACACACAAAGAGGATCTGCATTGTACCGTACAGAGGATGTGTGAAATTAGGCTTTGTATAGAACAACGTTTCCCAGCCACACAAGTGGATGATCCAATTTCACCTGATTGGTATTCAAAGCCAGCAGTGTGTAGTGAAAGGCAGAACAATTACATGCTCTTCCACCAGAGGGCAGTAGCTTTGTGTTCAACTAAACAGGCCCAGGTTTCACACAGAGTAATGAAGTTGAGACTAGATTTTCATTTTATTTCAATAAATATACTTTGTGACATTTTTATTTTGTGGTGTGCCTTGTGATTTTTCTAACGTGAAATGTGTGCTGTGGCTCAGAAAAGTTGGCAAACACTGGTATAGAAGAGTGGTCGACCGATATGGCTGGTGCTGATATTTAGAGAGCAGGGTGATAGATGGCTGATCTAATGCCAATATCAAGTTTTTTTTTGCAACTGATAACAATAATGTGACACCAAATTGCTGAACTGAAATGAATATTCATTTAAGCTATACATGCACTGCGTGTTCGTACTCCGTCTTTTCTAGAAATAAGTTTTACTGACCATTTTGGAACCGAAACTTTTATCTATAAGAACTGGAATCGATAAAATGCAAGTGATATCCAACCCCACACACACAAAATTCCCCTAGGCACTGTATGTAATGCATAGGTTTTATACAGAACAAGGTGGAAAAGTTTGAAATATTGCATTTCTGACTTTCCCATCCCAGTGGCAGCATTCCATCCATTGCCTATTCCTTCATGTGGACTGTGGTAGCCTAGTGGTTAGGTACTGGACTCTGGACTAGAAGGTCAAGGGTTCAAATCCCACCTCTGCCCTTAACCCTTGGATTGTAAGACTGTATCAGTTATAAGTCGCTCTGGATAAGGGTGTCTGCTAAATGCTGTAGATGTATATACAATGCCTAATTTCACACACTGCCTGTAACATGGACCCTAACCGGTACCACTTCCACCATGGTCCCCTGGCCCATACTTATGGGTCTCCAGAACTAAAGTGCTCACAAGTCACACTTGTTTGTATTCTACCTCTGGCGTTCTACTTAATTTCATTTGTGGTGAGGAGTATTGATGTTGCCTCGTTCAGATCGAACAGGGAGTGTGGCATCAGTCTGGGACCATGAGGGTCCAAGGACTAAGGAGGATGTGGCACTGGGTGGTGCCAGCGTGGTGGTCTGGGGACCAACGAGGGTGTGGACTCATCAGGCAAAGTGTTCAAGAATCAATGAAATGCATAGACGTCTCAAGCAAAGAATTTAGTAAGTATTAGTCATGAAGCAAAAGCCCACATATGCTCGCTTTAACCCAACATTAACCTTCAAAATTAGTGCCAAAGCAGAAGCTTTCACAGATCATACAAAATCATAGCATGCACCGGGCACCGAAAAGAGCAGGAACTTACCTGAACATGCGCTGTACTGTGGTCTCTTGGCGTCTTCTCTCCACGTCCGATACACTTAGTGCATAACTTTTGTCCCATTTATAGGTAAAGTTCTGGAATATTAAACATAACAGGTGTAATATTCTTACGTGAAGGAAATCAACTAACATTTAAGAGCATTCAGCATTTCAAAAAGGTCTTATTTTTGGTGTGACAAACTAATCAGGTTTAGAGAAACAGCGTACAGGTACTCCCTGATCCACTGCAAACTGAATAGATCGGAAATCCAGGAGTTTAATATATCAGAGTTGGCTATATTAAACGCGTTTAAAGCATGACCACGACCTTTCCTCACTACATTTCCCAGGGTTCATCACTCCCACCACGCAACTCCCTACGTCACACACTGTCGAGTGCTGCAATGCGTAGTGTACCTTAAACACGACCATCGCTACAGCTGGAAAAAGTAATAAACAAAGCTTATTTTATAATAAAGCATTTAATATATCATGTAAAATTGATTAACATATCGCAAGTGAAAAACTAAACCATTATTACGCATTATTACGCAACCACGGCTTCTCCTCACTACATTTCCCAGTGCTTTCATCACTCACTGCCGGCTTTTCCTATCCGAGTGCTGGACATGACTGCATATACTACGCATCTCTTGCCCAAATGATTTGTAATCACCGTTCTGGTGACGTTTGAATAATAATTATAAAAAGTCCCAGAATTCACCGGGAGCAGGTAGACAAACCCTGGACAGAGCTCCAGTACACATAAGGGAGCAGTAACCACACCTCCCAACCTCCATGCAGTATGGCCAGCCCCAGATCCTCAAAAGCTGCTTGTACCTCTAATACTGCTGACTGTTACCTCCAGCTGCCACTAGCTTATGACAGATAGTACCGCTTGAATGCTGTGCTGTGCTGTGCTGACTCTAAACAGGAGCTGAAACCCACCGACAAGATGTGACAAGTCAACAGGCAACACAGACTTACCTCCAAAATGAGGGCCACAAACAGGTTGACCCACATGACAGAAGAGGTGAGCCACCAGGACACAAAATAAATCTTTGACCACCTAAAGACAACCAGAGCTTTTGTCAGTACAAGCATAAGGTTGCTAAATCCAAACTGTTAATCCATAGAAGTCTTGATTCTGGAACGGTTGCCTTACTCAGTTGTGTATCTAGTGTAAGCGTCCATGAAGACCTGCCAGTTATTCACCACCATGACATTATAGAGCAGCACCAGAGATGACTGGTGGACAGAACAAGAAATGGGTGAACACACAAAATGACAAAGTGATATCAGCCTTAATCTGTAAAGCTACACAGTAACCTGACCTTATTCACGTTTTCACTGTCAACTGAATCTTAGAGGACGAGATCACAATATAATCACATATTCAATTTCTCAGCAATTTACCACAAGGGTTTTAGAATGCAGCCCAGAAACAAAATCCAAAGCAGACAAAACACTGACTGCTGAATATTACTCAATGAGTGTGTTTACAGTCACTTGACTACAATTACTCACTTTACTACATGACTCGGGCAATCATCGGATTTCTACTTTGCAACCAGCCAACAATCTCACAGAAATTTTGTATTAAATTATCAAAGTATTCATTTTCCCCAAGGATATACTGCTTTTCAAAGTCTCGACAAAGTTTTCGAAAGTCTGCCGCCTTTAATTCTATGGCATGTTTAATTCTGAGGTTGCCAGATCCCTCTAGACAAAAAAAACATCAGTCAAAGGGAAAAAAGGGGGTCAAATAATGTCTTTAAAATGGGCAGACTTAGCAACCGTGTCGGGTTAGGCTCACATACACACGTGGACTGGGAAAGCGACTGAAATCAAAGGTTTTCGAGCATGAACGGCCTTTTTAAGGTCATGCCACATCATCTCAATAGGATTCAAATCAGGACTTTGACTAGGCCACTCCAAAGTCTTCATTTTGTTTTTCTTCAGCCATTCAGAGGTGGACTTGCTGGTGTGTTTTGGATCATTGTCCTGCTGCAGAACCCAAGTTTGTTTCAGCTTGAGGTCACAGACAGATGGCCGGACATTCTCCTGCAGGATTTTTTGGTAGACAGCAGAATTCATAGCTCCATTTATCACAGCAGGTCTTCCAGGTCCTGAAGCAGCAAAACAGCCCCAGACCATCACACAGACCACCACCATATTTTACTGTTGCTATAATGTTCTTTTTCTGAGATGCTGTGACTTTTACACCAGATATAATGGGACCACACCTCCCAAAGAGTTTAACTTTTGTCTTGATGATCCCCAAGACTTTCTGTGGACTGACGAGATGTGTTCTGGAAAGATTGAGACGAGCTTTAGTGTTCTTTTTGCTCAGCAGTGGTTTTCATCTTGGAACTCATTTTTGCCCAGCCTCTTTCTTATGGTGGAGGCATGAACACTGACCTTAACTGACACAAGTGAGCCCTGCAGTTCTTCGGATGTTGTTGTGGGGTCTTGTGACCTCTTGGATGAGTCGTCGCTGCACTCTTGGGGTAATTTTGGTCGGCCGGCCACTCCTGGGAAGGTTCACCACTGTTCCATGTCTTCGTCATTTGGGGATAAATGGCTCTCACTGTGGTTCGCTGGAGCCCCAAAGCTTTAGAAATGGCTTTATAACCCTTTCCAGACTGATAGATCTCAATGACTTTCTTTCTTAATTGTTCCTGAATTTCTTTGAATCTCGGCATGATGTGTAGCATTTAAGGATCTTCTGGTGTACTTCACTTTGTCAGGCAGGTCCTATTTAAGTGATGTCCTGATTGGGAAAAGGTGTGGCAATAATCAGGCCTGGGTGTGGCTAGAGACAGTGAACTCAGGTGGGATAAACCATAGTTACGTCATGTTTTAGCAAGGGGGGCAATCACTTTTTCACACAGGGCCATGTAGGTTAGGATTTTCTCTTAATAATAAACACCATTTAAAAACTGCATTGTGTGTTTACTTGTGTTGTCTTTGACTAATATTACAATTGGTTTGATGTTCCAAAACACTTAAGTGTGACAAACATGCAAAAAAAAAAAAAAAAAAAAAAAAAAAAAAAAAAAAAAAAAAAAAAAGGGAAATCAATAAGGGGGGCAAACACTTTTTCACACCGCTGTACATGCTATAAGTAATTACTATGCTATATACATGACCAGTTGAATAATCAGATAACTGCAGAAACAATCAGACCATTAAGTGCATGTAAACACACTCATCCGATTTGCATCAGAAACCAGTCAGTATGGCTAATGTTAAATCTCATGCTGCAATGAATCAAAGTATCAAGACTTCACCTAGACCTAGAACAATTTATAAATACTTACTGCAAAGTCATCAAAGTTGTTTGGCCAGTACTCAAGCTGTTCATAGGAGCCACAATCCAAGGTGACATTAGACGTATCGTTGTAAGTACTTGAATAGGAAGCCATACGACAAAGAAACAGGTTTTAGAAGCTTAGAACTCAAACCATGTACAGTATTGTTAGAGCATCCGAAGTGTTTCAGGTACAGTGGAGGCCACAAGCTGGAGACCACTAATGAAAATGCATCTAGCGGGTATTTCTTTGCGAATTTATTAAAATATGTACCGTATTTTTCGGGCTACAAAACGCACCGGATTATAAGACGCAATATCAATGATCGACTGCTAATGGATCTATGTTCATACATAAAGCTCACCGGGTTATAAGGCGCATTAAATGAAACAAAACTCTTAAGTTCCGTCGGAAGCTCAGTTTGGTCTTTACCTGGCGCAGGGCGTCTTCTTGCTTCCTCCACTTCCGTACCATTGATTCGTTAATGTTGAATTCTCTCACAGCTGCTCTATGTCCATGTTGTACTGCGTGACGATAGCGTTGTGTTTGAAATCCGCTTCGAAAATAAATGAATGAATGCACGTACCCTAATGCTGAAGCACATACCGTATTACTGCCCGCTACGCTGCGCACTACGGTGGCCGTAAGCTTCGTAACTTACCAAGGCCGTGCTAAAACATTTTGACAGATTTATGAGCGCCGTGTACCATCTACAATCGGTTCTAGGTCAGAAAGCACAACCAGAATTAATTCATACATTAGACGCACCGCATTTTAAGGCTCACTGTCGATTTTTGAGAAAGTTAAAGGATTTTAAGTGCGCCTTATGGTCCGAAAAATACGGTATATATGTCACAAAGAGCATAATTTTTTATAAAAAGTTGGATTTTTGAAAAAATCTTTTGATAGATTTCAGAATTTATTGGCATTTAATATGTTCCTCCTTTTACTGGATTCTACAAGTTTGTCCAAAATCTGATGATCCATGTTACCCAGCAAAAATTCCCAATACCCCAAAGAGCAATTTGTAATGCTACTGAATGTGTGGCTTTCCCCGTCTTCAAGTGCCCCCATAAATCCTCAATTAGGGGTTTTAAGTCAAGTGACTGTCAAGTCATGATAGTCATAACTCCTTAATATTCTTTGGCCTTCATGTAGTTGCTGCAAAACGTCTGAGGTGTGTTTTGGGTCACCAGCAATGTTCAAAATAAGCTTTTCACCAATGGTCTCAGACTTTTGGATCCCACTGTACAAATGATGAGCTTCAAATCAACTTCGCATTTTTACTGCTTGACTGCGTGAAGGACCCAGACTTATACTCTGTATGCAAATAGTAGCTCTATTCACTGAGCGCTATTAACCATAGGCTGGTAAATGACAGCAGATTTCATAGCCAAAACCCCATATATATATATATATATATATATATATATATATATAAATATAAAATATATATATATAGCGCTGAACAGCTGAAAGTTTCCAGATTGAAGTCATAGTCAAGACATCATATTTAATATCCGTTACCACACCTCTTGGATGGAGGAGAAATAACTCCCTGGAAAAGCCAGATACCAATAACAGCATACACATAGTACACGACCTAAACCAGAAACCAAAAAAGGGAAGCACATGTAAAGGCTGGGGCTTTAAACATTTACTCACACCACTTAAAGCTTTAAAGCACCATTTAAGGTGACCTACCAGCAGAATCCCAGCAAAAGCTCGCAGGTTTTTCACAAGGTCCACAAGAGTGCTAGCCACCAGAGCCATCAACTGTTAAATGGAAAATTGATAGTATGTTATATACACTCAATCTGACACGCTGTAGTATTAACATTAAGCTTAATCTGAACATGACAGTTAGATGAACTAATACATCAATGGAAGAATGATCATGATAAACTGAAAATTCAGGAAGGACCACGTCGTGAAATATAACACAATTACTAAATCCTCCTGAGAGCCAGAAAAACTAGTTTGATCATTTCAGGAATTTTGAAATACAAGTCTATGAGATGGAAAAAAAGTCACAAGGATTTTTTTTTCTTCCAAAAACACTATTTATCTAATGTCCTTTATAAGGGACAACGGGACATGGAATGGTAATTTTATGTATTCATTTTGTGTTTCCCTTCTGCATCAGATCAAAAGTAAGTCCAAATGTCCACTACAGAGGACATTAAAAAAATACACTTAAGTGGTTAAACATAAGTGCAAATCTACGTAAAACATGTAAATTATAGGCTTAAAGAGAATAAAGAGGGCATAAAGAAGGCATAAAGAGAATAACAAAATGATAACTTGAATATTACTGATGCTTATTTTAAAAAATCCATTATAAACTTAAGCACAACTACACTGAAGCATCACATCTTGGAGTGCAAAATGATTTCAATTAAGGTCAATTCTGACAGGCTGAGCAAAGTTTAGTGTTATTAAAAGGATACACTGTAGCCACAATTAAGCTTGTGATTAATTAACCAGTTCTGACCACAAGAGGGCGCCTAACTACTGCCTAAGAGGCAAATCGCAGCAAAACGCAAATCGCCACAGGTTACTAATAATTACATTACCTAGTCCGTTTTAGCAGTAATGTCTTAGCTCTGTGCGACTCATACAGCCCTCCTAATAATGTAACAGCCAGTGCCCTGTGCTGCTGGTTAGACCCAGCCACATTTTATTTCAAACCTATAAACGAATCGGTTCTCAGACTTAAAATCCTGACTTTCAAAACCACAAAACCCAAGCACTTCAAACACGGTGTGTATATGAGCTGTTTAAGAAGCCGGTGCTGCTGACCTTGATTTCTGGAATGATCCTAAGGAAGCGGACTACAATCAGCATGTTGACCAACCGCACCATCTCCCTCAGAGGCATGGGTTCCTGCTGAGCAGCAGTCCTGAAAAAACACCAAGGCTCTTTTAAAGTGAACACTAACTAGATCAAACGCATTCTTTCAGTAATTCTATCATTAGTATAAATAGGCAGGGTATCCATCGTGTAGGTACAAACCCGATACTTACATCTGCTGACATGGAAACCGGTATGTGACCGAAATAGAAATCTGTAGAGCCTATTAAGAGAGAAAAACCCAACATGCCCAACTTTTACAACAGACCTGCAATCAGCCAACATATAGAAGAACCCCTGCTTAACAAACGAGGATTCAGTTATACTATAGAAAAGCCGTACCAGCAGAAGGGCCGTAAAGAATCCATCAAAGATGTTATTTTTGTATGACACGTAGCCCCTCCATCCTAACGCAGTCATCTTCAGTACCACCTCTATCAGGTAGTAAACAATGAAGACCCAGTTAATGATCTGGAGAAGCAAACACATCAAGTACTTATGAGAAACGCCCACAGCAGGGATTTATTTATAGATTTATACACTGCCTGGCCAAAATAAAAGGTCACACTAATATTCCTTGGACCACCTTAAGCTTTGATTAGCTTGCATTTGCTGTGGCATCGTTCCCACAACCTTCTGCAATGTCACATTTATTACTGCGCAAAATCTCCTCCAGCACATCCCAAAGATTCCCAATGGGGTTCAGGGCTGGACTCTGGTGGCCAATCCATGTGTGAAAGTGATGGCTCATACTCCCTGAACCACTCTTTCACAATCTGACCCTTCTGAGACAGATGAACATCTTTTCCACGACCACAGGGTGTGTCTTTTTCTATGAGAAGCTACTCACTGCATCAGTCAGGGTTAAAGAACTTGTTGGCAGCTGAAAGAATCAGCAATGCAGTAATTATCCAATGGGACACTAACTATTTAACTAAAATTACATTAGGTGCAAATAAAATCTGCACACACTGCAAACAACTGCTTTCTATGTACCAGGTTTAGCACAAGCCAACATTTAAAACAGGGTTACCTCCATGTAGCAGTCATCCCTCTGGGTCACATTCGAGTCGATCACCAAGATGGTCTGCACATACAAGTCACACAGAAAATGTCATGGCTGTATGGATTTCATATTCATGCAGAATACTACCTCCAACTAATGCAAATCATTTCCCTATTGAGAGGCAGAGCTTAGCTACAAAGCCGCCTGTTACAGCTGTCTGCAAAGTCCCTCACTTATTACTTGGGAACATAAGAATGAAGTATACGATATCTTATATACAACTGTATTCAGAATACAATACATCACCTCTGTAGGGAACAGTTTTTTGCAAAAGTTGGGTCACCTTTACAGACTATAGTATTTGTAAAGGCTTGGGAACGTAATTGACTTGTTAATTGTGTCATTTCTGTGTTTTATTTGGATTTACTGAACGTCGGTATCGGTATCAATGGCCATTTTGTGTAAACAGAACCAGTCCAAATATGAGAACCAGCCAAGGGGCCATAATATTTAAGCTCCATTCTTCCTGAATTGCTAATTTAAATGTGCATTTCCTGCCTTTAACCGATGAGAAATTCTACTCACACAGATGCAGACGACATTGGCCAGCGCTACCGCATTTCCCAACAAAGTGAGCCAGTAATGGCTGCCTATCCTTTGGATCAGCTGTAGGAATCGGGAGCTGTACTCTGGCATCGGCGGGTGCTGCCAAACAAACAGGTGTAACCATTTCTGAACAGCTTCAGACCTAACCCGACACTGATAAAGCTAACAGATACAAAAAGCTTTACTGGCATCTGGCCAAATTCTTCAAAAAATAGTTCAAGTCCATAGAGCCCAACCTCTTTGATATACTCCTTATCCAGCTCATCAAACAACTTCTGAAAGGCGTCTCCGTCGATAAAGCCATCCGAGTGCTGCTGGGCCGCCTGTGGGAGACATACTGATGTGCATCTGAGTTTTCCTCAGGCACTAACAGTAGAAAGCCGGATCTCCGGACTCACCCGAATGACTGCTTGTCTGTAGTATGACCTCATCTGCACTTTCTTCATCACCTGCAGCACTGTATCCACTCGCACCCTCTCTCTAAACAAAGAGGAGACGTGAACACCAAACAGTACTTTAGGAAAAGGATATTTCAGGCTATGCTATTTATTTGGAGAGGTTCCTGTGGCTCAAAGGGAAGGACCACCAGAAGAAAGTGGAACCCGGGCTGGCCTTGCAATGTGAAGGTCAGGTGTGGTTACAATGGACATCCTGTTAGCAGTCACTTGTGCCCACGGATTTCCAGGATAAGCTATGGACCCTCCTCAACCCGAACCAGAGCAGAGACCCAGGGTCAAGTGCTGGTGGTGCTGGGACGGGTGCGCAAATGAGGGGAGGCCAGTCAGACAATCAACCCACAGGGCTACCCCAAGATGGACTATGGGCTGATGGTGCTGGGACTTACACATGATCTGCAGAAACGCTGCTGTGATCTTGACCCTGGCAGCACAGGACCTCAAATGCAGCCCGGATACCCAAACACCTCCTCAGTATGGACGCCTGCACCGACATCTGCCAAGGAGCAAAGCCAAAAAAAAAAAAAAAAAAAAAGTGGATCAAGCCCCTTACACCCGTTTCGGCAGCTGTAGACTACTTTAACACAACCAGTCACTCACCAGCAGATAGCCCCTGAACTGGTTGTATATAATGGCAGTGAGTAAATTCATCAAGATGTAGGTTCCTAGGAAAATATCGACAAGAAATCTCACATTTTTGCAAATCAGAATACATTTTGAAAAGTTACCCCATTAATATCACAATGACACTTACCACAGACGCTGAAAAGTATAAAAAATAAAGAATACAGCCGGTTTAAAGAGTATGCCAGGACCATCACTGTGGACAGAGAGAAAATGAGATAGTTAGAGAGCACTTTACCAGGGTATATTCACTTAGTTCCACTAATACGAAAACCCATGTCCATGGCTCAATGGTGCCTCTGGCAAAGGTGGGCAAAACAGACACTGGTGAGACAGGCAGAATCAAGGCCAAGCTTTGATCATGTCCACGCTCCTGCATCAGCGGCCTCATCAGCAGAGCACCGAGCCAGACACGGCAGTCACAAGTTTGGCACGGGGTCACAAACGATGAGGGACGCTGAAAAGACTAGGGAATTATTTACCCATTAGCAGACAGTCCAAGAAATTGTGGGTCAAGAGTCTTGCCAAGCGGCAGCTTAGCAGAGGGATTTGAAACCTGTACCTTCTGGTACACAGTACCTTAACCGGTAAGCCACAATAGTCTGTGTGACTGGACATGCCAGACTGGAAAATCAATAAATATACAAATACATTACAATTGCTTTGTAAGCTGTAGCAGTGCTACTATTAGACACTACAGCACGAAAAGTGTGTTTTCACTCTTATTAATAACTTATTAAAGACTCTCGCTTCATTCTGACACAGAATACTGTCTTTTAAACCCCATTCTGCCACTCAAGGCTGTGATTATTAACAGTTTGGATGTGGAGGCGGCAACAAAATCAAGCCTCAAAACATTACATGTTAAACTTGTGCTGTTCATACTGAGCAGCAGCAGATTAACACCAACATTTCAGTATAATTATTACTGTAATTTAAAAATTAAATAACAAAGACAATCGAATAGAGGCGTAATAACGCATCATAATATCACCCATGTGCATTATAGAGATCAACGTTGTCATCCAATGCAACTGCGTCATTTTGAACACCAGAGGGCGCAAACTTGCATCATGTCTCCATAGGCACTTAAAACTCCTAATTACTTTTAATTCAGCAGACAAACGTCTTTTGATTTGCATTTTTATACGACAAAAGTACACATTTTGAATTGTTATTCTTCAGAACTAAAAAAAAAAAAGAACGTTTTCACTCGGTTATTTAACATATGAAGCTACAATTTATTTACAAAATGCTGAACTTCCGTTTCTAGTCATATCCTTTAATGGCCCGAGACCAAAGGTTTTTTTTTTTTGTTGATTCCAGAAAACATCCATTGTTTACCCTTCAGAAATAGCTCAGTGAGTCAGTATGGTGATTCGTTTGTTTGGTTGTTTAGTTTTTAAAGCCATTTCAGCCTTGCTCATGGCAGGAGGGTGGGCATGATACCCGTCTATTTACAATAGAGTCACAGTTGGGGTTCAATTCCAATCGCGTGCAAGAATTTCAGGGTTTTATGGACATTTTCATGGTTTAATGCATGGTTTACGTCCTCACATATTTTTAGTTTGTGCATGTCTCTCTGTATTTCTATGTTTTGTTATTGCGGTGGAGCATACATCACAAAAATTGGTGGCGGTTCTCCCTTTAAGAGGTGACAGTGGGTCTACTTTGTATGTCCTAATCTGCATCTTGCCCAGGTTGTTTGATCAGTCCTGTTGCGGAAGACTGATTACGTTGGTGTTTATATTAGGGTTCCTCTTATGCAGTTTGCCATTTCTCTGGCTTTCCCACTCTCGTTAATAGGCATTTAATATGGGTTTGTATTTCCGGTTTGGCATCCGAAGCTGGTATCCTGGTAACCGTAGTCCATATGGTCTTGGGGTTGCGTGCCGCCTTGTCAGCTTCGAGGATGCCAGTATGGTTCGGGATCCAGCATATTTTTACGTCAAATTTCTGGTAAGTAAGGCGTTGGAGTGCTTCTGGGTCATGGTCTCTAGAGCTTGGTTTGGAGTTTTACCACACACCATGGTGGGACAGGTGGTGTGTACTGGGTTATCTCCTCAATATTCAGGCCCATGCCCCGTATTTGCAAGGCTAGATGTATACCCAGGGTCTGAAATGTATTTGCTCCAGGTGTGTATGACCTTGTTAATGGTAAAACTGTTGCATAGGTAGGGTTTTGCTCTTGAGACTTGTGATATACTGCAGTGGAACTTTTAGGGATCTCAGCCATAGCAGCGGCCTGGACGTATAGGCTCTGCACTGGGGAGGTTTGAAGGTTCCTATTGCTAGCCTTATACGTTCATGGTGTACATGATTTAGTCTAGGTATGTTTTCCTAGTTGCTCCATACAGACTGTATCCCTAGTCTAC